>OU343062.1:48884361-49572592 GCA_910593695.2 Ocypus olens
GCAAAATTTGCTTACTCAAAATTCAAAAAATTCGTTCAGAAGTTATAAACTGAGGAATTAATTTGAAAGTTTCCAAATCCCTTTAGAAATATTGTATTTCTAATTCCTCATCAAAACAATTGACATATCGAAGCTGGTAACAAAACCACAACACCTTAAACTTAAATTGGAGGAAACGAAAATTGCATTCAACGATTAGAAATATTGGCCTAGCCCAAAACTCTGCGCGTGCAGTCTCTCTTTGTGTGCAAAATGCACCTCGGCCTTTTTTCCTTTTCTCCTGTATAAATTTCGTGGCCGGGCAAATCTGAATAACAAAGGCAGTGTGTTCGGGGTGCGGTGCATTAGCATATAATGAAACGAAAGGCTTTTGGCATCTGCGAGAAAATTAATGTCGAGGACGTCCGGGATACCGATCGAAATGGGTCAGCCGATGCAATTGCATTGCAGATCGACGAGGACGAGCGAGGTGGTGTTATTATTGTCCATTGTAAATCACCTCGCGGATGGTAATCTCCAATAACAACAGCACCGAGAAAGAGAAAGTGAGAATTAAGTTTCTAAAATGCAAGTGTACTTAATTTACGGTGCATAATCGTATTCGTGAAATTAAGAAGATTCCTCTCATCAAAATCGGAGAATGCGTTATTAGCAGTTGGGCCACCGCCCAAAATTTTTGGCGCCCAACCCGGGGAACTTTAGATCTCTTCGCTTCTACTCGCCGTTTTTTTTATTGATCGATTTATCTCTGCTGTGTAAAGAGTTGAAGAAATTTGATATATCAATAACATTGCTGGTGGCAACACCAAACCACAGAAAGAATCGTGTTTGCGGTAACTCAATCACCCTGCCGAGGAGGACGTTTTCATTAATCAACGTCTGTAGCATTTTGTTTTTCGTTCCTTTTTTTTGTTTACGAATATAACAATGCGCTTCGATCGAAACAAATGATTGGCAGTTTTAAGGATGGGCGCCCTCTCGTGGGCGCAGAGAGGATCTCCGCGCGAGATAATAAAAACGGAAAGTGATGACCCGAGGGGTTAATTGTGTGCAAATAGAAGGAAAGAATCGCACGGGGCCCCCATTGTCTCATTCCCGTCTCAGGGAACAACAGGCAATAAATAATCATCGCTCGTACGTTCCCATAGTTCACTACGGTTGTGAGGTAATTGCCGGCAATGGCTTTCGTAATGGTTTCTTTGAGGCGAAAAAATACACTCCTCATGCCAACAATAAATCTAGTTTCACGCGATTGTAGAAATGTAATCCTACGGAAACGTGATATTGGAGTGAAGATTGTGTAATGTAAAATGCAATAGCAATATAATTATGAAGCGCCATCTATTTTGAGTAAAGTTTTCTTTTTTACCGGCTTAAAAATGTTCGATTGCTGAATTGTGTTCACGCAAGATTATAACAAAATCTACTGCAGGAATATTGGCAGATTTTTATGGAATTATGAAGCGCCATCTATTTTGAGTAAAGTTTGATAATTTTGAGTTTGCAGCAATTGTTTTTCTATTTTTTTCCGGTTTAAAAATGTTCGATTGCAGAATTGTGTTCAAGTAAGATTATAACAAAATCTACTGCAGGAATATTGGCAGATTTTTATGGAATTATGAAGCGCAATCTATTTTGAGTAAAGTTTGACCATTTTGAGTTTGCAGCAATTGTTTTTCTATTTTTCTCCGGTTTAAAAATGTTCGATTGCAGAATTGTGTTCAAGTAAGATTATAACAAAATCTACTGCAGGAATATTGGCAGATTTTTATGGAATTATGAAGCGCAATCTATTTTGAGTAAAGTTTGACCATTTTGAGTTTGCAGCAATTGTTTTTCTATTTTTCTCCGGTTTAAAAATGTTCGATTGCAGAATTGTGTTCAAGTAAGATTATAACAAAATCTACTGCAGGAATATTGGCAGATTTTTATGGAATTATGAAGCGCAATCTATTTTAAGTAAAGTTTGATAATTTTGAGTTTGCAGCAATTGTTTTTCTATTTTTTTTCCGGTTTAAAAATGTTCGATTGCAGAATTGTGTTCAAGTAAGATTATAACAAAATCTACTGCAGGAATATTGGCAGATTTTTATGGAATTATGAAGCGCAATCTATTTTGAGTAAAGTTTGATCATTTTGAGTTTGCAGCAATTGTTTTTTTATTTTTTTCCGGCTTAAAAATGTTCGATTGCAGAATTGTGTTCAAGTAAGATTATAACAAAATCTACTGCTGGAATATTAGCAGATTTTTATGGAATTATGAAGCGCAATCTATTTTGAGTAAAGTTTGATCATTTTGAGTTTGCAGCAATTGTTTTTCTATTTTTTGCCGGCTTTAAAATGTTCGATTGCAGAATTGTGTTCAAGTAAGATTATAACAAAATCTGCTGCAGGAATATTGGCAGATTTTTACGGAATTATGAAACGCCATCTATTTTGAGTAAAGTTTGATAATTTTGAGTTTGCAGAAATTGTTTTTTATATTTTTTCCCGGCTTAAAAATGCTCGATTGCAGAATTGTGTTCAAGTAAGATTATAACAAAATCTACTGCTGGAATATTAACAGATTTTTATGGAATTATGAAGCGCCATCTATTTTGAGTAAAGTTTGATAATTTTGAGTTTGCAGAAATTGTTTTTTATATTTTTTCCCGGCTTAAAAATGTTCGATTGCAGAATTGTGTTCAAGTAAGATTATAACAAAATCTACTGCAGGAATATTAGCAGATTTTTATGGAATTATAAAGCGCCATCTATTTTAAGTAAAGTTTGATAATTTTGAGTTTGCAGAAATTGTTTTTTATATTTTTTCCCGGCTTAAAAATGTTCGATTGCAGAATTGTGTTCAAGTAAGATTATAACAAAATCTACTGCAGGAATATTAACAGATTTTTATGGAATTATGAAGCGCCATCTATTTTGAGTAAAGTTTGATAATTTTGAGTTTGCAGCAATTGTTTTTCTATTTTTTTCCGGCTTAAAAATGTTCGATTGCAGAATTGTGTTCAAGTAAGATTATAACAAAATCTACTGGTGGCAGATATTCATAGAATAAACAAGCACAATTCTCTTCAATTGTTAATTTTTTTTTGTCCGACAATAATGTGTGATTATTTCAAAATCTATTCATATTGTTATACTTTGAACAAACTTACCTTAAAATAAAAAATCGATTTAATAAGCGCGTTTCGAAAATTTTACACTTTATTGGTGCACCCTGTATATGCGTGTTGCCTGCAGAGATTCGAATTGAAATTAACTGAAGGAATTTTCAGCGGAACCGACACGCGCAGCAATAAAAATTGGGAACAATTTTTTTTCAGTCGCATTTCCTGATTTTCAAAACTGTCAAAATGTCAAAATTTGTTGGCACATCTCATCGCGTTATTTTAAAAAGAAAATGATGGGATTTCTCCTCCGAACCGAAACTGAGCCGTAATTTTCAGACGAACCGAAAACGTTCAGTCGGAACGTAACCGTTGTAAACCGGAACGAAATAAATTTCTGTCGGAATCTGTCGTTGCTTAGTAACGGTTGGAAACATGCATTTTAGCTACGTAAAACTGACTTTTAAGTTATCGTCCGGTGTAGGAAAAAAAAATGTTTTACATCGCTAAATGTGCATTGGAAATAATTTGACTGACTTAGAAAAAAAATATACAGTTACAGTTCGAATATTACAATTCCCACCGACTTGAAACTTTCAAAATTTAGTCAAAATACATTCAGCTACATATTACAATCAAAACCCAAAAACTCCCCTTCACTAGATTTCGAAATAATCCCACACGAGCGGAGCGTGTGGTTTCGAAAAGGTGGAAATAATCTGAAAAATTGAGAAAAAATATAAAAACAATTTCCACCGACTTGAAACTCTCCAAATTTACTCAAAACACATTCAGAATTATGATTTAGCAAAAATCAGCAACACCCCATCCCTAGATTTTGAAATAATCAAACACGAACGGAGCGTGAGGTTTGGAAAAGTGGAAATATTCTGAAAGATTGAGAAAAAATATTAAAACAATTACCATCAACTTGAAATTCTCAAAATTTACTCAAAACACATTTAGAATTATGATTCTGTAACAATCAGCAACACCCCATCACTAGATTTTGAAATAATCCCACACGAACGGAGCGTGTGGTTTCGAAAAGGTGGAAATAATCTGAAAAATTGAGAAAAAATATAAAAACAATTGCCACCAATTTGAAACTCTCCAAATTTACTCAAAACACATTCAGAATTATGATTCTGCAACAATCAGCAACACCCCATCACTAGATTTTGAAATAATCCCACACGAACGGAGCGTGTGGTTTCGAAAAGGTGGCAATAATCTGAAAAATTGAGAAAAAATATTAAAACAATTGCCACCGACTTGAAACTCTCCAAATTTACTCAAAACACATTCAGAATTATGATTCTGCAACAATCAGCAACACCCCATCACTATATTTTGAATAATCCCACACGAACGGAGCGTGTGGTTTCGAAAAGGTGGAAATAATCTGAAAAATTGAGAAAAAATATAAAAACAATTGCCACCGACTTGAAACTCTCCAAATTTACTCCAAACACATTCAGAATTATGATTCTGCAAAAATCAGTAACACCCCATCCCTAGATTTTGAAATAATCCCACACGAACGAAGCGTGTGGTTTCGAAAAGGTGGAAATAATCTGAAAAATTGAGAAAAAATATAAAAACAATTGCCACCGACTTGAAACTCTCCAAATTTACTCCAAACACATTCAGAATTATGATTCTGCAAAAATCAGTAACACCCCATCCCTAGATTTTGAAATAATCCCACACGAACGAAGCGTGTGGTTTCGAAAAGGTGGAAATAATCTGAAAAATTGAGAAAAAATATAAAAACAATTGCCACCGACTTGAAACTCTCCAAATTTACTCCAAACACATTCAGAATTATGATTCTACAAAAATCAGTAACACCCCATCCCTAGATTTTGAAATAATCCCACACGAACGAAGCGTGTGGTTTCGAAAAGGTGGAAATAATCTGAAAAATTGAGAAAAAATATAAAAACAATTGCCACCGACTTGAAACTCTCCAAATTTACTCCAAACACATTCAGAATTATGATTCTGCAAAAATCAGTAACACCCCATCCCTAGATTTTGAAATAATCCCACACGAAGGGATTGTGTGGTTTCGAAAAGGTGGAAATAATCTGAAAAATTGAGAAAAAATATAAAAACAATTGCCACCAATTTGAAACTCTCCAAATTTACTCAAAACACATTCAGAATTATGATTCTGCAACAATCAGCAACACCCCATCACTAGATTTTGAAATAATCCCACACGAACGGAGCGTGAGGTTTCGAAAAGGTGGAAATAATCTGAAAAATTGAGAAAAAATATTAAAACAATTGCCACCGACTTGAAACTTTCGAAATTTATTCAAAATACATTCTGCTTTGTATTTCGACGAAAACCCAAAAACACCCCTTCACTATATTTGGAGATAATCACACGAAAACGCAGTTTGTGTCGTGATGGAATTGCGCACTTTCCGTTGCTTTGAAAAAATATTAAAACAATTGCCACCGACTTGCGACTTTCAAAATTTTTCTCAAAACACGTAGGCGATGATTGCCCAACAATTACCACCGAAACTGTATTAACATATTTCATGATGAGCTCCAATAAATTTTCCTGCCCAAATCTACGGCACCAAAAAATACTGCCTAGTCACTTAAAGGGATTACCTGACATGACAAATTAGTGTCCCATTGTCATTCAAATTACGTTAACATCTGGAAACGATTTCAAGTATTCGTAATCTTTCGTCTCGAGTGATATCGTAACGAATGCGACTGGACCCGGATCTTCAAGTTCGAAATTCCAAACGAGAGACTCTCTTTTTCTTTTCCTCGCGTTCTTTCATTGTTATCGTCAATGTTGTCTTCTTGTAACGTACGAGCCGGACCTTGAGTGAAAGCACGCACACACATACAGACACACAACCGGACCCTCTTACATGAAATATCGCAATAATCACTTTCCCTGCGTTTCGTAATCGTTGTTGTTCTTCCGTCTTCGTTCTTGCGGAACGGCGACGCCCGTTCTTGAGCGGCGCGACGTCCTCTGCCGTTCAAGGTGGAACGGCCGGATCGCACGAGAGGAGTGGAATCAGAGCGAGAATTGCGCGTGTGGGAAAATTCTTCACCTTAAAGGACGAATGAGTCAGGGCAAAGATTTAATTAAAATTTTTCGTCAGAATCGAAGCTTTCACTACATTTGCGGTTTGAAATCATTTTTGTCATGCAAAAATCGTACCTGGAAAAATTGGTGTAATGTTTACGATAACTGGAATTACATTTACATCAATTTCGTGTAAGTACATCGGCCGGACGTACGACATTTCGACGAAAAAATTAAACTTTTTTTTTTCGGAAAATTACTAATTCGTTTACACGAAGACAAAATTATCCAGGGCGTTCAGGCTGACATAAAAAAGAAAAGTCTGCAATCAATTTTTCACCATTGAAACATTCCCAATATTCAGATTGTTAATATAAGCGGTCACAAAGTTGATCCCTGTGGGATACCATAGTATCGAAATATTGACAAGCCTTGTTTAGTTTAGAGTTTACCGAAAAATGTTGCAAATAAAATTTGTTTGTTTCAGGTTTTAAAAAATCAAAGCATTTTCTATTTTGAAGCACTCAAAATGCCCAATCTTGCGTTTGAGGGTGATTATTTTCAAAATTCGACAAATAATTTGGTTGGGTTTTTCTTGAATATGAAAGACCAATCATTTTTGAATAATTTCATTAAAATTAATAGTCTGCAATTGTTTTAGATTTTGAAAAATCAAAGCATTTTCTATTTTTAAGCACTCAAAATGCCTAATCTTGCGTTTGAGGGTGATTATTTTCAAAATTCGGCAAATAATTTGATTGTGTTTTTCTTAAACATGAAAGCCCAATAATTTCTGAATAATTTCGTTAAAATTAGAAGTCTGCAATTGTTTTAGATTTTGAAAAATCAAAGCATTTTCTATTTTTAAGCACTCAAAATGCCCAATCTTGTGTTTGAGGGTGATTATTTTCAAAATTCGGCAAATAATTTGATTGGGTTTTTCTTAAACATGAAAGCCCAATCATTTTTGAATAATTTCATTAAAATTAGAAGTCTGCAATTGTTTTAGATTTTGAAAAATTAAAGCATTTTTTATTTTGAAGCGCTTAAAATTTCCATTCTTGAGTTTGACGGTGATTATTTTCAAAATTAGGTAAATAATTTGATTGGGTTTTTCTTAAAACTGAAAGCCCAATCATTTCTGAATAATTTCGTTAAAATTAGAAGTCTGCAATTGTTTTAGATTTTGAAAAATTAAAGCATTTTTTATTTTGAAGCGCTTAAAATTTCCATTCTTGAGTTTGACGGTGATTATTTTCAAAATTAGGTAAATAATTTGATTGGGTTTTTCTTAAAACTGAAAGCCCAATCATTTCTGAATAATTTCGTTAAAATTAGAAGTCTGCAATTGTTTTAGATTTTGAAAAATCAAAGCATTTTCTATTTTTAAGAATTCAAAATGCCCAATCTTGCGTTGGACGGTGATTATTTTCAAAATTCGCAAACAATTTGATTGGGTTTTTCTTGAATATGAAAGCCCAATCATTTTTGAATAATTTCGTTAAAATTAGAAGTCTGCAATTGTTTTAGATTTTGAAAAATCAAAGCATTTTCTATTTTGAAGCGCTTAAAATTTCCATTCTTGCGTTTGGCGGTGATTATTTTCAAAATTCGGCTAATAATTTGATTGGGTTTTTCTTGAACATGAAAGCCCAATCATTATTGAATAATTTCGTTCAAATTAGAAGTCTGCAATTGTTTTAGATTTTGAAAAAACAAAGCATTTTCTATTTTTAAGCACTCAAAATGCCCAATCTTGCGTTTGAGGGTGATTATTTTCAAAATTCGGCAAATAATTTGATTGGGTTTTTCTTGAATATGAAAGCCCAATCATTTTTGAATAATTTCGTTAAAATTAGAAGTCTGCAATTGTTTTAGATTTTGAAAAATCAAAGCATTTTCTATTTTTAAGAATTCAAAATGCCCAATCTTGCGTTGGACGGTGATTATTTTCAAAATTCGGCAAATAATTTGATTGGGTTTTTCTTGAATATGAAAGCCCAATCATTTTTGAATAATTTCGTTAAAATTAGAAGTCTGCAATTGTTTCAGATTTTGAAAAATCAAAGCATTTTCTATTTTTAAGCACTCAAAATGCCCAATCTTGCGTTTGAGGGTGATTATTTTAAAAATTCGGAAAATAATTTGATTGGGTTTTTCTTGAACATGAAAGCCCAATCATTATTGAATAATTTCGTTCAAATTAGAAGTCTGCAATTGTTTTAGATTTTCAAAAATAAAAGCATTTTCTATTTTTAAGCACTCAAAATGCCCAATCTTGCGTTTGAGGGTGATTATTTTCAAAATTCGGCAAATAATTTGATTGGGTTTTTCTTGAATATGAAAGCCCAATCATTTTTGAATAATTTCGTTAAAATTAGAAGTCTGCAATTGTTTTAGATTTTGAAAAATCAAAGCATTTTCTATTTTTAAGCACTCAAAATGCCTAATCTTGCGTTTGAGGGTGATTATTTTCAAAACTCGGCAAACAATTTGATTGGGTTTTTCTTGAATATGAAAGCCCAATCATTTTTGAATAATTTCGTTAAAATTAGAAGTCTGCAATTGTTTTAGATTTTGAAAAATCAAAGCATTTTCTATTTTGAAGCGCTTAAAATTTCCATTCTTGCGTTTGGCGGTGATTATTTTCAAAATTCGGCTAATAATTTGATTGGGTTTTTCTTGAACATGAAAGCCCAATCATTATTGAATAATTTCGTTCAAATTAGAAGTCTGCAATTGTTTTAGATTTTGAAAAAACAAAGCATTTTCTATTTTTAAGCACTCAAAATGCCCAATCTTGCGTTTGAGGGTGATTATTTTCAAAATTCGGCAAATAATTTGATTGGGTTTTTCTTGAATATGAAAGCCCAATCATTTTTGAATAATTTCGTTAAAATTAGAAGTCTGCAATTGTTTTAGATTTTGAAAAATCAAAGCATTTTCTATTTTTAAGAATTCAAAATGCCCAATCTTGCGTTGGACGGTGATTATTTTAAAATTCGGCAAATAATTTGATTGGGTTTTTCTTGAATATGAAAGCCCAATCATTTTTGAATAATTTCGTTAAAATTAGAAGTCTGCAATTGTTTCAGATTTTGAAAAATCAAAGCATTTTCTATTTTTAAGCACTCAAAATGCCCAATCTTGCGTTTGAGGGTGATTATTTTAAAAATTCGGAAAATAATTTGATTGGGTTTTTCTTGAACATGAAAGTCCAATCATTATTGAATAATTTCGTTCAAATTAGAAGTCTGCAATTGTTTTAGATTTTCAAAAATAAAAGCATTTTCTATTTTTAAGCACTCAAAATGCCCAATCTTGCGTTTGAGGGTGATTATTTTCAAAATTCGGCAAATAATTTGATTGGGTTTTTCTTGAATATGAAAGCCCAATCATTTTTGAATAATTTCGTTAAAATTAGAAGTCTGCAATTGTTTTAGATTTTGAAAAATCAAAGCATTTTCTATTTTGAAGCGCTTACAATTTCCATTCTTGCGTTTGGCGGTGATTATTTTCAAAATTCGGCTAATAATTTGATTGGGTTTTTCTTGAACATGAAAGCCCAATCATTTTTGAATAATTTCGTTAAAATTAGAAGTCTGCAATTGTTTTAGATTTTGAAAAAACAAAGCATTTTCTATTTTTAAGAATTCAAAATGCCCAATCTTGCGTTGGACGGTGATTATTTTCAAAATTCGGCAAATAATTTGATTGGGTTTTTCTTGAACATGAAAGCCCAATCATTATTGAATAATTTCGTTCAAATTAGAAGTCTGCAATTGTTTTAGATTTTCAAAAATAAAAGCATTTTCTATTTTTAAGCACTCAAAATGCCCAATCTTGCGTTTGAGGGTGATTATTTTCAAAATTCGGCAAATAATTTGATTGGGTTTTTCTTGAATATGAAAGCCCAATCATTTTTGAATAATTTCGTTAAAATTAGAAGTCTGCAATTGTTTTAGATTTTGAAAAATCAAAGCATTTTCTATTTTTAAGAATTCAAAATGCCCAATCTTGCGTTGGAGGGTGATTATTTTCAAAATTCGGCAAATAATTTGATTGGGTTTTTCTTGGATATGAAAGACCAATCATTTTTGAATATTTTCATTAAAATTAGAAGTCTGCAATTGTTTTAGATTTTCAAAAATAAAAGCATTTTCTATTTTTAAGCGCTTAAAATTTCCATTCTTGCGTTTTACGGTGACTATTTTCAAAATTAGGTAAATAATTTGATTGGGTTTTTCTTAAAAATGAAAGCCCAATCATTTTTGAATAATTTCGTTAAAATTAGAAGTCTGCAATTGTTTTAGATTTTGAAAAATCAAAGCATTTTCTATTTTTAAGAATTCAAAATGCCCAATCTTGCATTGGAGGATGATTATTTTCAAAATTCGGCAAATAATTTGATTGGGTTTTTCTTAAAAATGAAAGCCCAATCATTTTTGAATAATTTCGTTAAAATTAGAAGTCTGCAATTGTTTTAGATTTTGAAAAATCAAAGCATTTTCTATTTTGAAGCAGTCAAAATGCCCAATCTTGCGTTTGAGGGTGATTATTTTGAAAATTCGGCAAATAATTTGATTGGGTTTTTCTTGGATATGAAAGACCAATCATTTTTGAATATTTTCATTAAAATTAGAAGTCTGCAATTGTTTTAGATTTTCAAAAATAAAAGCATTTTCTATTTTTAAGCGCTTAAAATTTCCATTCTTGCGTTTTACGGTGACTATTTTCAAAATTAGGTAAATAATTTGATTGGGTTTTTCTTAAAAATGAAAGCCCAATCATTTTTGAATAATTTCGTTAAAATTAGAAGTCTGCAATTGTTTTAGATTTTCAAAAATAAAAGCATTTTCTATTTTTGAGCACTTAAAATGGCCATTCTTGCGTTTGGCGGTGATTATTTTCAAAATTCGGCTAATAATTTGATTGGGTTTTTCTTGAACATGAAAGCCCAATCATTATTGAATAATTTCGTTCAAATTAGAAGTCTGCAATTGTTTTAGATTTTGAAAAAACAAAGCATTTTCTATTTTTAAGCACTCAAAATGCCCAATCTTGCGTTTGAGGGTGATTATTTTGAAAATTCGGCAAATAATTTGATTGGGTTTGTCTTGAATATGAAAGCCCAATCATTTTTGAATAATTTCGTTAAAATTAGAAGTCTGCAATTGTTTTAGATTTTGAAAAATCAAAGCATTTTCTATTTTGAAGCACTCAAAATGCCCAATCTTGCGTTTGAGGGTGATTATTTTGAAAATTAGGCAAATAATTTGAATGGGTTTTTCTTGAATATGAAAGCCCAATCATTTCTGAGTAATTTCATTAAAATTAGAAGTCTGCAGTTGTTTAAGATTTTGAATTTATCAATTAACTCCCGATTGCTGCATTTACAGAACCACCTGCGGAGATCGTTATGGGCGCCAGGTCTAGCGGCACTGAAAACTTTTCACTTTTACTTTTAACCGAGCTCCGTTCTCCAGTCCAGCCAACTTCGACCTGTCCGTTATACCGTGAGAGAATTTACATCATGAAATCGTTTTACATGCATAACGTTCCGTTTAAAGTGCGCATAAAGACACACACAGACACACACACAACGTTGTCATTTCTTTGACACGGGGGCATCACCTCTTGCCTCCGCGTATCGTCATCAGCCTTGACTCCATTGCCGACTCCTGGGGGGAACCAGTTTCTAGTAGTCGATGATTTCATTCGCTCGCGGTGATAATGGCCCATTCGGAAATTGTTCAGCATCATTCGCACGATCCAGAAATCGGAACAAAAAGACTGAATTGGATGTGAGAGTTGATTATTGTACAATTGGATACAGCGCAAAGTCAAAAAAATGAATAATTTATACAGAATAAGTAAAGTCGCAACCGCGAGAGCTGTCCTATGATTATTTTTGTTATGGAATGTATGGTTCAAAATTCCATTGTTGTGCAACTATACTAACGAAATAGAGAGAGATATAGTCTAATATTGCATTTATTTCCACGTAATAAATTTATAGGACAGCTCCCGTGGTTAAGGCTATATTTTTTGATCATAAAAATCCCGGATACATCCGATTTAGAATATTTCTGTGAATTCCCATTGTTGCGTGACCACCTCAACGGCGATAAAAGTGGGCCCAAGTAAACAGGTCTAGGATCTATTCGAAACTCCAAAAAGTTATCACAAAATGTTTACGTGCTCACACAATCCGGATTATCGCTGTTTGGACAAGATTCGCTCGAGGTCGTCGGAATTTGTTCTTTCCCGGCGTACAATAACAACGTACGCGTCTATCAGATTTTTCCGGACACGTTTCCATTCGAGAATTTTATAAAAATCTTTATTATTTATTTTTTTTTCAATTTTTCAAACGGTTGAACGCAATTTTAATTCCTCCACTTCAAGTTTGCGGTGTTACCGTCATGTTTACGCCCGGGATATGGCAATTGTTTCAACTGCAAATCAAACATGCATTGTTACTTTATGGATTTTGGGCTTTTGAAGTCAATTCCTCGCGCCCGTATTTTTTTACAATTTTTCAAACCCGTGAAAGCAATTTTAACTCTTCCACTTCAAGTTTGCAGCGTTATCGCCATATTTGCATCTGTGATATGGCATTTGTTTTAACGGAAAACCAAATTCAATGAACCAATTTTGAAATTGCATTAAATTTGCCACATTTTGACACTAGAATCATCAAAATCGGACAACGCGTTCGGCAGTTGTGCAATTTCAAAAATCAAAATCGAGATTGTAAAATCGCCAAACTTTAAAAAAATTGCAATTTTTGCATTTTATGTTAATTTAACGAATACAATTTATAATTAATTTTAAAATTACACTAAATTTGCCACATTTTGACATTAGAATAATCAAAATCGGACAACGCGTTCGGCAGTTGTGCAATTTCAAAAACAAAAATCGCCATTTTAAAATTTTCGTATTTAAAAAAATTGCAATTTTTGCATCCTGCGTTAATTTAACGAGAATATTTTGTAATCTATTCCAAAATTGTATTAAATTTTCCACATTTTGACATTAGAATCATTAAAATCGGACAACGAGTTCGGCAGTTGTGGAATTTCAAAAATCAAAATCGAGATTTCAAAATCGCCCAAGTTTAAAACAAGAGCAATTTTTGCGTTTAGTATTAATGTAATGAATACAATTTATAATCCATTTTAAAATTACACTAAATTTGCCACATTTTGTCATTAGAATAATCAAAATCGGACAACGCGTTCGGCAGCTGTGCAATTTCAAAAACAAAAATCGCCATTTTAAAATTTTCGTATCTGAAAAAATTGCAATTTTTGCATCCTGCGTTAATTTAACGAGAATATTTTGTAATCTATTCCAAAATTGTATTAAATTTGCCACATTTTGACATTAGAAACATTAAAATCGGACAACGAGTTCGGCAGTTGTGGAATTTCAAAAATTAAACTCGAGATTTTAAAATTGCCGAAGTTTAAAAAAAGTGCAATTTTTGCATTTTGTGTTAATTTAACGAACACAATTTATAATCCATTTTAATATTACACTAAATTTGCCACATTTTGTCATTAGAATAATCAAAATCGGAAAACGCGTTCGGCAGTTATGTAATTTCAAAAATTAAAAAAGTGCAATTTTTGTGTTTAGTGTTAATTTAACGAGAAATTTTTTAATCCGTTCCAAAATTTCACCAAATTTGCCACATTTTGAGATTAGAATCATTAAAAACGGACAACGCGTTCGACAGTTGTGCAATTTCAAAAATGAAAATCGAGATTTTAAAATCTCCAAAGTTTAAAAAAGTGCAATTTTTGCGTTTAGTGTTAATTTAAGGGGAAAATTTTATAATCCATTTTAAAATTACACTAAATTTACCACATTTTGACATTAGAATCATCAAAATCAGACAACGCGTTCGGCAGTTGTGCAATTTCAAAAATCAAAGTCGCGATTTTAAAATCGTCGAATTTTGAAAAAGCGCAATTTTTGCGTTTTGTGTTAATTTAAAGAAAACAATTAATAATCCCTTTTAAAACATCATTAAATTTGCCACACTTGGACGTCAGAATCATTAAAATCGGACAACGCGTTCGGCAATTGTACAATTTAAAACCTCAAAATCGCGATTTTAAAATCGTCGAATTTAAAAAAAAGTGCAATTTTGCGTTTAGTGTTAATTTAACGAGAAAATTTTATAATCCGATTTAAAATAACACTAAATTTGACACATTTTGTCATTATAATAATCAAAATCGGACAACGCGTTCGGCAGTAATACAATTTCAAAAATAAAAATCGCTATTTGAAAATTAAAAAAAAAACTGCAATTTTTTCATTTTGTGTTGTTTTCACGAGAAAATTTTGTAATTCGTTTTAAAATTGAACTAAATTTGACACATTTTGACATAAGAATCATCAAAATCGGACAACGCGTTCGGCAGTTGTGCAGTTTCAAAAATCAAAATCGAGATTTTAAAATCGCCAATGTTTAAAAAAAGTGCAATTTTTGCATTTTGTGTTAATTTAACGAAAAAATGTATAACACGATTTTAAATTACACTAAATTTGCCACATTTTGACACTAGAATCATCAAAATAGGACAAAGCGTTCGGCAATTGTGCAATTTCAAAACTCAAAATCGAGATTTTAAAATCGCCCGAAGTCTAAAAAAGTGCAATTTTTGCATTTTGTGTTAATTTAACGAGAAAATTTTAACATCCGATTTAAAATTACACTAAATTTGCCACATTTTGAGATTAGAATCATTAAAAACGGACAACGCGTTCGGTAGTTATGCAATTTCAAAAATCAAAATCGAGATTTTAAAATCGTCGAAGTTTAAAAAAAGCGCAATTTTTGCATTTTGTGTTACTTTGACAAGAAAATTTTATGATCCATTTTAAAATTACATTAAATTTGACACATGTTGACACTAGAATCATCAAAATTGGACAACACGTTCGGCAGTTGTGTAATTTAAAAAATCAAAATCGCGATTTTAAATTCGTAGAATTTTCAAAAAAGTGCAATTTTTGTATTTCGTGTTAGTTTAACGAGAAAATTTTGTAATCCTTTTTAAAAGGACACCGAATTTTCCTTATTTTAACATAAGAATCATTAAAATCCGACGACGCGTTCGGCAGTTGTGCAATTTCAAAAATCAAAATCGTAACTTCAAAATCGTCGAACTTTAAAAAAAGTGCAATTTTTGCAATTTTTTTTTAAAGGTTCATTAATTCTATTCAAATTATCAATCCATTAATAATTAATACGTTTAGTGATCATTAATCAAAATTTGTTGTAGCAACTCGGATGTTTAATTTAATTTTAATTTTAGACCGTCATAAATCGTTGAGGCTGCGCAATAAATCCGCAAGAAGTCGATTAAAGAAGCCTTTTTAGATAAACCGCGCGTTATTCTCGTCCGCGTGGTTATTTTAAAAGTGAAGGCTCTCCGTGTGTTTACTTTGATTTGCGATGGTCTGCGAATGGTTTAGGCAATTAAAAATAAATTTTCAATCGGCGGCGATCGTTAATCACGTTCCAATATTGTACACACACGCGCGAGATGAATGAAAAATTACACTTTGTTCTCTCTGTCGGTTACAAAATTAGGTTATGTTAATGCGCACTTAACGTGCTGTAATAATAGAACATCATTTTTCATCCAAATTTTTCCTAACGAACCAAATAAAGCGATTACATAAAGTCTAATTATGTACGCGTTACATAAAAAGGTTTATGTCGACTGCTTTAAGAATTTTTGAATGCTTTTAAAATAAAAAAATTCGTTTCGACAAATAAAGCGATTCCATAAAGTCCAATTATGTACGCGTTACATAAAAAGGTTTATTTATGTTCGACTGCTTTAAGAATTTTTGAATACTTTTGAAATAAAAATTGAAACAATGTATATGTTGAATAATTATGTAAACGGATGTAATCACAAATATTATAGTCATCGGCATACGATAAGAAATTGCAGTCCAAAACACTAGCTACTTCATTGATAAGTTTTAGAAATAAAACCGGGCCCAGATTGGACCCCTGCGGAACCCTTGTCGTCGATAAAAATATTTTGGAGGGTCCATAGAGCTCAGGAAAAAAACGTTTTGCAGTTTAAAACACTAGCTACTTCATTGATGAATGTTAAAAGTAAAAACGGGCACAGATTGGACCCCTGGGGAACACCTGAAATCGTTTAAAATAACTTGCAAAAAGGCTTTCATCTGCGAGATGGCTTAGAAAAATTAAAGGCGTATTAGAAGCAATAAAAAAATAAGTGGAAGGTCTTCTATTTTTATTCAATAAAATGTCTCACAGTGGCGTAGCGTAAATAAGGGGAAGTTTATGGTAACTTTTATTTTTATTCAAAAAAAATTCTCACAGTGCCTTAGCCTCCTGGTACCATATTCAAATTGCGTCCGTCCGTCTGGTTCGATCCGGCGGAGGGGAGGGGAGGATATGTGACAGTCGTTTGTTTAACGGGCGCGGATGGGACGCGATGAAATAATAAACCATTTAAAGGAGCGACGCTGAATTTTAACGAGATGTAAACCGTTTGCTCAGTCCGCTCATTCAGCGACCTACAAAGTCCACGAAACTACAAGAGGTGTGGCCGTCCCGGGCGTTATTCAATTTTTTACCGAAGAAAAACAAAAGAAATGTCAATATTTACATTGTTCGCTTATACGGATGTTGAAATAATAACATTTATTGCATAAAAAACGGCGATTTAACAATTTCCTACGCGGTGACGGCTAGCGGGGTGACCCATGGTACGGCTGAGATGGTAATACAGATCTCTGCAATCGATCGGTATTGCCACCTCTGCTACCTCAGCCGTACCATGAGTTGGAAAAAATGGGTGACAGCTCGCGGTGCGGCTGAGGTAGCAGAGGTGGTAATACAGATCTCTGCAACCTATCTGCTACCTCGGCCGTACCCTGTGTCACACGGCGAGCCGTCACTAATGAGAATCCTACTCGTTCTGTCCTTGAAGAGGTTAAGTTTCTCGACTCGAAAGAAATTTTTTGGTAAAACCTCAAACGAACTCAAACGGAGCCAGTTTGGCACACGAGGAGAGTGTGTTAGTAGTGTTAATGACCCTGGGGTGGTCATTGGACGGTGCAAAACAAAACCGGCCGCCAGTGTGCGGGCGGAGGAGTTCCACTCTTTGAGCACACCACCGTGTGATTCATTCATCGCAGAACCACACACACACACACAAATCATTCATCCATCCTCTCTCGGCCCATCCTCTAATCGCTTAATTACGTACCGCGGTTTCAGCGCCACTTCCTGTCGGAACGTCGGCTAATGTTAAGCCGCGCGTCGCGCTAAACACCGGATTGGGTTGGCAGCGCTGAACAACTGTCATTCAACGGTTGTAACGTCAAATTTTAATAATGCTTATTGTGGACGAGGAGAATTTACTGGGGCAAGTTGAAGATGGCGCAACGCGGCTTTCACATCCCGGTAAAACAATCGACGAATGACAGCCGGAAGCAAAATAGCAACACTCAAAACGTAAATTGAAAAATGGAAAATTGCATTCTCCGATTGGAAAAATTGCAAAAAAATGAATCTCTGCTACAATCAGCTTGGAAATTTTAAAATACATCCTGAACGAACACGCCTTTCACATCCCGGTAAAACAATTGACGAATGACAGCCGGAAGCAAAATGGCAACACTCAAAACGTAAATTGAAAAATGGAAAATTGCATTCTCCGATTGGAAAAATTGCAAAAAAATGAATCCCCGCTATAATCAGCTTGAAAATTTTAAAATACATCCTGAACGAACACGCCCTTCACATCCCGGTAAAACAATCGACGAATGACAGCTGGAAGCAAAATGGCAGCACTCAAAACGTAAATTGAAAAATGGAAAATTGCATTCTCCGATTAGAAAAATTGCAAAAAAATGAATCTCTGCTACAATCAGCTTGGAAATTTTAAAATACATCCTGAACGAACACGCCCTTCACATCCCGGTAAAACAATTGACAAATGACAGCTGGAAGCAAAATGGCAACACTCGAAACGTAAATTGAAAAAATGGAAAATTGCATTCTCCGATTGGAAAAATTGCAAAAAAATGAATCTCTGCTACAATCAGCTTGGAAATTTTAAAATACATCCTGAACGAACACACCCTTCACATCCCGGTAAAACAATCGACGAATGACAGCCGGAAGCAAAATAGCAGCACTCAAAACGTAAATTGAAAAATGGAAAATTGCATTCTCCGATTGGAAAAATTGCAAAAAAATGAATCTCTGCTGTAATCAGCTTGAAAATTTCAAAATACATCCTGAACAAACACGCCCTTCACATCCCGGTAAAACAATTGACAAATGACAGCCGGAAGCAAAATGGCAGCACTCAAAACGTAATTTGAAAAATGGAAAATTGCATTCTCCGATTGGAAAAATTGCAAAAAAATGAATCTCTGCTACAATCAGCTTGGAAATTTTAAAATACATCCTGAACGAACACACCCTTCACATCCCGGTAAAACAATCGACGAATGACAGCCGGAAGCAAAATAGCAGCACTCAAAACGTAAATTGAAAAATGGAAAATTGCATTCTCCGATTGGAAAAATTGCAAAAAAATGAATCTCTGCTGTAATCAGCTTGAAAATTTCAAAATACATCCTGAACAAACACGCCCTTCACATCCCGGTAAAACAATTGACAAATGACAGCCGGAAGCAAAATGGCAGCACTCAAAACGTAATTTGAAAAATGGAAAATTGCATTCTCCGATTGGAAAAATTGCAAAAAAATGAATCTCTGCTACAATCAGCTTGGAAATTTTAAAATACATCCTGAACGAACACACCCTTCACATCCCGGTAAAACAATCGACGAATGACAGCCGGAAGCAAAATAGCAGCACTCAAAACGTAAATTGAAAAATGGAAAATTGCATTCTCCGATTGGAAAAATTGCAAAAAAATGAATCTCTGCTGTAATCAGCTTGAAAATTTCAAAATACATCCTGAACAAACACGCCCTTCACATCCCGGTAAAACAATTGACAAATGACAGCCGGAAGCAAAATGGCAGCACTCAAAACGTAATTTGAAAAATGGAAAATTGCATTCTCCGATTGGAAAAATTGCAAAAAAATGAATCTCTGCTGTAATCAGCTTGAAAATTTCGAAATACATCCTGAACGAACACGCCCTTCACATCCCAGTAAAACAATCGACAAATTACAGCCGGAAGCAAAATGGCAACACTCAAAACGTAAATTGAAAAATGGAAAATTGCATTCTCCGATTGGAAAAATTGCAAAAAAATGAATCTCTGCTGTAATCAGCTTGAAAATTTCAAAAAACATCCTGAACGAACACGCCCTTCACATCCCGGTAAAACAATTGACAAATGACAGCCGGAAGCAAAATGGCAACACTCAAAACGTAAATTGAAAAATGGAAAATTGCATTCTCCGATTGGAAAAATTGCAAAACAATGAATCTCTGCTGTGATCAGCTTGAAAATTTTAAAATACATCCTGAACGAACACGCCCTTCACATCCCGGTAAAACAATCGACAAATGACAGCCGGAAGCAAAATGGCAACACTCAAAACGTAAATTGAAAAATGGAAAATTGCATTCTCCGATTGGAAAAATTGCAAAAAAATGAATCTCTGCTGTAATCAGCTTGAAAATTTCAAAAAACATCCTGAACGAACACGCCCTTCACATCCCGGTAAAACAATCGACAAATGACAGCCGGAATCAAAATGGCAGCACTCAAAACGTAAATTGAAAAATGGAAAATTGCATTCTCCGATTGGAAAAATTGCAAAAAAATTAATCTCTGCTGTAATCAGCTTGAAAATTTCGAAATACATCCTGAACGAACACGCCCTTCACATCCCAGTAAAACAATCGACAAATTACAGCCGGAAGCAAAATGGCAACACTCAAAACGTAAATTGAAAAATGGAAAATTGCATTCTCCGATTGGAAAAATTGCAAAAAAATGAATCTCTGCTGTAATCAGCTTGAAAATTTCGAAATACATCCTGAACGAACACGCCCTTCACATCCCAGTAAAACAATCGACAAATTACAGCCGGAAGCAAAATGGCAACACTCAAAACGTAAATTGAAAAATGGAAAATTGCATTCTCCGATTGGAAAAATTGCAAAAAAATGAATCTCTGCTGTAATCAGCTTGAAAATTTCAAAAAACATCCTGAACGAACACGCCCTTCACATCCCGGTAAAACAATTGACAAATGACAGCCGGAAGCAAAATGGCAACACTCAAAACGTAAATTGAAAAATGGAAAATTGCATTCTCCGATTGGAAAAATTGCAAAACAATGAATCTCTGCTGTAATCAGCTTGAAAATTTCAAAAAACATCCTGAACGAACACGCCCTTCACATCCCGGTAAAACAATTGACAAATGACAGCCGGAAGCAAAATGGCAACACTCAAAACGTAAATTGAAAAATGGAAAAAAATTAACTTTCTTAATAACCATCGTAGACATTTAAGTAGTACCTTTTTTTCATCAGAAAAACGAGATAAATTGATTGGCGTTAAAAAATTTCATCCAGAAAAAATTACAAAAAGGTTAACTTGTCACCATGGAAAATTTTGAAAAAAGTTGATTTTTTCAAACTTTGAACGGCTGTAGCGGCCGAACGAAGAATCCAATTTGAACGCGGTTTTCAATTCTGTGGTCCTTGTGTGCATATGAGTCGGATTTGATTAAAATTGGCAATTTTTTATTTTTGACGAAAACCTGAAAAATCATCCTTCTTACTTTTGCTCAAAAATTGATACAAAACCACTGGTTCGATCCGGGATTTCTATACATCATCCTAAAGATCTTTTCAAGACGCTTGAGAAATAGTACTTTCGCAAGAACAAAAGTCAATTTAAAGGCCGTGACGCGTCAGCAAAGAAAATTCGAAAATGGAAAAAATGCAGGAATTTGCAGGAATACTTAAAATTGATTCTAGTTTATTGTCCATTATATGGTCTTTTCTAAAATCAATTTTATAAACTACTCATGATTAATTGTAACCTACACCTTCGATAAAGTAAATGCGGTGCAATTAATTTCAACTTTTTTGGATTAATCCATTTTTGCGCTTTTTCCAAATGATACATTTTCAATTGGTAGCCCTTATTGCTTAAACTGGGACAACTGCACTCACTATTATTGCCTACAATTACTATACCAACAGACTTAAGACTAGTAGAGGAGGAGAGGAGGTCACAGACAAGACTCGATTCCAACCAGAGAGAGGAGACGAAGAGGTCACCATTAAATTGGAACGTTACCGACCTAGACACTCACACACACACACTCACACATACGCACACATACACGTGCACATGCACACACCTTTAAAATAACGATTTGCTAATTAAATACTGTACGGTATAACCTAAATATGACCTTAAAGTGACAGATACAATTTTTTTTTTAGCGTATACCTGACTATACAAGATGGTAGATTTTTCATTGTCCATGTTATACCTGCTTAAATATTAAGAATACAAAAAAAAAATCTAAAATAAAAAAATTGTGTTTTACAAAATTTACCGTTATTGTTTAAAGAAAGTAACACAATGGCCACATTAACGCGTTCACTGCGTTACGGGGCATAAGTGTCCCGTATTTCGCGGAAAAGAATTCCATTGAACTTCCCGGAGGAGAGGAGCGGAGGTTGTAACTTCATCGTACTTTGACTCAATTCAATTTTTTTAGATTAATATTAATCTGTGGTACCGTTTAGCTCCATTCGGTTTGCAGTAACACAATTAAAAAAAAAAACTATACGGGGTTTATATGACCCGTACCGCCAAACAAAAATAGTAGCCGCAGTGAACGTGTTAATTAATTTTAAAAGTTAAATGCTTATAGAAAGAAGGACCCACTTCAGACTCCTCGGGTCACGATTTTCCTGCATATTCTCTTATTCTCTACTCGTGTCAATTAAATGATTTCAAAAATACAGAAATTCTCGAATTTTCCTTTTCCAAAAAAAAATTTTTTTTTTTTGAGAAATACTAATTAAAATGTTATTTAAATAGTTTCACGATGCGTTGGATTATTTATGGTAAATGTGATTTTTGTATGAAGATAATTGATCGATTTGGATGGGATATTTTCGGGGGCCATTAAAAACCACTCGGAATTTCAAAACGGGGAATTTCCCATTCGGCTCGAGTCGACTGCACACAAAACGGCAATTTGTGTAACGGTTTTCGCGTGCCGCTCGTCATTATCTAAATCGTTGACAGTTTCCATTTCGATGACTCGAAACGCGAAGATTGTTTCTCCTTTAATTAACGCAGAAATTAAATTTAACCGAGACGCGGAAATAAAAGCGGAATGCAGATGAAAGTTATTACTTAAACCGATTATTCTAACTTTTTCTCAAAAATTGGCTTTGGAATAATTTCCTCAAAAAACCACTGGTCCGATTCCTGGTTTCTACACATCACCGGAAAGATCTCTTCAAGACGCCTCGGAAAATGTACTTTCGCAAGAATAAATGTCAGTTTGAAGCCGGTGACGCGTAAGCAAAGAAAACTCAAAAATGGAAAAAATCGAAAAAATGCAACTTTCTTAATAATCATCGTAGACTATTGAAGTATACCTTCTTTTTCATCAGAAAGACGAGAGAAATTGATTGCCGTTAAAAAATTTCAGCTATCTTCAATAGCAAAAAAATTAGTCAATCACCGTGAGCAATTTAGAAAATTTAAAAAAATAATTGATTTTTCAGACTTTGAACGGCCGTAGCGGCTAAACGAAAACTCCAAATTGAACGCGGTTTTGAAATCTGCGCTCCTCGTACGTCAATTAGTATAATCCAATTAAAATTAGAGATTTTTAATTTTTGACGAAAACATGAAAATCTACCAAGGGTACCCCCTTCTAACTTTTTCTCAAAAATTGGCTTTGGAATAATTTCCTCAAAAAACCACCGGTCCGATTCCGGGTTTCTACACACCACTGGAAAGATCCCTTCAAGACGCCTCGGAAAATGTACTTTCGCAACAACAAATGTCAAATTGAGGCCCGTGACGCGTCAGCAAAGAAAACTCGAAAATGGAAAAAATCGAAAAAATGCAACTTTCTTAATAATCATCGTAGACTATTGAAGTATACCTTTTTTTTCATCAGAAAGACGAGAGAAATTGATTGCCGTTAAAAAATTTCAGCTGTCTTCAATAGCAAAAAAATTAGTCAGTCACCGTGAGCAATTTAGAAAATTAAAAAAATAATTGATTTTTCAGACTTTGAACGGCCGTAGCGGCTGAACGAAAACTCCAAATTGAACGCGGTTTGCAAATCTGAGCTCCTCGTACGTCAATTAGTCGGATTAGAGATTTTTAATTTTTGATGAAAACGTGAGAAAAGACACGAGTAAACCCCTAGGAACTTTTGTTAAAAAATGCAACTTTCTTAATAATCATCGTAGACTGTTGAAGTATACCTACTTTTTCATCAGAAACACGAGAGAAATTGATTGCCGTTAAAAAATTTCAGCTATCTTCAATAGCAAAAAAAATAGTCAGTCACCGTGAGGAATTTAGAAAATTAAAAACAATAATTGATTTTTCAGACTTTGAACGGCCGTAGCGGCTAAACGAAAACTCCAAATTGAACGCGGTTTTGAAATCTGTGCTCCTCGTACGTCAATTAGTGGGATCCAATTAAAATTAGAGATTTTTAATTTTTGACGAAAACATGAAAATCTACCCAAGGGTACCCCCTTCTAACTTTTTCTCAAAAATTGGCTTTGGAATAATTTCCTCAAAAAACCACTGGTCCGATTCCTGGTTTCTACACACCACTGGAAAGATCCCTTCAAGACGCCTCGGAAAATGTATTTTCGCAAGAACAAATGTCAAATTGAAGCCCGTGACGCGTCAGCAAAGAAAACTCGAAAATGGAAAAAATCGAAAAAATGCAACTTTCTTAATAATCATCGTAATTTGAAGCCAGTGTTTGCAACATTTTAAAAATTTTCCACTCGATAATATTTTCCAATAGAAACGATTTCTTACCAGAATCGATTAGATGCGTGAGTGCAAGTTGCACACGCGGATATCCGGTGCGTACCCATAAAAAATATTAAAATCAACTCTGAATAAATTAACGTAAATTATAATGCAATCAGTCTCGGGGTTGATCGTCGTGTATTTTGAAAGCGAATTACACCTCAAATTCATCCGAATGTCCGACGGTGTAATTTACGACTTAACACGCAATTATGTCTTTTGGAGCCTTTTGTCGTCGACTTGGAACGACGCGAACTTGTAAATGGGAAACCAACGATGCGTTTATCAGACGTTGAACTTTACGTTTGTGTGCGCTCAAAGCCGTGGAAGGTGGAAAACAAAAGAACAACGAATAAGTACAGTTTTTTTAAGTGGCTAATTGCGTTGCGCAACAATTAGGAGAGCTTGAACTAGTTTTGTACTGGTAAAATCTCCATCGTTTACGAGATTGTGGCGTGTAAAATATTTGTACGCTTTGTACAAATCAGTTTTTATTGTATAACTAGAGTTGTAACTAGCGCGCGTAGTTGCGTTACGTACTATACTTTACCTACGACCTTACATTTATTCGTTTAAACCGGAGACGCATTAAAACCGAATCTTGTAAATAATTTCGATTGCCCTTTCATTTTAATCGCTTTTCGTCGTGCGGACGATCGTCCCTCACCTTTCAAGGAGGCGATGTTCCCGTGTTCTTCGTGTCCAGTCACGAAATTCCAGCAGCCTCGGGCGCGAATATTCTGACCAAGTTTGCACGAGTCCGAGACACGAAGGCTTGTCCTTTCTTTCGAGTGCAACTTGTCGTCGTCGGCGCCAATGTCACTTCCTGGATAGATAAACACAGGGTGGACAACAGAAGAGACTCGATATTTAATCCTCTTACGTTTTAAGGGGTTACCACCTTTTTCCGTTAATTTTTAGACATCATTCTTTCAAAATTTCAAAAGTTGCGAATTTTTTAAAACTCTAAATTTTGAATTGTCGAGTTTACAACGAGAAAAATTGAAATAAATATAAATCGTGCGGGTAAAATTCTACAAAATTTTTATTTAGTCAAGGAAACAACAATCTTTCAAAATAATTTTGGTTTTTAAAAATCCAACAATTTTCTTGCGAGTTGTGAATTTTTTAAAATTCTAAATTTTGAATCGTTGAATAACGCAAAAAATAAAAATAAAAATAAAACGCGCCATTTTACTTCCAGCTGTCATTTGTTAATTGTTTTGTTGTTGATCATTCAACCAACTCCTATACCTTTCTTGACGATCCAATACTTTTGTAGTCTTTATGGAAGAATAAATTATTATTATTAAACTCAAGGTTTTACTTTTACCATTGATAAATTTTTACTATTCACCCGTCTCAAATAAATTGTGCCATTTTCGGAAACAAAAGAAAGTCGCAACGCTCGATTGCTACACTTACCGTCGGAATTACGGTCCTGGCGATTGTTCCGAAACGGAGTGCAGATACACACGAAAGTTTAATGAGGGGTACCGAACAAAAGCGGACGTCAAGTTTGGAAAGAGAGAATCGAAAGCGGATGTGAAAAGAAAGAAAACGAAGCGTTTTAGTAATTTGTGTTGTAATCGTTTTGACCTCGGTGGTGTTTTTTTTTTTTAAATAAAACTTACGTCTTATCATTCGTTCCTCTTCTAAGTCTTCCTTACGGAGAGCTTTATTCGAACTGTACGATGCATCCTCACGACGTCCAGACGTCGCTTTAGGGCTGTAAATAAATAAAGAAAACATATAAGTATAATGTATATTAAAAAAAAAAAATTATGTGGCCACCGTGTAATTTTTGTCGAATTTTGTTTGAAAATTTTTTGAATTCTAAAACAGACTAAATCAAATATCAAAATTTTATGTGTAACTCTTGACGTTTTGCGTACGAATTAGGGTTGAATATTATTAGTCAGAACGATGAAAAAATCGAAAAAAAAAAGAAATACAGATTTGATTGAATTTCTTCAAAATTTAAATAAATTTTTGAAAATGAAAATCTAAAAAATAAAAAAAACTATTATTATAAAATAATAAAAGTGCTCAAAATGTTTAATTAATTCACAAGACATCTACCTTTAAGATTAATCACAATTTTTGAAAATGTGTCAACTTTTCCGCGAGTTATGAATTTTTGAAAATTAACATTTTTAATAATAAAAAATAATAAAAAAAAATAAATACTCATATGATAAAAATTGCTCAAAATGTTTAATATATTCTCAATAAATCTACCTTTAAAATTAATTAAACATTTTGAAAATGTGTAAATTTTTCCGTGAGTTATGAATTTTTGAAAATTAACGTTTTAATTCGTGGAACACTTCAATAAGAAAAAATCGAAAAAAAATTAATACTCATATGATTAAATTGTTCAAAATATTTAATACATTCACAAGATGTCTACCTTCAAAATTATTTATAATTTTTGAAAATAACGTTTTTAATAATAACAAAAAAATCGGAAAAAAATAAATACTCATATGATAAAAATTGCTCATAATGTTTAATATATTCACAAGATTAATTACAATTTTTGAAAATGTATCGATTTTTCCGCGAGTTATGAATTTTTGAAAATTAACATTTTTAATAATGAAAAATAATAAAAAAAAAATAAATACTCATATGATAAAAATTGCTCAAAATGTTTAATATATTCTTAATAAATCTACCTTTAAAATTAATTAAACATTTTGAAAATGTGTCAATTTTTCCGCGAGTTATGAATTTTTGAAAATTAACGTTTTTAATAATAAAAAAAACATCGGAAAAAAAAATAAATACTCGTATGATAAAAATTGCTCAAAATGTTTATTATATTCACAAGATATCCACCTTTGAGATTAATTACAATTTTTGAAAATGCGACAATTTTTCCGTGAGTTATGAATTTTTGAAAATTAATTTTTAATAATAAAAAAAAAATTGAAAAAAAAACTCATGATAAAAATTGCTCAAATTGTTTAATATATTCACAAGACATCTACCTTTAAGATTATTTACAATTTTTGAAAATGTGTCAATTTTTCCGCGAGTTATGAATTTTTTAAAATTAATGTTTAGCGAAAATCGAAAAAAAAATAAACACTTATATTATAAAAATTGCTCAAAATGTTTAATATATTCACAAGACATCTACCTTTAAAATTAATTAAAAATTTTGAAAATGTGTCAATTTTTCCGTGAGTTATGAATTTTTGAAAATTAACGTTTTTAATAATAAAAAATAGGAAAAAAAATAAATACTCATATGATAAAAATTGCTCAAATTGTTTAATACATTCACAAGACATCTACCTTTAAAATTAATTACAATTTTTGAAAATGTGTCAATTTTTGCGCGAGTTGTGAATTTTTGAAAATTAACGTTTTTAATAATTTTAAAAAATCGAAAAAAAAATGATAGAAATTGCTTAAAATAGTTAATATAATCACAAGACATCTACCTTCAAGGTTAATTAAAATTTTTGAAAATGTGTCAATTTTTCCGTGAGTTATGAATTTTTGAAAATTAACGTTTTTAATAATAATAAAAAATCGAAAAAAATAAATACTCATATGATAAAAATTGCTCAAAATGTTCAATATATTTACAAGACATCTACCTTTAAAATAAATTATTTTTTTTGAAAATGTGTCTATTTTTCCGTGAGTTATGAATTTTTAAAAATTCACGTTTTTAATAATAAAAAAAATCGAAACAAATAAATACTCATATGATAAAAATTGCTCAAAACGTTTAATACATTCACAAGACATCCACCTTTAAGATTATTTACAATTTTTGAAAATATGTCAATTTTTCCGTGAGTTGCGAATTTTTTTGAAAATTAACGTTTTTAATAAAAAAAAATACTCATATGATAAAAATTGCTCAAAATGTTTAATATAGTTACAAGACATCTACCTTTAAGATTAATTACAATTTTTGAAAATGTGTCAATTTTTCCGTGAGTTACGAATTTTTTTGAAAATTAACGTTTTTAATAAAAAAAATACTCATATGATAAAAATTGTTTAAAATGTTTAATATAATTACAAGACATCTACCTTTAAGATTAATTACAATTTTTGAGAATGTGTCAATTTTTCCGTGAGTTACGAATTTTTTTGAAAATTAACGTTTTTAATAAAAAAAAAAATACTCATGTGATAAAATTACTTAAATTGTTTAATATATTCACAAAACATCTACCTTTAAGATTAATTACAATTTTTAAAAATATATCAATTTTTCCGCGAGTTATGAATTTTTGAAAATTAACGTTTTTAATAATATTTAAAAAAAATCGAAAAAAAAATACTCATATGATAAAAATTGCTCAAAATGTTTAATATAATCACAAGACATTTACCTTTAAGATTATTTACAATTTTTGAAAATGTGTCAATTTTTACGTGAGTTATGAATTTTTGAAAATTAACGTTTTTATTAATTTAAAAAAAATCGAAAAAAAATAAACTCTCAAATCATAAAATTGCTCAAAATGGTTAATATAACCAGAAAATGTCTATTAATTTTAATTTTTTAAAATGTGTTAATTTTTCCGCGAGTTATGAATTTTTAAAAATTAACGTTTTTAATAATTAAAAAAAAATCGAAAAAAATCAATACTCATATGATAAAAATAGCTCAAAATGTTAAATATATTCACAAGACATCTACCTTTAAAATTGAATAAAATTTTTGAAAGTGTGTCAATTTTTCCGCGAGTTATGAATTTTTCAAAATTAATGTTTTTAATAATAATAAAAAAAATCGAAAAAATAATAAATACTAATATGATAAAAATTGTTAAAAATGTTTAATACATTTACCTTTAAGATTAATTACAATTTTTGAAAATGTGTCAATTTTTCCGTGAGTTATGAATTTTTAAAAATTAACGTTTTTAATAATAAAAAAATTGAAAAAAAAATAAATACTCGTAGGATAAAAATTGCTTAAAACGTTTAATACATTCACAAGACATTTTTGAAAATGTGTCAATTTTTCCGTGAGTTATGAATTTTTAAAAATTAACGTTTTTAATAATAAAAAAATTGAAAAAAAAAATAAATACTCGTAGGATAAAAATTGCTTAAAACGTTTAATACATTCACAAGACATCTACCTTTAAGATAAATTACAATTTTTGAAAATGTGTCAATTTTTCCGTGAGTTATGTATTTTTGAAAATTAACGTTTTTAATAATAAAAAAAAATTAAAAAAATAAATACTCATATGATAAAAAATGCTTAAAACGTTTAATACATTCACAAGACATCTACCTTTAAGATTATTTGCAATTTTTGAAAATGTGTTAATTTTTCCGTGAGTTATGAATTTTTGGAAATTATCATTTTTAATAATAAAAAAAAATCGAAAAAAATAAATAGTCATTTGATCAAAATTGCTCAAAATGTTTAATATTTTCACAAGACATCTACTTTTAAGATTAATTAAAATTTTTGAAAATGTGTCAATTTTTCCGTGAGTTATGAATTTTTAAAAATTAACGTTTAAAAAAAAATCGAAGAAAAAAAAAATACTCATATGATAAAAATTGCTCAAAACGTTTAAAACATTCACAAGACATCTACCTTTAAGATTATTTACAATTTTTGAAAATGTGTCAATTTTTTCGCGAGTTATGAATTTTTGAAAATTAACGTTTTTAATAAAAAAATCGAAAAAAAAAAATACTCATATGATAAAAATTGTTTAAAATGTTTAATATATTCACAAGACATCTACCTTTAAGTTTAATTAAAATTTTTGAAAATGTGTCAATTTTTCCGTGAGTTATGAATATTTTTGAAAATTAAGGTTTTTAATAATAATAAAAAAATCGAAAAAAATAAATACTCATATAATAAAAATTGCTCAAAATGTATAATATATGCACAAGACATCTACCTTTAAGATCAATTACAAGTTTTGAAAATGTGACAATTTTTCCGCTAGTTGTGAATTTTTGAAAATTAACGTTTTTAATAATAAAAAAAAATTGAAAAAAAAAATACTGATATGGTAAAATTGCTCAAAATGTTTAATGTATTCACAAGACATCATCTACCTTTAAGATTCATTGCAATTTTTGAAAATGTGTCAATTTTTCCGCGAGTTATGAATTTTTAAATATTTTCATTTTCGAAAAAAATATTTTTTGATATAATAAAAGATCGATGATTAAACCAAAGTAGAAACAAATTATTTAAAACTTAGACCGCCAAAACGTAAATATTTTAACAATTGAGAGTTTAAATATAAAATTAGTGTACGTTCAACTACTTTTCTTTTCTTTTCTTCTTTTGCATTGGCAGTTTCTTTTGTTGAACGTGAACGGACGGAGATTCCCGTCACGCAAAATGAAATCCGTGCCCGGCAAAAATAAATCAGTGTCAAGTTCCTCAAGTTCCCTTGAAGTGTGCAGCACACACACACACACACACACACTGTTTCCGACATTCCACTTCACAGTCTGTTGATCTTTTCGCAGAACACGGAAAGGAAGGACAAGGAAAGACGAAACTTGTTTCACACACTCGCGAATTGATTTCTTTTTTTCTTGATTTAAATTTTTACGTGGACAATGGAGTATAAACAATAATTTTTAAGATTTAACGTTCAAATTTTGTCAACTCGCAAATTTTTCTCGCAGCCCTTTCAGTTCAACTAAAGCACTTAACAAAAGATCAATTTTATTTTTTAATTGGTTATATATACCAGTCACCTCAGGTAAACTAAAGCACTTAGAAAAAAAACATGTTTTTTTTTTATTTTGGCTATGTCTACCTTTGTCTCTGCACTTAGAAAAAAAAACATGTTTTTTTTTTTATTTTGGCTATGTCTACCTATGTCTGTGCACTTGGAAAAAAACATGTTTTTTCTTTTATTTTGGCTATGTCTACCTATGTCCCTGCACTTAGAAAAAAAAACATGTTTTTTCTTTTATTTTGGCTGTCTACCTATGTCTCTGCACTTAGAAAAAAAAACATGTTTTTTTTTTATTTTGGCTATGTCTACCTTTGTCTCTGCACTTAAAAAAAAAAAACATGTTTTTTTTTATTTTGGCTATGTCTACCTATGTCTGTGCACTTGGAAAAAAACATGTTTTTTCTTTTATTTTGGCTATGTCTACCTATGTCCCTGCACTTAGAAAAAAAAACATGTTTTTTCTTTTATTTTGGCTGTCTACCTATGTCTCTGCACTTAGAAAAAAAAACATGTTTTTTTTTTTATTTTGGCTATGTCTACCTATGTCCGTGCACTTAGAAAAATAAGCATGTTTTTTCTTTTATTTTGGCTATGTCTACCTATGTCTCTGCACTTAGAAAAAAAACATGTTTTTTTTTATTTTGGCTATATCTACCAGACACCTCAAGTAAACTAAAGCACTTAAAAAAAAAACTTTTTTTTTTATTTCGGCCATATTGACAATCTACCAGTCACCTTTGTTAGCATAAGAATAAGAACAGTCTAAACTACAAATTTTTTTCAACACGTTTACAGATTTTAATCCTCCAATAACAAAAACGCCTTCAACATTACAAAGAGAATAAATTTTAAAATTTCAAGACAGCCTTATTTTTTCATCGAGCAACCTTACGACTCCTTCAAGTTGGTATTCCTTGCGCAATTTCGCAGCCACCTTGATAATAATACTCTGGAAGTTGTTGGCATTGACAGGAATCAATTAAACTGTAACATTTTCCATCGCTTTCTACACACTTGATAAAACATTATCGCGCGATAAGCGAGCGATTGCCGAGTAAACAAATGAACTCTCGTGCAAATAAACTTTCCAATTAGGTGCAAAATAATCGGCAAACAAACACTTTCTAATTCATTAAATGATCAACACACCACTCGAAATTTTTATTATTTATCTCCAAAATGTGTCATGTTTTGACGCAATAATTGCAAAATATTGATTGCAGTTTTTGAAAATTACAAATTTCTTATCGAGAAAGTTCGACGGGTTAAATTCTTCACGAAGTAAACATTGTGAATGTGTAGTATTTGATAATCGAGAGTGTATTAAGCCTTTCTGTATACAGATCATACCCTTCAAAAAAAAATCTATTATTCCATGATTATCTCTACAGTAAATACATTTCCTAATAATAAAAGGAAATTCACGTAATGTTAATAATAAAATCCGGTCTATCATTTTCTATTTTACAGGCGATTACACATCGCAATTAAATTAATTGCATCCCGAGGCGGGAATAAATTCACGCCGCGCGGATTTCGAGTGACCGGCCGACGACGGGTCTCCCACGGGTATCGTTAATTGCACCCACGTCGTCGGCGTAATTAAACGCGGAAATGTCAATAGGTTTCGCGCAAGAATAAACTTAATTAGTCCAATTTTCAGAAGAAAGAATTTTCACGGATTACATTTCCTCGTTTTGAGTCTTGCCATTTTGTTTCCAGTTGGGGAGCGACAGTTGTTTTTTTATTATTGCAAAAATACATTAATTCTGAGTATATTTGGAGATTTTCAAGCGAATTCCTAGCGTGATAATTTTTTAAGAATTTTTTAAATCGTGAGATGCAATTTTTCCACCGCAATTCTTGTTTGCGGTCTTGCCATTTTGTTTCCAGCTGGGGTGCGAGGGTTGTTTTTTTATTATTGCAAAAATACATTATTCTGAGTATATTTGAAGATTTTGAAGTGAATTCCCAGCGTGATAAATTTTTAAGAATTTTTTGAATCGTAAGATGCAATTTTTCCACCGCAATTCTTGTTTGCGGTCTTGCCATTTTGTTTCCAGCTGTGGTGCGAGGGTTGTTTTTTATTATTGCAAAAATACATTAACTCTGAGTATATTTGGAGATTTTGAAGCGAATTCCCAGCGTGATAAATTTTTAAAAAATTTTCAAATCGTGAGATGCAATTTTTCTACTTCAATTTTAGTTTGAAGTCTCGCCATTTTGTTTCCAGCTGGGGTGCGACGGTTGTTTTTTAATCATAGCAAAAATACATTAATTCTGAGTATATTTGGAGATTTTAAAGCCAATTCCTAGAGTGATATTTTTTTAAGAATTTTTTAAATCGTGAGATGCAATTTTTCCACCGCAATTCTTGTTTGGAGTCTTGCCATTTTGTTTCCAGCTGGGGTGCGATGGATGTTTTTTTATTGTTGCAAAAATACATTAATTCTGAGTATATTTGAAGATTTTGAAGCGAATTCCTAGCGTGATAATTTTTTAAGAATTTTTTAAATCGTGAGATGCAATTTTTCTACCGCAATTCTTGTTTCGAGTCTTGCCATTTTGTTTCCAGCTGGGGTGCGAGGGTTGATTTTTTATTATTGCAAAAATACTTTAATTATGAGTGTATTTGAAGATTTTGAAGCGAATTCCTAGCGTGATAAATTTTTAAGAATTTTTTAAATCGCGAGATGCAATTTTTCCACCGCAATTCTTGTTTGGAGTCTCGCCATTTTGTTTCCAGCTAGGGTGCGAGGGTGGTTTTTTTATTATTGCAAAAATACATTAATTCTGAGTATATTTGGAGATTTTGAAGAGAATTCCTAGCGTGATAATTTTTTAAGAATTTTTTAAATCGCGAGATGCAATTTTTCCACCGCAATTCTTGTTTGCGGTCTTGCCATTTTGTTTCCAGCTGTGGTGCGAGGGTTGTTTTTTATTATTGCAAAAATACATTAACTCTGAGTATATTTGGAGATTTTGAAGCGAATTCCCAGCGTGATAAATTTTTAAAAATTTTTCAAATCGTGAGATGCAATTTTTCTACTGCAATTCTTGTTTGGAGTCTTGCCATTTTGTTTCCAGCTGGTGTGCGATGGTTGTTTTTTTTATTATTGCAAAAATACATTAACTCTGAGTATATTTGGAGATTTTGAAGCGAATTCCTAGCGTGATAATTTTTTAAGAATATTTTAAATCGTGAGATGCAATTTTTCCACCGCAATTCTTGTTTGGAGTCTTGTCATTTTGTTTCCAGCTAGGGTGCGAGGGTTGTTTTTTATTATTGCAAAAATACATTAATTCTGAGTGTATTTGGAGATTTTGAAGCGAATTCCTAGCGTGATAAATTTTTAAGAATTTTTCAAATCGCGAGGTGCAATTTTTCCACCGCAATTCTTGTTTGGAGTCTTGCCATTTTGTTTCCAGCTGGGGTGCGAGGGTTGTTTTTTTTATTATTGCAAAAATACATTATTCTGAGTATATTTGAAGATTTTGAAGCGAATTCCTAGCGTGATAATTTTTGAAGAATTTTTTAAATCGTGAGATGCAATTTTTCCACCGCAATTCTTGTTTGGAGTCTTGCCATTTTGTTTCCAGCTGGGGTGCGAGGGTTGTTTTTTTTATTATTGCAAAAATACATTATTCTGAGTATATTTGAAGATTTTGAAGCGAATTCCTAGCGTGATAATTTTTTAAGAATTTTTTAAATCGTGAGATGCAATTTTTCCACCGCAATTCTTGTTTATGGTCTTGCCATTTTGTTTCCAGCTGGGGTGCGAGGGTTGTTTTTTTATTATTGCAAAAATACATTAATTCTGAGTATATTTGGAGATTTTGAAGTGAATTCCTAGCGTGATAATTTTTTAAGAATTTTTAAATCGTGAGATGCAATTTTTCCACCGCAATTCTTGATTGGAGTCTTGCCATTTTGTTTCCAGCTGGGGTGCGAGGGTTGTTTTTTTTATTATTGCAAAAATACATTATTCTGAGTATATTTGAAGATTTTGAAGTGAATTCCCAGCGTGATAAATTTTTAAGAATTTTTTAAATCGTGAGATGCAATTTTTCCACCGCAATTTTTGTTTGGAGTCTTGCCATTTTGTTTCCAGCTGGGGTGCGAGGGTTGTTTTTTTAATTATTGCAAAAATACTTTGATTCTGAGTTTATTTAAAGATTTTGAAGCGAATTCCTAGCGTGATAAATTTTTAAGAATTTTTCAAATCGCGAGGTGCAATTTTTCCACCGCAATTCTTGTTTGGAGTCTTGCCATTTTGTTTCCAGCTGGGGTGCGAGGGTTGTTTTTTTTATTATTGCAAAAATACATTATTCTGAGTATATTTGAAGATTTTGAAGTGAATTCCCAGCGTGATAACTTTTTAAGAATTTTTAAATCGTGAGATGCAATTTTTCCACCGCAATTTTTGTTTGGAGTCTTGCTGGGGTGCAACTCGGAGAAAGTAATTTGTGGAAATGTGTTTGTATCTATTTGCAATTAATTAATCGCCAACTTCACGCCCGTACCAGCTATTCATAAAATTCCAATCATAAATGATTGTATAATTTATACAATGTCGTCACGATTACTTTGTTAACATACAATGGAGTATAAGTCGTATCAGTTTAACGGCAAATATTAGCATTTCAAGCCGTTGATAACGATAATGTGTCATTTAGCAAAAAATGGATTAATTAAGTGAAACAGAAAATGCTAAAATGATATTTTAAAAAAACCTAGAAATGAGTTTATATGTAGTTCTTGTACGTTTAAATTTTTAGTCGATTATCTAAGGTAAACATCAAAAAGTAGGTTTCGATTTACATACACAAGACAATTTAAAAATTATTATTATCTTATTTAAATTGACGAATGTATAGAACTAACATAATAGAGATTATTGTATTGTATTGTAAATTTCCATCGAGCGGTTAATTTCTAGTAAATTATAACATTGTAATTGAGAGTCGCGCGAATGCGCCCTCTGGTGCCACCCGCGTGAACTCGTATTACCGGCCTAGGCGTTTCTCTGGTTATTGCCAGCCTTGCCCTCGCGTCCCGATATAAAAGTAAATATCCACTTTCGCACATATTTTAAATTCGCTCTCGATCACCAACAATTATTATTTATATTCAGGTGATGAATCAACGACGGTTGCATTGAGCATGTCCCTGGCATCGAAACGTTGGCCATTTATCAAAAAGCAACGGGGGACGGGGGGAACATAATCGATTGGCATCCTTCAAATTTATGGCGCCATTGTTTATTGCCAAGTTACCAAACCGCATCACATTTGTAAAGGTTAAACGTTATTAACAAAAGTGATTGAAGCAAATAAAAACTAGACTGGACTTGTTTCACATTTGGTCTTCCTTGTAGCAGAAAGAGATGATAAATTATTGTAAAAGTCCTTTACCCGATTGTGAAAACATGATAAAAATTTCTCATGTACAGAAATGAAAATAATTAGCATTTTATCACGTTTTTTCTTTTCCAATAATCAGTGAGGAATATATTCTTAATAGATTGTGTCCCCGTTATTTTTAGAAGTAAAATGTGAAGCAATTAGCTCCATCGTTAAAAACACGTTCGATTTGTGTAAACAATTAACGATTCCTCCAAATGCAACCTACTTGTGTGTACGTTTGGTATTAAGGCCAAAGCTGGTCCGTATAAATATTTGCGGAGTGCATTTCTGGACTGATAATGGCCTAAGTAGGTTGATTCCACAATCCACAATGGCTGTGAGAGATCCTCGTTTCACATTGTTGCCGATTGCAAACCCGAGTCCCCGACACAATCGCTTAATTAAAACTGTTTCTACGACAGCCACGCCTCCCGCGCGCTCCGACAAAACACGGCGAAGAATGGAAGAAGAAAAATGAAGATTTCTTCGCGGATAAAAGCGGCGGCGTGGGTTCGGAGTTTACTCGGTGTTCGCACTGATTAATTATTCTGTTCAAATTAAGGGTTGGTTCGACTTTTTAATAGCTATTTATATAACAAGTCAACTTTATCGGCCGAGACGTTTTATGTGAGAAATTTCAAAAAAATTATCAGTATGATTCGCTTTATTTTTTTTTCACTGCAAAGTTTAGATAATTTTCTTGAGGTGGTTATAAAGACACATTATTCAAGAATAATCTGACAGAATTTTAAGAATTTGTGGAAATAATTGTGGAATTTACAGAGAAATTAAAAAAAAATCATTTTTGCTCATCAAAATTTGCTTTCTAAGGCTGGATTTTTTTTTCTGCAAAGTTTGGATAATTTTCTTCAGGTGGTTATAAAAACACGTTATTCAAGAATAGTCTGACACAATTTTAAGAATTTGTGGAAATAATTGTGGAATTTACAGAGAAATTTAAAAAAAAATGGTTTTTGCTCATCAAAATTTGCTTTCAAAGGCTTGAATTTTTTTTGACTGCAAAGTTTGGATAATTTTCTTCGGGTAGTTATAAAGACACGTTATTCAAGAACAATCTGACATAATTTTAAGAATTTGTGGAAATAATTGTGGAATTTACAGAGAAATAAAAAAAAAATGGTTTTTGCACATCAAAGTTTGCTTTCTAAGGCTGGATTTTTTTTGACTGCAAAGTTTGGATAATTTTCTTCAGGTAGTTATAAAGACACGTTATTCAAGAATAATTTGACACAATTTAAAAAATCTGTTAAAATAATTGTGAAATTTACAGAGAAATTAAAAAAAATGTTCATTTTTGCTCATTACGATTCGCTTTATTATTTTGACTGCAAAGTTTGAATAATTTTCTTCAGGTAGTTATAAAGACACGTTATTCAAGTATAATCTGACGCAATTTTAAGAATTTGTGAAAACAATTGTGGAATTTACAGAGAAATTAAAAAAAAATGGTTTTTGCTCAACAAAATTTGCTTTCTAAGGCTGGATTTTTTTTTACTGCAAAGTTTGGATAATTTTCTTCTCATAGTTATAAAGACACGTTATTCAAGAATAATCTGACACAATTTTAAGAATTTGTGGAAAAAATTGTGGAATTTACAGAGAAATTAAAAAAAAATCATTTTTGCTCATCAAAATTTGCTTTTTAAGGCTGGATTTTTTTGACTGCAAAGTTTGGATAATTTTCTTCAGGTGGTTATAAAGACACGTTAAGAATAATCTGACACAATTTTAAGAATTTGTGGAAATAATTGTGGAATTTACAAAGAAATTTAAAAAAAATTAATTTTGCTCATCAAAATTTGCTTTTTAAGGCTGGATTTTTTTGACAGCAAACTTTGGATAATTTTCTTTGGGTAGTTATAATAATCTGACAGAATTTTAAGAATTTTTGGAAATAATTGTGGAATTTACAGAGAAATAAAAAAAAAATCATTTTTGCTCATCAAAATTTGCTTTTTAAGGCTGGATTTTTCTTCACTGCAAAGTTTGGATCATTTTCTTCCGATAGTTATAAAGACATGTTATTTAAGAATAATCTGACACAATTTTAAGAATTTGTGGAAATAATTGTGGAATTTACAGAGAAATAAAAAAAGTGTTCGTCATTGTAAAAAAAAATTTCAAAAATTCATAACTCGACTGAAAATTATTGCAGATGCAAAAACCAAAATTCTTTTGAAAGAACGAGGTCTTGTGAAGTAAACTGAATTTTTGTAAAATTTTATTCCTGCGTTTCAAATTAATTTTGAATTTTTAACGCTCGAGTGTTCGTCATTGAAAAAAAAAGTTTCAAAAATTCGTAACTCGATTGAAAATTGTTGCACATTCAAAAACCAACATTCTTTTGAAAGATCGATGTCTTGAAAAGTGATCTGAATTTTTGTATAATTTTATTCCCGCGTTTCAAATTAATTTTTAATTTTTTGCGCTCGAGTGTTCGTCATTGGAAAAAAGAAATTTTCAAAAATTTATAACTCGACTGAAAATTATTGCAGATTCAAAAACCAAAATTCTTTTGAAAGAATGACGTCTTGTGAAGTGAACTGAATTTTTGTATAATTTTATTCCGGCGCTTCCAATTAATTTTGATTTTTTTTCGCTCGAGTGTTCGTCATTGCAAAAAGAAATTTTAAAAAATTCATAACTCGACCGAAAATTGTTGCAAACATATTTTGAAAGTTCGACGTCTTGTGAATTATAATGAATTTTTGTAGAATTTTATTCCTGCGTTTCGTATTCATTTTGAATTTTTTGCGCTCGAGTGTTAGTCATTGAAAAAAAAAAGAAATTTTCAAAAATTCATAACTCGAATAAAAATTGTTGCACATTCAAAAATCCAAATTATTTTAAAAGATCGACGTCTTGTGAATTGAAATAAATTTTTGTAGAATTTTATTCCCGCGTTTCAAATTAATTTTGAATTTTTTGCGCTCGAGTGTTCGTCATTGAAAAAATAGAAATTTTCAAAACGTCGTAACTCGACTGAAAATTGTTGCATTTTCAAAAACCAATATTATTTTGAAAGATCGACGTCTTGTGAATTGAAGTTAATTTTTGTAGAACTTTATTGCGGCGTTTCGAATTAATTTTGATTTTTTTTGCGCTCGAGTGTTCGTAAATGAAAAAAAGATATTTTAGAAATTTTGCAACAATTTCTGGGTTGTCTGTTTTATCTCGCCGTCGATTTTATCTTGTGGGAGATTTAATCTCCTAGTCGATTTTATCTCGTGGTCGATTTTATCTCCTGGTCGATTTTTATCTCCATTACCTGAAGCTATTAATTCCAAGAAATATTTATCTAAAACACCTTCTTGTGGAATTTATATTAGTGATTGAAAATGTATCAGTGTTATGGACTATCGATCAGTGTTTATGTTTAAATTTTTATGATCATACTATAAACACAAGATTATTCGTAACATTGGAATTCCAGGTCAAGTCGCCCGCGTCGGCATTGGGATTTCCCGAAAAATTGCGCATTTTCCAGAGAAGGGCCATTACCCAAACTGGAAATTTCAAAATCGTTCGTGACCAATCCGATATAGAGAGAGAGGAGAGGTCATGTTTTGAAATTCAACAATAAATGTTTGTTGGCACGTCGACTCACACTCGACACGGTTCGATCGGAATGGCACATGTAAACACAACAACAGGAGGCATTGGATGTTTCCGTTCGTGCGTTTTAAATAGATTCGATTAATTTACGAAACCAATGCAGTAAATTATTCCTTTCTGTTCTTTTTCTAAAAAAATCAAGTGAAAAGTGAAGCTTTGCTAATCAACATCGAAACTCGTGTATAGATGGCCGATGATGTTTAATTATATTTCAATTTTATATTCATAGTTTAGTGTCATACTTAATTATTGTTAAAATTTTTCAGCGAGAACCAAATTCAACAAATATTAATTATTTTGATTTATTTAGAAAATTAAGTTAAAGTGAAGAGATAATTCTTGAAACGCGTATATAGATGGCCGATGACTTTTAATTACATCTCAAGTCTATATTTATACTTTAGTGTCGAACGTAATGATTTTGATGTATTTAGAAAATTAAGTTAAAGTGATGAGGGATAAATTTCGAAATGACATTTTAATTACATTTCAAGTTGGAATTATTTTTATTAATTGAGTGTCTGCGTGCAGAACATTGCGTCTGTATTTTCCGAGCTGGAAAAGGGTTTCCCGGTTTTCTGGGGAAAGGGCGTCGCAGCGCCGCCGGATCGATCGTCGTCACCTGCGTCGGTGCACACCCCAAGAATCCAAAATTGAATCAACCCAAAAGGGCTCACTTAATCTCCCTTCGGGGTTTTCCCCTGCAACAAGGTAATTAATTGATTTATACCGGAAATTGGGGGGAATACAAACTAATAAACCTTCGGTAAACAATTTCAGTAATTGCAAAGCTCAGAAAAATACATTTCCTTTTAATGGTAAATGTATTACCGACAGAAACATACGGTTAATCAATCTAATGCCAAGGGCAAAGAAGTTCCACTTCATTTATTGATCGAATCCTCAGGCTTCATTATTTTTTCTCCATTTATATAATAATAAGAATAATAAATATCTTTATTCACATTTTCCAATACACGCTTCGTCTAAAAAAATAACTATTTACACACTTTGTGAATCGTCTTTCCGTCCTTCATTTATATATTTTTCTCGCTTTTCAATAAGTAGTGCCAATTTTTAATAATAAACGTTTGTTTCGTGTCATTCAATCATCTCGAATATTTATTTTGCGTCCACTCGCGTGAGAAATAATTTTTGTGTTCATGCCGGACACGATATACTGGCGCGCGTCTCTGGACGGACTCCACATTTTGACTGAACTATAGCGGCAATTCCAACGAAAGTTATTGGATATTTTAGATCACAGGTGGAATTTCAATGCAGATGAAAATTAGTCACAATTCATTCATGAATCACGCCCCGGTGTGCGAGTTTTTGTACGGTATTAATAATGACCTCGATTTGGCGAAGTTTGTGAATTCTTACTTTTTACGAGTATATACAGGCACGTCCGGAATTTTACGGCCGATAAATAACATTTGAAAAGAGTTTCAGACGAAAAAAATTGGAACCCGATCCGAATTTTACGACCAGCGCGCGCTACTACGGCTTAGCATACTTTATCTAATGCCTTTTTGATGTCCTCGAAATCCTTGAGAACGTCACAGAGAGAATTTTCATATCACCATTGTAAATTTATATTCTTTCAAAGAATTAGTTTGAGAAAATTTTTAATAATTTCGGCGACTAGAAAAAAATACGAAAAAAATTTCCATCGGCTCGAAATTTTCCAAAATTACTCTAAACTCATTCGAGATGTTGATACTCTAAAAAAACATACATCACATCACTAGATTTTATAATAATTTCATTTGATTAGAGCGTGGATCGCATAAAAAAATCAATAATTTTAACGACTGGAAAAAAATACGAAAACAATTGCCATCGACTCGAAATTTTCCAAAATGACTCCAAATTCATTCGAGATGTTGATACTCTAAAAACCCATACATCACATCACTAGATTTTATAATAATTTCATTTGATTAGAGCGTGGATCGCATAAAAATTTCAATAATTTCAGCGACTGGAAAAAAATACGAAAACAATTGCCATCGACTCGAAATTTTCCAAAATAACTCTAAACTCATTCGAGATGTTGATACTCTAAAAACCCATACATCACATCACTAGATTTTACAATAATTTCATTTGATTAGAGCGTGGATCGCATAAAAAATTCAATAATTTTAAGGACTGGAAAAAAATACGAAAACAATTGCCATCGACTCGAAATTTTCCAAAATTACTCCAAATTCATTCGAGATGTTGATACTCTAAAAACCCATACATCACATCACTAGACTTTACAATAATTTCATTTGATTAGAGCGTGGATCGCATAAAAAATTCAATAATTTTAACGACTGGAAAAAAATACAAAAACAATTGCCATCGACTCGAAATTTTCCAAAATTACTCTAAATTCATTCGAGATGTTGATACTCTAAAAACCCATGCATCACATCACTAGATTTTATAATAATTTCATTTGATTAGAGCGTGGATCGCATAAAAATTTCAATAATTTCAGCGACTGGAAAAAAATACGAAAACAATTGCCATCGGCTCGAAATTTTCCAAAATTACTCTAAACTCATACGAGATATTGATACTCTAAAAAACCATACATCACATCACTAGATTTTATAATAATTTCATTTGATTAGAGCGTGGATCGCATAAAAAAATCAATAATTTTAACGACTGGAAAAAAATACGAAAACAATTGCCATCGACTCGAAATTTTCCAAAATGACTCCAAATTCATTCGAGATGTTGATACTCTAAAAACCCATACATCACATCACTAGATTTTATAATAATTTCATTTGATTAGAGCGTGGATCGCATAAAAATTTCAATAATTTCAGCGACTGGAAAAAAATACGAAAACAATTGCCATCGACTCGAAATTTTCCAAAATAACTCTAAACTCATTCGAGATGTTGATACTCTAAAAACCCATACATCACATCACTAGATTTTACAATAATTTCATTTGATTAGAGCGTGGATCGCATAAAAAATTCAATAATTTTAAGGACTGGAAAAAAATACGAAAACAATTGCCATCGACTCGAAATTTTCCAAAATTACTCCAAATTCATTCGAGATGTTGATACTCTAAAAACCCATACATCACATCACTAGACTTTACAATAATTTCATTTGATTAGAGCGTGGATCGCATAAAAAATTCAATAATTTTAACGACTGGAAAAAAATACAAAAACAATTGCCATCGACTCGAAATTTTCCAAAATTACTCTAAATTCATTCGAGATGTTGATACTCTAAAAACCCATGCATCACATCACTAGATTTTACAATAATTTCATTTGATTAGAGCGTGGATCGCATAAAAATTTCAATAATTTCAGCGACTGGAAAAAATACGAAAACAATTGCCATCGACTCGAAATTTTCCAAAATTACTCTAAACTCATTCGAGATGTTGATACTCTAAAAAACCATACATCACATCACTAGATTTTATAATAATTTCATTTGATTAGAGCGTGGATCGCATAAAAATTTCAATAATTTCAGCGACTGGAAAAAAATACGAACACAATTGCCACCGACTCGAAATTTTCCAAAATTACTCTAAACTCATTCGAGATGTTGATACTCTAAAAACCCATACATCACATCACTAGATTTTATAATAATTTCATTTGATTAGAGCGTGGATCGCATAAAAATTTCAATAATTTCAGCGACTGGAAAAAAATACGAAAACAATTGCCATCGACTCGAAATTTTCCAAAATTACTCTAAACTCATTCGAGATGTTGATACTCTAAAAAACCATACATCACATCACTAGATTTTATAATAATTTCATTTGATTAGAGCGTGGATCGCATAAAAATTTCAATAATTTCAGCGACTGGAAAAAAATACGAAAACAATTGCCATCGACTCGAAATTTTCCAAAATTACTCTAAACTCATTCGAGATGTTGATACTCTAAAAACCCATACATCACATCACTAGATTTTATAATAATTTCATTTGATTAGAGCGTGGATCGCATAAAAATTTCAATAATTTCAGCGACTGGAAAAAATACGAAAACAATTGCCATCGACTCGAAATTTTCCAAAATTACTCTAAACTCATTCGAGATGTTGATACCCTAAAAACCCATACATCACATCACTAGATTTTACAATAATTTCATTTGATTAGAGCGTGGATCGCATAAAAAATTCAATAATTTTAACGACTGGAAAAAAATACGAAAACAATTGCCATCGACTCGAAATTTTCCAAAATTACTCTAAACTCATTCGAGATGTTGATACTCTAAAAAACCATACATCACATCACTAGATTTTATAATAATTTCATTTGATTAGAGCGTGGATCGCATAAAAAATTCAATAATTTTAACGACTGGAAAAAAATACGAAAACAATTGCCATCGACTCGAAATTTTCCAAAATTACTCTAAACTCATTCGAGATGTTGATACTCTAAAAACCCATACATCACATCACTAGATTTTATAATAATTTCATTTGATTAGAGCGTGGATCGCATAAAAATTTCAAAAATTTTAACGACTGGAAAAAAAATACGAAAACAATTGCCATCGACTTGAAATTTTCCAAAATTACTCCAAACTCATTCGAGATGTTGGTACTGTGAAAAACCATAAATCACATCACTAGATTTTATAATAATTTCATGTGATTCGAGCGTGGATTTGTATAAAAAAATTCAATAATTTTGCCGACTGGAAAAAAATACGAAAACAATTGCCACCGACTTGAAATTTTCCAAAATTACTCCAAACTCATTCGAGATGTTGGTACTGTGAAAAAACATTCATCACATCACTAGATTTTATAATAATTTCATGTGATTCGAGCGTGGATTTGTATAAAAAAATTCAATAATTTTGCCGACTGGAAAAAAATACGAAAACATTTGCCACCGACTTGAAATTTTCCAAAATCACTCCAAACTCATTCGAGATGTTGGTACTGTGAAAACCCATTCATCACATCACTAGATTTTATAATAATTTCATGTGATTTTTCACAAACAAAAAATTGTCCTCAAGCATTCTCTTTGCCAGCTTTCTATTATTCATCGCAATTTACAAATTACTTCGAGTCGTTTTATATAATTAAACCTCGACGTGTTCCTTCCACAAATCGATTCATTCCGCCCTGTCGTAACACCGAATGCAAAATAGCGCGCACACACTTACGACACGCGATTATCTCAAAATCTCAAAATAATAGAGAAAACGGTTCCCGCGCAAGTCATTGTGTCTCCTGCCTGATTGCATTGTTTCGGGGCCGAAACGTTCGATCGTTTTGTAATTCGAAATTAAAGGCAATCATTTTGCAATTTGCAATTTGCGAGCGGTTAATTGCTTTTCAATTGGGGAACACTATTCCCAAAAACTGGTAGTTCTCATCGCGAAGAATCGAAAATGTTATATATCTTTGAATTAATGAACTGATTTTAATACAAAATTTTGGTTCAAAAATTCTCAATTGATTTGGAAAAATTTGGGATTAAGAGACGAAGAATTTATCTAGTTTTGCTATTTGAAACTTTGCGAAAATTTGAAACCATGTTTTCAACTGATAAGAGTTAAAATTATGGTAGAGGTAGTTTAAGAGCAAAAAATCAGAAAAAAGTTAGAATTACGGTAGAGATAGTTCAAGGAGAAAAAAATCAGAAAAGAGTTAGAATTATGGTAGAGATGATACAAATAGTTCAAGAGGAAGAAATTAGGATTCTCAAAGGCCTCAAATTATAATGTCTAGTTACGGTGTTACCGCAACGCGAACGTTTTCACTGGTGCGTTCGCGTCCACCGCCAGACATTCTAAAACCGGCCATAAGAGAAGCGGAAACATTGATTGAGGACTCCACAAGGAGTGTCTGGTTAAGATTAGGTGGTGTACTGTACATCAATCAGTAGATGAAGAAATGTTGCAAAATTTTTGGAAAATTCGAATCGTGTATTATAATTGTTTATTTTTTTTGTTGGTAATTTCGAGTTTGGTCTGGTGCCGGCAGTCGACCGGCTCTCCTCGTCTCGTAAACTGGTTTCTAGTTTCGAGAGTGGTTTATTATTTACGACCAGCGCGAGGGTTTTACAAAAAAGGTAAACCACGCTGGCGCAAGGATAAGACCCTCCATGGGCGTCCACCGCGCACAAAATTAAAAAAAAGGAATCGGTTATAAATAAATCCTTGTTAAACACTTTCTTTACTTCGTTTCAACTTTGTAGCGTTGTCATTTTGTTCATAGCTGTGATATATCGATTGTTGAGGAAGTATAATTTGAATTTTGAATTTTGAATTTTATTTACGGAAAATCACCTTTCTACAAAATAATGTAATAATCTTTTACATATAAAAAATATAAACATATAAATAGGTAAATGAAAAAGTAAATATATATATAAGTATATTATTATTATTCAAAATAATTTTGATTTTTGAATGTGTAACAATTTTTAATCGAGTTATGAATTTTTTTGAATTTCTTTTTTTTTCAATGAGGAACACTCGAGCGCAAAAAAGTTAAAATTAATTTGAAACGCGGGAATAAAATTCTACAAAAATTAAATTCAATTCACAAGACGTCGATCTTTCAAAATAATTTTGGTTTTTGAATGTGCAACAATTTTCAATCGAGTTACGAATTTTTGAAGATTTCTATTTTTTCAATGACGAACACACAAGCGCAAAAAATTAATAATTAATTTGAAACGCGCTAATAAAATTCTACAAAGATTAAATTCAATTCACAAGACGTCGATCTTTCAAAATAATTTTGGTTTTTGAAAATGCAATAATTTTCAACCAAGTTACGAATTAAAAAAAAACAAATTTTCAATGACGAACACTCGAGCACAAAAAAATCAAAAATTAATTTGAAACGCGGGAATAAAATTCTACAAAAATTCATTTTAATTCACAAAACATCCATCTTTCATAATATTTTAGGTTTTTGAATGTGCAACAATTTTCAATCGAGTTACGAATTTTTGAAAATTTATATTTTTTCAATGACGAACACACGAGCGCAAAAAATTCAAAATAAATTTGAAACGCGGGAATAAAATTCCACAAAATTTCACTTCAATTCACAAAACATCGATCTTTCATAATAATTTTGTTTTTTGTATGTGTTACAATTTTCAGACGAGTTAGGAATTTTTGAAAATTTCCATTTTTCAATACCGAACACACGAGCGCAAAAAAATTAAAATTTATTTGAATCGCGGGAATAAAATTCTACAAAAATTCACTTCAATTCACAAAACATTCATCTTTCATAATATATTAAGTTTTTGAATGTGCAACAATTTTCAGTCGAGTTTCGAATTTTTGAAAATTTCTTTTTTTTCAATGACGAACACACAACCGCAAAAAATTAAAAATTAATTTGAAACGCGGGAATAAAATTCTACAAAAATTCACTTCAATTCACAAAACATCCATCTTTCATAAAATATTAAGTTTTTGAATGTGCAATTATTTTTAGTCGAGTTACGAATTTTTGAAAATTTCTAGTTTTTTCAATGACGAACACTCGAACGCAAAAAAATCAAAATTAATATAAAACACTCGAATAAAATTCTACAAAAATTTATTTCAATTCACAAGACGTCGATCTTTCAAAATAATTTTGGTTTTTGTATGTGTTACAATTTTCAGAAGAGTTACGTTTTTGAAAATTTCTATTTTTTTTTATTGACGAACATTTGAGCGCAAAAAATTCAAAATTAATTTGAAACGCGGGAATAAAATTCTACAAAAATTCACTTCAATTCACAAAGCATCCATCTTTCATAATATTTTAGGTTTTTGAATGTGCAGCAATTTTCACTCGAGTTACGAATTTTTGAAAATTTCTATTTTTTTCAATAACGAACACTCGAGCGCAAAAATTAAATTCAATTCACAAGGCGTCAATCTTTCAAAATAATTTTGGTTTTTGAAATTGCAACAATTTTCAACCGAGTTACGAATTTTTGAAATTTTCTATTTTTTCAAAGACGAACACTCGAGCCCAAAAAAAATTCAAAATAAATTTGAAACGCGGGAATAAAATTCTACAAAAATTCACTTTAATTCACAAGACGTCGCTCTTTCATAATAATTTTGGTTTTTGAATGTGCAACCATTTTCAGTCGAGTTACGAATTTTTGAATTTTTTTTTTCAACGACAAACACACGGGCCCAAAAAAATCAAAATTAATTTAAAACGCGGGAATAAAATTCTACAAAAATTCATTTCAATTCACAAGACGTCGCTCTTTCATAATAATTTTAGTTTTTGAATGTCCAACAATTTTCAATCGAGTTACGAATTTTTGAAAATTTCTATTTTTTTCAATAAGGAACATTCGAGCGCAAAAAAATCAAAATTAATTTGAAACGCGGGAATAAAATTCTACAAAAATTAATTATAATTCACAATACGTCGATCTTTCAAAATAATTTTAGTTTTTGAATGTGCAACAATTTTCATTTGAGTTACGAATTTTTGAAAATTCATTTTTTTTCAATGACGAACACTCGAGCGCACAAAATTCAAAATTAATTTGAAACGCGGGAATAAAATTCTACAAAAATTAATTTCAATTCACAAGACGTCGATCTTTCAAAATAATTTTGGTTTTTGAGTGAGCAACAATTTTCAATCGAGTTATGAATTTTTAAATTTTTTTCTTCAATGAGGAACACTCGAGCGCAAAAAATTAAAAATTAATTTGAAACGCGGGAATAACATTCTACAAATATTCACTTCAATTCACAAAACATCTATCTTTCATAATATTTTAAATTTTTGAACGTGCAACAATTTACAGTCGAGTTACGACTTTTGGAAAATTTCTTTTTTTTTCAATGAAGAACACTCTAGCGCAAAAAATTCAAAATTAATTTCAAACGCGGGAATAAAATTCCACAAAAATTCACTTCAATTCACAATACATCGATCTTTCAAAATAATTTTGGTTTTTGAATGTGCAGCAATTTTCAATCGAGTTACGAATTTTTGAAATTTTGAAATATTCTTTTAATGACGAACACTAGAGCGCAAAAAAATCAAAATTAATTTAAAACGCGGGAATAAAATTCTATAAAAATTCAATTCAATTCACAAGACGTCCATCTTTTAAAATAATTTTGGTTTTTGAATGTGCAACAATTTTCAACCGAGTTACGAATTTTTGAAGAAAAAAAATTTTTCAATGACGAACACTCGACCGCAAGAAATTCAAAATTAATTTGAAACGCGGGAATAAAATTCTAGAAAAATTCATTTTAATTCACAAGATGTCGCTCTTGCATAATAATTCTGGTTTTTAAATGTGCAACAATTTTCATTTAAGTTACGAATTTTTTTAAATTTCCATTTTTCAATGACGAACACTCGAGCGCAAAAAAATCAAAATTAATTTGAAACGCGGGAATAAAATTCTACAAAAATTCACTTCAATTCACAAGACGTCGATCTTTCAAAATAATTTTGGTTTTTGAATGTGCAACAATTTTCAATAGAGTTACGAATTTTTGAAAATGTCTTTTTTTTTCAACGACGAACACACAGGCGCAAAAAAATCAAAATTAATTTTAAACGCGGGAATAAAATTCTACAAAAATTCACTTCAATTCACAAGACGTCGATCTTTCAAAATAATTTTGGTTTTTGAATGTGCAACAAGTTTCATTCGAGTTACGAATTTTTGAAAATTTCTATTTTTTTCAATGACGAACACTCGAGCGCAAAACTTCAAAATAAATTTGAAACGCGGGAATAAAATTCTACAAAAATTAAATTCAATTCACAATACGTCAATCATTCAAAATAATTTTGGTTTTTGAAAATGCAACAATTTTCATTCGAGTTACGAATTTTTGAAAATTTCTATTTTTTCAATGTCGAACACTCGAGCGCAAAAAATTAAAAATAAATTTGAAACGCGAGAATAAAATTCTACAAAAATTCACTTCAATTCACAAAACATCCATCTTTAATAATATTTTAGGTTTTTGAATGTGCAACAATTTTCAGTCGAGTAACGAATTTTTAAAAATTTCTATTTTTTTAATAACGAACACACGAGTGCAAAAAATTCAAAATAAATTTTAAACGCGGGATTAAAATTTTACAAAAATTAAATTCAATTCACAAGACGTCGATCTTTCAAAATAATTTTGGTTCTTGAAAATGCAACAATTTTTAGCCGAGTTGCGAATTTTTGAAAATTTCAATTTTTTCAATGACGAACACTCGATCGCAAAAAAATCAAAATTAATTTGAAACGCGGGAATCAAATGCTACAAAAATTCATTTCAATTCACAAGACATCGATCTTTCAAAATAATTATGGTATTTGAGTGAGCAACAATTTTCAATCGAGTTACGAACTTTTTAAAATTTCTTTTTTTTCAATGACGAACACTCGAGCGCAAAAAATTAAAAATTAATTTGAAACACTTCATAAGACGTCTTAGCCTTTTTATGTAAACTTAGAATGCAACAATGATTGTTTTTACCAATAACAGTGTGTGTGCTCTTTGTTTGTTTGTTTGTGGTAAAAAAAAAACATATAAAGACTATTAATTACCATCATTTTGATATAATTAAACTATAATTAATGTATTGTCATTATTTATAGTTGGAGGTATGCAAATTAGGTAATAATTGCGGCTGTTGTTGAAAACAAAAACAAGGTCAAATTAGGCCCAAATCACTGACCATTCAATTTGTTTTTTCGATTCTACAATGATATAATGAGGAAATTAATTGCAACGTGGGAAACATTGCAATTCATCCTCAGGCAGAATGATCACGAGATTATTATTATTATTATTATACACACCTCTAAAAATATTTTGATGACCCATCGCCATCGTCGAAACCTTCTTAAATTGGGAAACTACAAAAGTTGACTGAATTATTTCCATCTCAAAAATTTCGCAATGGCGTCGCGACCCAATCAACGCATCCTTTCGACTCGTCTCGCGAATGATTTATTGTTATGAACGTGTCGACACCCTGGGGAACGGATCAAAACAATTATCTAATCGAAGAGAGGCGGTAATATTGACCTACAGAGAGAGCGAGAGAGTCGTCCGGGCGTCGCGCCGTTCCGGTGCCAAGGCATTCGGCCCCAAAAACCAAAATACCCGTAAAGTTACGCAAAACGGAATCCGAAGAAAGTTTCCGATTGCGCGACGATCACGAAATTTTTTCGCAACCCTTCGCCTCGGACGAAAAATGTGAAATGGAAATCTTGCGCGAAAGAGATAAAGAAAAGTGATTGGCGTTACGCAATGTTCTTGGGAAATCGGCGAAATGCCACTGTGTCACGTCGTTTTGATCTTTCGAGGAATTTGGGATCGGGGATCGGTGGGCCATCTATTGGTTCCTATGATTTTAAGATCATTTCTAATAAGAAAAATTAAAAAAAACATTTAAATATTGTTTCCTCTTACGACAACCGAGGACCGGTTTCGATCTTATTGGATCTCACCAGTTGTTTACCATGGAGTTATAACGCCCCAAGTATCCCTTACAGATAGATATACCATTAGGGCGACATCTATTGTCTTAATTCCACAACTACCGCAACAGACGTGCAAATATTTCACCGTTTCACTTTTCACCGGCAAAACGGTTATAATTTCGGCCAGACGTTCGCGTGGGCGACCCTGCCTCCTGCTGCTGTCGTGCTTAACGGGTGCAACTTTCTACAAATTCGATGTCGATGGCAATTTGTAGAAAGAAGAAGAAAGTCGAGCCGCGGCGGCGGCGAGCGCGCGCGCGAATCCTCTCCCGTCGACCTTGGGGACTCTTCGGTGTCTCGTAACGCTCGCGCGGATATTTACGTCCGGAAGGCTCCTCCGCAAACAAACGAGTGTCGGCCGCGTAAACAAACGCCGACGGAAACACAACAAAACGTGCGTCGGACGGATGCACTTTGACGGTCGGGAAAACAAAAAAAAAAAAAAAACGTACGAACGCAGGTTTTTCACGGGCCCGGTCCAAGTACGCAACCTTCGGGCGATAACTGCGCTTTAATGCGCATTCCGAAAATAGTGTCTGGTCGGAAACGGAAAACACTGCATTCGAATGGAATTTTTTTTTATCGGCGGCGATAAAGTTTTCGAACCGCTGATTAAGCAAGAGTGGTTTTTAAATAGAGTCAAGTTCGATTTTTACCTGTAATTTGATTAAAGTACTTCTCAATGTCGAAAATTAACCCGCAACAATGGGGTCTATTGAATAAATCGGTGAGATTGACGGTTATTTTCCAGTTAAAAAAATTTGTTTAAATTTTAAAAAATTGTAAAAAATTGAAATCGTTGCGTAATTATTGTGTAAATTTTAACAGATACTTTAGCATCTATTTACTAATTAAGAAAGTTTATTTCTTTCGAAAATCTCGACTGAAACAAAAGTTATGAATTTTTGAAATTGTGTCTGTAGAAAGATACGAATTTAGTTTAAATTTAAAAAAATTGTAAAAAAAAGAAATCGTTGCGTAATTATTGTGTAAATTTGAACAAATACTTTAGCATCTATTTATTAATTAAAAAAGTTTATTTCTTTCGAAAATCTCGACCGAGACAAAAGTTATGAATTTTTGAAATTGTGCCTGTGGAAAGATAAAAATTTAGTTTAAATTTAAAAAAATTGTAAAAAATTGAAATCGTTGCGTAATTGTTGTGTAAATTTGAACAGATACTTTAGCATCTGTTTACTAATTAAAAAAGTTTATTTCTTTCGAAAATCTCGACTGAGACGAAAGTTATGAATTTTTTAAATACAAATTTAGTTCAAATTAAAAAAAAATTGTAAAAAATTTAAATCGTTGCGTAATTATTGTGTAAATTTTAACAGATACTTTAGCATCTATTTACTAATTTAAAAAGTTTATTTCTTTCGAAAATCTCGACTGAGACAAAAGTTATGAATTTTTGAAATTGTGCCTGTAGAAAGATACAAATTTAGTTTAAATTTAAAAAAATTGTAAAAAATTGAAATCGTTGCGTTATTATTATGTAAATTTTAACAGATACTTTAGCATCTATTTACTAATTAAAAAAGTTTATTTCTTTCGAAAATCTCGACTGAGATAAAAGTTATGAATTTTTGAAATTGTGCCTGTGGAAAGGTACAAATTTAGTTTAAATTTAAAAAAATTGTAAAAAATTGAAATCGTCGCGTAATTATTATGTAAATTTTAACAGATACTTTTGCATCTATTTATTAATTAAAAAAGTTTATTTCTTTCGAAAATCGCGACTGAGATAAAAGTTATGAATTTTTGAAATTGTGTCTGTAGAAAGATACAAATTTAGTTTGAATTTAAAAAAATTGTAAAAAATTGAAATCGTTGCGTAATTATTGTGTAAATTTTAACAGATACTGTAACATCTATTTACTAATTAAAAAAAATTATTTCTTTCGAAAATCTCGACTGAAACAAAAGTTATGAATTTTTGAAATTGTGGAAAGATACAAATTTAGTTTAAATTTTAAAAAATCGTAAAAAATTGAAATCGTTGTGTAATTATTGTGTAAATTTTAACAGATACTGTGGCATCTATTTACTAATTAAAAAAAATTATTTCTTTCGAAAATCTCGACTGAAACAAAAGTTATGAATTTTTGAAATTGTGGAAAGATACAAATTTAGTTTAAATTTAAAAAAATTGTAAAAAATTGAAATCGTTGCGTAATTATTGTGTAAATTTTAACAGATACTGTAGCATCTATTTACTAATTAAAAAAATTTCTTTCTTTCGAAAATCTCGACTGAAACAAAAGTTATGAATTTTTGAAATTGTGGAAAGATACAAATTTAGTTTAAATTTTAAAAAATCGTAAAAAATTGAAATCGTTGTGTAATTATTGTGTAAATTTTAACAGATACTTTTGCATCTATTTACTAATTAAAAAAGTCTATTTCTTTCGAAAATCTCGACTGAGGCAAAAGTTATGAATTTTTGAAATTGTGCCTGTGGAAAGATACAAATTTAGTTTAAGTTTAAAAAAATTGTAAAAAATTGAAATCGTTGCGTAATTATTGTGTAAATTTTAACAGATACTTTAGCATCTATTTACTAATTTAAAAAGTTTATTTCTTTCGAAAATCTCGACTGAGACAAAAGTTATGAATTTTTGAAATTGTGCCTGTGGAAAGGTACAAATTTAGTTTAAATTTGAAAAAATTGTAAAAAATTGAAATCGTTGCGTAATTATTATGTAAATTTTAACAGATACTTTTGCATCTATTTACTAATTGAAAAAGTTTATTTCTTTCGAAAATCTCTACTTAGACAAAAGTTATGAATTTTTTAAATACAAATTTAGTTTAAATTTAAAAAAATTGTAAGAAATTGAAATCGTTCCGTAATTATTATGTAAATTTTAACAGATACTTTGCATCTATTTACTAATTGAAAAAGTTTATTTCTTTCGAAAATCTCGACTGAAACAAAAGTTATGAATTTTTGAAATTGTGCCTGTGGAAAGATACAAATTTAGTTTAAATTTAAAAAAATTGTAAAAAATTGAAATCGTTGCGTAATTATTATGTAAATTTTAACAGATACTTTAGCATCTATTTACTAATTAAAAAAGTTTATTTCTTTCGAAAATCTCGAGTGAGACAAAAGTTATGAATTTTTGAAATTGTGCCTGTGGAAAGATACAAATTTAGTTTAAATTTAAAAAAATTGTAAAAAATTGAAATCGTTGCGTAATTATTATGTAAATTTTAACAGATACTTTAGCATCTATTTACTAATTAAAAAAGTTTATTTCTTTCGAAAATCTCGAGTGAGACAAAAGTTATGAATTTTTGAAAATGTGCCTGTGGAAAGATACAAATTTAGTTAGAATTTAAAAAAAATTGTAAAAAATTGAAATCGTTGCGTAATTATTGTGTAAATTTTAACAGATACTTTGGTATCTATTTACTAATTACAAAAGTTTATTTCTTTCGAAAATCTCGACTGAGACAAAAGTTATGAATTTTTGAAATTGTGCCTGTGGAAAGGTACAAATTTAGTTTAAATTTAAAAAAATTGTAAAAAATTGAAATCGTTGCGTAATTATTGCGTAAATTTTAACAGATACTTAAGAATGTATTTACTAATAAAAAAAGTTTATTTCTTTCGAAAATCTCGACTGAGACAAAAATTATGAATTTTTGAAATTGAGCCCGTAGGTGTAATTTATTTCTGATTAATTATTTTTGGATAATGTTTCTCATTACCTTTTTAATCTGACGCGAAACAACCGCACCTGTCTGCAACATTCAGGACGTAATTGTTGAACAGGTAACAAACACCGCTTGCTGCGTGCTTTAATCCAACCTTTGTCGCGGTTTAATGGCAACAAAACGAAAAAAAATCGAACGACTGGTTCAAGTGATATTTAGCAATGTTTTTCCTTTGTTGGCGGAGGAAATTCGATAAAAATTCTCCTTTTGTATTGTATAAAGGTTATTGGTTGAATTCGTTTCTTAGTTTACGAAAGGTTTCAGCCATTAGCAGAATGTTCCAATTCAAGTGCTCGAATTGCGGATGAGATATTATTTTCAAAATAAACATGTAAAATGGCAACATATCATCGTTATTTAACTTTAATATTAATTTATTCTGTATGGATCAAAAAATCATCTTCCTGTAATCGATGATGTAATGGATGAAAGTCCGGCGCGTTAACAACTGCGCCATCGCCGTTTATCAAATTGCATCACAAAAATGCAAATATTATGATGTACTTTATCAACAAACAAACATTAGAATACATTTCGGTGATGAAAAATTGATTTACACTTAAATACTCTTCATATTATAAGTTACTGAGAGAGAAAATTCGTTTCGTTTCAGTTATTAAATGTTACCTTTAAACATCCGGATAAATTTAAATTTAGTACACGTATTACGTAACCGTTCAGTATTAAACGTTTTCATTTCTCCATTTCCCAAGGATTTATACAAAACTCGAAAGTCTCCGTACGTTACACTCGAACGGTTTCCATTGCACGAATTAATCCGCTGGAATTAAAACGCGCGAGTTTCTTTTGTTTTTGTTTGATCGTTCCGATTTGGTCCAGATTTTTCCGGTATGTGAGAATTGCGTGCACGCTCATAAATTCGAATTTGGTGAATGAAAATAAAGACAATTAACGTCACGAGATGCTGCCGCCGCGATCAATTGGTGTGCGAACATCTGGCGGCGACGACGACGCGGCCCCGGAGAGACAAAGGTCGAAACGTCGTCGCCGGCGAGAAATTTAAACTCGGAAACTGGAACGTGCCCAGATTAGTTTAACGCGAAACGAGAGAGTGTTCGCTAATTAATAATTGCCCAATTTTGAAAATATTCAGCCTCAAACGCTTCAAAATTTAAAACAATTGCAGACTTCTAATTTTAACGAAATTATTCAAAAATGATTGGTCTTTCATAATCAAGAAAAACCCAATCAAATTATTGGCCGAATTTTCAAAATAATCACCCTCAAACGCAAGATTGGGCATTTTGAGTACTTAAAAATAGAAAATGCTTTGATTTTTCAAAATCTCAAACAATTGCAGACTTCTAATTTTAACGAAATTATTCAAAAATGATTGGGCTTTCATATTCAAGAAAAACCCAAACAAATTATTTGCCGAATTTTCAAAATAATCACCCTCAAACGCAAGATTGGGTATTTTGAGTGTTTAAAAATAGAAAATGCTTTAATTTTTCAAAATTTAAAACAATTGCAGACTTCTAATTTTAACGAAATTATTCAAAAATGATTGGGCTTTCATGTTCAAGAAAAACCCAATCAAATTATTTGCCGAATTTTGAAAATAATCACCCTCAAACGCAAGATTGAGCATTTTGAGTGCTTAGAAATAGAAAATGCTTTAATTTTTTAAAAATCTAAAACAATTGCAGACTTCTAATTTTAACGAAATTATTCAAAAATGATTGGGCTTTCATATTCAAGAAAAACCCAATCAAATTATTTGCCGAATTTTGAAAATAATCACCCTCAAACGCAAGATTGGCATTTTGATTGCTTAAAAATAGAAAATGTTTTGTTTTTTCAAAATCCTGAACAATTGCAGACTTCTAATTTTAACGAAATTATTCAAAAATTATTGGGCTTTCATGTTTAAGAAAAACCCAATCAAATTATTAGCCGAATTTTCAAAATAATCACCCTCAAACGCAAGATTGGGCATTTTGAGTGCTTAAAAATAGAAAATGCTTTAATTTTTCAAAATCTAAAATAATTGCAGACTTCTAATTTTAACGAAATTATTCAAAATTTATTGGTCTTTCATATTCAAGAAAAACCCAATCAAATTATTTGCCGAATTTTCAAAATAATCACCCTCAAACGAAAGATGGGGCATTTTGAGTGCTTAAAAATAGAAAATGCTTATTTTTTTTTTAAATCTAAAACAATTGCAGACTTTTAATTTTAACGAAATTATTCAAAAATGATTGGGCTTTCATATTCAAGAAAAATCCAATCAAATTATTTGCTGAATTTTGAAAATAATCACCCTTCAATGCAAGATTGGGCATTTTGAGTGCTTAAAAATAGAAAATGCTTTAATTTTTAAAAAATCTAAAACAATTGCAGACTTCTAATTTTAACAAAATTATTCAAAAATGATTGGGCTTTCATATTCAAGAAAAACCCAATCGAATTATTTGCCGAATTTTGAAAATAATCACCCTCAAACGCAAGATTGGGCATTTTGAGTGCTTAAAAATAGAAAATGCTTTAATTTTTTTAAAATCTAAAACAATTGCAGACTTCTAATTTTAACGAAATTATTCAAAAATGATTGGGCTTTTATATTCAAGAAAAACCCAATCAAATTATTTGCCGAATTTTGAAAATAATCACCCTCAAACGCAAGATTGGGCATTTTGAGTGCTTAAAAATAGAAAATGTTTTGATTTTTTAAAATCTAAAACAATTGCAGACTTTTAATTTTAACGAAATTATTCAAAAATGATTGGGCTTTCATATTCAAGAAAAATCCAATCAAATTATTTGCCGAATTTTGAAAATAATCACCCTTCAATGCAAGATTGGGCATTTTGAGTGCTTAAAAATAGAAAATGCTTTAATTTTTTAAAAATCTAAAACAATTGCAGACTTCTAATTTTAACAAAATTATTCAAAAATGATTGGGCTTTCATATTCAAGAAAAACCCAATCGAATTATTTGCCGAATTTTGAAAATAATCACACTCAAACGCAAGATTGGGCATTTTGAGTGCTTAAAAATAGAAAATGCTTTGATTTTTCAAAATCTAAAACAATTGCAGACTTCTAATTTTAACGAAATTATTCAAAAATGATTGGGCTTTTATATACAAAAAAAACCCAATAAAATTATTTGCCGAATTTTTAAAATATTCACCCTCAAACGCAAAATTGGGGATTTTGAGTGCTTAAAAATAGAAAATGCTTTAATTTTTTAAAAATCTAAAACAATTGCAGACTTCTAATTTTAACGAAATGATTCAAAAATGATTGGGCTTTTATATACAAGAAAAACCCAATAAAATTATTTGCCGAATTTTCAAAATAATCACCCTCAAACGCAAAATTGGGCATTTTGAGTGCTTAAAAATAGAAAATGCTTTGATTTTTCAAAATCTAAAACAATTGCAGACTTCTAATTTTAACGAAATTATTCAAAACTGATTGGTCTTTCATATTCAAGAAAAATCCAATCAAATTATTTGCCGAATTTTGAAAATAATCATCCTCAAACGCAAGATTGGGCATTTTGAGTGCTTAAAAATAGAAACTGCTTTGATTTTTCAAAATCTAAAACAATCACAGACTTCTAATTTTAACGAAATTATTCAAAAATGATTGGGCTTTCATATTCAAGAAAAAGCCAATCAAATTATTTGCCGAATTTTGAAAATAATCACTCTCAAAAGCAAAATTGGGCATTTTGAGTGCTTAAAAATAGCAATTGCTTTGATTTTTCAAAATCTAAAACAATTGCAGATTTATAATTTTAAAGAAATTATTCAAAAATGATTGGGCTTTCATATTCAAGAAAAACCCAATCAAATTATTTGCCGAATTTTGAAAATAATCATCCTCAAAGGCAAGATGGGGCATTTTGAGTGCTTAAAAATAGAAAATGCTTTAATTTTTTAAAAATCTAAAACAATTGCAGACTTCTAATTTGAACGAAATTATTCAAATATGATTGGGCTTTCATATTCAAGAAAAACCCAATCAAATTATTTGCCGAATTTTGAAAATAATCACCTTCAAACGCAAGATTGGGCATTTTGAGGACTTAAAAATAGAAAATGCTTTGATTTTTCAAAATCTAAAACAATTGCAGACTTCTAATTTTAACGAAATTATTCAAAAATGATTGGGCTTTTATATACAAGAAAAACCCAATAAAATTATTTGCCGAATTTTCAAAATAATCACCCTCAAACGCAAAATTGGGGATTTTGAGTGCTTAAAAATAGAAAACGCTTTAATTTTTCAAAATCTAAAACAATTGCAGACTTCTAATTTTAACGAAATTATTCAAAAATTATTGGTCTTTCATGTTTAAGAAAATCCCAATCAAATTATTTGCCGAATTTTGAAAATAATCACCCTTCAATGCAAGATTGGGCATTTTGAGTGCTTAAAAATAGAAAATGCTTTGATTTTTAAAAATCTAAAACAATTGCAGACTTCTAATTTTAACGAAATTATTCAAAAATGATTGGTCTTTCATGTTTAAGAAAAATCCAATCAAATTATTTGCCGAATTTTGAAAATAATCACCCTCAAACACAAGATGGGGCATTTTGAGTGCTTCCACACAAAGCTTTAAACTTTTCTTAATTGAATTTCGGAATATTTAAAAAAAATCTAGAGTGATCTCGCGGACTGGAGATCGAATTTCGAAATCGGTGTCACCTGTCCAGCACGCCACCGCCGTTGCTGTTACCACCGCAGCGTGTCACGTAGAGCAATTGCTCTTTTCGTTCGACATTCGAATCGTGTGTGTGTGTGTCTGCACGAGTCAAGAGACATTCGATTTGTGAAAAACAAACAGGGCCGAGTGGAGAGCAAGCATAGCAATTGCCCCATAAAAAATTGATCCACTAACCCTGAATCGAAAGAAGTGCTCTTCCTCCTCCTTACGCAACAACACATCAATCCTCCGAGCAGAAGAAGAAGAGATTGTAATACTTACGTTCATCTTATCCTCAGCGTTTCTCGATGCTCGCAAAATCCAGACGGAAATTAAATCCTGCACACAGTACAAACTTTCAGCACACCACGATACGGTCGCGCACCAGAAACTCCGAGAAAACAAAAACACGCGTAATACTCGAACTCGGACGAAAAACGGACCAGCCGTGTGCGTGCTCTCTCGCGCGGATCGAACGAAACTGACTGTGGCCGCAACGAGCGAGCGAGGAGTGGGCTGAAGTCGGAATCGTTCGGGCCCGTTCGGCCCGTTCCCGAGGGCAGGTGCGCGGATGGTGGGGGTGAACAATAAACACGTTTTACGCCCTTATCGCGTTCGCTCTTTCCGCCCTTAATGTCGTAATTGTTTATTTCGACCTTTGCTTGTGTTTACTCCGAAGCGACGATAAGGAATTTGTGTGATTGATTTGGAAAAAAGTTCAAATTGAATGATTAATGGTCATTCTGATAACGAACTTCAGTGTGTTTAGTAATTACTCGTTGTTTGTACATTCACAATTAACTTAATAACACGTACGTACAGATACCGAGCCGAACAAATGATCTTTTTTTAAATCGTAAAATTTAATATTTCGGAATCTGCCCAAGTTTTCGGTTAGACAACTTAAAATTGTTGCCTTTATGAATAGAAACATTTCAGCACCTTAACTCATTAATTAGAAATAGCCGGACGGTTCAGGAGCCGTTGAAATGAACCGGTTCGCAGTAATGAGCCGGTTCAGCTTATTGGTGATTTTTAATTTTTGAAAAAAACCTGAAAATCTAACTTTTTCTCAAAAATTGGCTTTGGAATAATTTCCTCAAAAAACCACCGGTCCGATTCCGGGTTTCTACACACCACTGGAAACATGCCTTCAAAACGCTTCAGAAAATGTACTTTCGCAAGAACAAATGTCAAATTGAGGCCCGTGACGCGTCAGCAAAGAAAACTAGAAAATGGAAAAAATCGAAAAAATGCAACTTTCTTAATAATCATCGTAGACTATTGAAGTATACCTCTTTTTTCATCAGAAAGACGAGAGAAATTGATTACCGTTAACAAATTTCAGCTATCTTCAATAGCAAAAAAAATAGTCAGTCACCGTGAGCAATTTAGAAAATTTAAAAAAATAATTGATTTTTCAGACTTTGAACTGCCGTAGCGGCCAAACGAAAACTCCAAATTGAACGCGGTTTGCAAATCTGAGCTCCTCGTACGTCAACTAGTAGGATCCAATTAAAATTAGAGATTTTTAATTTTTGACGAAAACATGAAAATCTACCCTTCTAACTTTTTCTCAAAAATTGGCTTTGGAATAATTTCCTCAAAAAACCACTGGTCCGATTCCGGGTTTCTACACACCACTGGAAACATGCCTTCAAAACGCTTCAGAAAATGTACTTTCGCAAGAACAAATGTCAAATTGAGGCCCGTGACGCGTCAGCAAAGAAAACTCGAAAATGGAAAAAATCGAAAAAATCAACTTTTTTAATAATTATCGTAGACCATTGAAGTATACCTTCGTTTTCATCAGAAAAACGAGAGAAATTTATTGCTTTTAAAAAATTTCAGCAATCTTCAATAGCAAAAAAATTAGTGTGTCACCATGAACATTTTCAAAAAAAATCGATTTTTCTAACTTTGATCGCCCGTAGCGGCTGAACGAAAACTCCAAATTGAACGCGGTTTTCAAATCTGTGCTCTTCGTGTGCTGATTAGTCGGATTCAATTAAAATTGGTGATTTTTATTTTTTGACGAAAACCTGAAAATCCACCCAAGGGTACCCCCTTCTAACTTTTTCTCAAAAATTGGCTTTGGAATAATTTCCTCAAAAAACCACTGGTCCGATTCCGGGTTTCTACACACCACTGGAAACATGCCTTCAAAACGCTTCAGAAAATGTACTTTCGCAAGAACAAATGTCAAATTGAGGCCCGTGACGCGTCAGCAAAGAAAACTCGAAAATGGAAAAAATCGAAAAAATCAACTTTTTTAATAATTATCGTAGACCATTGAAGTATACCTTCGTTTTCATCAGAAAAACGAGAGAAATTTATTGCTTTTAAAAAATTTCAGCAATCTTCAATAGCAAAAAAATTAGTGTGTCACCATGAACATTTTCAAAAAAAATCGATTTTTCTAACTTTGATCGCCCGTAGCGGCTGAACGAAAACTCCAAATTGAACGCGGTTTTCAAATCTGTGCTCTTCGTGTGCTGATTAGTCGGATTCAATTAAAATTGGTGATTTTTATTTTTTGACGAAAACCTGAAAATCCACCCAAGGGTACCCCCTTCTAACTTTTTCTCAAAAATTGGCTTTGGAATAATTTCCTCAAAAAACCACTGGTCCGATTCCTGGTTTCTACACACCACTGGAAAGATCTCTTCAAGACGCCTCAGAAAATGTACTTTCGCAAAAACAAATGTCAAATTGAGGCCCGTGACGCGTCAGCAAAGAAAACTCGAAAATGGAAAAAATCGGAAAATTCTTATTTTTTGTTACCTTCCCAGAATTAACACCAACAGTTTTACATTCTGTATACAAAACACTCTCCTCTCTCTTTACGACCTGCAATCAAACACTCTAAGGTGCTCATCTCTAAACGACCCTACAATCCCTTTTACGGTCCCTCCTGTTGTGCTACCTGACATTTCTGCATTTTTAAAATAAAGCGATTTGTAGGAGTAGAACGTCATCTGGCTGCACTTTTTTAATTGAGAAGATTATTTCATTGTCAAAAAGTTTTAATTATTAATTTCGGAACGTCGTCGTTCATGGAAGAACACCGCGCAGTTCCGTGAAAATATTGGGCCCCATTAAGTTTTTGCGCCGTCGCTATCGCCTAATTAAGATCGATGATTTTCACTAATTGCTGCGACTAATTAACATCGTTCTGGGAACAAACGGCGACCATTGATCAACACATCAACGGAGCTGTTTAAGGAATTAAGCAGAGGCTTAAATCCAGAGACAGATGTCCCCCGCGGTAATGATACACTCTCAAAGGCGGTCTTGTTTGATACATCTAATGTGCTCTTTATGTCCCGCTAAACACTGACAACATCTGTCTTTGCAATTTTAATTATAAGTACGTAGCGTTTACATTTTTTTTTCTTTTTTTTTGCAGAAAAAGGAAGGACGTTTCATGGAAATGCGGCTTGGGGACAAAGGAGTTTATGGTAAGCTAGATTCTTTTTCATTGGAAGAACGAGAAAAATTGGTGAAATAGCAAATTTTAGAAAAAAGTCGATTTTAAATTTTTTTTTGCTCAAAAATTGACTTTGAAATGATTTCTTGAAGAAACCACCGGTTCGATTCGGGGTTTCTATACATCACCGGAAAGATCCCTTCAAGACGCTTCAGAAAATGTACTTTCGCAAAAACGAATGTTAATTTGAAGCCCGTGACGCGTCAGCAAAGAAAACTCGAAAATGAAAAAAATCGAAAAAATCAACTTTCTTAATAACTATCGTAGACCTTTATGTAATACCTTTTTCTTCATCACAAGAACGAGCTCATTCGATTGCCTTCATAAAATTTCATCTGGGAAAAATTGCAAAAAAATTGGCAAGTCTTCATAACAAAATTTGAAAAAAATCGATTTTTCAGATTTTGAACGGCCGTAGCGGCTAAACGAAGAATCCAAATCGAACGCGGATTTCAAATTTGCGCTCCTGGGGTGCAAATTAGTCGGATACGGTTAAAATTGACGATTTTTAATTTTTGACGAAAACCTGAAAAATCATCCAAGGGTACCCCTTTTGCTCAAAAATTGGCTTTGAAATGATTTCCTGAAGAAACCACCGGTTCGATTCGTGGTTTCTATACATCACCGGAAAGATCCTTTCAAGACGCTTTAGAAAATGTACTTTCGCAAGAACAAATGTTAATTTGAGGCTCGTGACGCGTCAGCAAAGAAAACTTGAAAATGGAAAAAATCGAAAAAATAAACTTTTTTAATAATCATCGTAGACCTTAATGTAATACCTTTTTCTTTATCAGAAGAGCGAGCTAAATTGATTGGCGTTGAAAAATTTCGTCTAGGAAAAAATGCAAAAAAATTGGCTAGTCACTATAAGAAAATTTTGAAAAAAGTCGATTTTTCAGATTTTGAACAGCCGTAGCGGCTAAACGAAGAATCCAAATCGAACGCGGATTTCAACTTAGTCCGATTCGATTAAAATTGGCGATTTTTAATTTTTGACGAAAACTTGAAAAATCATCCAAGGGTACCCCCTTCTTACTTTTGCTGAAAAATTGGCTTTGAAATGATTTCCTGAAGAAACCACCGGTTCGATTCGCGGTTTCTATACATCACTGGAAAGATCTCTTCAAGACGCTTCAGAAAATGTACTTTCGCAAGAACAAATGTCAATTTGAAGCCAGTGAGGCGTCAGCAAAGAAAACTTGAAAATGGAAAAAAATCGAAAAAATTAACTTTCTTAATAATCATCGTAGACCTATATGTAATACCTTTTTCTTCATCAGAAGAACGAGCCAAATCGATTGGCGTCAAAAAATTTCGTCTAAGAAAAAATGCAAAAAAATTGGCAAGTCACCATGAGAAAATTTTGAAAAAAGTCGATTTTTCAGATTTTGAACGGCCGTAGCGGCTAAACGAAGAATCCAAATCGAACGCGGATTTCAAATTTGTGCTCCTCGGGTGCAACTTGGCCGGATTTGATTAAAATTGGCGATTTTTAATTTTTGACGAAAACTTGAAAAATCATCCATCTTACTTTTGCTCAAAAATTGGCTTTGAAATGATTTCCTGAAGAAACCACCGGTTCGATTCGGGGTTTCTATACATCACCGGAAAGATCTCTTCAAGACGCTTCAGAAAATGTACGTTTACAAGAACATGTGTCAATTTGAAGCCCGTGACGCGTCAGCAAAGAAAATTCGAAGATGGAAAAAATCGAAAAAATTAACTTTTTTAATAATGATCGTAAACCATTGAAGTATACCTTCTTTTTCATCAGAACAATAAGCTAAATCGATTGGAGTCAAAAAATGTCATGTAGGAAAAAATGCAAAAAAATTGGCTAGTCACCATGAGAAAATTTTGAAAAAAGTCGATTTTTCAGATTTTGAACGGCCGTAGCGGCTAAACGAAAAATCCAAATCGAACGCGGATTTCAAATTTGTGCTCCTGGGGTGCAAATTAGTCGGATACGATGAAAATTGATAATTTTTAATTTTTGTCAAAAACTTGAAAAATCATCCAAGGGTACCCCCTTCTTACTTTTGCTCAAAAATTGGCTTTGAAATGATTTCCTGAAGAAACCACCGGTTTGATTCGGGGTTTCTATACATCACCGGAAAGATCTCTTCAAGACGCTTCAGAAAATGTACTTTCGCAATAACAAATATCATTTCGAAGCCCGTGACGCGTCAGCAAAGAAAATTCGAAAATGGAAAAAATCGAAAAAATCAACTTTTTTAATAATCATCGTAGACCCTTATGTAATACCTTTTTCTTCATCAGAAGAAGGAGCCAAATCGATTGGCGTCAAAAAATTTCGTCTAGGAAAAATTGCAAAAAAAATGGCAAGTCACCATGAGAAAATTTTGAAAAAATCGATTTTTCAGATTTTGAACGGTGCTAGCGGCTGAACGAAGAATCCAAATCGAACGCGGATTTCAAATCTGTGCTCCTGGGGTGCAACTTAGTCGGATGCGATTAAAATTGGCGATTTTTAATTTTTGTCAAAAACTTGAAAAATCATCCAAGGGTACCCCCTTCTTACTTTTTCTCAAAAAATGGCTTTGAAATGATTTCTTGAAGAAACCACCTGTTCGATTCGGGGTTTCTATACATCACCGGAAAGATCTCTTTAAGACGCTTCAGAAAATGTACTTTCGCAAGAACAAATGTTAATTTAAAGCCCGTAACGCGTCAGCAAAGAAAATTCGAAAATGGAAAAAATCGAAAAAATTAACTTTTTCAATAAAGACCGTAGATCATTGAAGTATACCTTCTTTTTCATCAGAAGAATGAGCTAAATCGATTGGAGTCAAAAAATTTCATGTAGGAAAAAATGCAAACAAATTGGCCAGTCACCATGAGAAAATTTTGAAAAAAGTCGATTTTTCAGATTTTGAACAGCCGTAGCGGCTAAACGAAGAATCCAAATCGAACGCGGATTTCAAATTTGTGCTCCTGGGGTGCAAATTAGTCGGATACGATTAAAATTGGCGATTTTTAATTTTTGACGAAAACTTGAAAAATCATCCAAGGGTCCCCCCTTCTTACTTTTGCTCAAAAATTGGCTTTGGAATGATTTCCTGAAGAAACCACCGGTTCGATTCGCGGTTTCTATACATCACTGGAAAGATCTCTTCAAGACGCTTCAGAAAATGTACTTTCGCAAGAACAAATGTCAATTTGAAGCCAGTGAGGCGTCAGCAAAGAAAACTTGAAAATGGAAAAAAATCGAAAAAATTAACTTTCTTAATAATCATCGTAGACCTATATGTAATACCTTTTTCTTCATCAGAAGAACGAGCCAAATCGATTGGCGTCAAAAAATTTCGTCTAAGAAAAAATGCAAAAAAATTGGCAAGTCACCATGAGAAAATTTTGAAAAAAGTCGATTTTTCAGATTTTGAACGGCCGTAGCGGCTAAACGAAGAATCCAAATCGAACGCGGATTTCAAATTTGTGCTCCTCGGGTGCAACTTGGCCGGATTTGATTAAAATTGGCGATTTTTAATTTTTGACGAAAACTTGAAAAATCATCCAAGGGTCCCCTCTTCTTACTTTTGCTCAAAAATTGGCTTTGAAATGATTTCCTGAAGAAACCACCGGTTCGATTCAGGGTTTCTGTACATCACCGGAAAGATCTCTTCAAGACGCTTCAGAAAATGTACGTTTACAAGAACATGTGTCAATTTGAAGCCCGTGACGCGTCAGCAAAGAAAATTCGAAGATGGAAAAAATCGAAAAAATTAACTTTTTTAATAATGATCGTAAACCATTGAAGTATACCTTCTTTTTCATCAGAAGAATAAGCTAAATCGATTGGAGTCAAAAAATGTCATGTAGGAAAAAATGCAAAAAAATTGGCTAGTCACCATGAGAAAATTTTGAAAAAAGTCGATTTTTCAGATTTTGAACGGCCGTAGCGGCTAAACGAAAAATCCAAATCGAATGCGGATTTCAAATTTGTGCTCCTGGGGTGCAAATTAGTCGGATACGTTGAAAATTGATGATTTTTAATTTTTGACAAAAACTTGTAAAATCATCCAAGGGTCCCCCCTTCTTACTTTTGCTCAAAAATTGGCTTTGAAATGATTTCCTGAAGAAACCACCGGTTCGATTCGGGGTTTCTATACATCACCGGAAAGATCTCTTCAAGACGCTTCAGAAAATGTACTTTCGCAATAACAAATATCATTTTGAAGCCCGTGATGCGTCAGCAAAGAAAATTCGAAAATGGAAAAAATCGAAAAAATTAACTTTTTTAATAATGATCGTAAACCATTGAAGTATACCTTCTTTTTCATCAGAAGAATAAGCTAAATCGATTGGAGTCAAAAAATTTCATGTAGGAAAAAATGCAAAAAAATTGGCTAGTCACCATGAGAAAATTTTGAAAAAGTCGATTTTTCAGATTTTGAAGGGCCGTAGCGGCTAAACGAAGAATCCAAATCGAACGCGGATTTCAAATCTGTGCTCCTCGGGCGCAACTTAGTCGGATGCGATTAAAATTGGCGATTTTTAATTTTTGTCAAAAACTTGAAAAATCATCCAAGGGTACCTCCCTTCCAAGGGTACCTCTTACTTTTTCTCAAAAAATGGCTTTGAAATGATTTCTTGAAGAAACCACCTGTTCGATTCGGGGTTTCTATACAATACATCACCGGAAAGATCTCTTTAAGACGCTTCAGAAAATGTACTTTCGCAAGAACAAATGTTAATTTAAAGCCCGTAACGCGTCAGCAAAGAAAATTCGAAAATGGAAAAAATCGAAAAAATTAACTTTTTCAATAAAGACCGTAGATCATTGAAGTATACCTTCTTTTTCATCAGAAGAATGAGCTAAATCGATTGGAGTCAAAAAATTTCATGTAGGAAAAAATGCAAACAAATTGGCCAGTCACCATGAGAAAATTTTGAAAAAAGTCGATTTTTCAGATTTTGAACAGCCGTAGCGGCTAAACGAAGAATCCAAATCGAACGCGGATTTCAAATTTGTGCTCCTGGGGTGCAAATTAGTCGGATACGATTAAAATTGGCGATTTTTAATTTTTGACGAAAACTTGAAAAATCATCCAAGGGTCCCCCCTTCTTACTTTTGCTCAAAAATTGGCTTTGGAATGATTTCCTGAAGAAACCACCGGTTCGATTCGGGGTTTCTATACATCACCGGAAAGATCCCTTCAAGACGCTTCAGAAAATGTACTTTCGCAAGAACAAATGTCAACTTAAAGCCCGTGACGCGTCGGCAAAGAAAATTCGAAATGAAAAAAATCGAAAAAATTCACTTTTTTAATAATCATCGTAGACCTTTATGTAGTACCTTTTTTTTCATCAGAAGAACGAGCTAAATCGATTGGCGTTGAAGAATTTCATCTAGAAAAAATCGCGGTTTGCAAATTCGTGCTCGTTACTTAATTTATTTTCTGTCTCTCTCTCGCCGACTGTATAAAATCGAAACCATTTCCGTTTTAAACAACTCGTTTTTCGGTCGGCCGACTGGCCTTGAACTTACGCCATATTTTTTCGGTATAATCGCGAGGCCCGCACTCGTTTATCTCATCGATGACACGCGCCGCCATTTACATTTTTATCTGAACTTCAGCGGAAAATCCAAAAAAAAAAAACGAAACATCATTTTAATCTAAAGAGGAACCAACTTTGTTTTTGACATTAAACCATTTGTTTTGAAAGATACGCAGACGTTTTGATTAATTGCATAATTGATAATTATATAGTCAACATTGATAATTCCTTGAGTGATGAGAGAGACAATAAATTTATTGAGACACTTTTACAAAGGACCACAACAGGCAGCCTTTTGAGTGATGGAAATTTCGCTTTTATTTTAATTCTCGTTTGTATTCTAACGAAAATTTTGCTTTTATTTTGATACCCAGGTACACAAAACCCCACAGATTACAATACGATGGGTTAACTTTTTTTTTTTTACGTTCAGGTATAAAATTACATTTTATCTTCTACAACTATACAAACACTTACCGTTTTAAGAAAAAAAGCTAAAAATATTTACTACACAATAAAACTAATCTGGTGATCTTAAAAGTTGCACGTGACCATCGCGAGGTACGCAAATTTTCGGGACCTTTTTAGGTCCCCCGAACAAGCGGATCTAATTTACCTCCGACAATCAAAAGTGAATGGCGTGCCAAATTGTGCACAAACAATGCGCTGACGAACTTTCGTGCGAATTTCATAGAACTATCGTACGCACGCCATTATAATTTATCGCCTAAGCAATTCAACAGGTTTATTATTATCGAACATTACGTTTAATTGAAGGTACTTAATGTAATTGTTCGTTTATGGCTGGTAATGGTTCCAAAATTTGGCAATTGTTTTAACGGGAAATTAAAAATGCATTATTTATTAAGACATCTTCAGGTTTTCAAATAAATTCCTTGCCTGATTATTTTTTTACAATTTTTCAAATCGTTGAACGCATTTTTCAAATTTTCCATTTCAAGTTTGAAGCGTTGCTGCTTTGTTTCATTCCAAAATTTAGCAATTGTTTCAACAGGAAATTAAAAATACATTATTTATTAAGACATCTTCAGGTTTTCAAATAAATTCCTTGTCTGATTATTTTTTTACAATTTTTCAAATCGTTGAACGCATTTTTCAACTTTTCCATTTTAAGTTTGAAGCGTTGCTGCTTTGTTTCATTCCAAAATTTAGCAATTGTTTTAAGAGGAAATTAAAAACACATTATTTATTAAGACATCCTCAGGTTTTCAAATAAATTCCTTGCCTGATTATTTTTTTACAATTTTTCAAATCGTTGAACGCATTTTTCAACTTTTCCATTTTAAGTTTGAAGCGTTGCTGCTTTGTTTCATTCCAAAATTTGGCAATTGTTTCAACAGGAAATTAAAAATACATTATTTATTCAAACATCTTCAGGTTTTCAAATAAATTCCTTGAATGATTATTTTGTTACAATTTTTCAAATCATTGAATGCATTTTTCAAATTTTCCCGTTTTAAGTTTGGAGCGTTGCTGTTTTGTTTCGTTACAAAATTTGGCAATTGTTTCAACAGGAAATTAAAAATACATTATTTATTAAGACATCTTCAGGTTTTCAAATAAATTCCTTGTCTAATTATTTTTTTACAATTTTTCAAATCGTTGAATGCATTTTTCAACTTTTCCATTTTAAGTTTGGAGCGTTGCTGCTTTGTTTCGTTCCAAAATTTGGCAATTGTTTTAACGGGAAATTCAAAATACATTATTTATTCAAACATCTTCAGGTTTTCAAATAAATTCTCTGATTATTTTTTTACAATTTTTCAAATCTTTTAATATCACACTACCAGTTAATTTTGAAAAAAAGAGAAAATTGTATAGAATAAATAAAAATGCAAAATCGCGTGTAATTTACAATGTGCATATCATAGATTCGTCTTTTATAAGCAAATTCTGTAGAAAATCCATGTTTTTTTAAATGCAGGTGCACATTACGCCCTCTTGCGGTGAATCTAGGAAGTTGCAAATTATTTCCAGCGTTATTTCACGGCCGTTTTTATAATAAGGATTTTTCTCCCGATGCTGTAGACCTTATAGTTTTCGATATATCAATTACAATTTATTGCGCCACCCTGTAGCGCCGCTCGTGAGGTGCGCGAGAACTCCCGACGCGATGCCGAGAGTTGTTTACACTGCCTACGCGACATTTTCAAGTACCAAAATTGACAATTTTCAAGTGCAAAAAATGACATTTTCCAACTGTCAAAAACGATCATTTCAACTGTCAAAAATTATCATTTTCGAGTACCATAAATAACAATTATCGAGTTTCAAAAATGACCATTCTCAACTGCCATAAACGACAATTTTCAAGTGCCAAAAATAACAATTTGTAACTGCCAAAATTGGCAATTTTCAACTGCCAAAAAATACTATTACTAACTGTCAAAATTTCCCATTTTCAAGTGTCAAAATTGACAATTTGTAACTGCCAAAATTGGCAATTTTCAACTGCCAAAAAATACAATTACTAACTGTCAAAATTTCTTATTTTCAAGTGGACAATGCCCATTTTCAAGTGTCAAAAAAGCAGTTTTCAAATGTCAAAAATGACCATTTTAAACTGTGCCAAATAACCATTTTCATGTACAAAAAAGTGAAAAAAAGTGAAAATTTTCAACTGTGCAAAGTGTCGAAAAAGACATTTTCAAGTACCAAACTTGACAATCTCCAAGTGCCAAAAATGACAATCTTCAAGTGCCCAAAAATGACATTTTCCAACTGCCAAAAATTGTCATTTTCGAATGCCATAAATGGTTCAAATATTACCATTGTCAACTGCCAAAAACGACAAAATTTTTAATTGCCAAATGTGGCAATTTTCAACTGTTAAAAAAGACAATTACGAACAGTCTAAAATGAACATTTTTAAGTGTCAACAAGGCAATTTTCAACTGTACGAACTGACCGTTTTTAAGTGTCAAGAAAGACATTTTCAAGTACCAAAATTGACAATTTTCAAGTCCAAAATATGACATTTTCCAACTGTCAAAAAAGATCATTGCAAATGTCAAAAATTTGCATTTTCGAGTGCCATAAATGACAATTTTCAAGTTTCAAAAATGACCATTCTCAACTACCAAAAACGACAATTTTCAAATGCCAAAAATGACAATTTTTAACTGCCAAAAAATACAATTACCAACTGTCAAAAATGCTCATTTTCAAGTGTAAAAAACAGTTTTCAAATGTCAAAAATGACCATTGTCAACTGTGCCAAATAACCATTTTCATGTGCAAAAAAAGTCAAAATTCCCAATTTTCAAGTGCCAAAAAAATAACATTTTCGACGTGTCAAAAACCGTAGTTTTCAACCGTCAAAAATTATCATTTTCGATAAGCATAAATGATAATTTTCAAGGTTCGAAAATGACTATTTTCAACTGTCATAAAAGACAACTTTCAAGTGTAAAAAATGAAAATTTTCAACTGTGCAAAGTGTCGAAAAAGACATTTTTAAGTGTCAAACTTGACAATCATCAAATGCCAAAAAAGGCATTTTCAAGTGCCAAAATTGACAACCATTTTCAAGTGCCCAAAAATGACATTTTTCAACTGCCAAAAATTATCATTTTTGAATGCCATAAATGGTTCAAATATTACCATTTTCAACTGCCAAAAACGACAATTTTCAGGTGTCAAAAATGAACATTTTTAATTGCCAAACGTGGCAATTTTCATCTGTTAAAAAATGCTTTTACCAACAGTCTAAAATGACCATTTTGAAGTGTCAAAATGGCAATTTTCAACTGTACAAACTGATCATTTTCAAGTGCCAAAAGAGACATTTTCAAGTACCAAAATTGACAAAATATGACATTTTCCAACTGTCAAAAAAAAATTCAATGGTCAAAAATTGTCATTTTCGAGTGCCATAAATGACAATTTTCAAGTTTTAAAAATGACCATTCTTAACTGTCAAAAACGACAATTTTCAAGTGCCAAAAATGACAATTTGTAACTGTAATGGCAATTTTAGCGTGAAGCAAATTTTACTTTTTGCAATTCAAGTTTTAGTTGCGCCATTTCGTTTATACACTTGTCAAATGTTTTCAGTATGTCAAAAATACATGATTTCTTAATAGATTTGAGAATGTCAATAAAAATACCAAATACCAAAAACAGCTGACGCCGTTTTAGAGTATTGTCGTGAACAATCTATCTTTGCAATAAAATAAAAATTACTGTAATTACTTGGTGTTTGTGTGTTTGTGTTTATGTTTGTGTGTGTGTGCGGTGAAGGCGTCCGCCTTGAGTTTTCACGTGCTGCACAATCAGAATCGATCACGTTGCAAAGGGTAATGTATTCCATCGAATCGTTTCTCTTGTTTTACACAAGTAACTGTTGCCATTGTTGCCGAATCACGTGATCGAATTAAAAAAAAAAAGAACAATAATTCGAAGGTAATGTGAAAACTCAAACTCTGGTTTCATAAATTTTAATTTGAAATAATGTTTACGAAATTGTGCATTTATATTAAAATAAAACAAAAAAAAAGGATTGCCTCCTGTGAGGATTGAACTCACGACCCCTGGTTTACAAGACCAGTGCTCTGCCACTGAGCTAAAGAGGCTGTGAAAAATTTGGCATGCCTGCACGTATACATCTACCAGAAGTTTCATAATTGTGATTTTTATTATTATATTTTTTTATTAAAGTATTTTCAAATTTAAATAAATCCAATTTTAATTTGAATAATAGGACATGCGTTATAGGCAACCCGAGGTACACCGTTTATTTACATACAGGTTTTGCACATTATTCATCTACCACAATTATAATTATTGCGATTTTAATTATTTCATTTTGTTATTAAAACATTTTCAAATCCACATAAATCCAATTTAAAAGACACAATTTTAATTTGAATAAAAGGACGTGCACTACAGGCAACCAAAGGTACACAGTGTATTGTGTACAGTTTTCACACATGAAATTACACTATTTGCACATAATACATCTGCCATAATTATAATTATTGCGATTTTAATTATTTCATTTTGTTATTAAAACATTTTCAAATCCTCATAAATCAAATTTAAAAGACACAATTTTAGTTTGAATAAAAGGACGTGCACTACATGCAACCAAAGGTACACTGTGTATTGTGTACAGGTTTCACACATGAAATTACACTATTTGCACATAATAAATCTGCCATAATTATAATTATTGCGATTTTTAAATCCACATAAATCCAATTTAAAGAACGCATTTTAATTTCAATAAAAGAGTGTGCACTATAGGCAACCAAAGGTACACGTTTTGCGCACGAAATTAAACTTTTTGCACCCATTTGCAAACCAAATATTTTATAAATGATCTTTTTAATTTCTCCGTGATTATTTAATGTTTTTGATGCTAATGACAGAATCTTACGTAAGTTGGTGGTATAATCTAATATGTTACGAGAGTACGAGAAAGATAAACTATGTTCATAACTAACAGTTACAATAATTTAATTTAATTAAAATCATTGATCATCTGCCTGATGAAGCCACTATGTGGCGAAACATATGTCGCAGTGTTCAACATTAAAAATTTGTGAAAATTCTCAAACACACGTGTTTTACCTACCACATACATTATGGAATTTCACCAAGTAACAGCCTCATCATTCCAATATAAATTAAAATCAATTTCCATTAATATTATTGTGTATTATTAATTTCCACTCGATGGAAGATAAACTGCCGGATCAAATGATCTTCAATGATTAAATCGGAGCTGCGTGAATGCATCGTAGATAAGCACTGATAACGCGCGACGAAAGAATGCGTTTTTCTGCGCCGGTTAATTGCCCCCAGGCAAACGCGTTTCGCACCTAACGACCTTCTCCAGTTCCATCAGTGTGAGTTCGGTGTTTGTGTCGTGCAGTGTGTGTGTGTGAGTGCTGTTCTTGAATTTTAATTTTTGAGTCCAATTTGAAGGATGGATGTGGGGCCGTAGTCGTCTTATGGACTTCATCTCACTAAGGTCAGTGTATAGAGCTGATTAATTGGAAATTTATCATTTACTGAAACACGTTTTTATTTTCTCCAACGATTGTACCGGACGATTTTAATAATTCAAACAGCAAAATGCAATACGGGCGCTTTATTCGAGATGTCAGAAATCTAGCAGTGTATATTGGGTTGCATATTTAACACGTTCAATATAAATTTTTGCAAAATAATTTTTTAAATACATTAGGATGAGGGGCCGTAGTCGTCTTATGGACATCATCTCACTAAGGTCAGTGTATAGAGCTGAATAATTGGAAATTTGTCATTTACTGAAACACGTTTTTATTTTCTCCAATGATTGTACTGGACGTGTATATTGGGTTGCATACTTAACACGTCCAACATAAATTTTTGTAAAATAATTTTTTAAATACATTAGAGAGCGTTTATTAACAATATTAATAAGCACAACTTTACACTTTTATTATTTACACTCAATTGAAGGTTAAATACAAACGAAGAATTAATAATTGCGTTGATCTGCGCAAGCCCGTCCAGTTCTCCGTTGAATCCTAAATGTTTGAAAAGTTCTCGAATTTTCGCACATTTTCCGTTAAATTATAGCATTACTTACAGTAACCAAGGTAAACGTTTGATTTTCAACACACCGCAACGGCGTGGTAACGGTGGGGTTTAATATTTCAGCGTCCGAGAGCGAAAAATGGAACCTAACCTCAAACCGGCGGGGGCCGTTTACAAACACATCCTGCTCGCGAAGCTATCGCTGGCCGTGGTCAGCAGTATACTGTTCCAGTCGGTGGTGCTGTTGCTCTACCTGTTCGTCGTCGGTTTCAGCCTGGTCAACCCCGTGAGCTCGACGGTGAAGTTTTTCCGGATGCTGGTGCAGCCGAGCACCTGGTTCTACTTACTGCCCTTTCTGGGGATAGTGTGCGCGCAGGGGGTGATCTGCGCGAAGGATTACATAATGAACGGCGATTACTGCTCGACTCGGTTTCGCGTCTTAATTTCCGTGTTTTCCATGAGGAATTTCGTGCTTTTAACGATGCACGTCCTGATGGGTTTCAGCACGGTTTGGTTGTACCTGGCGCTCGGCGAAACTGGGAAATTGGTGAATGATACAGGGGTGTTTAACGAAGACGTGTTTTATTTATTGCTGGGGGGAGGTTGGACTGGATTGTATTACTTTTTAAAAGTGCACGCGGCGGATAAGCGGGTGCTGTTCCCGGTTGCCCACCAGAGGAAGTGGCTGCGTTTTAAGGGGAGCTTATCCGGGATACTGTGGGAGAGCCGTAACGCCGCTCTGTACCCGACGGTGCATTTAGGTGTATTTTATTTAATATTCGGGATGAGCTTGTCCGGATGGTTCGCGGGGGTTTTAAACTGCGAGAAATCGGGGCGTGAGACCAACGGGCTGCTGGTGTACGCCCTCTCGTGGTTCTACGGCGCTTTAATCTACTTCCACACGAACGTCATGGTGTTCTTCTACGAGCTGTTCCTCACCGAGCCGCTGGAATTTCCCATCGTGTCCGACACGGTGAGCTTGAGGGACGCGGTGCGGTTCGACGTGCCGATCATCCGGCACCTCGCCTGCCTCGATTTCTTCCTGTTGACGGGGAACTCCAGGAAGCGGCGCGAGGTGCTGTTCTCGCTGTCGCAGCCGGGCGGCCACCCGCACAACTGGAACGACCTCATCGAGAACGTGCTGCGGACGATAACCGAATACACGGACACGCTCAACCGATCCACCAGTTGCTTACTGGCAACCGAGAAGCCGAAACCCCCGGTCGTCATCCAGGAAACGGCAAGGTCGATCAATTACGGTAAGCTGCGACCGATGTCCGATCCCATCATAGTCACCGGCACGCCTCCCACCGTGGAAAAACACCCGCTGCGCGAAAAACTCGATTCAATCTTAATTGTCGTTAAACAAAAATCCGGATTCAACTTCGTGTTTTCTGAACTTCCCGAGGCCGGTATACAAAAGTCGCTGGCGGACGGGCAGACGATCATTTGGATCACGCAGGCGCTCGCCTCGATAACGGCGGCTTCGATTAAGGAGGACCGGTACGGCATCGTGCAGAAGGACCTGCCGGTGATCCTTTCGACGCTCGTCGACTTGAAACTGAGCGTGGAGAGGCTGAACAGGATCCCGGCGCTCAACCGCAAGGGGCACGGGCTCGACGACTTCAACACGAAGATGAAGGCGGGCGTGGCGGGCGCGATCAGGAGGAGCCTGTTCCAGCTGTGCGCCAGCTTCGGGCCTTACCTGAAGGACCTGAACCTGAAGAAGGACATCGCGGCGCAGCTCCACGTGTTCGTGCCGGCCAAGTGAGGACGTTGTCGGTGTGAAATTGTTCGGTGGGATTAAAGTGTGGTCGACGTCCGGTTAACAGCGGGTGTTACTGGTTTTTTTGATTTTAACCAACTGTGTGATGAGTATACTCGTTTGTTTATTTACGGGTTGATACCATAGTATTTAAAAAAATAGTAATTTACGATACAAATAACGTTATGAAGGCTTTTACATTACGAGAGAAAAGTTTGAAATCACGAGCGACGCAGGAGAATTCTCGAGTAATGTAAAAACAATTAACGTTACGTGTGTCGTAACACGGTTTATTTTATCCTATTTCTATTTTTTTTTTTAATAATGAAAAACGCCATAGGCGAAATAATGTTTGTATTCCAATATCTCCATAGCAACAAGTTGCGTTAAGATAAATATAACAACACTAGTGTTGTTAAGAATTCTTAACGACACTAGTGTTGTTAAAGGTAGAGTACGTTTGAATAGAGAAGAGCCCAAGGTTGCGCGAGATTTCAACGGTCGCTTGTGCCAGTGGCGTGCGTAATTCAAGTAAAAATATTTAGGAGGGCAGAAAATAATAAGCGAAAATCCCAATATAGGTGCCGCCTTCAAGAACATCTATATTGCTTCGTATTTCATAAACTCTGTACAGATAATATCACGAGATTGAGAATGAGTTACTTGTCCACGTTTCCCCAACAAACACTTCCTTTCGGCGGCCATCGGAATGCAGCGATAAATGATTTAATCAAAAATGAAACAACTAATATAAACCACTATCGTACAGTTCGCTAACTAATAAGTTCTAAAAAGAACTGATTTTTATAAACACAGGAAAAACGAATCATAGCAAAACAACGAAAATAAAAAGCAGAATGATACTCGGAACTCGGTAGCACTACGCTAATGAAATACTGCCATACCCTATTCTGCATAATAGACTCGACTAACGGCTAAAAATCTGTTTTCGTTCGTGCGCAAGGTTCTTCTCTGTTCAAACGTACTCGTTGCTAAGGAGTTATTGACATGGTAACAGTATAGGATAAAATAAAATATATAATGACACAATGTACATATTAAAAACAAATAAAAGTTACAAACTAAAATTAAAAATAGTTAACTAAAAACAATATAATAAATAGTCATGAACAAATTGGCAATATTTAGTATTGAGTACGTACTTGTCATATTGCCAATTCGTCATGGCGAACATACTCAACAACAAAAAAGAAGAAATGACAATATTTATCGAGCAGGTACTCGTTTTAACACAAAATATTGCCATTTTTTATGAAGAGTATACTTGTCAAACTGGTTAAAAACTTATTTTGTTTGTGAGTTACGTGAAGATTTAATTACTAATAACAGTTATATTCATGGTGATGGTTGCGACCGTTACTACGTGGTAATTCCTTATAGAAACACACTTACCAAGTTTTTTACCACAATTTATTTGATTTATGTACAAATATTACATATACATACATATCACGACTTAAGTTTCGACGTTTTACTGTCATTCCAATGACAGTTATATTCCTTTCTTCATTCCAATGACAGTAAAACGTCGAAACTTAAGTCGTGATATGTATGTATATGTAATATTTGTAAACACATCAAATAAATTGTGGTAAAAACTTAGTAAGTGTTTCTACAGTTATATTCCTTTCTTCGCAATTTATTTTATTTATAAGTTGTGAAGAAAGGAATGCAACCGTTTTGTAAGTGCTTAAAAACCTACTGACCAGTTCTTATTTTAAGTTACACGTGTTGTTGAACATCTTAAGTCGCTTAACCTGACTCAAAACCCTGGTGTGATTGTATTTGTTAAGCTCGCCCTAACTCTTGGACACAAGTTTACTGATTTTTAACAAGCGTGGGTTTGTATTTGTATTTAACGTTTTCTACTTTTGTCGTAAATAAAGTTTGCAAAATAGACTGTGTATTATGCTGCCTGCCTTAAATCAAATTCAAAATTTGTGTGTTGAGGTTATCCTAATTGGCTGCTGATAAAGATGGGTTAGGTTGTTGGTCGTCTTGAAATGTATTATCGTTGGTTTATTTTAGTTACCGTGAGCAAAACTTAGGCGGCGCCACCAACACATTTTCTTGAAATGCTTGTCGATGGATTTTTAGTTGGTGCGAACGAAATCCAAGGGGCGCCACCATATGTTTTTTAACCATAGATTTGCATATACAGGGTATTTTTTTTATCGTGGGCCATAGGATTTTACGTGCTAAAAATTCTAGCTTGTGTTGATGTATATTTTATCATACAATTTTGAAGGAAATTTTAGTTAGTAATAAATCAATTATTTTTCTATATGATGCGCTTGGTCAAAATAATTTAAACATGTTTTATTCCATTCAAAAATGAAATTATTTAATATAAATAACAGCAAAAATAATCAAAGTACCTTGAATTTCTGAAATGTCAGATTGATTAGTGAATTAATTTCATTTTTTTAATGGAATAAAACATGTTTAAGTTAATCTAATTAAGCGCATCATGTGGAAAAGTAATTGATTTATTACTACCTAAAATTTGCTTTAAAATTATATGTTAAAATATACATTAACACAAGGTATAATTTATAAAATCTATGTTTTTAACGCGCTAAATTCGACACATGTTTATTGCGAAATAAACTGATGAATTATTCTTAAATTTCCTCTTTTAAGTCCAAATACATAATTCATAGCAGTTGAGGTATTTGTATATGTACTTAAATACACAAAAACCGCTCCAATAAAAAGCGCCTGATTTTCAGGCAACCCAATATACGCGCAAATTGATAATTTTTTATTTATTTTATTTTATTTTATATATTCTAATTGAGTAAGAAAAGTTTGACAGCCCAGAAAAAACTGCTATAAAGGGGCGTCGGCCGACCGGCACAAAAAATTCGCCCAAAAATATGAGGAGGATTTTGAAAAACGCGTCCCGCGAAACTCACCCTTTAAACGTGGGGGTAGGGTTAAACCTCACCCCTTATCGGGGCCTTATTCGGTAAAATTTGGTTAGTTTTTGCACGCAGATCGACGACCAGATAACCGGGCAAGCTTTTAGAACAGGTCCCGTCGTTTCGTTTCACCCCCACCCCCGGGGGTGATTTTTCAAACGCAGATTTTCGATTTTTGCACGTTTCCAAAAAAAAAAATATCTCCTTCGTAACCGCTGGAGCTGGACGATCACGGTATGTCTTAAAATAATCTTAAAGAAAATATCTAAAATTGATCTAGCCACTTTTTTGAATTTTTTCCCCGTTTCCGAGATATGATTTTTTTAAAACCGGGTAAAAAAAAATTTTTTTTTTTCTTCTTTTAAGGACATATTTTTTTCTTTTCAAGTAGAAAAGTTGAAACCTTCAGGGATGGCAGAAGGGATAACTGGCTTTCATTGGGATTTTTTTTTCAAAATTTTTGGAACCACCCCTACACGCCGTTTACACCTTCTGGTTTCGGTTTTCTTCTTTTAAAGAAGTATTTTAATCTTTTAAAGTTGAAAAACTGAAATTTTTAGGGATGGCAGAAGATATTTTTTCAAAAATTTTGGAACCACCCCTACGCTTCATTTGCACCCTCTGGGTTCGGTTTTCTTCTTTTAAAGAAGTATTTTTATCTTTTAAAGTTGAAAAACTGAAACTTTCAGGGATGATAGAAGGGATGACTGGCTTTCATTGAGAATTTTTTCAAAATTTTTGGTACCATCCCTACGCGCCATTTGCGCCCTCTAGGTTCGTTTCTCTTCTTTTAAAGACGTGTTTTTTTTTTCTTTTAAAGTCAAAAAGCTGAAATTTTCTGGGATGGCAGCAGAAACTTTTTCAAAATTTTTGGAACCATCCCTACGCTCCATTTGCGCCCCTGGGTTCGTTTTTCTTCTTTCAAGGACGGATTTTTTTCTTTTAAAGTCGAAAAGCTGAAACTTTCAGGGATGGCAGAAGATATTTTGTCCAAATTTTTTGAGCTACTCCTACGCTCCATTTGCACCCCTGGGTTCGTTTTTCTTTTAGGGACGATTTTTTTTCTTTTAAGTCGGAAAACTGAAACTTTCAGGGATGGCAGAAGAAACTTTTTCAAAATTTTTGAAACTACCCTTATGCATCCATTTGGTTCGTTTTTCTTCTTTTAAGGACGAATTGAAACTTTCAGGGATGGCAGAAGACATTCTTTCAAAATTAAAAATTAAAAATTAAAAATTAAAAATTAAAAATTAAAAATTAAAAATTAAAAATTTAAAATTTAAAATTTAAAATTAAAAATTTAAAATTTAAAATTAAAAATTAAAAATTAAAAATTAAAAATTAAAAATTAAAAATTAAAATTAAAAATGAAAAATAAAAAACGAAAAATTAAAATTAAATTAGAAAAAAATTATGGTTTTCATTGATGGCGCAGCGCAGCGGAGGCGTAACTTTGTATCACAAGGGCTATTATTACTTCCCTGCCTAGGAAGGGAAATAATCAGTTTTCCTCTCTCTCTACCGAGGGAGGTAATCATTTTCCTTTCTAGGGAGGGAAGTAATCATTTTTCTCCCTCGGGCGGGAAATGTTATTTCTCTCGCGATTCCGGCTGCGGAGAACTCGAATTTCTCTCTCGTTTGTGAAAAATAAAATAAGCGCCAGATTGCAGCAAAAAAACAAAAAAAAAACTTGACTGTTGGTACAGAAATTAACACATTAACTGCAGCAGCTTAAGAAACGCAAACTAAGCAAACTCTCTTTCCTGAGGTGTAAATTTGTATCACAAGGGCTATAAGGAGAGACATTATTACTTCCCTGCCTAGGAAGGGAAATAATCATTTCTCCTCCCTCTCTCTACCGAGGGAGGTAATCATTTCTCTCCCTAGAGAGGGAAGTAATCGTTTTTCTCCCTCGGGCGGGAAATGTTATTCTCTCGCGATTTCGGCAGCGGAGAACTCGAATTTCTCTCTCGTTTGTGAAAAATAAAATAAGCGCCAGATTGCAGCAAAAAAACAAAAAAAAAAACTTTGACTGTTGGTACAGAAATTAACACATTAACTGCAGCAGCTTAAGAAACGCAAACTGAGCAAACTCTCTTTCTTGAGGTGTAACTTTGTATCACAAGGGCTATTATTACTTCCCTGCCTAGGAAGGGAAATAATCATTTCTCCTCTCTCTCTACCGAGGGAGGTAATCATTTCTCTCCCTAGGGAGGGAAGTAATCATTTTTCTCCCTCGGGCGGGAAATGTTATTTCTCTCCCCAGGGAGGGAAGTAATCATTTTTCTCCCTTGGGCGGGAAATGTTATTTCTCTCCCTAGGGATGGAAGTAAGCATTTTTCTCCCTGGGGCGGGAAATGTTATTCTCTCGGGATTTCGGCAGCGGAGAACTCGAATTTCTCTCTCGTTTGTGCAAAATAAAATAAGCGCCAGATATTGCAGCAAAAACACAGAACAAAAAACTTTGACTGTTGGTACAGAAATTAACACATTAGCTGCAAACTAAGCAAACTCTCACTAAAACAATTGAGCGTATTCATCAAATTCCATCTCGTATTCGATGCAAAACAAACGAGCATCTCGACTAAACAAACGAACGACGTAATTTCGATTTCGATTCGACCCAGAAACCTTGACCACCTGCTCGGGTGACCTAAACGAGAGCGCCGTGAGTCAGAGCCCCGCCTCGAAATTAAAAAAGGAAACGTAACGATTACGTCATCACATTGCAAATGTCAGGATACTATTACCATTTTATTTTATTATTAATATTCCGACGACATACATTGAATTTGCAAATTGTAGAGGTGATCACACGCAACTCATCACGCTGTAGTAAATAGTATATCACGGTAGGCTGCGACCCATCATCCGTTTCCTGTTCCTGTTCCGGTTCCGGTTCTTTCCCAAAATGAGCGATAGTTCGTGTTTCATCTTCTTTTTTTTTCGGAAAGTTGCTTCTTTCTTCAATTTTAGATATTAAGGCAGAACATGTCGGAAAATTGCGTTTTTGTTTTATCTTCTTTTTTTTTCCGATAAAGCTGTTGTTTTGTTATTTTGAATATTGGGACAGAAATTGTCAGAAAATCTTCATTTTTTGCGCAAAGCTTTTTTTTGTTATTTTAGATATTAAGGCAGAAAGTATCAAAAGAAAACGCTTGTGTTCTTCTTTTCCCGAAAAGCTGTTTTTTTTTTAATTTCTGATATTGAGGCAGAAAATGCGAAATTACGAAGAATGTCAAATTTGTCTTCATATACCAAAAATTTCCCGTTTTTATTTGTTTTATATTACAAAAAAGCTTATGGTGAGCAATTGTTCGCATTTTCTCCGTCCAAGAAGATTGAGAATGAAATTTCTTCTTATCTTCAAAAGATTCTTCAATTTTAAATTTTTACGCTGACTTTATACATCCATCTTCAAAATCTTCATACTTGGTTCAATAACTCCAGGAAGACTTTTAACCTTTTCTTCTTTCTCGTTTATAAATTCTTCACACTTTCAATGCATCGAGATCTACACGCGTCTTCAAAGACTCAGAGGCAGAGTTTGTTTCGTTTGTCATGCGCTTTAAATTACTTTGTGAAATTCTCAATACATTCTTGAAGATTTAGAAGATTTTCTTCATTCCGTACTTTCAAAATTTCATTGTGTTTGTAATGCTTCAAATACCTTTTGATGTTAATTAAGCTCTACACATCTTCAAAATCTTCATACTTGATTCAATAACTCCAGGAAGACTTTTAACCTTTTCTTCTTTCTCGTTTATAAATTCTTCACACTTTCAATGCATCGAGATCTATACGCATCTTCAGAGACTCAGAGGCAGAGTTTGTTTCGTTTTTCGGGCGCTTTAAATTACTTTGTGAAATTCTCAATACATTTTTGAAGATTTAGAAGATTTTCTTCATTCCGTACTTTCAAAATTTCATTGTGTTTGTAATGTTTAAAATACTTTTGCCTTATGTTAATTATGCTCTACACATCTTCAAAATCTTCATACTTGCTTCAATAACTCCCGGAAGACTTTTAACCTTTTCTTCTTTCTCATTTAAAAATTCTTCACACTTTCAATACACGCGTCTTCAAAGACTCAGAGGCAGAGTTTGTTTCTTTTTTCTGGCACTTTAAATTCGTCCGTGAAATTCTCAATACATTCTTGAAGATTTAGAAGATTTTCTTCATTCAAGTTATTAGTCGCACCTAATCAAATTGAATATTTAATGATGTCGAACTTTCACACCTGACGGAATAAGCAATTCGGCCAGCGGCATCGGAATCGTGAGTTGGATCAGATTCGAATCCATTTAGGTACTGAAGGCTATTGCGTTCTTCGTATTCCTCATCTTTATCTTCAATATCTTCAATAAAACGAGCACCTAGGACATCAAAGACATGTGATGTTTGTCTTTCAGAAATTTTTTGTGTGCGCAATGCAATTTGAGGATAATTGCCTTCTATGTACTCATCTTTATCTTCAATATCTTCAATACATCCAGCACCTAGGACATCAAAGGCAGGCGCTGTTTGTCTTCCAGAATTTTTTTGTGTGTGCAATGCAATTTGAGGATAATTGCCTTCTATGTACTCATCTTTATCTTCAATATCTTCAATACATCCAGCACCTAGGACATCAAAGGCAGACGCTGTTTGTCTTCCAGAATTTTTTTGTGTGTGCAATGCAATTTGAGTGTAATTGCCTTCTATGTACTCCTCATCTTTATCTTCAATATCTTCAATACATCGAGCACCTAGGACATCAAAGGCAGGTGCTGTTTGCCTTTTAGAATTTCTTTGTGCGTGTAATGCAATTTGATGGCAATTCTGCTCTTCAAAATCTCTAGATTCCTTATCTTTCGAAATTCTTCTTCCTTTTAAAACACTGCCCGTCTGCTCATTTTCTCCGCTTCTTCTTTCAGAATTTCTTCCGGTATCCAATGCTTCACGTCCGCTTATGATTTTGCGGCAATCGCGATCCACACCAACAAAATCAGGTTTTCTTCTTTTACTTTCAGTGGTAAACCTTCGCCCATCAGAAACCTGAAAACCTCGAACATCTCGGCAGATGTTTTCTGCATCAAATTCGACAGAAAATGCCGTTTGCCTATTTTCAAAGCTTCGAATTCTTCGCAATTGCATAATGGCATCGAAGAAAGGTCTCGTTTGCTCATTTTCTTCTTGACGATGATCGTCTTCATTTCGAGACGTGTTTTGCAACTCCGCATCAACAGAGACCCGATTTTCCGTTCTTCTTCTTCTTTCAGTCACGTTTTCTTCTTCTAGAACGTTCGCATTTTCTCGTATCTTTGAAGATTTGGTTTGTTTATTTTCGATGCTTCTTCCTGTATTCAGTGCTTCAAATCGATAATTACGATCCACACATTCACCTTGTAAATCTTTTTCTGTTCTTCTTTCAGTCGCGTTTTCTTCTTCTGCGACAATCGCATTTTCTCGTGTCTTTAATGATTTTGTTTGTTTATTTTCCATGTTTCGCATTTCAAAATTTCTTCCCGTGTTCGATGCTTCAAATCTGTTTGCGATTTGAAGATAATTACGATCCACACATTGCAAATCTTCATCTTTAATTTTTTGCTTATTTGTGGTCCCATTTCGTCCAGAAATTTGATCTTCTCGCGTCTCCAACGACTGAAAGTCGGAGTTTGTTGTGCTTCGATTCTTCGAATGTCTTCGTAGTGCTTCGTTTGTGCTTTGGTAGTAATTATGATCCGGGCATTCAAATTCTTCGAAATCTTCAAAATCTCTGTGCTGGGGAATTGGTCGTGAAGTTGAAGCATTAAACTTAGATTCTGCTTGCTTATCTTCAATGCTTCTTCTTTCAACATTTCGATTTTCTAAAGGTCGTGAACTTGAAGCATTAAAGTTAGATTTTGCTTGCTTATCTTCTTCCTGGAAATCTTCAAAATATCTATACTGAGGAATTGGTCGTGAACTTGAAGCATTAAACTTAGATTCTGCTTGCTTATCTTCAATGCTTCTTCTTTCAGCATTTCGATTTTCTAAAGGTCGTGAACTCGAAGCATTAAATTTAGAGTTTGCTTGCTTATCTTCTTCCTCGAAATCTTCAAAATTTCTGTACTGAGGAATTGCTCGTGAAGTTGAAGCATTAAAGTTAGATTTTGCTTGCTTATCTTCATTGCTTCTTCTTTCAACATTTCGATTTTCTAAAGGTCGTGAACTCGAAGCATTAAATTTAGAGTTTGCTTGCTTATTTTCTTCCTCGAAATCTTCAAAATTTCTATACCGAGGAATCGATCGTGAAGTTGAAGCATTAAACTTAGATTCTGCTTGCTTATCTTCAATGCTTCTTCTTTCAGCATTTCGATTTTCTAAAGGTCGTGAACTCAAAGCATGAAATTTAGAGTTTGTTTGCTTATCTTCTTCTTCGAAATCTTCAAAATATTTGTACTGAGGAATTGCTCGTGAAGCTGAAGCATTAAAATTAGATTTTGCTTGCTTATCTTCTTCCTTGAAATCTTTAAAATGTCTATACTGAGAAATTGCTCTTGAAGTTAAAGCATTAAAGTTAGATTTTGCTTGTTTATCTTCTTCCCCGAAATTTTCAAAATGTCTATACTGAGGAGTTGCTCGTGAAGTTGAAGCATCAAAGTTGGATTTTGCTTGCCTATCTTCTTCCTCGAAATCTTCAAAATTTCTATACCGAGGAATCGGTCGTGAACTTGAAGCATCAAAGTTAGATTTTGCTTTCTTATCTTCTTCGAAATCTTCAAAATTTCTATACTGAGGAATTGTACGTGAAGTCGAAGTATCAAAGCCAGATTTTGCTTGCTTATCTTCAGCGCATCTTCTTTCAACATTTCTATTTTCCAAAATGTTTAAATCCAAAGATTGCAAGACACGAGTTGTTTGCTTGTTTTCTGTGCTAAGTCTTTCAAAATTTCTTCCGATATACAATTCCTTGTTATCTTCGAAATCTTCATCCCGAGGAGTTTGCCGCTGCTTAGAAGCATTAAAAATATGCTTTGGCTGTTTAATTTCTGGACTTGTTCGTCTTGTAGTTTGCGGTGATTGAGAAGCATCTTCAAATTTTCCATCTTCAAAATCTTCATCCCGGGAAGTTTGCCGTGACTTAGGAGCATTCAAAATGTGCTTTGGCTCCTTCATTTCTCGACTTGTTCGTCTTGTAGTTTGTCGTGACTTAGAAGCATTGAAAATATGCTTCGGTTGCGTGCGTTCGCATTCTTCGTTATCTTCAAAATCTTCATCCCGGGAAGCTTGCCGCGACTTTGAAGCGTTAAAAATGTGCTTTCGCTGCTTAATTTCTGGACTTGTTCGTCTTGTAGTTTGCGGTGATTGAGAAGCATCTTCAAATTTTCTATCTTCAAAATCTTCATCCCGGGAAGTTTGCCGCGACTTAGAAGCATTCAAAATATCCTTTGGCTGCTTAATTTCTGGACTTGTTCGTCTTGTAGTTCGCCGTGACTTAGAAGCATTGGAAATATGCTCTGGTTGCGTGCATTCCAATTCTTCGTTATCTTCAAAATATTCATCTCGGGGAGTTTGCCGTGACTTAGAAGCATGCTTTCGCTGCTTAATTTCCGGACTTGCTCGTCTCGTAGTTTGCGGTGATTTAGAAGAATGCTTCGGCTGCTTAAATTCCGGACTTCTTCGCCTCGGCGAAGCATCCTTATTTTTACGTTTCTTCGAAGGCTGGATGCTAATTTCCGTATTTTCCGCGTTTCGTCTTCTATTTTTCGAATTCCTTCGTTTATGTAACGTCACAAATCCTTCTGCGACTCCATGGAAATCGTTCTTCAAACATTCTTCGTTATCTTCGAAATTCGAACTCCTAACATCATTTTCCGCTCCGCGTTTTGAAGAAATTCTTCGCGTCTCAGAATGATAATTCGGATCTACGAATTTGCGTTCCAGGTATTTTTCCATGTTCTTGGTCATCGCAGGTTTTTGATCTACATTTCTTCTTTTATCTTCATTCATGGTTTGATGATTACGTTCTTCTTTATCTTCAAGTTTCTTGCACTGAAAGACGGGCATCGCTGTTTTTTGATCTGCATTTCTTCTTTTATCTTCATTCATGGTTTGATGATTGCGTTCTTCTTTATCTTCAAGTTTCTTGTACTGAAATATGGGTATCTCTGTTTTTTGTTCCAAATTTCTTCTTGTATCTTCATTCATGTATTGATGGTTACGTTCCTCTTTATCTTCAAGGTTTTTGCACGAAAAATTAGGCATTGCTGTTTTTTGATCTAAATTTCTTCTTTTATCTTCATTCATGGATTGATGGTTACGATCCTCTTCATCTTCAAGGTTTTTGCACCGAAAATTGGGCATTGCTGTTTTTTTATCTACATTTCTTCTTTTATCTCCATTCATGGATTGGTGATTACGTTCTTCTTCATTTTCAAGGTTTTTGCACCGAAAATTGGGCATTGCTGCTTTTTGATCAAATTTTTTTCTTTTATCTCCATTCATCGATTGTTGATTACGTTCTTCTTTATCTTCAAGGATTTTGCACCGAAGGTTGGGCATTGCTGTTTTTTTATCTACATTTCTTCTTTTATCTTCATTCATGGATTGATGGTTACGTTCCTCTTCCTCTTCATCTTCAAGGTTTTTGCACCGAAAATTGGGCATTGCTGTTTTTTGATCTAAACTTATTATTTTATCTTCATTCACACATCGATGATCTTCAAAATGTACGCGCTTTTGGAAATCCTCATTTTTTCCTTGCTCAAAATTAAGTTTTTCTTGTCTACATTTTTTTGCGTCGATAGTTTCGCAAGCCACGGCACTTCTTCGATTATTTTCTGCGCGCGCCCCCGGCAAAATTCTTCGAATTCGCGAAGTTGCAAAATTGAAGATGGTCTGCCTATTTTTATTCGGATCAACTTGTTCTTCCATGTTTTCATCATTTCCATAAACTTTCTTCATTTTGTTCCGATCGTCTTCTTCCTCGAGGAGGACGGTTTGCCTATTTTCTCTGGTTGGGAAAATTGAAGATGCAAAATTGAAGATGGTTTGCTTATTTTTATCAACTTGTTCTTCCACGTTTTTATCTTTTCCATAAACTTTCTTCATTTTGTTCGGATCGTATTCTTCTTTAGGGAGGATGGCTTGCCTATTGTCTCTAGCTGAGAAAATTGAAGATGCAAAATTGAAGATGTTCTGCCTATTTTTATTCTGATCGAGTCGTTCTTTCACACATTTTCCATCATATTCTTCCTCGAGGTTTTGCTTATGCCTCTTACGACATTTTCCACTGTCGCGATCGTGTTCTTCTTTTTCTTCTCTGGATATCAAAGAAATACCAGACCCGCACGTGCTTTCTTCGTCGTCCGAAGTTTGATAATCTCTATTGCGCTTGTTGTTCTTCTTCATTTTCTTGGAATGTTGTTGAACATTTTTTTGATTTGTATTCTTCAGATTTGAAGGCTTAACACGATTTTGTATTTTGTTTAATCCGCGCTTATCCGATAGAGCTTTTTCTTCGATTTTTTCTCGAGTCTTTGAAGAGTTGTCTTTAACGCGATTTTGTATTTTGTTTAATCTTTGCTTATCTTCGATTTCTTCAGGAGTCTTTGAAGAGTCGTCTTTAACACGGTTTTGTATTTTGTTTAATCTTTGCTTATCTTCGATTTCCTCGGGAGTTTTTGAAGAGTTGTCTTTAACACGATTTTGTGTTTTGTTTAATCTTTGCTTATCTTCGATTTCTTCACGAGTCTTATTCTTTGGATTTGAAGAGTTGTCTTTAAAACGATTTTGTGTTTTGTTTAATCTTTGCTTATCTTCGATTTCCTCGGGAGTCATATTCTTTGGATTTGAAGAGTTGTCTTTAACACGATTTTTGATTTTGTTTAAACCTTGCTTATCTTCGATTTCTTCAGGAGACGTATTCTTTGGATTTGAAGACTCGTCTCTAACACGATTTTGTGTTTTGTTTAATTTTTGCTTATCTTCGATTTCTTCAGGAGTATTTGAAGAGTTGTCTTTAAAACGATTTTGTGTTTTGTTTAATCTTTGCTTATCTTCGATTTCCCCGGGAGTCGTATTCTTTGGATTTGAAGAGTTGTCTTTGACACGATTTTGTATTTTGTGTAATCCTTGCCTATCTTCGATTCCTTTGAGAGGTATTTCTTCACATTCTTCTCTTTGAAGATTTTTGATTCTCTGGTTTGGGTAACAACATTCCGCCCGATAAATATGGATTCCGAAATTTTTGCCCGAACCCAACACGGGCTGGGTCGTTTCTTCAATATTCTTCCCGGGCTTTTGTTGTATTTTTGTCTTGTTTTGATGTCCCTTTGGGGTTGCAGAAACTCCTGAAGAATTGCAAATATTCCTATCTTCAATAACTTCGCAGTGTTCATAACCCTTTGCGGATGCAGAAGAAATGCAAATATTCCTAGCTTTCTTCAGTGTGCAATCTTCAATTACATTTTCCTCGCAAACATTCCTAGAATTTTTGCCCGAACCCAACATTGGTTGAATCGTTTCTTCAATGTTTTTCCTGGGTTCTTGTTGAGTTTTTGGCTTGTTTTGATATCCCTTTGCGGATGAAGAAGGGATGCAAACATTCATAGCTTTCTTCAGTACGCAATCTTCAATAACTTCTTCCTCGTGTCGGTCCTTTGCGGGCGCAGAAACTTGGACGTTTTTGTATCCTGAAGAAATGTTCGGTGTGCGATCTTCAATAACTTCTTCTTCGCAGTTTTGGTATCCCTTTGCGGAAGCAGAAGAAATGCAAACATTTCTAGCTTTCTTCAGTTTGCAATCTTCAATAACTTCTTCCTCGTAGTTTTGGTATCCCTTTGCGGAAGCAGAAGAAATGCAAACATTTCTAGCTTTCTCCAGTTTGCAATCTTCAATAACTTCTTCCTCGTAGTTTTGGTATCCCTTTGCGGATGCAGAAGATATGCAATAATTCCTAGCTTCCTTCAGTGTGCAATCTTCAGTAACTTCTTCTTCACATATTTGATATCTCTTTGCGGGTGCAGAAGAAAAGCAAACATTCCCATCTTCCTTCAGTACGCAATCTTCAATGACTTCTTCCTCGCATCGGCTGGGATGTTTCTTGTGTGGAGTTGATATTTTGTTGTTTTTAATCACGGGCATTGTATTAGCTCTATCAAATCTTCTATGCGCATTCTTCCTTTCTTCTTCATCTTGATAAAAACCATGTCGTCTTAGGTTTCGGACAGAATCTTCGTAATTTTTTAACTTTGCTCTCTCGCAATTTTTCAGATTAAAATATTGATCCGTGTCGATTGGGTCTTCGTTTCTTCCTTCTTCACCTAAACAGCATTTACCGTTTGCCAAATCTTTAGAAAATGTATTTCCAGAATTCAAGGTTCTTCGGTTAGCATTTTCATGTGTTCTTCTGATTGAAAGTGTTTGCCTACAGCTGTCCATATCTTCACGTAAAATGTTCTCATGTTCTTCCAATGTTCTGCAATGAGAATTTTCAAACGTTCTTCTGGTTGGATGCGTTTTGCTGCAGTTTTCAACATCTTCACTTAAAATGTTCTTAGGATTTTGATTACTTATTTTATCTTCAAATGTTCTTGGAGCGGGATCCAATGTTCCTTGGTTAGGTCTGGGATGAAAGGCTTCTCCGGCATTAGGTCTTCTGTTTGGAATGCCATATTTTTCTTCCACATCTTCAGGTTCTTGTTTTCTTCTTTTATCTTCCAATGTTCTTGGATTGACATTGTAAGGATTTGAATATGCCTTTGCCTCTTTTTCGCATAAGATTTTTGCATCTTCCAATGTTCTTGGATGAACGCTGTAAGCCATTCCTGCCGCCGATGAAATTTCTTTTTCGCGTCTTGAATTTTCGCTTAAGATTTTTGCTTCTTCCAATCTTCTTGGATCAACATTGTGAGCCTCCGATGAAACTTCTTTTTCACGCCGTGAATGTTCGCGTAAGATTTTTGGATCTTCCAATGTTCTCGGATTAACATTGCAAGCCATTCCTTCATCACGCCTTGAGACTTTTGGATCATTTCTTCTAAATCCTAACCTAAAGATTTCTTCCGTATTTTTCGTACTTCTCGGGTTTACATTTAAAGGAATCGTGCAGAGTACATCCTCCGATGGTTCACATTTGCAGCTTTCAAAATCGTCGCCCGTGGCTATTCCAGAGTCGAAGATTTCGTCATCGTTTCTTGCGTTTTTTGGATTTTTGAAGATTTTTGCGTTCGTGATGAAAGGAATTGAACACAGTATTTCTTCAGGTGCAATTTCTTTTTCAGGACCACTGCTACAACTTTCGAAATCTTCAAGAATACCTTGATCCGTTCTTCCTTGTTGAGACCTGAAGGTGTCATCTGTATTCCACGATGTTCTTGGGTTGTTCTTGTGAAGAATTGCATTTTCTTTAGATCCTTGTTGAGGCCTGAACACCTCCTCTGTATTCCCCGATGTTCCTGGATGATTCTTGCAAGGAATTGCATTTTCTTCAGATCCTTGTTGAGACCTGTAGACTTCATCTCTATTCGCCGATGTTTTCGGATTATTTTTTGCGTTTGTGATGAAAGGAATTGAGCACAGGATTTCTTCAAGATCGAGGTTGCAACTTTTGAAATCTTCACGTAGAACATTCGCATGATCAACAATACCACGATCCGTTCTTCCTTGATGAGATCTGAAGGCTTCATCTGTATTCCCCGATTTTCTTCGATTATTATTGCAAAGAATTGCATTTTCTTCAGATCCTCGTTGAGACCTGAAGACTTCATCTTTATTCGCTGATGTTCTCCCATGATTCTTGTAAGGAATTGCATTTTCTTCGGACCAAATTGTGTTTGCAATCCTGTATTTGCACCTTTCCGAATCTTCTATTTCTTCTATTTCTTCAGGACCGCGGTTACAACGTAAAACGTTTGAAGGATAAAAAATGTCTTGATCCGTTCTTCCTTGAAGAGATCTGAAGGCTTCATCTGTATTCCCCGATGTTCTTCGATTATTCTTGCAGGAAATTGCATTTTCTTCAGATCCTCGTTGAGATCGGAAGACTTCATTTGTATCCGCAGATGTTCTTGGCATGTTCTTGCAAGGAATTGCATTTTCTTCAGATCTTCGTTGAGATCTGAAGACTTCATTTGTATTCGCAGTTTCTCTTGAGATGTTCTTGCAAGGAATTGAATTTTCTTCAGATCTTCGTTGAGACCTGAAGATTTCATCTGTATTCCCCGATGTTCTTGGATGATGATTGCAAGAATTTGCAGTTTCTTCAGACAAAATTTGATTAGCAATCCTGTGTTTGCACTTTTCCGAATCTTCAAAATCTAAAATTTCTCGATTAGCTCTGATTGATCTTCTCGCGGTGTCCAAAATTTTTGGATCAACATTGCTGCCTCTAACTAATCTTCCCATGGCGTCCGATGTTCTTGGATCAACATTGGAAGCAAGTGAATACATTTCCACGGCTGGAGAAGATTTTGCAAATCCGCGCTTCTTATCTCTCACATCTTCGAATAGAAGATTTCCAGAATTCGGTTCAGATCCTGAACCTCTTCTTCCAGAATATTGTTTGGTTTCGCGCGCTGTATCTGTGTTTGCATCTTCTTCTTCAGTTCTGAAAATTTGCCCACTTTTGAAATCTTCTTCTTCTTCAATTCTTAAAACTCTAAAAATTTGCTTCACTTTAGGAAACTCCTCACTTTCGCGTAGGGAATCTGAAGGGACTTCTTCCTTAGTTTTTGTACTGAAATCTTCTTCTTCAATTCTTGAATGCCCAACTCTTAAAACTTGCTTCACTTTGGGAAACTCTTCACTTTTACGTAGGAAATCTGACGGGTTGGACTTTAGGACTTCTTCCTTAGTTTTTGTACTAAAATCTTCTTCTTCAATTCTTGAATGCCTGACTCTGAAAATTTTCTTCACTTTGGGAAACTCCCCACTTTCGCGTAGGGAATCTGACGGGACTTCTTCCTTAGTTTTTGCGAAGATTTCGCCCGTTCTCGCTGTAGAATTTGGCGATGGAAGAGCTTTAGAAGATCTCTCGCAGATGTCTATCAATCCTTCAATTGAAGCCGCCAAGTTCCAAGTATTTAATAAATCTTGTTCGGTCCTGAAAATTTGCTCACATTTTAAGTCTTCTTCTTCTTCATTTCTTGAATGCTCGGCTTTAAAAATTTGTTTCACTTTAGGAGATTGTCCAGTTTCACGTAGGAAATCCAAGACTTCTTCCTTAGTTTTTGCACTTGGAGACGTGAAGATTTCGCCCGTTTTCGCGGAAGGATTCGGCCATTGAAGACCTTTAGAAGATCTTTTATAAATGTCTATCAATCCTTTAATTCTTTCTAGATTTCGATCGTTTTGTTGAGACAATTTGTTATCCGCATCCTGATCTCCGAAAATTTTTGGCCCTAATTCAACAATTTGATTGACCTTGAGTTCCGCATTTTTGTCATGGCCTTGCTCAATATTTCCAAACCTGTGTGAACAATCCGCACCGGAATGCACCGAATTTTGATTCTTTTTGCAGCTGCAGCTTTCCAGATTTTGAGATTCAAAGTTCGCATTCTTATCGCCAAAAATTTCGTGATGATCCAAAATGGTCTTTTGGCAAACTATATTTTCGCATCCGGATTTTGGTAATTTGGGCGAATCCTCTTCATCTCCGTCCGCGGCACGAGGAAACGTTTTTGCGATCAAGCTATCGATTTCTTGCTCGAAACTTAAAAACTTTTGATCTTCCTCGTAAATCCGTTTCGTGCCGTTCTGATCGGTTGCTTCGGAAATATTATTTTTTGCAAGTTGGCCATCATTACCCACACGTTTCTTAATATCATGCCCTATGAAGATCTTCGGATTCGTGCCTTCCGCGAAATTTAAAACCCTTTGATCTTCAAGACATCCCGGAAAAAGTTCTTCCGCGTAAATCCGTTTCGTGATGTTCTGGTCGGTTGCTACAGAACTTTTATTTTTTGCAAGTTGGCCATCGTTACCCACACGTTTCTTCATATCATGCCCCATGAAGATCTTCGGATTTGTGTCTTCCTCGAAACTTAGAAGCCTTTGATCTTCGAGACATCCGGAAAAAAGTTCTTCCTCGTAAATCCGTTTCGTGGTGTTCTGATCGGTTGCTTCGGAAATTTTGTTTTTTGCAAGTTGGCCATCATTACCCACACGTTTCTTCATATCATGCCCTACGAAGATCTTCGGATTCGTGTCTTCCTCGAAACTTAGAAGCCTTTGATCTTCAAGACATCCGGAAAAAAGTTCTTCCGCGTAAATCCGTTTCGTGGTGTTCTGATCGGTTGCTTCGGAAATTTTGTTTTTTGCAAGTTGGCCAGCATTACCCACACGTTTCTTCATATCATGCCCTATGAAGATCTTTGGATTCGTCTCTTCCGCGAAATTTAAAACCCTTTGATCTTCAAGACATCCCGAAAAAAGTTCTTCCGCGTAAATCCGTTTCGTGATGTTCTGGTCGGTTGCTGCAGAACTTTTGATTTTTGCATCATTGCTTTTCTTGGTACATTCATCATGTGGTAAAATTTTACACCCAAAATCTGCGAAGATCTTCGAATTCGGATTTTTCTCGCGATTTCTTGCCCTTCCATCATCAGACACATTTTGATGACACGATCCAATCAAAACGCCTTCTTTTGCTTCAGCAATTGAGAAAGGAGGAACTTTGTTATCTTCAAACAATCCATCAGATCCGTGTTGATTGTCTTTTTTAACACCAAACGTGTTCGTGATCAAGTTTTCGATTTCCTTTTCGAAACTGATGTTCGATTTAATGTTGCAACGCATTGCATTTTCTCCGTTCTTGCCTTCTGCAATTTTTTCACCTACAAGCGAAGATTCCTCCATAAATTTCTTAATGTTGGCGCGCGTTACATTTTCTTCTTTAATATTTTTACGAAGCGAAGATTCGATGCGTTTATCATCTTCACCGCAACTCGTCTTTCCCAGCAAGAAACCAGGAATTGTTCCCTCGGCATCGGCTTTTCCGGAAATGCGATGTTTTATCCCGAGTTGAAGATTTGCGTTGGGTTTCTTCGCAGCGGTTTCTTCTCTAAAAACGTGACGTTGAAAGTTCCCCTTCCGATCAACAGTTAACGCGCCATCTTTATTTAATCTTAAACTTGGGATTACTCCCTCAGCATCGGCATTTCCTGAAACGCGATGTTTTCCATCGATTTGAAGATTTATGTTGGGTTTCTTCGTAAAGTTTTCTTCTCTAAAAATGTTCCCCTTCCGATTAACTTCATTTAATCTTGTTCCTTCAGCATCGTCATTTCCAAAAATGCGACCGTTCATCTTGGGCTGAAGATTTGGGTTGGGTCTTCTAAAAATGTGATCTTCATTTAATCTTTCCTCCACATCTGGATATCTTTGCTCCTTCCTGGTCGTGATTTTGTGTAAAGATTTTTTCAGGAAACTCATCATATTGTTGAACTTCTTTGGATTGTCCTCAACTTTGATCACATCTTCATAATTTATCTTCACGGATTTCTTCGAACTCACATTGAGATGTTTATCTACTTCAACATCTACACAGGATTTCTTTCTTTTTGTATTTTCCTTCCTCGGAAACGTTTTTTGCTTCGGATCTTCATCAACATTTACATTACGAATCTTAAGATCAAGAGACCCAAAATTTTTGGTCTTCGAATTTTGCCCTGGATTTTGTTTTTTCTCCGGATTAAACGATTCCGCAGTGTTTCTTAACGTCGCGGATTTTTTTGCGCAATCAATTTTGGTTCTCGGGTTCTGACCTTGGTTTCGATTTCTTGTCGGATTAAACAATTCTTCAACTTCCGCTGTTTCCTTCGAAGGAAAACATTCATCGCCTGCAATATCTTCGTTTATTCTTAGAATTCTATCCAAATCTAGATGGCTACGTTTACAGATGCGTTCCTTTTCCTTTCGAAAGTTCGCGTCGCCATTTTTAATCGTGAGTTTCTTCGCGAGCTCCGTGCTATTTCTTCCTTGGTTTTTGTTGATTGTCCTCCGGAAATTTGGATGAAGTTGAGGTTTATCTTCATTTCTGTTAGTTATCTTTCGGGGATGTACATTCAATTTATTTCCGTAAAGTTGGTATATCTGTTGAGGTTTATCTTCATTTCTGGGACAATTTGGATCTTTAAATTTATTTCCACGAAATTGGAGAGTTCTATCATTCATCTGTTGAGATTTATTCTCATTTCTGTTAGTTTTCTTTTTGGCATGTTCATCACACAATAATTTTTGAAGAAGTTCATTCTCATCTTCACTTTTCTTCTTCTTTCCCCGAGAGGTATTCTTACTATCCTCATTTCTCTTAATAATCTTTTGATTTTGGCGAGCCTCATCTGTTTCTTCATTTCTTCCAATGAATCTGTGTAGATAGCGATCTTCGTTTTTACGCTCTTTTTTCATCCCTTGATCTCTATCTTCATTTCCGTTCATCGCCAACTCCTCCTTTTTCAGCCCTTGATTTCTTCGAAGATTTGTAGCTTTATCTTCATTTCCTTTCATCGCCAATTCCTCCTTTTTCAGCCCTTGATTTCTTCGAAGATCCCTATCTTCATTTCCGGTCATCACCAATTCTTCATTGCCGACAAGATAATCAAGAGTTGCATTTGACTTTAACGAAATAATCTTCTGATTACGGCGAGCCTTATCCGTTTCTTCATTTCTTCTAATGAATCTGTGTAGATGGCGATCTTCTTTTTTCATCCCTTCATTTCCGTTCATCACTAACTCCTCTTTTTTCACCCCGCGATTCCTCCGAAGATTTTCAGCTTCTTCATTTCCGTTCTTCACCAATTCTTCACTACTGACGAGATTTTCACTTTCATCGCCGAGAGTGTCATTTGACTTTAACGAGCGAATCTTCGACCCAATGGGCCACGTCTCCGCATGCGAGTAACGCGCCCATCTCCTCGGCTTTGCAAAATTCTTGAAGAGCCTGAGCGACAGCTTTCGCTTCATCTTCGCAAACAGCGTCGACCTCCTTCTTCCTCTAGTCTTCCCCACGCTCTCGCTCTCTCCCAATCCATCCCCGGTTTTATAAACCACCGTCACACTAGTCGTTTCTTCAATTTCATACCCGCGATCATTGTTGCGCGGCTTCTTCGAGAAGCCTTTCTTCAATTCGGGATTGGGACGATCGTCCGTTTCTTCGTGATCGTCATCGCGCTGCTTCTTCGAGAAGCCTTTCTTCAGTTCGGGATTGAGACGATCGTTCGTTTCTTCAATTTTATACCCATGGTCGTTATTGCGTACCTTCTTCGAAAAGCCTTTCTTCAGTTCGCGATCGTGAGAATCATTGCCCACTCTACCACTATCAGTTTCTTCAATTTCACTCCCACGATTGTTGTTGCGCAGCTTCTTCCAGAAGCCCTTCTTCAATTTGGGATCGGAGCGACCGCGGGTTTCAAAAATGTTTGATGTTTGAAGATCGGCAATTTCAGAAGATTCACCTTTTTCAGGAAGATTCGCATCCGCTAAAATCTTCTCCAGAAGATTGCTGATGGCGTTCGTCACTTTTAATTCGGAATCTGATGCATTTTCAGAAATATTGAAAATTTCGAAAAGAAATTTTTCCACGGTCTCATCTTCACTGGTATTTTTGCGTTTGTTTAGAATCTTCGTAGGTTCGGCATCATCGCCAACTCTGCTTCTATTTGTATTCTTCGATGCTGTAGGTTTTCTTATGTTATTTTTTGCAATTCCATTCTTTACGTTTCTTCCATTATCTTCATTACGACTCTTCAAATCATTTCCTGTTCTTACGTTTTTGTACCGATCTAATAAGGTTATAATCATTTCTTCACTCATGTCTGGTAACTTTTGAAGATCACTCACATTTTCTTCATTTGCGGTTTTGTCGGTATTTGGTTTTCTTACATTATTTTTTGCAATTACGTTTCTTCCTTTATCTCCATTTATTTTTGTATTTTTATACTGATCTATTAAGCTTCTAATAATTTCCTCATTTACGCCTAGTAGTTCCGTAAGCTGCTTTTGAAGATCGTTCACATTTTCTTCATTTGCGGTTTTGCGAGTTTTTGGTTTTCTTGTGTTATTTTTTGCTACTACGTTTCTTCCATTATCTTCATTTATTTTCGCGTTTTTGCACTGATCTATTAAGGTTCTAATCATTTCTTCATTTACGCCTAGTAGTTCCGTAAGCTGCCTTTGAAGATCGTTCACATTTTTTTCATTTGCGGTTTCGCCAGTTTTTGGTTTTCTTGTGTTATTTTTTGCTACTACGTTTCTTCCACTGTCTTCATTTGTTTTTGCGTTTTTACACTGCTCTATTAAGGTTCTAATCATTTCTTCACTCATGTCTGGTAGTTCTGTAAACTGCTTTTGAAGATCGTTCGCATTTTCTTCATTTGCATTTTTGCCAGTTTCTTCCTCAACCAAATTATTCCAAACTTCGTTTAGATCGATTATGATTTTCTTCGATTCCTGAGATACCTGTGATTCAACTTTCGTTACACTCCGCACTTTATCGATTTCGTCAGTATTGCAATTCCCATATCGCTCTTTTATTATCGGTTCGGCTTTTTCAATCTTCACTTTCTTCATTTCGTCAATTTTCTTCTTTATTGTTATCTCTTCATTCTCCACCTTAGATTTACTTATTTCTTTAAGTTTTTCTATTATCTCACTTTTCGTAATCTTCAATGTTTTCGCTTCACCGGCCAAATTCTTCAGTTCCTTTATTAGCTCTTCTTTTTCAACATTAATCGCTTCAGCGCTTCTTCCTAAACTAGGATTATGCTTCGGTTTGTTCGTTTCACTACTTTCCTCCGAGCCAAAATCCTTATTTTCCTTATTCTTCAATTTCTCCAAATCACGCTTCTTCATTAAATCTTCATAGGTCTTCAATTCCTCTTGTAGATTTCTAATTTTCATCATTATCAAACTTTTCTTATTCTTCAATTTCTCAGATCCACTAGACCTCTCCGGATCGCGATTCTTCTGTCGCTTCTTCGTTAAGTCGGCCTTCAATTCCTCTTGCAGATTTAAAATTTTCGTCATTATCCGACTTTTCTTTTTCTTCAATTTCTCAGCTTCGCCGGACATCTCCGAATCGCGATTCTTCGATCGCTTCTTCATTAAATCGGCAATTTTCATGATTATCAGGCTTTTATTTTTCTTCAATTTATCAGATTCACCGGACGTCTCCGAATCGCGATTCTTCTGTTGTTTCTTCATTAAATCAGCCTTCAATTTAACGCCACCAAAATTTGCTAGCGGTAAGTTTGTAAGTTTCTTCATTTCTGTGCTTTCATTATCTTCATTGCTCACGTTCTTCGCATTCGGTAACTCCGCATCTATTTTAGTGTTCTGGAGAATTCTTCTGGCACTCACGTATCGAAGATTCGTAGATTCCCCACACATTTCTTCATCTGAAGTCTTCTCAAGCAGAAAAGTGGGTATTGTTGCGCCGTCTTCAGCAATTTCTCTTCTTGAAATGCTTTGTTGTAAAGTCTTCACCTTCGTTTCTTCACTTATCTGTAATCCGCGTTTCTTCATCTCCTCGCGTAAATTACTATTTTTCAAATCATCTGCCTTCAGGTATGCGAATTTCTTCTTGTGGGACCTCAACTCCCGTTTCTTCATTTCTTCGCTTTCCTGCACTAAATCGCATTTTTTCAAATCCTCGGCCGTCTTCTCACTTCCACCAGACCGCAACTCGTGCTTCTTCATTTTTTCAGTGTTAATTTTGAAATCCTCGCCTTTCTTCAATAAATCCGTTTCACTCGAGTTGTTTTCTTCATCGGCAAAATCGAATTTTTCTGAATCCTCATTCGACTCTTGCGTTCCTTTCTTCCAAATGATTCTTAACTCGGTTTTGGATTTTCTTCCAAATTTTGAATTTTGATTCTTCTCTTCTGCTTCATCCTTTGGAATGATAGATGCGTCCTCGCCCTTACATGTTTCGCCTTTCTTCAATAAATGAGTTTTAGTAGCCTTCTCACTTCCACTAGACCGTAACTCGGGTTTCTTCATTTCCTTGGTAATAATTTTGAAATCTTCACCCTTGCATGTTTCGCCTTTCTTCAATAAATCCGTTTTACTCGCCTTCCCACTTCCACCAGACTGTAACTCGTGTTTCTTCACTTCCTCGTGAATTTTGAAATCCTCGTCTTTCTTCAATAAATCCGTTTCACTCAAATTGCTTTCTTCATCAACAAAAACAAAATTTTCTGAATCCTCGTTGAACTCTTGCATTGCGTTCGTCCATATGATTCTTAACTCAGTTTTGGTTCCACCCGTATCTTCTTTTGCAAATTTCAAATTTTGATTCTTCGTTCTTAACTCATTTTTAGTTCCACTCGTATCTTCTGTTGTACATTTCAAATTTTGATTCTTCTTTCTTAACTCACTTCTGGTTGCGCCCGTATCTTCTTGATTCTTCTCTCTTAACTCACTTTTAGTTCCACTCGTATCTTCCGTTGTACATTTCAAATTTTGATTCTTCTTTCTGGTTGCACCCGTATCTTCTTTTGCAAATTTCAAATTTTGATTCTTCTCCGTTAGCTCGGTTTTGGTTTCTCTTGCATATTTCTTCTTCTCCTCTTCCACTTCATCCTTCTTCAATGTTTCGCGTTTCTTCAATAAATCCGTTTCACTTAAATTGTTTTCTTCATCAACAAATGTTATTATTCCCGAATCCTCATTCGACTCTTGCATTCCTTTCTTCCAAATGATCCTTAACTCGGTTTCGGTTTCTCTTGCGAATTTTATATTTGGATTCTTCACCTCTTTTTCTTCATCCTTTAGAGTAATCGATGCGTTCTTCATATCTTCAACATTTTTACTTTGTAAATGTCTTCTGTCGTTTTCTTCATCTTCATCATCAAGCCATTTTCTTCCGAAATGTGTCTTCCCTCTCAAATCAAAATCTAAGACTGTTTTGATCTTCTCTTCTTCTTCATCATCCTTTAGAATAACCGTTGCATTCTTTATGCGTTCATCGTTTTTACTTTGTAAATATTTTCGAACATTTTCTTCATCATCACTTTCGTTTGTCTTTTCTCTCAAACTGTAGAAATTACCTAAATCAAAATTTTCGATTTTTTTTTTCGCCTTATCTTCTACTAATTCGAATTCTTCTTTCCCAACATGTTTCTTCCTCTTATCTTCTACTAATTCGAATTCTTCTTTCCCAGCATGTTTCTTCCTCTTATCTTCTACTAATTTTACCCTTTCTTCGAATTCTTCTTTAAAGTTTCGACCTTCGCGGAAGCAACGATCTTCTTTTAAGTTTAGGCTTTCATTAAAATAACAGTCTGGATTTTTTCTTGAACCTCGGGCCGTAGTTCGTGTTACTGTCGTTTCGGTGAAGTCATCGTTGATCTCAACGTGTACCTTTCCCTTATCTTCTACTGATTTTACCCTCTCTTCGAATTCTTCATTCTCGACATGTTTCTTCCTCTTATATTCTACTAATTTTACCCCCTTTTCGAAGTCTTCTTTCCCAACAAGTTTCTTCCCGTTATCTTCTATTAATCTTGCCCTCTCTTCGAATTCTTCTTTAAAGTTTCCACCTTCACGGAAGCAACGATCTTCTTTTAAGTTTCGACTTTCATAAAAATTACAGTCTGGATTTTTTCCAGTTCGTGTTATTGACGTTTCGGTGAAGTCAGCGTGTATCTTTCCCTTATCTTCAACTAATTTTACCCTTTCTTCTTTCTCCTTATCTTCTACTAATCTTATCCTCTCTCCGTATTCTTCTTTCTCAGCGCATTCCTTCCTCTTATCTTCTACTAATTTTACACCCTCTTCGAATTCTTCTTTTCCAACATGTTTCTTCCTCTTATCTTCTACTAATTTTACCATCTCTTCGATTTCTTTAAACTTTCGATCTTCACGGAAATAACGTTCTTCTTTTAAGTTATTGCTGATGTCAATGATGTCAACATGTTCCTTTCCGTTATCTTCTACTAATTTTACCCTTTCTTCGAATTCTTCTTTAATGTTTCGATGGAAGCGACGATCTTCTTTTAAGTTATTGCTGATGTCAACATGTTCCTTTCCCTTATCTTCCACTAATTTTAAAATTTCTTCGAATTTAATGTTTCGATGAAAGTGACGATCTTCTCTCGAGTTTCGACTTTCATGAAAATAACAGTCGAAATCTTTACTTCGTGTCGCTCGTTTATTTTCTCTGGCATTTTCTTCGCCCTCTCTTCGATCTTCATTCCTTGATCTTCTGTTTAACTCTGGTTTAGAAGCGATTTGTGTGTAATCGATGACTTGCAGGCATTCCTCGATTTTTTTTGAAGGTGAATTGTTTGATTTTCTCGAGTGCTTTTTGACATCCCTAAAATGTTTTCCTTGAAATTTCGTATCTTCAACTTGGGTATTGTTAAAAGCATCTGTAACATCTTCGCACCTTACGGTTGTTCCGGATGATTTTTCGATTCCGTCTAATTGTTCTTTTGAATTTGAAGCATTGCTTTCTTCAATTGTTAAATTCTTCAATCGCATCCTTCTATCAAACTCATTTTCAACTTGGGTGTTATTAAAAGCTTCTGGAATATCTTCACACCTTACGACTGCTTTAGTTGTTCCGGAGGATTCTTCGATTACGTCTAATTTTGGAAGTTCTTTTGAATTTGAAGCATTGCCTTCTTCAATCGTTGAATTCTCCAATCGCTTTCTTCTATCAACTTCGGTTTGTTTTGGCCTTACGAAAAACTGCCGAGTTACATTAGCTTCTTCATTTGAGTTTGAAGCATTGCTTTCTTCAACCTCGAATGGTTTTGGCTTTACAAGAAACTCTGTTTCATCAGCTAAGTGAAAATATTTCTCCATTATTTTATCTTCGTTTTGCACTTTTTTAGAATCACGTGTCATCTGATTAGGCTTATCTTCTTCTGATCTTCTATCTCTGTTTTGCACTTTTTTGGAATCATGTGCCATTGGATTATTTTTATCTTCTTCTGATCTTCTGGACACCTTTTTAAAATTACGTGCCATTTTTTCAAACAGACTAGTTTCATCTTCTTCTGATCTTCTTTTATCTTCGTTTCGCCCTTTTTTGGAAACACGTGCCATCCGATCAGTTTCATCTTCTTCTGATCTTCTGGGTACTTTTTTAGAGTTGCGTGCCATTTCTTCAAACATCGGATCTTTTATCCCTTTCTTAGAATTACATGCCATCGGATCAGTTTCGTCTTCTTCTGATCTTCTCGGCACTTTTCTAGAATTACGTGTCAGTTTTTCAAACAAAGTAGTTTCATCTTCTTCTGAACTTCTTTTATCTTCGTTTCGCCCTTTTTTGGAAACACGTGCCATCCGATCAGTTTCATCTTCTTCTGATCTTCTGGGTACTTTTTTAGAGTTGCGTGCCATTTCTTCAAACATCGGATCTTCTTCCGATCTTCCGGGTGTCGTGGTTCTTTCGACCTTTTCATTCCTCTTCGACCACGCGAACAATTCCTTCACGGCATCGGCGACCTGCAACAATTTCCTCACCGCAAACTCTTCCAAGGCTTCGGATTTTGAATCGTCCGCATTTGAATTTTGCGTTCTTCTAAATTTTCCGCCCTCAGATTTTGAATCGTCCGCGTTTGAGTTTTGCCCAAAATCTGCTCTTCTTCGAAATTTGTTCTGCAAAAATTTCCCGATCGCGAACTCGTCCGAGCCTTCGGCTTTTTGTTCGGTTTTGTCCTTCGAGCGCTTCTTCGATTTGTCGCGATCTTCTTCGCGATTCTTCAACCTTCTGAAGCATTTACCGGTGAATATTTCGTGTATGGAAAACGTGTCGTTGCGCAGAGGAAATTTTTGCAAACAATAGGAGGCCTCGGTGTCGAAAACGCTGGAGGTGACGTCGGTGCAGGATTTGGTTTCCTGATTGGAGTATTTTTCGGCCACCAAAAAACTTTCGAAACCCTGAAAAGATGTGCCTGGATGGTGCGGGATTTGGGATCTTGCTGCAGTTTCTTCATTGTTGCAATCTTTAATCGCAATCTGAAAAGATGACGTTTCTGGATGGTGTGCGATTTGAGGTCGCGCAATTGTACTTTCTTCTTTGGAATCTTTAAAACGTCCAACAATTTCTTCCTTTGATGCTTTACGGTACTTAATGCTCGCAGGAATTACCTCCCGTGTGGTTTCTTCATTTTCTTCCTTTGATGTTCCTTTACAATCTTTAATGCCTGCCCAAGCAGTATTGTTCAAATCTGCACGAATGACCACTTTGTTTGAATCTTTAACATCTTCATCTGGTGCTGAGGTTTTTGGACGGAATCTTGCAATTGCAGTTTCTTCATTGGAATCTTTAAAACGTGCAACAGTTGCTTCCTCTGATGCTTTATGGTACTTAACGCCTGCACGAATTACCTCCCGTGCGGTTTCTTCATTTGAATCTTCAAAATCTTCCTTTGGTGTTCCTTTACAATCTTTAATGCCTGCACAGGCAGTATCTTTCAAATCTGCACGAATTACCACTTTGTTTGAATCTTCAAAATCTTCATCTGGTGCTGAGGTTTTTGGGCGGAATCTTGCAATTGCACTTTCTTCTTTGGAATCTTTAAAACGTGCAACAGTTGCTTCCTTTGATGTATCTTTACGATCCTTAATGCCCGCACAGGAAGTATCTTTCAAACGTTTATTTGAATCTTTAAAATCTTCATCTGTTGTCATTTTTTTATGATCCCTAACGCCCGCATAAGAAGTTTCTTCAAAATCTTTATTTGAATCTTTAAAATCTTTCTTTGATATTTCTTTACAATCCCTAATGCCTGCACAGGAAGTATCTTTCAAACCAGCACGAATTACCTCTTTATTTGAATCTTTAAAATCTTCATCTGCTGCTGAGGTTTTTGGACGGAATCTTGCAATTGCACTTTCTTCGTTGGAATCTTTAAAACGTGCAACAGTTGCTTCCTTTGATAGATCTTTACGATCCTTAATGCCCGCACAAGAAGTATCTTTCAAACGTTTATTTGAATCTTTAAAATCTTCATCTGTTGTCATTTTTTTATGATCCCTAACGCCCGCATAAGAAGTTTCTTCAAAATCTTTATTTGAATCTTTAAAATCTTTCTTTGATATTTCTTTACAATCCTTAATGCCTGCACAGGAAGTATCTTTCAAACCTGCACGAATTACCGCTTTGTTTGAATCTTTAAAATCTTCATCTGTTGCTGAGGTTTTTGGACGGAATCTTGCAATTGCGCTTTCTTCGTTGGAATCTTTAAAACGTGCAACAGTTGCTTCCTTTAATATATCTTTACGATCCTCAACGCCCGCACAAGGAGTATCTTTCAAACGTTTATTTGAATCTTTAAAATCTTCATCTGTTATCATTTTTTTATGATACTTAACGCCCGCATAAGAAGTATCTTTAAAATCTTTTTTTGAATCTTTAATATCTTTATTGGAATCTTTGAAATATTTATTTGAATCTTTAAAATCTTTATGTGGTGCTATTTCCTTGCGATCCTCAATGCCCGCATAACAAGTATCTTTAAAATCTTTTTTTGAATCTTTAAAATCTTTATTTGAATCTTTAAAATCTTTATTTGAATCCTTGATATCTTTATTTGGTGCTATTTCTTTATGCTCCTTAATACCCGCATAAAAAATATCTTTCAAATCTTTATTTGAATCTTTAAAATCTTCATCTGATGCTATTCCTTTGCGATCTTTCAAACCTTTATTAGAATCTTCAAAATCTTCATCTGGTGTTATTCTTTTACGATTCTTAATGCCCGCATAAGAATTATCTTTCAAATCTTTATTTGAATCTTCAAAATCTTCATCTGATGCTACTCCTTTACGATCTTTCAAACCTTTATTAGAATCTTCAAAATCTTCATCTGGTGTTATTCTTTTACGATTCTTAATGCCCGCATAAGATTTATCTTTCAAATATTTATTTGCATCTTTAATATCTTCATGTGTTATTTTTTTACTATCCTTGATGCCCGCACAAGAAGTATCTTTAAAATCTTTATTTGAATCTTTCAAATCTTCAAAATCTTCATCTGGTGCTATTTTTTTACGATCCTTAATGCCCGCATAAGAAGTATTTTTAAAATCTTTATTTGAATCTTTAAAATCTTCAAAATCTTCATCTGGTGCTATTTTTTTACGATCCTTAATGCCCGCATAAGAAGTATCTTTCAAATCTTTATTTGAATCTTTCAAATCTTCATTTGAATCTTTCAAATCTTCAAAATCTTCATCTGGTGCTATTTCTTTACGATCCTTAATGCCCGCATAAGAAGTATCTTTAAAATCTTTATTTGAATCTTTAAAATCTTCAAAATCTTCATCTGGTGTTATTTTTTTACGATCCTTAATGCCCGCATAAGAAGTATTTTTAAAATCTTTATTTGAATCTTTCAAATCTTCAAAATTTTCATCTGGTGCTATTTTTTTACGATCCTTAATGCCGGCATAAGAAGTATCTTTCAAATCTTTATTTGAATCTTTCAAATCTTTATTTGAATCTTTAAAATCTTCAAAATCTTCGTCTGGTGCTATTTTTTTACGATCCTTAATGCCCGCATAAGAAGTATCTTTCAAATCTTTATTTGAATCTTTCAAATCTTTATTTGGATCTTTAAAATTTCTATTAAAATCTTCATCTGGTGCTATTTCTTTACCCTCCTTAATGCCCGCGTAAGAATTATCTTTCAAATCTTTATTTGAATCTTTAAAATCTTCATCTGATGCTATTCCTTTGCGATCTTTCAAACCTTTATTAGAATCTTCAAAATCTTCATCTGGTTTTATTCTTTTACGATCCTTAATGCCCGCATAAGATTTATATTTCAAATCTTTTTTTGAATCTTTAAAATCTTCATCTGGTGCTAATTGTGCGGAATGTACTTTCTTGCTCGACTTTTTGATGATTTGGCGGTGTCTTCGCTCGTGCGCATCTTTGAAATTGTTGATGGTTTCTTCGAATCCTTTTTTGAAATTGTCAATATCTTCGTGCCGTCGGCTGTGTTCGTTCTTCAAAATGTTTTTGGAAACATCTGAAGCCCTCCGTGTTGCGCGTTCGAATAAAGTGCCTTCATCGGGATTGTAATACGTGCGGAAGGCCTTGGTTTGAATGATTTGGACCACGGTGTCGTCTTTTGTTCCGCCGGGTTTCTTGGAGTCGTCAAGTTTTTCGGTGTCGACATGTTTTATGGTATCGTCAAGTTCCCCGAATTCGTCATATTTTAAGGTATCGTCATCTTCCTCGAAGTCGTCATCTGTTTTGGTGTCGTTGAGTTTTTCGGAAACGCCATTGTTCTTGGTGTCGTTGAGTTTTTTGGAGACGCCGTTGTTCTTGGTGTCGTTGAGTTTTTTGGAAACGCCATTGTTGTTGGTGTCGTTGAGTTTTTTGGAAGCGCCATTGTTCTTGGTGTCGTTAAGTTTTTTGGAAACGCCATTGTTGTTGGTGTCGTTGAGTTTTTTGGAAACGCCATTGTTCTTGGTGTCGTTGAGTTTTTTGGAGCCGTTGAGTTTCTTGGAGTCGTCAAGTTTTTTGGTGGGGTGAGGAGGTTCCTTCGAGTCGTCATATTTTATGGAATCGTCAAATTCCCCGAAGTCGTCATGTTTTATGGTTTCGTCAAGTTCCTCGAAGTCGTCATCTTTCTTGGTGTCGTTAAGTTTTTTGGAAACGCCGTTGTTGTTGGTGTCGTTAAGTTTTTTGGAAACGCCATTTTTCTTGGTGTCGTCAAGTTTTTTGGAGCCGTTGAGTTTCTTGGTGCCGTGAGGTTCTTGGGAGTCGTCATATTTCTTGGTGTCGTTCATTTTTTTGGTGTCGTTAAATTTTTTGGTGTCGTTGAGTTTCTTGGAGTCAAGTTCCTTGGCATCGTCTGGTTCCTTGGGGTCGTCATATTTTTTGGTGTCGCTTAGTCTTTTGGAGTCGTCAACTTTGTTGGTGCGGAGAGGTTCTTTGGAGTCGCCATATTTTTTGGTGTCGTCAATTTTTTTGGAGTCGTCATATTTCTTGGTGTCGTCAAGTTTCTTGGAGCCGTTACATTTCTTGGCGCTGTCAAATTTTTTGGTGTCGTGGACTTTCTTGGTGTCGTCGAGTTTCTTGGAGTCGCTGCATTTCTTGATGTTGTCGAATTTTTTGGAGTCGTCATATTTCTTGGTGTTGTCGAGCTTCTTAGAGTCGCTACATTTCTTGGCGTTGACAAGTTTCTTGCAGCCGTTGCATTTCTTGCTGTCGTCGAATTTCTTGGAGTCGTCATATTTCTCGGTGTCGTCAAGTATTTTGGACTCGTCATATTTCTTGGAGTCCTCAAGTTCTTCGCCATCATCCTCGAACAGACTCGTGTTCGATCCACCGGCATTGTCAGCATTCGCGGTTGAAGATCGCTTGTGGCGTATAGACGAGATGTCCATTTGTACGACCTTGGACTGATCGAAAGACGAGCCTTTATTCGTGTCCAAGAGAGTCACGTGGGAACTATTGGACGATTCGAAACTCTCGTATCTCTTCGGTTCTCCATCCTCAAAACCATCGTTCGGCAACTTTGGCGCGCGCCGTTTCGATTGTTTCGCGCACTCCTCACAGGGCGCGCTGTCGCTAGGCTTATATTTATACCCTTCGGGCGATCGTCTCGTCTTCATTCCATCTTCTTTGCTCCGTTGCTCTTTGCTCCGCGGCGTTGACGTGGCCGCCGTTTGGAAGGAGATGCGCCTCGAGCATCCGCATTTCTTCCCGGCGTTCGATCCGCACCAGCAGGGCTTGTCCCGCCTCTCGCCGTCGCAGCATTCTTCTTTGCCGGCGTCGCCCCTCCTCTTGAACGTGTCCAACTTATTCGACAGCCATTCATCGACTTTTCTCGCGTCGCGCAGGAACGTGATTCGAATCTTATCTTTTTGCTTCGGAACATCGGTTTGAGGAGGTCCGTTTTGTTTTTGTTTCGGGGGCTCGGAGTGCCTGCGAACGTGAGAGGCTCGAGTCTTCGTCGTGGCGTCCACACCGATATGAGAAGCTCCGCCGTGCCTTTCCAGATCGTGGATCGGCGGTTTGATCGAGAGTTTCCTTCGGCTGATAACCTCCGAAGGTTGCACTTTGGTGAACATCGTATTCTCGTGACTCTTCATTGCGTCCAAGTCCTCGGCGCCGTCGTTAACATCTCCTACATTGATATGAGAGTAAGATTGCGAGCGCCTTAATGGATTGCCGTTCTGCGGCTCGTTTTTGGCATTTTTGATGCAAATGCACAAATTTTCGATCACCTCCTTCAGCACCCCGACTTTCGGCGAAGGATTCGGCTCCGAGAAAATGTTGGACTCGCGCAGCAATCTCTCGATGGTCTTCAGTTTTTCGTCGAGGTTCTCCTCGTTTCGCGCACTCTCATTTTCATCTTTGGGCATCTTGTTTTCGCCCTTTGTTACCGTTACTTTCAACACGGATGTACCTTGATTTTGTATTTTATTCAAGTTGGAATCATCGTTGCGATCATTCAAAATCTTCGCATCTGCTTCGAAGGCTTTCTTCTTACTTTGATCTGCATCGTCAAATTCGCCTTCATTCGCGTCTCGATCATCCTCTTCCGCTTCGGCCGCCTGAACTCCTTCCTCCTTTGTTGCAGCGTCCGCTGAAAATTCTCCTGAAGAACACACGGTTTCTTCGCATGTGTTCACGTAGCCGCAGCCGCTTTTCTTCGTTTCGGGCTCGTCTCCGGTTTCGGCGTGTTTTTCCGCCAAACATTTCAGCGAGTGACCTTTGGCCTCCACAAACTTCTTCTCGTGTTCGCGTTTTTTCGCTTCTTCTTTCGGCGTGCAGCTGCAACTATTTTTGTCTCTTGCCGATTTCTTCTCTCTACTTACGTTTTCTTCCCCCCGTTCTCGTCCCTTCTCATTACCCTCAACAACACTCGCCCTATTTCTTACATTTCCTTCTTCCCCCCGTTCTCGCTTCTTCGCCTTATTCAAATGTCTTCCATCTCTCTCTTTATATCCCTTCAGTTTTGACTTTACATCCTCAAATCTTCGCCTTTTACCTTCCCTTTCCGTTTCATCGAATTCACCGCTTAACGTGTCGAGAACGTCGCTTATTTCCACGCCATCAATGAAACTCGTCGAATCAGACTGATCTTCGAAATAAGAAGATCTTGGTTTTTCTTCGTCTTCGGAATATCCCGGCCTTTCTTCTTCTTCAGAGCATCTTGTTTTTATTTCTTCTTCTTCAGAGCATCTTGTTTTTATTTCTTCTTCCGAATATCTTGTTCCTTCATCTTCTTGCAAAGATCCAGTTTTTTCTTCCTCTTCGGAATATCCTGGTTTTTCTTCCTCGAAAGAAGTTCCTGGTTTCTCTTCGTCAGAAGAAAATCCCGGTTTTTCTTCTTTGGCCGAAGACTTATTTGAGGAAGTGCGCCCTCGCCCGCGCCCGCGCCGCTCCGGTTTATTCTTTCCGAACAATCGCCTCGCCAGTAGCCAGAGAATCGGCGGATTCTTGACGACGTCTCCGCCATCGTTGACCATCAAATAAGTTTGCTGATTGCTGGATCCGGGACGGAAATAGTCGAAGTTGTGCTCGTAGGGTTCACCTCGCTTCGTTACATCACCGTCGAAGCTGCCGAAGGGTTTCTTCGTCCGCTTTTTCTTCATTTCATCTTCGCACCTACAGGTTTTCTTGCGCCCGTGCGCTTCATCTTCGCACCTACAGGTTTTCTTACGCCCGTGCGCTTCGTCTTGCAAGCTGTAAGGTTTCTTATGTCCATGCACTTCATCTTCCCAGCTGTCGGTTTTTTGTCCGTGCGCTTCATCTTGCAATCCGTAGGTCTTTTTATGTCCATGCGCGTCATCTTGCAAGATGTAGGTTTGATTATGTCTATGCGCTTCATCTTTATAGCTGTAGGATTTCCTACGTCCGCGCGCTTCGTCTTGCAAGTTATCGAGTTTCTTATGTCCACGCCCTTCATCTTGCAAACTATAGCGTTTCTTATGTCCTTGCGCTTCATCCTCATAGCTGTGGGATTTTCTACGTCCACGCGCTTCATCTTCACAGCTGTGGGATTTCTCATGTCCACGCGCTTCATCTTCATACCTGTAGGGTTTCTTATATCCATGCGCTTCATCCTCGCAGCTGTGGGATTTCTTACGCCCACGCGCTTCAACTTGCAAGCCGTAGGGTTTCTTATGTCCGTGCGCTTCATCTTCGCAGCTGTGGGATTTCTTATGTCCACGCGCTTCATCTTCATAGCTGTAGGATTTCCTACGTCCGTGCGCTTCGTCTTCACAACTGTGGGATTTCTTATATCCATGCGCTTCATCTTGCAAGCTGTAGGTTTTATGTCCGTGCGCTTCGTCTTCACACCTGTGGGATTTCTGGCGTCCGCGTTTCCTCCGCTCTTCAACAGATCTTCTTCCTTCATCGCGAACATCATTTTCGCCGCCAGACGCCGCTTTCCCATCCCTCCCATGCCTTCCGGATTTCTTCCTTTCTTCATACCTTTGCACGTCCCCGGAACTGGACGCTCTCTTCTTCTCCCTCGATTCAACGCCATCATATCCATTCCTGTGCGCGTCCAATTTGAAGATGTTGGCGTTCGAGTCGTCCTTCAGGATGCCCTTGAGGAACTTCCGCTTGAAGTCGTCCAGTTTGGAGATCCTCCGCTTGTGGTCGTGATGCTTTCGTTCCAGCTCGGTTTTCTTCTTTTCGCGATGGTGATGATGATGCGCGGCGTGCTTCCGTTGTTTCGGGCCCTCCACAGAAGAATGGCTTCTCATGGGCGGCACATTTTTGAACATGACGCATTTCGTGTCCGCGCGCTTCTTCTTCTTCGCCGGGCGCGCTCGGTCCTCGTTCCGGACGCACGGGCAGCTCTTCGTTTCGTCCTTCAGCTGTCCGCACGAGCAGCGCTTGCTGGAGGCGACTTTTACGACCGACTTCGCATCGGATTTTTTCGAAGTTTTTGAAGACATCGTTTTCAGATTGACTGCGGGTTCTGAACGCACTTTTTTCCCGTGGGCGTTGAAGGTTGAAGATTTTTCACCTGGATCTTTGAAGCCTGAAGATTTTTCACGTGGATCTTTGGAAGTGATCATTTGCGGAATTTTTGATTTCATTTTGTCGTGGTTTACTTCATCGTGTTTAGTGCAACTTTTTCGTGGCGATTTTCCTTCCTCGAGCTTCGCTCCAGGTTTTCTTCTTTCTGGCGACTTTCCTTCCTCGAGCTTCGCTTCAAATTTTCTTCTTTCTGGCGATTTTTCTTCCTCGAGCTTCGCTTCGAGTTTTCTTCTTTCGGGCGACTTTCCTTCCTTGGGCTTAGCTTCAAGTTTTCTTCTTTCTTCCTCTAGCTTCGCTTCAAGTTTTCTCCTTTCTGGCGATTTTCCTTCCTCGAGCTTCGCTTCAAATTTTCTTCTTTCTGGCGATTTTCCTTCCTCTAGCTTCGCTTCAAATTTTCTTCTTTCTGGCGACTTTCCTTCCTCGAGTTTCGCTTCAAGTTTTCTTTTCTCTTCCTCGAGTTTCGCTTCAAGTTTTCTTTTCTCTTCCTCGAGTTTCGCTTTAAATTTTCTTCTTTCTGGCGACTTTTCTTTCTCGAGCTTCGCTTCAAGTTTTCTTCTTTCTGGCGATTTTTCTTCCTCGAGCTTCCCTTCGAGTTTTCTCCTATCTGGCGACTTTGCTTCCTTGAGCTTTGCTTCAAGTTTTCTTCTTTCTTCATCTAGCTTCGCTTCAGGTTTTCTTCTCTCTGGCGATTTTCCTTCCTCTAGCTTCGCTTCAAGTTTTCTTCTTTCTGGCGACTTCGACGCTTCGAGTTTTTCTAAGCTATCAACAGAGAACGCGTCTTCATCATCATCATCATCAACTTCCTCTTCCGCAATTTCAACGGATTTTGATTCATCTTTATTTAGCGTAGAAGCGCTCGCTTTACTCGATTCTTTCGGATTTTCTTCCATTCCTTTAATAACATTCACGTTCTTCTTCATCTGTTGAGGTATCTTGGATTTTCCGGCGTTACCTTTTCCTTGAAGGTTTCTTCTCAAACACCCTTCGCTTGTGGCTCTTCTCTTCAAAGATTTGCCTTCTTTAGGATATCTGGAAGGTTCGTGCCGTAAATATTGGTCTTTAAAATTGGCAGGTAATTCCCTTGGGCATCTGCAAGTTGTTTCGTGTCGTGGAATCTTCGACTTCTTCAATCTGGCGTTCTTGCCTTGATCAGATGATTCAGATTCCTCTTTCGGCGTTATATCACCTTTCTTCTCTTCTTGGGCATTGTTGATTTTGATTATTTCTTCTTTTTCTTCGTTCGAATTTTTGCCTTGGGCTTTGATCACTCTCGCCTTTTCTTCCTTCGGTTCATTCAAATTTTTGCAGTATTTAGATTCCTTAAAATCCTCATCTAAAATTTTGGATAAAGTTTCTTCCAATACTTGAAGAGTTTGCTTCTTGTGATATTTACATTTACAAATCTGTGGTGTTTCTTTACGTAACGCATTTTCTTCTTTTTGTGCTTCCAGATGCAACAGTTGTACGTGTTCGGTGGGCTTCAACAGTCCCTTCTCTTCTATCACTGCTTCTTTGCAGGCTTGAAGCAAAACTTTCAATATCCGCATTTCTTCTGGAAGCGATTGCTTCACATCTTTGACCTTGAACGCTTCTTTGATTATCCGCAATTCTTCCGATTTTTGACGAAAACATTGCGTAACATCTTTGCCCTTGAATGAAACATCCCTTTCGGTTAAATAATTCTTCATTTCGTTCTCGTCACGAAGGCACTCTATCAACTTGTCCAAATCCCTTTCCAATGTGGATTTGTGCTGACCTTCAAGGTCATCTGCCCTTTTTTCGAAATCCGAACAGATTTGTACTTTCTTATTTTTCTTCAACTCTGAAACCTCTTTCATCTTTGTAGGTACCTTCACTTTCTTCCTTTCGCGCTGCTTCATTTCTTCAATCTCATCCTCTTCCATCTTCGTAGGTACCTTACCTTTCTTCCTTTCTTGTTCGTCCTTATACTTCTTCAAATATACGAGCTCTTTCCTCTTCGCGGGTACCTTACCTTTCGTCCCTTCTTCATCTCTCTTCATCCATCTTCCATTATGTTTGTTCTCCGAGCTGCTCTTCTTCATCTCTTCTTCGTCGCAAATATTGTATCTTCCCGGCCTTCTTTGCTCGGTCCTCCTTCTCAGGTACTCCATCCGCGACATCTTCTTCTCATCTTCCTTCGAGCTTTCATCTCCAGGTGATTTGTTTCGGAAGATGGAGACCGTAGAAATTTTTGATGTTGTGTATCCGGTTGATGTGTCATCGTACGATTTTTTTGAGCAGATTGAAGAAACTGCTTGCCAGTTCTTCGAAGGGGCGATTTGGTTTGTTAGATTCTTTGCGTATTCTTCGATTGGAACCTTTAATCCTGCGAGTGATGTTGAAGGACGCGAGGTTGTGCCAAACGGAACGTTCGATGTTGTTGGAGGATGTGATGTCGTTGCTTTTTCTTTGGGTGATGTTGAAGGACGCAAGGTTGTATCCCACGGAAGGTTTGACGTCGTTGTTTTTTCTTTGGGTGATGTTGAAGGACGCAGGATTGTATCCAACGGAACTTTTGATGTTGTTAGAGGATGTGATGTTGCTTTTTTATAGAGTGATGTTAAAGGAACGTTTGATGTTGTTAAAGGATCTGATGTTGCTTTTTTATAGAGTGATGTTGAAGGAACGTTTGATGTTGTTAGAGGATCTGGTGTCGTTGCTTTTTCTTTGAGTGATGTTAAAGGACGCGAGGCTGTTAGAGGGTGTGATGTCCTTGCTTCTTCTTTGAGTGATGTTGAAGGACGCGTGGTTGTTAGAGGGTGTGATGCCCTTGCTTCTTCTTTGGGTGATGTTGAAGGACGCGAGGTTGTTAGTGGGTGTGATGTCCTTGCTTCTTCTTTGAGTGATGTTGAAGGACGCGTGGTTGTTAGAGGGCGTAATGTCCTTGCTTCTTCTTTGAGTGATGTTGAAGGACGCGTGGTTGTTAATGGGTGTGATGTCCTTGCTTCTTCTTTAGGTGATGTTGAAGGACGCGAAGTTGTATCCAACGAAATGTTTATTGCTGTCAGAGGATACGATGTCGTTGCTTTAATCGGAACATCTGGTTCATGTGATGTTTTATGCTTCAATGAAAGTTGTGAGGTTATTGGTTGCATTTTGGAATGCGCTGATGTTGGAGAAGTAGAGGTTACCATTCTATTCGGATCTTGTGGAAGTGTATATTTCAATGATGTTAAAGAATAAATTGCCGTCGCTTCAATTGCAACATCAGTCATGTGTTTTACAGGATACGACGATGTTGAGGTTTGCGTGGTCATTTCTATCGGATCTTCACCAAACCGTGGCAGTACCGACCGCGAGGTCATCACTATTTTATCGAAGGTCTGCTTAGAAAGTGATGTTGAAGTATGCAGGGTCGCCGTTGCTTTAATTACATCACTTGCTTGTTTTGCGGGATACGATGATGTTGAGGTCTGTGTGGTTATTTCTTTTAGATCAGGTAGTACCAGCAGCGAGGTCATTACTGATTTATCAAAGGTCTCCATGTCAAGTGATATTGAGGTGTGTAAGATCTTAGCTTCCGTTGGATCACGAACGACTTCAGAAGATCGCTTTGTGCGCGGTGGCGTTGCTTTAGTTACAACATCACTGGTTCGTTTTGTTTTTGTTGGAGATTTTGTGGTTATCTTTTTTAGATTGTCAACATCACTAATTCCTTTTTCTTTTTTTGGCGATTTTGTGATTGTTTCTTTTAGATTGTCAACATCACTACTTCGTTTTGTTTTTGTTGGCGTTTTTGCGGTTGTTGCTTTTACATTGTCAACATCACTAGTTCGTTTTGTTTTTGTTGGAGATTTTGCGGTTGTTTCTTTTAGATTTTCAACATCACTAGTTCGTTTTGTTTTCTTTGGCGATTTTGCGGTTGTTTCTTTTACATTGTCAACATCACCAGTTCGTTTCGTTTTCTTTGGCGATTTTGTGGTCGTTTCTTTTAGATTGTCACCATCCTGCGTTGGTACCGAGTGCGAGGTCTGATGTTGATGCCCAGAAAGTGATGTTGGGGTGTGTGAGGTCTTGGCTTTCATTGGATCATGAATGCCCTTAGGACATCGCTTTGTGGGCGGTGCCGTTGCTTTGGTTACAACATCACTTGTTCGTTTTGTAGGAACCGACGATGTTGATGGTACTGACTCCTGGAACCTTACCGATGAATCAAAGCTCTTATTCCGATGCCCAGCAAGTGATATTGAGGCCTTAGCTTCCGGTGAATCATAAAAGACTTCAGGATATGCGATCCCTTCCACCGGTGTTGAAATCAAAGTTTTTCGCATTTTTAACTTCATCGACTTCAAAGAGGCGATCGCCTTCAGTGAGAGATCGATGGCTCGTTGACGCCATCCCAATTTTGCTGATGTTAAAGGTTCCAATTTAGAAGGAGATGGTGATGTTAAAAGTTCCAAACCTCTTTCTTCCAATTTAGGATGCGCTGATGATGTTGAAGCTTCGGGTTCCTTCGGAGGTTTGGTTTGTATCGATTTTAAATTTTTGGCCGATCTCGCTTTCGAGCGTACCGCTAGGAATCTGGGTCTTGATTTGGGTTTGGAATCTTCCGGGGTTTTTTCCTTCGCCGATTTCGGCCGTTTTGTTTTTGGGGATTTCCGTCTCTTGGAGACTTTCGCCGATTTTGGACGCTTGGACGATTTTGGGCGTTTGAATTTTTTGGCGGTTTTCTGTTTGGGTGATGTTGAGGGTTCGTACGCATCTTCTGGCGTGGTTGTGTCCGCTGATGTTACAGATACGGAAGCTTTGGATCGTTTTGGTTCTTTGATGGTTTCCGGTTTGGATAATGTTGAAGGTTTTTGCGTCTCTTCTGGCACTGATGTTGTAGATACGGAAGATTTAGATCTTTTTGATTTTTTGGTGGTTTCCGGTTCAGATGATGTTGAAGGTTTGTGTGTCTCTTGTGGCACTGATGTTGTAGATACGGAAGCTTTAGATCTTCTTGATTTTTTGGTGGTTTCCGGTTCAGATGATGTTGAAGGTTTGTGCGTCTCTTCTGGCACTGATGTTGTAGATACGGAAGCTTTAGATCTTTTTAATTTTTTGGTAGTTTCCGGTTCAGATGATGTTGAAGGTTTGTGCGTCTCTTGTGGCACTGATGTTGTAGATACGGAAGCTTTAGATCTTCTTGATTTTTTGGTGGTTTCCGGTTCAGATGATGTTGAAGGTTTGTGCGTCTCTTCTGGCACTGATGTTGTAGATACGGAAGCTTTAGATCTTTTTAATTTTTTGGTGGTTTCCGTGGATGATGTTGAAGGTTTGTGCGCCTCTTCTGGCGTGCTCGCGCTCACTGATGATGTAGATACGGAAGATTTAGATCTTCTTGATTTTTTGGTGGTTTCCGTGGATGATGTTGAAGGTTTGTGCGTCTCTTCTGGCACTGATGTTGTAGATACGGAAGCTTTAGATCTTCTTGATTTTTTGGTGGTTTCCATTTTGGATGATGTTGAAGGTCTGTGCGTCTCTTCTGGCGTGCTCGCGTTCACCGATGTTGTTGATTCGAAAGTTTTAGATTTTTTGGTGGTTTCCGGCTTGGATGATGTTGAAGGTTTGTGCGTCTCTTCTGGCACTGATGTTGTAGATACGGAAGCTTTAGATCTTCTTGATTTTTTGGTGGTTTCCGTTTTGGATGATGTTGAAGGTCTGTGCGTCTCTTCTGGCGTGCTCGCGTTCACCGATGTTGTTGATTCGAAAGTTTTAGATTTTTTGGTGGTTTCTGGCTTGGATGATGTTGAAGGTTTGCGCGTCTCTTCTGGCGTGCTCGCGTCCACCGATGTTGTAGATACGGAAGCTCTAGATCTTCTTGATTTTTTGGTGGTTTCCGGTTTGGATGATGTTGAAGGTCTGTGCGTCTCTTCTGGCACTGATGTTGCAGATACGGAAGCTTTAGATCTTTTTAATTTTTTTGTGATTTCCGATTTGGATGATGTTGAAGGTCTGTGCGTCTCTTCTGGCGCGCTCGCGTTCACCGATGTTGTAGATTCGAAAGTTTTAGATTTTTTGGATGATGTTGAAAGTTTGTGCGTCTCCACTGGCGTTTTTGGTTCAATCGAAGAATCCAAAGATTTCGACCTAACCTTGTCCGGAAGTGAAGCTTTAGGTGTCACCGTCGTTTCCTGCGTTGAGGATTTCACCGCGGAATCACCTAATTTATCAGTCGCTCCAACATGCAGGACCGAATGATACGGTTCTATCTGTAAGTCATCAATAACATCGCGGTACTTCTTCTCGATCTCCCTGATCTTGCCGGCGTGCAGCGTGCACGTGGAATCTCTTTTGATCACGCTCTCCAGGACGTCCTGTATGAAGTTTCCGACGTCCGGGCAGGCGCACGGATCCTGTTTCTTCTTCCTCTTCTTCTTCTTCCAATTGGGATTCGAGAGCACGTTCCTCATCCTGCGCACGAAGACTATGTCCTCCGCTAGGACGTCGAAGATCTCGCTCAGTAAACTGTCCGCGCTCTTGCTTCCGGCGTCATCTGTCGGCGGCACCACCAACTTGAACTCGCGATCCCTGAACTGAACGTTCAGTTCGTGCTTTTTGGATTTCGGGTCTAGCGATAGGACGAAGTCGTCTTCGCAGCATACGCAAGGTTCCTCTGGTTGTATGGTTACCGTCAAAGATTCCGTGGATGTGTCCGATTCGTGTTTGTGGAGGATCACGTAGATGTACTTTCCGCTCTTTTCGATTCTGTTGAGGAGTTTTTGTTCCGGGGTCTCTTCGACTTCTTCGTCTTCTTCGTCGGAATCTTCGTCCAGGACCGGTTCGATGATCGCGGTGGGTTCCATGGTTGCGATGGGGATGATGGGTTCTTCGTCTTTCTGCAAATGTGATGGAAAATAATTAAATTTGCGTTACGAAGTACGAGAAAGTATTGTGATCGTGATTTCTTTTTCAACAATTTCGGGAAAAAAAATTGTGTCTGTGTGTGTGTGTGTGTGTGTGTGTGTGTGTCTGTGTGCGCTGTATCTCAAAAACTAATAGAGAAATTGATATGAAACTTTGAACATACGTCTTATTTCATAATCCGAAGAACTGAAAAGCTTTTGGTAAAATTTCGTACACCGGAAGTGGGCGTTTACCTTAACTGTTTTTTGTTTTTTGTCAATATTTTCTTAAATATGAAAAATATCACAAAAACTTTTAAACAAACATCAAAGACAACAAAGAAATGAACATCTTTTCCTTGAAAATATTTTTCATAAAATCATTGCTATTCGAGAAAATAATTTATTATTATTTTTTTAATTTTTGGTTTATAATTATAAAACGATAATAGTTACAGCAAATTTATGTGAATAATAATTGTAGAGAATACCAAAATGAACAACTTCTAAAGAATAAGTTTTTTTCGAAATCTTGTTAGTTTTTGAGTAAACCGAGTTTTTGAATTTGAAGTATAATTTTTCCATCTTTTATGATTTTGACGTTTGAAACATCAGTTTCATCCCCTCGATGTACATTTAAAATATGATTTCAATTGAAAATAAACCCATGAAAACGTAAATATAAAGTCGGAGAAAGTAACATGATGGCCACATCACCATTTTTTATGATAATTTTGGATTTTTTTTTTAATGATACTTTAATAATATAGATTTTATCTATACTTTAACATAAAAGCTTGCGTTGTTAAGTTAAAAAAAAAACGTCAAATAGCGATCAATGAACGTCAATGTCATGTCAGCGTTGAGAAACGACGAGAATTTGGTTAACCGACGCGGATCTCGCCACGCCAACAAAATCTGCGACTTTCCCGGCGACTACAACGCCCTCACGCTGACCGAAAAGGTGTGCCTCCTGTCGCTGAAGAGCTTACGGCACGCCGCCTGGAACGATAGCCTTTCGCTAACGCTGCGAGGTTGCATCCTGATCGACCTGTGCCTCCGCGGAAGGATCCAGTTGGACTCCAAATCGGCGCACAACAAGACCCTCTCGAGTCGGACGGTGCTGGTGAACGACGCGACGCCGACCGGCGAGAGGTTGCTCGACGAGACCCTCAAGTACATGAAGGTGGTGAAGCCGGCGGTGACCGTTGGCGTTTGGCTGGAGTACCTCAACGGCGAGAACTGGAATCCGTGGACGTGGAAGTTCCAGCTCAAGTACGTCAGGGAGCGCCTCTCGAAGGACCTCGTGGAGAAGGGCTACTTCAAAGCGGAGAAGGTGAACTACCTCTTGTTCGAGTCGACGAGGTACGCGCTGGTGGAGGAGGAGTCGCGGGCGGAATTGGTGAAGGAGATTTTGGCGACGCTGTTGGACAACTGGCGCGGGTCGCCCTCGAAGCTTCCCCTCGATTCGTTGGCGTTGGTGATGATGACTGCGGCGGCGGATATCGGGGAGGATCTTCTGGTGGACTTGGGTTCTGGTAATAGTAAACTGGCGAGGAACCGGCTGGATCATCTGCTGGAGTGCGACTACGAGAAGGAGGCGCAGGAGCGGCGCGGATTCGAATTGTTGTGGGCTGTATTTGCAGCCGTGCTTAACTGATTGTAGTGAAAGTATCAATAAATCTTAATGGCCGCGCACTACACGAATTTTGAGTAATTTTGGAAAATTTCAAGTCGATGGCAATCGTTTTTGTATTTTTTTCAAGTCGCCGAAATTATTGAAATTTTTCACAAATCCTCGCTCTGATCACATGAAATTATTACAAAATCTAGTGATGTGATGTATGGAGTTTTTCACAGAATCAATATCTCGAATGAATTTGGAGTAATTTTGGAAAATTTCAAGTCGATGGCAATTGCTTTTGTATTTTTTTCTACTCGCCGAAATTATTGAAATTTTTCACAAATCCGCGCTCTAATCACGTGCAATTATTACAAAATCTAGTGACGTGATGTATAGAGTTTTTCACAGAATCAATTTCTCGAATGAATTTGGAGTAATTTTGGAAAATTTCAAGTCGATAGCAATTGTTTTTGTATTTTTTTTCAAGTCGCTGAAATTATTGAAATTTTTCACAAATCTGCGCTCTGATTACATGCAATTGTTACAAAATCTAGTAATGTGATGTATGGAGTTTTTGACAGAATCAATATCTCGAATGAATTTTGAGTAATTTTGGAAAATTTCAAGTCGATGGTAATTGTTTTCGTATTTTTTTCAAGTAACCGAAATTATTTAAATTTTTCACAGATACACGCTCTGATCACATGAAATTATTACAAAATCTAGTGATGTGATGTATGGAGTTTTTCCACAGAATCAATATCTCGAATGAATTTGGAGTAATTTTGAAAATTTTCAAGTCGATGGTAATTGTTTTTGTATTTTTTTTTCAAGTCGCCGAAATTATTGAAATTTTGCACAAATCCACGCTCTAATCACATGAAATTATTACAAAATCTAGTGATGTGATGTATGCAGTTTTTACAGAATCAATATCTCGAATGAATTTTGAGTAATTTTGGAAAATTTCAAGTCGATGGCAATTGTTTTTGTATTTTTTTCAAGTCGACGAAATTATTGAAATTTTTCACAAATCCGCGCTCTGATTACATGCAATTGTTACAAAATCTAGTGATGTGATGTATGGAGTTTTTCACATAATCAATATCTCGAATGAGTTTGGAGTAATTTTGGAAAATTTCAAGTCGATGCCAATTGTTTTTGTATTTTTTTCAAGTCGCCGAAATTATTGAAATTTTTCACAAATCCACGCTCTGATCACATGAAATTACTACAAAATCTAGTGATGTGATGTATGGAGTTTTTCACAGAATCAATATCTCGAATGAATTTGGAGTAATTTTGGAAAATTTCAAGTCGATGGCAATTGTTTTTGTATTTTTTTCAAGTCGCCGAAATTATTGAAATTTTTATACAAATCCGTGCTCTAATCACGTGCAATTTTTACAAAATCTAGTGATGTGATGTATAGAGTTTTTCACAGAATCAATATCTCGAATGAATTTGGAGTAATTTTGAAAATTTTCAAGTCGATGGTAATTGTTTTTGTATTTTTTTTTCAAGTCGCCGAAATTATTGAAATTTTGCACAAATCCACGCTCTAATCACATGAAATTATTACAAAATCTAGTGATGTGATGTATGCAGTTTTTCACAGAATCTATATCTCGAATGAATTTTGAGTAATTTTGGAAAATTTCAAGTCGATGGCAATTGTTTTTGTATTTTTTTCAAGTCGCCGAAATTATTGAAATTTTTCACAAATCCGCGCTCTGATCACATGCAATTGTTACAAAATCTAGTGATGTGATGTATGGAGTTTTTCACAGAATCTATATCTCGAATGAATTTGGAGTAATTTTGGAAAATTTCAAGTCGATGGCAATTGTTTTTGTATTTTTTTTAAGTCGCCGAAATTATTGAAATTTTTCACAAATCCTCGCTCTGATCACATGAAATTATTGCAAAATCTAGTGATGTGATGTATGGAGTTTTTCACAGAATCAATATCTCGAATGAATTTGGAGTAATTTTGGAAAATTTCAAGTCGATGGCAATTGTTTTTGTATTTTTTTCTACTCGCCGAAATTATTGTAATTTTTCACAAATCCTCGCTCTGATCACATGAAATTATTGCAAAATCTAGTGATGTGATGTATGGAGTTTTTCACAGAATCAATATCTCGAATGAATTTGGAGGAATTTTGGAAAATTTCAAGTCGATGGTAATTGTTTTTGTATTTCTTTCAAGGCGCCGAAATTATTGAAATTTTTCACAAATCCACGCTCTGATCACATGAAATTATTGCAAAATCTAGTGCTGTGATGTATGGAGTTTTTCACAGAATCAATATCTCGAATGAATTTGGAGTAATTTTGGAAAATTTCAAGTCGATGGCAATTGTTTTTGTATTTTTTTCTACTCGCCGAAATTATTGTAATTTTTCACAAATCCGCGCTCTGATCACATGAAATTATTGCAAAATCTAGTGATGTGATGTATGGAGTTTTTCACAGAATCAATATCTCGAATGAATTGGGAGGAATTTTGGAAAATTTCAAGTCGATGGTAATTGTTTTTGTATTTCTTTCAAGGCGCCGAAATTATTGAAATTTTTCACAAATCCACGCTCTGATCACATGAAATTATTACAAAATCTAGTAATGTGATGTATGGAATTTTTCATAGAATCAACATCTCGGATGAATTTGGAGTAATTTTGGAAAATTTCAAGTCGATGGCAATTGTTTTTGTATTTTTTTCAAGTCGCCGAAATTATTGAAATTTTTCACAAATCCTCGCTCTAATCGCGTGCAATTTTTACAAAATCTAGTGATGTGATGTATGGAGTTTTTCACAGAATCAATATCTCGAATGAATTTGGAGTAATTTTGGAAAATTTCAAGTCGATGGCAATTGTTTTTGTATTTTTTTCAAGTCGCCGAAATTATTGAAATTTTTATACAAATCCGTGCTCTAATCACGTGCAATTTTTACAAAATCTAGTGATGTGATGTATAGAGTTTTTCACAGAATCAATATCTCGAATGAATTTGGAGTAATTTTGAAAATTTTCAAGTCGATGGTAATTGTTTTTGTATTTTTTTTTCAAGTCGCCGAAATTATTGAAATTTTGCACAAATCCACGCTCTAATCACATGAAATTATTACAAAATCTAGTGATGTGATGTATGCAGTTTTTCACAGAATCTATATCTCGAATGAATTTTGAGTAATTTTGGAAAATTTCAAGTCGATGGCAATTGTTTTTGTATTTTTTTCAAGTCGCCGAAATTATTGAAATTTTTCACAAATCCGCGCTCTGATCACATGCAATTGTTACAAAATCTAGTGATGTGATGTATGGAGTTTTTCACAGAATCTATATCTCGAATGAATTTGGAGTAATTTTGGAAAATTTCAAGTCGATGGCAATTGTTTTTGTATTTTTTTTAAGTCGCCGAAATTATTGAAATTTTTCACAAATCCACGCTCTGATCACATGAAATTATTACAAAATCCAGTGATGTGATGTATGGTGTTTTTTACGGAATCAATATCTCGAATGAATTTGGAGTAATTTTGGAAAATTTCATGTCGATGGCAATTGTTTTTGTATTTTTTTCTAGTCGCCGAAATTATTGAAATTTTTCACAAATCCACGCTCTGATCACATGAAATTATTACAAAATCCAGTGATGTGATGTATGGAGTTTTTTACGGAATCAATATCTCGAATGAATTTGGAGTAATTTTGGAAAATTTCATGTCGATGGCAATTGTTTTTGTATTTTTTTCTAGTCGCCGAAATTATTGAAATTTTTCACAAATCCACGCTCTGATCACATGAAATTATTACAAAATCCAGTGATGTGATGTATGGTGTTTTTTACGGAATCAATATCTCGAATGAATTTGGAGTAATTTTGGAAAATTTCATGTCGATGGCAATTGTTTTTGTATTTTTTTCTAGTCGCCGAAATTATTGAAATTTTTCACAAATCCACGCTCTGATCACATGAAATTATTACAAAATCCAGTGATGTGATGTATGGTGTTTTTTACGGAATCAATATCTCGAATGAATTTGGAGTAATTTTGGAAAATTTCATGTCGATGGCAATTGTTTTTGTATTTTTTTCTAGTCGCCGAAATTATTGAAATTTTTCACAAATCCACGCTCTGATCACATGAAATTATTACAAAATCCAGTGATGTGATGTATGGTGTTTTTTACGGAATCAATATCTCGAATGAATTTGGAGTAATTTTGGAAAATTTCATGTCGATGGCAATTGTTTTTGTATTTTTTTCTAGTCGCCGAAATTATTGAAATTTTTCACAAATCCACGCTCTGATCACATGAAATTATTACAAAATCTAGTGATGTGATGTATGGAGTTTTTCACAAAATCAATATCTCGATTGAATTTGGAGTAATTTTGGAAAATTTCAAGTCGATGGCAATTGTTTTTGTATTTTTTTCAAGTCGCCGAAATTATTGAAATTTTTCACAAATCCACGCTCTGATCACATGAAATTATTATAAAATCTAGTGAGCCATAATTACTCACGCATTCCTGCGAAACGACCGGACCCAAAATGGGCGCCGGATCCACCAGAAGGGCCGAGGGAACCTTCGGCGCCTTCTGCATCTGCCCCCTGAAGCAGGGCGTCAGCATCGTCAGCGTGTCGGAGTTGTCCAAGTATTTTCTCAGCAGCGACTTGAACAGGAAGTACGTCATCCCGTACTCGGTCCTGATGGCGGCCACCTCCAGATTCTCCTTCTTCGGCCTCTCCTTCTTCCTCCTCTTGCACGGATTCGGGCACGAGACCATCCGCATGACCAGCTGCGTGGTGTTGAAGTTCATCAGCGCGCCCTGAAAACCCGAGCTTTCGCCCGTGGAATTTTCACGATGGACGAGATTTCTCGTCGTGCTGCTGAAGCTCGAAGATTCCCTTAGTGTCGTCGGTGAGGATTTATCGTTGAAGCTCGAACGAACGAGATTTCTCGTCGAGTTGTTGAAGCTCGAACGGATGAAATTCCTCATCGAGTTGCTGAAGCTCGAATGGACGAAATTTCTCGTCGAGCTGTTGAAGCTTGGATGGACGAGATTTCTCGTCGAGTTGTTGAAGCTCGAATGGACGAGATTTCTCGTCGAGTTGTTGAAGTTGGAAGATTCCCTTGGCGAGGATTTGTTGTTGAAGCTCGAATGAAGGGAATTTCTCGTCGGGTTGTTGAAGCTCGAATGGACGAGATTTCTCGTCGAGTTGTTGAAGCTCGAATGAACGAGATTTCTCGTCGAATTGTTGAAGCTCGAAGATTCCCTTAGTTTATTTGTTGGCGAGGATTTATTGTTGAAGCTCGAATGAACGAAATTTCTCGTCGAGTTGTTGATGCTCGAAGATTCGCTCAGTTCGTTGCTTGAAGATTGATTCGTCGACGAGGATTTATTGTTTACGTTGAAGCTTGAAGATTCCTCTAGTTTATTTGTTGGTGATGATTTTGTATTTACAAATTCGTTTATGTTAGAGTTTAAGTTGTTGGTATGTAGAAATTCTGACCTTGAAGTTTTTTCTTCTGCGTTGTGAGAAAGAGTGTTGCTTCCTGAGTTGCTTCCGGTGCTCGAAGCTCCTCCTGTTTTCTTCGAATTCGCAAATTTGGAGCTCAAATGCTTTCTGAAGTAATTGCAAGATGCAGACTCGAAATTTAAAAGCCAAGAGTGTACATTTCTGGGATCTCGAAGATATGACCTTGAAGTTTTGTTTCTTGAATTGCTTTGAAGTAAAAGTTTAGTTCCTCCTGCTTTCTTCGAATACGCAAGTTCAGAGCTTGAATGCTTCTTGAAGTAGTTGCAAGGTGCTGATTTTTCAGGATGATTGGAATTTTTAATATTCAATGACATTGAAGATCTTTTTGAATAGTTGGGCACCAGTTTACCTTTTGACTTGAAAATTGGATTTACTGAAGTTTTACTTTTTCGACGAATTCTCGTGTTCTTACGTTGGGCGCATTCAGAACTGTTGGTTTTGGACGTTCCACACCTTAAGCATTCACTTGTGTCATCATAAAGCAGACATTCGCAATTTGTTGTTCTCTTCAAGTTATTGTAAAGCGAGTGTTTGATTGAATCTTCATTATTTTCAAACAATCGATTTGGAAGCTTATGACTTCTCGAAAATATGCCGAGGCCGGATTTTCTCGAGTTCTCGCCATTTTGAAGCTTCGTAAATGATTTTCTGTGATCGACCATTATCGCATTTGAAGTTCTTCTAAAGTCGTCGCGATACAGAAGATTGGGAATTGAAGATTTTGCAATTTCGGTACTTGAAGATTTTCTTGGGTCTTTATGAGTGGATTGTCGTTTGCCATTTTGAAGAATCCTTGGAGTTTCCAAAGGCTTTCTTGAATCGTTGCGACTTGAAACGAGCGAAGATTTTCTGTTTTTATCATGAGGAATGTTTGAAGATTTACTGGAGTCCTTGTGACTTGAATGCTTAGATTTTTCTGAGCTACTGTAAAGAACCACGAACGTGTTCGAAGGTTTTCTTGAAACGCTGTGATCTGGGAAATTGCAACTTGAAGATTTTCTTAAGCTAATTTCAGATTTTGAAGATTCTCTCAATCCACTTTGAAGAGTGACTTCAGATTTTGAAGATTCCCTCAAGCCGTTCTGACGAATTTCGAATTTGGAAGATTTCAATCCAATATGACGAGTAATTGTAGATTTTGAAGATTCCGCCAAGCCATTTTGACGAGTAATTTCCGACTTTGAAGATTCCCTCAATCCACCATGAAGAGTAAATTCAAATTTTGAAGATTCTGTCAAACCATGACGACGGGTATCTTCGGATTTTGAAGATTTCCTCAAGTCATTTTGACGAATTTCAGATTTTAAAGATTTTCTCAATTCATTTTGACGAATTTCAGATTTTGAAGATTGTCTCAAGCCATTATGAAGAGTAATTTCAGATTTTGAAGATTCTCTCAAGCCATTAAGACGAGTAATTTCAGATTTTGAAGATTCCCTCAAGTCATCTTGAAGAATTTCAGATTTTGAAGATTTCCTCAAGCCATTATGAAGAGTAATTTCAGATTTTGAAGATTCTGGCAAGCCGTGGAGACGAGTAGTTTCAGGTTTTGAAGATTTTCTCGTGCCATTGTGACGAGTAAATTCTAATTTTAAAGATTCTGTCAAGCCATGACGACGGGTAACTTCGGATTTTGAAGATTTTCTCAAGTCATTTTGACGAATTTCAGATTTTGAAGGTTTTCTCAAGCTAGTAAGACGAGTCATTTCAGATTTTGAAGATTCCCTCAAGTCATTTTGACGAATTTCAAAATTTGAAGATTTTTTCATCAATCCTCTATGAAGAGTAATTTTAGATTTTGAAGATTCTCTCAAGCTATTCAGACGAGTAATTTCAGATTTTGAAGATTCCCTCAAGTCATCTTGACGAATTTCAGATTTTGAAGATTTTCTCAAGTCGTGTTGGCGAATTTCAAAATTTGAAGATTTTTTCATCAATCCTCTATGAAGAGTAATTTCAGATTTTGAAGATTCTCTCAAGCTAGTAAGACGAGTAATATCAGATTTTGAAGATTCCCTCAAGTCATCTTGACGAATTTCAGATATTGAAGATTTTCTCAAGTCGTTTTGACGAATTTCAAAATTTGAAGATTTTTTCATCAATCCTCTACGAAGAGTAATTTCAGATTTTGAAGATTCCCTCAAGTCATCTTGACGAATTTCAGATATTGAAGATTTTCTCAAGTCGTTTTGACGAATTTCAAAATTTGAAGATTTTTTCATCAATCCTCTACGAAGAGTAATTTCTGATTTTGAAGATTTTCTTAACCCACTTTGAAGAGTAATATCAGATTTTGAAGATTCTCTCAAGCTTTCAGATTTTGAATCTCCACGGCGAATAATTCCGGATTTTGAAGATTTTCTCGTGCCACGATGAAGATTGGCCACGGCCTTCAAAGATTTTTTTATGTGAATCTTAGAAAACGATCTTTTTATGCTGTGAAGAGCCAGTAGCGTATGGTAATGATTGAAGCGGCTAAAAGATTTTCTTAAAACATTGTAAAGTGCAGCTTTAGCGCCTTCAGATTTTCTCGAGTCGTCGTGATTTTGAAGCTTATGGCTTGTCGAGTCTTCGCGAAGAATGATTTCAGTGTTGCAAAGGGTTGCGGTGTTTGAAGATTTCTTTGTATCGTTGTTGTAGGGAGTTGCAGCGTTTGAAGATTTCGTTGAATCGTTGCTGTAAGGAGTTGCAGCACTTGAAGATTGCCTTGAATTGTTGTAAGGAGTTGCAACGTTTGAAGATTTACTTAAATCGTTGTTGCAAGGAGTTGCTGCGTTTGAAGATTTCGTTGTATCGTTGTTGTAAGGAGTTGCAGCGTTCGAAGATTTACTTAAATCGTTGTTGTAAGGAGTTGCAACGCTTGAAGATTTTCTTGTATCGTTGTTGTAAGGAGTTGCAGCGTTTGAAGATTTCTTTGAATTGCTGCTGTGAGGAGTTACAGCGTTTGAAGATTTACTTGAATCGTTGTTGTAAGGAGTTGCAGCGCTTGAATTTGAATATTTCCTTGAATCGCTGTTGCAAGGAGTTGCAGCGTTTGAAGATTTCGTTGAATCGTTGCTGTAAAGAGTTGCAGCGTTTGAAGATTTCCTTGTATCGTTGTTGTAAGGAGTTGCAGCGCTTGAAGATTTTCTTGTATCGTTGTTGTAGGGAGCTGTAGCGTTTGAAGATTTCCTTGATTTGTTGTAAGGAGTTGCAGCGTTTGAAGATTTACTTAAATCGTTGTTGTAAGGAGTTGCAGCGCTTGAAGATGTTCTTGTATCGTTGTTGTAAGTAGTTGCAGCGATTGAGGATTTCATTGAATCGTTGTTGTAGGGGGTTGCAGCGTTTGAAGATTTACCTAAATCGTTGCTGTAAAGAGTTGCAGCTTTTGAAGATTTCCTTGTATCGTTGTTGTAAGGAGCTGTAGCGTTTGAAGATTTCCTTGAATTGTTGTAAGAAGTTGCAGCGTTTGAAGATTTTGATGAATCGTTGTTGTAAGGAGTTGCAGCGCTTGAAGATTGCCTTGAATTGTTGTAAGGAGTTGCAACGTTTGAAGATTTCTTTGAATCGCTGATGCAAGGAGTTGCAGCGTTTGAAGATTTACTTAAATCGTTGTCGTAAGGAGTTGTAGCGTTTGAAGATTTCCTTGTATCGTTGTTGTAGAGAGTTGCAGCGTTTGAATATTTACTTGAATCGTTGCTGTAAAGAGTTGCAGCTTTTGAAGATTTCCTTGAATTGTTGAAAGGAGTTGCAACGTTTGAAGATTTCCTTAAATCGTTGTTGTAAGGAGTTGCAGCGCTTGAAGATTGCCTTGAATTGTTGTAAGGAGTTGCAACGTTTGAAGATTTCTTTGAATCGCTGCTGTAAGGAGGTGCAGCGTTTGAAGATTTAGTTGAATCCTTGTTGTAAGGAGTTGCAGCGTTTGAAGATTTCCTTGTATCGGTGTTGTAAGGAGTTGCAGCACTTGAAGATTGCCTTGAATCGTTATGATTTATCAGAACTTTACAAATTGGAGATTTTTTCGAATCGCAAATTAAAAGTTTTCTCGGTGACTCCTTGCGAGGAAAACTTTTCGTGGGTGAAGATTGTCTCCTCGTTTTGATACGAAGGGGAGATTTTTTCGAATCGCAATTTAAAAATTTACTCGGCGACTCCTCGCGAGGAAAACTTTTCGTTGGTGAAGACTGTTTACTTTTGATGTGAAGCGAAAGTTGAAAATCGGAATTCTTCGCGCTTACATTTTCTTTTCCAAGGTGCGAATAGACGGAGACGTAGTCGGTGAACTTCAAGTACACGCGGACGTTTCTCGGTTTCCATTTGAAGAGTTTCGGAACGGCGCGGAAGCAGCTCAAGCAGTTGAGGAAAGATTTCTTCTTCTTCACGGCAATTTTATCAGCTTTTTTGGGGCGCGTTTTCTTCCCGTTTCCTGTCTTTTCCCTTCGAAGTTTCTTCAAGTTATCACCTGCGGAGGAGTTTTCCGCAGGTGTCCTTGAAGGCTTTTCTTCTCTTTTTATCGATCTATTGGTACTTGTATCTTCATTTCTTTGCGTATCCTCATTTTTTAACACCTCACCTCGATCTTTTCGTCTAAATGTAGAACATTTTCTAAACTTATAATCCTTTTCGTTTTTTACAGATTTATAGTCTTCTATTTGTGCGATTCTATCATCTTTATTATCTTCAACGAAGCATTCTTTCTTCCCGGTAATTTTGTGTACTTTTTTTGAAACTTTCTTTCGGCTTCCCGTTTCTTTCTTCAAGTTATCACCTGCTGAGGAGTTTCCTGCAGGTGTCCTTAAAGTATTTTCTTCTATTTTTATTAATCTATTGGTATTTGTATTTTTATTTCTTTGCGTATCCTCATTTTTTAAAACCTCGCCTCGATCTGCAAAACATTTTCCGAACTTATAATCCCTTTCGTTTTTTACAGATACAAAGGTTTCTTCCTTTTCTTTTATTTGTGCTATCGTGTGATCGTTCTGATCTTCTATTTGTACAGTTGTATCGAAAACTTTCCTATTGTGAAGTTTCTCTTTGGTTTTGGGCTTTTCTTCCTTTTCTTCTATTTGTGCTATCGTGTGATCTTTCTTATCTTCTATTTGTATAATTGTATCGAAAACTTTCCTATTGTGAAGTTTCTTTTTGGTTTTGGGCTTTTCTTCCTTTTCTTCTATTTGTGCAATCATGTCATCTTTATTATCTTCTATTTGCACAGTTGTATCGAAAGGTTTCCTATTGTGAAGTTTTTCTTTAGTTTGTGCCTTTTCTTCTTTTTGTGCAATCGTGTCATCTTTCTTATCTTCTATTTTCGAAGTTGTATAATTATCGAAAACTTTCCCATTGTAAAATTTATCTTTTTTGGTTTGTAACTTTTCTCTCTTTTCTTCTATTCGTGCCATCGTGTCTTCTTTCTTATCTTCTTCAGTTGTATCAGAGACTTTCCTCTTGTGAAGTTTCTCTTTGGTTTGTGACTTTTCTTTCTTTTCTTCTATTTGTGCAGTCTTGTCTTCTTTCTTATCTTCTTTTTGTACAGATGTATCAAAAACATTCCTGTTATAAAGTTTCTCTTTGATTTGTGTTTTTTCTTTCTTTTCTTCTATTTGTGCAATCGTGTCATCTTTTGTATCTTCTATTTGTAGAGTTGTATCAAAAACTGTCGTATAGTAAAGTTTCACTTCGGTTTGTAACTTTTTTTCCTTTTCTTCCTTTTCTTCTTTTTGTGCAATCGTGCCATCTTTCCTATATTCTATTTCTACAGTTGTATCATTATCGAAAACTTCCGTATTGTAAAATTTCTCTTTTTTGGTTTGCGCCTTTTCTTTCTTTTCTTCTTCTTTATTATCTTCTATTTGTAGATTTTTATTGAAAACTTTCGTATAGTAAAGTTTCTTTTCGATTTGTGCTTTTTCTTTCTTTTCTTCTATTTGTGCAGTCGTGTCTTCTTTCTTATCTTCTATTTGTACAGTTGCATCGAAAACTTTCCTATTGTGAAGTTTTTCTTTGGTTTGTGCCTTTTCTTTCTTTTCTTCTTTTTGTGCAATTGTGTCATCTTTGTTATCTTCTATTTTCACAGTTGTATCATTATCGAAAATTTTCCTATTGTAAAATTTCTCTTTTTTGGTTTGTGCCTTTTCTTTGGTTTCTTCAATTCGTGCAATTGTGTCATCTTTATTATCTTCTATTTGCACAGTTTTATCGAAAACTTTCCTACTGTGAAATTTTTCTTTGATTTGTGCCTTTTCTTTCTTTTCTTCTATTTGTATAGTCGTGTCTTCTTTCTTATCTTCTATTTGTACAGTTGTATCGAAAACTTTCCTACTGTGAAGTTTTTCTTTGGTTTGCGCCTTTTCTTTCTTTTCTTCCTTTTTTGCAATTTCGTCATCTTTCCTATCTTCTATTTGTACAGTTGTATCGTGTGCCTCTTCTTCGAAAACTTTCCTATTGTAAAGTTTCTCTTTGGTTTTTGCCTTTTCTTTCTTTTCTTCTATTTGTTTAATCGTGTCATCTTTCTTATCTTCTCTGTGTGCACTTGAATCAAAAACTTTCCTATTGTGAGGTTTCCCTTTGGTTTGTGACTTTTCTTCCTTTTCTTCTATTTGTGCAATCGTGTCATCTTTCTTATCTTCTATTTCTACAGTTGTATCATTATCAAAAACTTTCCTATTGTAAAGTTTATCTTTTTTGGTTTGTACTTTTTCTGTCTTTTCTTCTATTCGTGCAATTATGGCATCTTTAGTATCTTCTATTTTGTCAGTTGTATCGAAAACTTTCTTATTGTGAAGTTTCTCTTTGGTTTGCGACTTTTCTTCCTTTTCTTCCTTTTGTGCAATTGCGTCATCTTTCTTATCTTCTATTTGTACAGTTGTATCGCGTGCCTCTTCTTCGAAAACTTCCCCATTGGAAAGTTTCTCTTTGGTTTGTGACTTTTCTTCTATTTTATCTTCTATTTCTACTGTTGTATCATTATCGAAAACTTTCCTATTGTAAAGTTTCTCTTTTTTGGTTTGTACCTTTTCTTTCTTATCTTCTACTCGTGCAATTATGTCATCTTTATTATCTTCTATTTTGTCAGTTGTATCGAAAACTTTCCTATTGTGAAGTTTCTCTTTGGTTTGCGACTTTTCTTTCTTTTCTTCTATTTGTGCAATCGTGTCATCCTTCTTATCTTCTATTTGTACAGTTGTATCGAAAACTTTCCCATTATGAAGTTTCTGTTTGATTTGTGCCTTTTCTATCTTTTCTTCTATTTGTGCAATCATGTCAACCTTCTCATCTTCTATTTGTACAGTTGTATCACGTGCCTCTTCTTCGAAAACTTTTCTATTGCAAGGTTTCTCTTTGATTTGTGCCTTTTCTTTCTTTTCTTCTATTTGTGCGATTTTGTTAATTTTCTTATCTTCTATTTCTACAGTTGTATCGAAAACTTTTCTATTGTGAAGTTTCTCTTTGATTTGTGCCTTTTTTGTCTTTTCTTCTATTTGTGCTATCGTGCCATCTGTCTTATCTTCTATTTTTATAGTTGTATCACGTGCCTCTTCTTCGAAAACTTTCCTAATGTTAAGTTTCTCTTTGGTTTGTGTATTTTCTTTCTTTTCTTCTATTTGTGCAATCGTGTTAATTTTCTTATCTTCTATTTCTACAGTTGTATCGAAAACTTTTCTATTGTGAAGTTTCTCTTTGATTTGTGCCTTTTTTGTCTTTTCTTCTATTTGTGCTATCTTGCCATCTGTCTTATCTTCTATTTGTACAGTTGTAGCACGTGCTTCTTCTACGAAAACTTTCCTATTGTGAAGTTTCTCTTTGGTTTGTGCCTTTTCTTCCATTTGTGCAATCGTGTCAACTTTTGTATCTTCTATTTGTATAGTTGTAGCACGTGCTTCTTCTTCGAAAACTTTTCTATTGTAAAGTTTCTTTTTGGTTTGCGCGTTTTCGTTCTTTTCTTCTATTTGTGCAATCGTGTATTCATTCTTATCTTCTATTTGTACAGTTGTGGCGAAAACTTTCCTATTGTGAAGTTTCTGTTTGATTTGTGCTTTTTCTATCTTTTCTTCTATTTGTGCAATCGTGTCATCTGTCTTATCTTCTATTTGTACAGTTGTAGCACGTGCTTCTTCTTTGAAAACTTTCCTATTGATAAGTTTCTCTTTGGTTTGTGCCTTTTCTTTCTTTTCTTCTATTGGTTTAATCGTGTCATCCTTCTTATCTTCTATGTGTACAGTTGTATCGAAAACTTTCCTATTGTGAAGTTTCTGTTTGGTTTGTGACTTTTCTTCCTTTTCTTCTATTTGTGCTATCGTGTGATCTTTCTTATCTTCTGTTTGTACAGTTGTATCGAAAACTTTCCTATTGTGAAGTTTCTGTTTGATTTGTGCTTTTTCTATCTTTTCTTCTATTTGTGCAATCGTGTCGTCTGTCTTATCTTCTATTTGTACAGTCGTATCACGTGCCTCTTCTTCGAAAACTTTCCTATTGTAAAGTTTATTTTTCTTTTGTGCTTTTGAATTATTTGAAGACAACACATTTTCTTCCTTTTTCAATTCTTCAGTATCTTCAAAAACTCTTCTAAGAGTACAATTTTCATAATCAATTTCCTCAGGTAATTCCTCTACACCAGAATGAAACGCGATTACTGAAGTTTCTTCAAGAACTCTTCCAAGCGTCAAATTTTCTTCATTAGTTTCCTCTTCCTCTAATTCTCTTACGCAAGAATGATTGAATTCTCGAGTTATTCGCCCTTTTCCAGAAATGTTGTCTTCAGTGGCAATAATTGTAGTAACGACCTTACCTTTCTCCAAAGCAAAATTACACGCTCTATCTTTCCTCTGGAGATCTTTCACGACGTCTAAACTACAATTCGCATCAATCAAATCAACTTCAACATTTTGCTTATGAAATTTATTATCCCCTGTGGTATTACTACAATTTTTGCACTTTTTCCAAAACGGTTTTCCTCTGGCGTTTTTGGGTATCATAAATTCGATCAACTTTCTAATTTTGCTTGCGCTCGATTCGAGATTCGAAATTTTTCCGCGGTCTCCTTCATTGTTTCTTGCGCTCGATTTAACATTCAAAATTTGTCCACTTATGTCTTGTCCAAAATTATCAACGTGATCTGCAGTTTCGCCTCCTTTTCCTGCATGAACGAAAACAACGGCTTAATTTTTTTTTTTTGGAAATTTCGCGGTAAAATGTTACGTACTTACATTTCCGTTCTCGCGAAAGGACAGCTTCTTCAGGTCCAGCTCGATTGGGACCGTGTAGGTCGCACGTGCGCCGCGGGGGTGTTTCGATTGCCGTAAAGGGAGGGGAAGACGCGATTTCTTCCCTTTGTTCTCCGGTTTGGGCGGCAGAAAAAAAGATACGGAGCGCAGACTTTCGGACTCCTTCGCGAGATTGGTGTCCCCGAGGCAGATGCTGCTTTCGGAATGTCGGATTTTGTCCAAGCAGGAGTTCTTCCGGGAGACCTTCGAGTTGAAGAACAGCATGTCCTTCGCGGGTGTCGATGCGAGGTCGATTTTTATGGTGAAGTCCTCGATGCTGTCGCGCTTCCTCTTGAACTTTCCGAAGAAATTGTTGCGGCTTTTCTCCAGTGAAGTCTTCTTTTTGGCGTTCACCGGAAATTCTCTCTCGCTTTCAACGCTATTCTTCTCGAGCGAATATTTTTTTTTGTTTCTTTCGTTCGCCAAAAGTTCTTTCTCGCTTTCGACGCGTGAAAAATTTTTTTTGCTCTTTTCGCTCACCAAAAATTCTTTCTCGCTTTCAACGTTGGTCAAAACTGGTGTTATTTTGCAGACGATCCGTCCGCCTTTGTCTTTGGAATCGCGGAGTGAAATTTTTTTCTTGATTTTTTCATTCGCGAAAAATTCGCTTTTCTCGGATTTTGCGATTTTTCTGATGTTTTCGTCCACCAAAAATTCTTTCGCGCTTTCAACGTCGGCCAAAACCGGCGTTACTTTTGACACCATCCTTCCGCCTTTATCTTTGGAATCGAGAAGGCCAGATTTCGATCGGTGCCTCTGTTTCGCGTTGATGAAGGCGATGTGTTTCTTCTTGAGGCGGTTTATCTTTTCCTCATCCGAACTTCTCATCCGATCCGATAGTAATTTTAGAATTGTATTTTCGGTTTTATTTTCTATCAAATCTTCATCATGCTTCATTAAAGCATTAACTTCTTCGATCTCTTCCATCAAGTTTTCATCGAGAATGTCCGTTGATTCCTTTTTAATTGTTAAACCTTTCGTTATCTTTTTTTCATCATCTTCATCTTTTGAAGCTTTTGCAGTTTTCTTCTTTGCTATTGCGTAATCTTCAATTTTTATTCTTTCATCATTCGCCAGCAATTCTTCATCTTTTCCAGTTTTCTTTCTCGTCATTGTATAATCTCCAGATTTTATTCTTTCATCATTCGCCATCATCAAATCTTCATCTTTTGAAGCCTTGATCTTCTTAATCGTCAAACCTTCCGGACTCACTTTCGTTATTATTTTCATCACATCATCTTCATCTTTTGAAGCTTTAACCTTCTTCATTGTCGAACCTTCCGGACTCACTTTCGTTATTATTTTCATCACGTCATCTTCATCTCTTGAAGCCTTAACCTTCTTCATTGTCAAACCTTCCGGACTTGCTTTTGTTGTTATTTTCATCATGTCATCTTCATCGTTCTTCAGCTTGATCTTCTTATCCCTTCTAATTTTGCTCTTCTCCAATTCCAGATTCGATTTGGATTTGTCTTGAGAATTCTTGGAGAACAGTCCGATCAGCCAACCCGACTTGTCCTTCTTCTTCTTCTTCTTCTTCTGCTTCTGCTCGCGGGTTTCCTCGTCGCTGAAGATCAGCTCGGGCATCTCGTCGTCGATGCTCGAGACGTTGCAGTTGAAGTTTCGACCGAAATCCTGCATCGAGTTCGAGAGGGAGGACACGTTCGGGGTTTCTTCTTCGTCTTTCGCGTCGTCCGCGGTTGCGTTTTGAGGCGTTTGTTCCTCCATCGAAGCTCTAACATTTTTCGGATCGATTATTGAAGTTCCATCATCTGAAGTTGCTGCGCTTTGAAGCATTCTTTTCGTTATTGAAGATTTAACATCCGGGGTTGCGCTTTGAAGCATTTGCTTCGCTATCGAAGCTCCATCATCTGTGGTTGATGCGCTTTGAAGCTTCCGTTGCGCTATTGAAGCTTTAACATCTGCGGTTGCGCTTTGAAGCGTTTGTTTCGTCATCGAAGCTCCATCATCTGTGGTTGCTGCGCTTTGAAACATTCGTTTCGCTATTGAAGCTTTAGCATCCGGGGTTGCGCTTTGAGGAACTTGTTTCGCCATTGAAGCTCTAACGTCCGGAGTTGCGGCGCTTTGAGGAATTTGTTTCGTTATCGTTTCGCCAAACAGCGATTTTGGATTATATTCTGCGGTTTTTTTCTCTCGGTCGTGGTTTGTGGACTTTCTGAAGCAATCGATTCTGCTCTTCCGGCGAACGGAGGAATTTGGGTTCTTCCGATTTTCGCAGTCGCTCCTCGAGTCGGCCTCGTGGATTTCGATTAATTCCGGGCAACAGTTTGCTCGCGTTTTTCGTTTGGGTATCAAACTTTTCCCTCTTATTTTTTTCGGTTTGTCGGTCGGCTCTTTGGGAATCTTCGGATTTGAAGGTTGTGCCTTTACGTGGATGGGGATTTTGCTGGTTTTTTTGCGGTGGTAGCAATTTTTGGATGGGTCTTCGGATTTTGTTCGATCGATTTCTTTGGATCCGACAATTTTTGCTTTTGAAGATTTTTGCTCTGGATCTTTAGATTCAAAAATGTTTGCCTTTGATGATTTCTTCTCTGGATCTTTATAGATTGCTTTGGATCCAATAATTTCTGTTTTTGAAGATTTTTGCTGTGGATCTTTGCAGATTTCTTTAGATCCAAAATTTTTTGCCTTTGAAGATTTTTGCTCTGGATCTTTACAGATTTCTTTAGATCCAAAATTTTTTGCCTTTGATGATTTTTGCACTGGATCTTCATCGATTCCTTTAGATCCAAAAATTTCCGTTTCTGATGATTTTTGCTCTGGATCTTTATCAATTCCAAAGATTTTCGTTTTTGAAGTTTTTTGCTCTGGATCTTCGTCGATTCCTTTAGATGCAAAAATTTTAGCTTCTGAAGATTTTTGCTCGGGATCTTCATCGATTCCTTTAGATTCAAAAATATTCGCTTCTGATGGTTTTCGCTCTGGATCTTTCGGAATTGCTTTAGATCGAAGATGTTTCCGCTTTGGTGGTTTCGGATCAACCTCTTCCGATTTCTCCTCCACGTTTTTGGACTTTGAACTCTCCTCCACCGGCCTATTTTCTGGACACTCGCCGAAATTGTTGGGTAAAGCGTTTATCCCACCCTCTGGAAGTTCCTTGCAGAAATCATAGCTTTTTTCACAATTTTCGCATTTGCAAAAATCGTATTTTTTATCACAGTTTTCTGGATGGTCCTCATGGGTTTCCGCATTATTTCTAACGATATTAGAAGATCCCTCGCAGTAAAAATTACTTGCAGCGTTCACTTCAAAATTCTTCGGATAAATTTTCGCGTCGGGATCTTCAAACCTTTCAAACAGAGGCATCGCCCTGTGAGAGGAGAACTTCTGCAGCTTGAGCTCGTCCCTCGTCCAGATTATCTCCGTGTTCGTTCCCGTGGTCTTGATCTGTTTCGTGATGGAGTTGACCGTGTAGTAAGGCTCGTCGCTCGTATCGAAGATCGGCTTGATGTACAGGCTGTCCATCAAGTTCCTGATGCCGAAATTGCAGAACGTCCGATCCCTGTTGTTGATCGGAGTCAGATCGGAGAGGATGGCCACGGATCTCGCCTCGTTCTTGCAAATCGTCGCCGAAGCGGAGGACATGAAGGAATCGTGCGAGTCGTACGAGGACAACCACGTGTTCTGGTTGACGCTTCCGAAGATCGAGGATTGGTTGGTTTGCTCGCTGCGCGTTCCCAGGATCATCTGTATAGACTCTATCGAGTATTTCTCCTCCAAGAACTTCCCGGTGTGGATCACGTCCGCGTAGATGAAGCTCGGGTACTGGTTGACGCTCCTCAGCAAGAGGGAGCTGCTGGGCGTCTCCTTCTTCGCTTTAGCTTTCGGTTTAAACGAGGGAATATCCAGCGAACCCAGTTCCGATCTCGTCACTGTCGTCGTGGGATTGTCTTCGTATTTGCACAACTTCCAAACGCTGGCGTGATCCTTGTCCAAAAATCTTCGCATGTTGCAGGAGTTCTCATGCGTCGCCTTCGCCCGCTGCTTCTTCTTCGTCTTCATCCGTTTCCCGCAGATCGTGATCTGCATGAGGGAGCGCTTGATCTTCAAAAGGCGCTTGTTCTCTTTCTCCCGCTTGGGTTTATTTTTTCGATGACCCAAATCTTCTTTTTCCTTTTTTCGACGACCGTCCACGTGCATGAGAGTAAACGTCGCGCCGTCTTCTTCGTATTTTCTGGATTTTGTCTTCGCGGAACACTTTTTTTGATGGTAATCATCTTGATCGCTTCCATTTCCTTCATCCGATCTGTACCTGAATATTCTGGATTTGGGTGCTTCGTCGTAATCTTTGCCTTCAACATCTGGTCTGTGTCGTTCTTCCTTAAATTTCCTCTTTTTCTTCAAATCACCAGCAGGAGTTGCAGCAGCATCATCATAATCTTTTCCTTCAAAATCTGGTCTATATCTTTCCTCCTTAATTTTTTTAATTTTCTTAAAATCCTTATCGCCAACAGGAGTTGCATCATCATCGCGGTAATTGCCTTCCTCATTACCTCCTGCATGCGTACCAGTTTTATGTGAATATTTTTTCGCAGTCCTAGATAAAGATTTTTTATTGTAGTAATCGGCGTCTTGTTTCTGAAATGTTTCGCTTTCATTCCCTTCATCTGATCTGTACCGAAATGTTCTTGATTTGGGATGAGCGGGAGTTGCTTCTTCATAACCTTTACCTTCAACACCATCAAGTCTGAATCTTTCCTCCTTAAATTTCCCTTTTTTCTTCAAATCTTTATCATCATCATCTTCCACTTCAACATCATCAAACCTGAATCTTTCCTCCTTAAATTTCTTCATTTTCTTGAAGTCCTTATCACCAGCAGGAGTTGCTTCTTCATAACCTTTACCTTCGACACCATCAAGTCTGTATCTTTCCTCCTTAAATTTCCTTATTATCTTCAAATTCGTATCATCATCATCTTCGACTTCAACATCACGAAAGCTGTATGTTGGTCTGCATCTTTCCTCCTTCAATTTCCTCATTTTCTTCAAATCCTTATCACCAGCAGGAGTTGCTTCGTCATAATCTTTACCTTCAACATTAAGTCTGAATCTTTCCTCCTTAAATTTCCTCATTTTCTTTAAATCCGCATCATCTTCAACTTCAACATCATCAAGGCTGTATGTTGGTCTGCATCTTTCCTCCTTAAATTTCCTCATTTTCCTGAAATCCTTATCACCGGCAGGAGTTGCGTCTTCATAACCCTTACCTTCAACACCATCAAGTCTGCATCTTTCCTCCTTAAATTTCCTAATTTTCTTCAAATCCGCATCATCGTTATCTTCGACTTCAACATCATCGAAGCTGTATGTTGTTCTGAATCTTTCCTCCTTAAACTTCCTCATTTTCTTCAAATCCCTATCACCAGCAGGAGTTGCTTCTTCATAATCTTTACCTTCAACATCAAGTCTGAATCTTTCCTCTTTAAATTTCCTCATTTTCTTCAAATCCGCATCATCTTCGACTTCAACATCATCAAGGCTGTATGTTGGTCTGCATCTTTCCTCCTTAAATTTCCTTATTTGCCTGAAATCCTTATCACCAGCAGGAGTTACTTCTTCATAATCTTTACCTTCAACATTAGGTCTGAATCTTTCCTCCTTAAATTTCCTCATTTTCTTCAAATCCGCATCATCTTCAACTTCAACATCATCAAAGCTGTATGTTGGCCTGCATCTTTCCTCCTTAAACTTCCTCGATTTCTTGAAATCCTTATCACCAGCAGGTGTTGCTTCTTCATAACCTTTACCTTCAACACCATCAAGTCTGAATCTTTCTTCCTTAAATTTCCTCGCTGTATCATCATTAACTTCGACTTCAACATCATCAAAGCTGTATGTTGGTCTGAATGTTTCCTCCTTAAACTTCCTCGATTTCTTGAAATCCTTATTACCGGCAGGAGTTGCTTCTTCATAACCTTTACTTTCAACACCATCAAGTCTGAATCTTTCCTCCTTAAACTTCCTCGTTTTCTTGAAATCCTTATCACCAGCAGGAGTTGCATCATCATCATCGTCATCATCTTCGCCTTCAACATCATCAAAGCTGTTTGTTGCTCTGTACCTTTCCTCCTTAAATTTCCTCATTTTCTTCAAATCCTCATCAGCAGCAGGAGTTGCTTCTTCATAACCTTTACCTTCAACATCACCAAGTCTGTATCTTTCCTCCTTAAATTTCCTCTTCTTCTTGAAATCCTTATCATCAGCAGGAGTTGCTTCTTCGACACCATCAAGTCTGAATCTTTCCTCCTTAAACTTCCTCATCTTCTTGAAGTCCTCATCACCAGCAGGAGTTGCTTCTTCGACACCATCAGCTCTGTATCTATCCTCCTTAAATTTCCTCTTCCTCTTGAAAACCCTGTTCGCCCTCAGATCCTCACCCTCGTCGCCCGAACACCATTCAACCTTGAAATTCTTCTGCGCTCTCGCCGCGGTTCTCTTCATCTCCTCGCCGTTTCTCTTCCGGTTCCTCTCCCTGGCGTCTCCGGAGGTGTCCAGCACCGACAGCGCCTCCTCGCTCGCCCTGTTCGTCTTCCCGAAACGTTTCCTCTTCTGCGCCTTCATCGAGGCGTTCTCCTCGAAATCCGAAGATTTCGATTTTGCGACCTCCCCCGATCTGCTCCGCTTCCTCCGCTCCTCCAGATCTCGTTCCTCCGACGATTTGGAAACCCTCAGGCGCTTGTGCTTCTTCTTCCCGTTCGCCGGATCTTTGCTCTTCTGCCGTCGCGGTCGCTTCGGTGGTTTCACCGAGGATTTCGAGCTCCTCTGAGTTTCCACGCGTCTCGTTGGTTTCATCTGCGTTCCCGCAGATGTTAATTCTGATCTTCGAGTTTTTGGAGATTTAGCGGCAATGTTATTGAAATCTTTTTCTAGCACTCCCGCAGATGTGGATTCTGACCTTGGGCGGCTTTTCTTGTTCAGCGTTGGAGGTTTCGCGGCCCTTTCTGTAATTCTCATCTGCGTACCTGCAGATGTCGATTCAGACCTTCCTCTGGTTTTCTTGTACAGCGCTGGAGATTTTGCAGCGAGGTCATCTTGTGATTTATTCAAATCTTTTTCTGTTGTTGAATAAAAATTCAGCACTCCCGCAGATGTGGATTCTGACCTTGGGCGACTTTTCTTGCTCAGCGTTGGAGATTTTTTTTCCTTTTCCGTTATTTTAATCTGCATTATTTCAGATGTTGATTCTGATCTTCCTCGAGTTTTCTTGTAATTCAAATCTTTTTCTGTTGTTGAATAAAAATTCCGCATTCCTGCAGATGTGGAGTGACTTTTCTTGCTCATCGTTGGAGATTTCGTGGCTTGCGATTTTTCCTTTTCTGTAATTTTATTCCGCATTCCTGCGGATGTTGAATCCGATCTTCCTCGACCTCTCTTGTTCATCATTGGAGATTTCGCGGCGACGTCATCCTGCGATTTATTCAAATCTCGCGATGTTTCTTGAATTATCCGCGACATCACCTTCCAGGTCTCCTCCGGCAATTCTTCTTCGCTATTCTTCGAGTTTGTCTCCGTTATTGCGTTCCTTTCCGAGGATCCTCCGCGCAATTTCCACACCAAATGTCTGGACAAACTTCTCGCGTTTCTCTCCAAGGAATTGGATTTGGATTCTCCCAGCAATTTTCGTACCAAATCTCTGGATATACTTCTCGCATTCGAAGATGCCGATCTACCCCTTCCCGTACTCTTCTTCATCTCTCGTTCTAGTGATTCTCTGGATATACTCGCGTTTGAAGATGCGGACCTGCCTCTTCCATTGCTCTTCTTCATCTTTCGTTCTAATGATTCTATACTTCCGGCGTTTGAAGATACGGACCTACCTCTTCCATTAATCTTCCTCGTGTCCCGTTCTGATGATTTTGAATCGTTCGAAGATACCGATCCACCTCTTCCCTTGCTCTTCTTCGCGTCCCGTTCCAATGATTTTGAATAAGTTTTACCGCGTTCTCTTTCATGCTTATTTTTAGATTTGCTTCTTCCTAATAGTTGCTTGCGTAGTCTATCCAAAGATTTGGATTTGCTCCTTTCGAACAGTTTCTTCAGCGCCCTTTCCAAAGATTTCGACTCGCTTCTTAACTGATGATTTTTCGAAAACACCGATCGAGATCTTCTCGTCCCCTTCTTCGCATCTTTGCGCCCATCCTCTGAAGATCTGGACTTCCTCCTCTTATTTACCTTCGTTTCCACCGAATTACACCCTCCAATACCTTCAGGAGATCTTGACTTTCTTCCCTTAGTTTCCTTCATTTCTACTGGATTATACCGTTCGCGTCTTCCAATATCTTCTCGAGATCTAGACTTTCTTCCCTTATTTTCCTCGTGCCTTCCAAACTCCTTCATTTCTACCGAATTATACCTTTCACGTCTTCCAGTTTCTTCCGGAGATTTAGACTTTCTTCTCTTAGTTTCCTTCATTTCTACCGAATTATACCTTTCACGTCTTCCAATATCTTCCGGAGATCTACACTTTCTTCCCTTAATTTCCACCGAATTATACCTTTCACCTTTTTCTTCCGGAGATCTAGATTTTCTTCCCTTATTTTCCTTCATTTCTACCGACTTGCGCCTTTCACATCTTTCGAACTCTTTCAATTTCGACCTGGTTCTAGTTAACCGTTCTTCGACTCCGATCGAAGATCTCGATGTATTCTTCGATTTCACCGTGTATTTCGAGGACCTTAACGTTTCCCTCGAATACTGGCTGCGCTGTTGCAGATCCATGAAATTGATCTGCGATTGTTGCACGCTCGCGACGATCTCTCTCGAAGACCTGGACGTCGTCCCCTTGATGGTTGCGGTGTTTTCTTCGTATTCCGAATACTCTTCCGGAGATCTGGACTTCCTTCCGCGGTTCAGTTTTTCCTTGATGGCCTCCAGTGTTTTTTCTTTGAAGGTTTTCGGATCGCCTCTCGTGGCGCTTTCGCTCGTGCGCGTGCGCTTCTCCTCTTTGGAGGATTTGAGTTTCCCTCCGCCTTCCTCGTGTTTAGATCTCCTTCTGCGGTTCTGTCGTTCTTCTTCCAAATCATCTTCGGTCGTACGTTTCCCTTCATCACGATCGATTTTATTTAATACCTCGAATGATTTTCTTTTCTTCGCGACGCCTTTCGATTCCTTGTTCTGTTTGCTATTGCTTGCATCATTCTTCGGCTTAATTCGTTTCTTATCTTTCGCGTGACTACTATCAACTCTTGGTTTACGATTGGTTTCCTCGGGTAAATCGGTTGCATCGCCGGCCGGTTTGTATTTACCTTTCTTCGATTTGCATATCTTTTGTATATCTTTTGCAAAAGTTTCGATATCCACGGTTGCTTCATCCTTCGCAACTTTCTTCTCCTTCGCCGATTTGTGAGCTTCGTCGCGTTTTCGCGACTTCAGCAGCTTCCTTCCGCCCTTCGCGCCCTCCTCTTCTATCGGATTCAGTTTCCTCGCCTTCTTCTCCTCCTCCAACTTTTTAATCTTCCTTTTACCTTCATCCTTCTTTTGGTCATCTAATCTTCTAGGTTTATCTAACTTTCCTTCATCCAATTCACCCAGTTTTCTCACCTTCTTCTCTTCTTCCAACTTTTTAATCTTCTTCTGGTCAGATTTTTTACCTTCCTCCAGCGCTACGATCTTCTTCTGGTCGTCTAATCTTCTAGATTTCTTACCTTCTACCGATGCCACCTCAGATCTTCCGCAATCCGTTCTCTCCTCATCCAAATCGAACAACTTCCTGATCTTCTCCTCGTCCAATTCACCGATCTTCTCCTCGAACAACTTCCTGATCTTCTCCGCGTCCGCCTTTCTATTTTTAATCTTCTCCTTCTTCTCTTTAGATTCTGACTTTACTTTTCCAGTCTTAGCATCCCTGAACATCTGCGATAATATACAGGACAGCACCGACGGCCGTTTGACCTTGACGATCGAAACGTTGGACTCGGAGCGCTTCAGCGGTTTTTTGTTAATTTTTGGCTTCGGTATGTCCACGTGCATCGTGTACACCTTGATGTTCCTGTTGTAGATGTCGCCGTTGCTCATCGACCTCTTCACCTCCTTCCTCTCCTTGCGGCCCTTTTTCCTCTTGGATAGGTCCCGGGAGGAGAGGCTCATCTTCGGGAGGATGTTGCACCTGGAGCTGCAGAGGGTCATCGTGTCGATGTCTTCGGAGGTGCCGCTCGGGTGTCCCGATGTCGAAGACATGTTGCTTCTGGTTCCGCTGGAACTGGATTTCGTCGGTCGCATCGTGAAATGCCTCGAACTCTTGCTGAAGGTCTCTTCGTCTATCGTGCTCATCTGGGTGAGGATCGGCATCGGCATTGAACGCAACAATGGGTGGATCCCTTTCTCGTTCTAAAGATGAAGAATTCAAAATTATTACATTACTGTTTTTATTCTTGGGAAGATGAAGAAATAATAATTATTACTGCACATAAAGTTCCTACGGACGGTCAAGTTTTTTTTTTATTCTTGGAAGGGCTACATGTGCTGAATGTAATTGTTTATGCGGGGGAGGTAAAACTGATGATTTCTTGGTGTTAAGAGATGCTGTTTCTCATTTCTGTTGATTTTTAAGAGCAAATTGTTAATTCTCCAGAAACCTATTCTTCTTCTTCTTCTTGGTAATTTGGATCTAGTTCCTTCAAAATTCTTTACCCAGGCAACGATTTCTTAAAAGAGTTAGGCAAGAATAAAGCTGCTCTTATAATGAAGGAGGAACAAGATCAAAATTCCTAAGACAAGGAGATATTTTTGGAGGATGGAAATTTCAGCCACAATTGATAGTATTTTTTCTACCAATTAACCAAAATAGAACTTGACCTTGAAAATTTGGATCTAGTTCCTTCAAAATTCTTTGCCCAGGCAACAATTTCTTGAAAGAGTTGGGCAAGAATAAAGCTGTCCTTCCAATTAAGGAGGAACAAGATCAAAATTCCCAAGAAGAAGAAGCCATTTCTGCCCATGAACCAATCGCAATACAAAAAAGAACTTGACCGGAAATGAACGCAACAATTGACCCAACTGACCTGCCCAATTTTAGGGCAAGACAACGAGAACGCCTCCTCTCCATCTTCGCCGAAGTTCACCACGTCCAGTTCGTACTTCCTCTTCCTGCGTTTGTAACAAACTCCACTGAAATTAGTAATTTCTTCATCGCCCATAATAATCCAGGTGTTTCCGTTCGCGTAGCATGCAAAACTGAAAATGTATACAAAGAAAAACGTGTGCGTCTGGTTCTGCACTTTATAGAAGATATTCTTCCGGTGAAGACTCGCGGGGTGATTCATGGTACGGCCGAGGTAACAGAGGTGGTAATTCAGATCTCTACAACCGACTCTACTTATCTGTATTGCCACCTCGTAATACAGACCTCTGCAACCGACTCTACCAATCCTACCGTACGGCTGAGGTAGCAGAGAGATTACCTATCTGTATTCCCACCTCTGCTGCCTCGGCCGTACCATGAGTCACCCAGCGAGCCGTCGCCGTATTCTACTCACCTTCTATGCCTGTTCGAATACTGCAATTTATGATTCCGAAAGGTTTCTTCGTGCGGCCTGAAATTTCTCCGTGGATTTTGCGCGGACTCACATTTCCAAAGAAAATTTGGCGACCCGGAACCGTTTTTTTCTCGCTTGGAGCCGATTGCGAGCTTCTTCACATGCCGTCCGAATTTGTATTTGCAGCGAAATTGAATTAATTTGACAGATGTCGATTTGAAATTGGGCGACGTCATCGATCCTCACTTTTAACGGAGTTCATTTTTTATATCCGAAAGCTCCGATTTTTCGAGGCGTTAATATTGTCTCGTCTTCTTTATTTTTCTTTCATGATTTAACAAAAATCTCAAAACACCCCATTTCTAGATTTCGAGATAATCGCGAGAGAACGGAAATTGTGGTAATTCTAAAATTGCGCATTTTCGCGAGAGATAAAAAAAATATTAAAACAATTGCCACTAACCTGAAACTTTCCAAAATTACTCAAAATTAATCATACTTCATGGTTTAACAAAAATCACAAAACACCCCATTTCTAGATTTCGGGATAATCGCAAGAGAACGGAAATTGTGGTAATTCTAAAATTGCGCATTTTCGCGAGCGATAAAAAAAATATTAAAACAATTGCCACCAACCTGAAACTTTCCAAAATTACTCAAAATTAATCATGCTTCATGATTTAACAAAAATCTCAAAACACCCCATTTCTAGATTTCGAGATAATCGCAAGAGAACGGAAATTGTGATAATTCTAAAATTGCGCATTTTCGCGAGAGATAAAAAAAATATTAAAACAATTGCCACTAACCTGAAACTTTCCAAAATTACTCAAAATTAATCATACTTCATGGTTTAACAAAAATCACAAAACACCCCATTTCTAGATTTCGGGATAATCGCAAGAGAACGGAAATTGTGGTAATTCTAAAATTGCGCATTTTGCGGGCGATAAAAAAAATATTAAAACAATTGCCACCAACCTGAAACTTTCCAAAATTACTCAAAATTAATCATACTTCATGATTTAACAAAAATCACAAAACACCCCATTTCTAGATTTCGGGATAATCGCAAGAGAACGGAAATTGTGATAATTCTAAAATTGCGCATTTTCGCGAGCGATAAAAAAAATATTAAAACAATTGCCACCAACCTGAAACTTTCCAAAATTACTCAAAATTAATCATACTTCATGGTTTAACAAAAATCACAAAACACCCCATTTCTAGATTACGGGATAATCGCAAGAGGACGGAATTTGTGGTAATTCTAAAATTGCGCATTTTCGCGAGCGATAAAAAATATATTAAAACAATTGCCACCAACCTGAAACTTTCCAAAATTACTCAAAATTAATCATTCTTCATGATTTATTGAAAATCTCAAAACACCCCATTTCTAGATTTCGAGATAATCGCAAGGCAACGGAATTTGTGCTAATTCTAAAATTGCGCATTTTCGCGAGCGATGAAAAAAGTATTAAAACAATTGCCACCAACCTGAAACTTTCCAAAATGACTCAAAATTAATCATTCTTCATGATTTAACTAAAATCTCAAAACACCCCATTTCTAGATTTCGAGATAATCGCGAGAGAACGGAAATTGTGGTAATTCTAAAATTGCGCATTTTCGCGAGCGATAAAAAATATATTAGAACAATTGCCACCAACCTGAAACTTTCCAAAATTACTCAAAATTAATCATCCTTCATGATTTATTGAAAATCTCAAAACACCCCTTTTCTAGATTTCGAGATAATCGCAAGGGAACGGAAATTGTGGTAATTCTAAAATTGCGCATTTTCGCGAGCGATAAAAAAAATATTAAAACAATTGCCACCCACCTGAAACTTTCCAAAATTACTTAAAATTAATCATTCTTCATGATTTAATTAAAATCTCAAAACACCCCATTTCTAGATTTCGTGATAATCGCAAGGGAACGGAAATTGTGGTAATTCTAAAATTGCGCATTTTCGCGAGCGATAAAAAAAATATTAAAACAATTGCCACCCACCTGAAACTTTCCAAAATTACTTAAAATTAATCATTCTTCATGATTTAACTAAAATCTCAAAACACCCCATTTCTAGATTTCGAGATAATCGCGAGAGAACGGAAATTGTGGTAATTCTAAAATTGCGCATTTTCGCGAGCGATGAAAAAAATATTAAAACAATTGCCACCCACCTGAAACTTTCCAAAATTACTTAAAATTAATCATTCTTCATGATTTAATTAAAATCTCAAAACACCCCATTTCTAGATTTCGTGATAATCGCAAGGGAACGGAAATTGTGGTAATTCTAAAATTGCGCATTTTCGCGAGCGATAAAAAAAATATTAAAACAATTGCCACCCACCTGAAACTTTCCAAAATTCTTCATGATTTAACTAAAATCTCAAAACACCCCATTTCTAGATTTCGAGATAATCGCGAGAGAACGGAAATTGTGGTAATTCTAAAATTGCGCATTTTCGCGAGCGATAAAAAATATATTAGAACAATTGCCACCAACCTGAAACTTTCCAAAATTACTTAAAATTAATCATACTTCATGATTTCACAAAAATCTCAAAACACCCCTTCGCTAGATTTCGTAATAATCGCAAGGGAACGGAAATTGTGGTAATTCTTAAATTGCGCATTTTCGCGAGCGATAAAAAAAATATTAAAACAATTGCCACCCACATGAAACTTTCCAAAATTACTTAAAATTAATCATTCTTCATGATTTAATTAAAATCTCAAAACACCCCATTTCTAGATTTCGTGATAATCGCAAGGGAACGGAAATTGTGGTAATTCTAAAATTGCGCATTTTCGCGAGCGATAAAAAAAATATTAAAACAATTGCCACCCACCTGAAACTTTCCAAAATTACTTAAAATTAATCATTCTTCATGATTTAATTAAAATCTCAAAACACCCCATTTCTAGATTTCGTGATAATCGCAAGGGAACGGAAATTGTGGTAATTCTAAAATTGCGCATTTTCGCGAGCGATAAAAAAAATATTAAAACAATTGCCACCCACCTGAAACTTTCCAAAATTACTTAAAATTAATCATTCTTCATGATTTAACTAAAATCTCAAAACACCCCATTTCTAGATTTCGAGATAATCGCGAGAGAACGGAAATTGTGGTAATTCTAAAATTGCGCATTTTCGCGAGCGATAAAAAATATATTAGAACAATTGCCACCAACCTGAAACTTTCCAAAATTACTTAAAATTAATCATACTTCATGATTTCACAAAAATCTCAAAACACCCCTTCGCTAGATTTCGTAATAATCGCAAGGGAACGGAAATTGTGGTAATTCTTAAATTGCGCATTTTCGCGAGCGATAAAAAAAATATTAAAACAATTGCCACCCACCTGAAACTTTCCAAAATTACTTAAAATTAATCATTCTTCATGATTTAATTAAAATCTCAAAACACCCCATTTCTAGATTTCGTGATAATCGCAAGGGAACGGAAATTGTGGTAATTCTAAAATTGCGCATTTTCGCGAGCGATAAAAAAAATATTAAAACAATTGCCACCCACCTGAAACTTTCCAAAATTACTTAAAATTAATCATTCTTCATGATTTAATCAAAATCTCAAAACACCCTATTTCTAGATTTCGAGATAATCGCAAGGGAACGGAAATTGTGGTAATTCTTAAATTGCGCATTTTCGCGAGCGATAAAAAAATATTAAAACAATTGCCACCCACCTGAAACTTTCCAAAATTACTTAAAATTAATCATTCTTCATGATTTAATTAAAATCTCAAAACACCCCATTTCTAGATTTCGTGATAATCGCAAGGGAACGGAAATTGTGGTAATTCTAAAATTGCGTATTTTCGCGAGCGATAAAAAATATATTAAAACAATTGCCACCAACCTGAAACTTTCCAAAATTACTCAAAATTAATCATCCTTCATGATTTATTGAAAATCTCAAAACACCCCTTTTCTAGATTTCGTGATAATCGCAAGGGAACGGAAATTGTGGTAATTCTAAAATTGCGCATTTTCGCGAGCGATGAAAAAAATATTAAAACAATTGCCACCAACCTGAAACTTTCCAAAATTACTCAAAATTAATCATACTTCATGATTTCACAAAAATCTCAAAACACCCCTTCGCTAGATTTCGTAATAATCGCAAGGGAACGGAAATTGTGGTAATTCTTAAATTGCGCATTTTCGCGAGCGATAAAAAAAATATTAAAACAATTGCCACCCACCTGAAACTTTCCAAAATTACTTAAAATTAATCATTCTTCATGATTTAATTAAAATCTCAAAACACCCCATTTCTAGATTTCGTGATAATCGCAAGGGAACGGAAATTGTGGTAATTCTAAAATTGCGCATTTTCGCGAGCGATAAAAAAAATATTAAAACAATTGCCACCCACCTGAAACTTTCCAAAATTACTTAAAATTAATCATTCTTCATGATTTAATTAAAATCTCAAAACACCCCATTTCTAGATTTCGTGATAATCGCAAGGGAACGGAAATTGTGGTAATTCTAAAATTGCGCATTTTCGCGAGCGATAAAAAAAATATTAAAACAATTGCCACCCACCTGAAACTTTCCAAAATTACTTAAAATTAATCATTCTTCATGATTTAACTAAAATCTCAAAACACCCCATTTCTAGATTTCGAGATAATCGCGAGAGAACGGAAATTGTGGTAATTCTAAAATTGCGCATTTTCGCGAGCGATAAAAAATATATTAGAACAATTGCCACCAACCTGAAACTTTCCAAAATTACTCAAAATTAATCATACTTCATGATTTCACAAAAATCTCAAAACACCCCTTCGCTAGATTTCGTAATAATCGCAAGGGAACGGAAATTGTGGTAATTCTAAAATTGCGTATTTTCGCTAGCGATAAAAAATATATTAAAACAATTGCCACCAACCATGAAACTTTCCAAAATTACTCAAAATTAATCATACTTCATGATTTCACAAAAATCTCAAAACACCCCTTCGCTAGATTTCGTAATAATCGCAAGGGAACGGAAATTGTGGTAATTCTTAAATTGCGCATTTTCGCGAGCGATAAAAAAAATATTAAAACAATTGCCACCCACCTGAAACTTTCCAAAATTACTTAAAATTAATCATTCTTCATGATTTAATTAAAATCTCAAAACACCCCATTTCTAGATTTCGTGATAATCGCAAGGGAACGGAAATTGTGGTAATTCTAAAATTGCGCATTTTCGCGAGCGATAAAAAAAATATTAAAACAATTGCCACCCACCTGAAACTTTCCAAAATTACTTAAAATTAATCATTCTTCATGATTTAATCAAAATCTCAAAACACCCTATTTCTAGATTTCGAGATAATCGCAAGGGAACGGAAATTGTGGTAATTCTTAAATTGCGCATTTTCGCGAGCGATAAAAAAAATATTAAAACAATTGCCACCCACCTGAAACTTTCCAAAATTACTTAAAATTAATCATTCTTCATGATTTAATTAAAATCTCAAAACACCCCATTTCTAGATTTCGTGATAATCGCAAGGGAACGGAAATTGTGGTAATTCTAAAATTGCGTATTTTCGCGAGCGATAAAAAATATATTAAAACAATTGCCACCAACCTGAAACTTTCCAAAATTACTCAAAATTAATCATCCTTCATGATTTATTGAAAATCTCAAAACACCCCTTTTCTAGATTTCGAGATAATCGCAAGGGAACGGAAATTGTGGTAATTCTAAAATTGCGTATTTTCGTTAGCGATAAAAAATATATTAAAACAATTGCCACCGACCATGAAACTTTCCAAAATTACTCAAAATTAATCATCCTTCATGATTTATTGAAAATCTCAAAACACCCCTTTTCTAGATTTCGAGATAATCGCAAGGGAACGGAAATTGTGGTAATTCTAAAATTGCGTATTTTCGTTAGCGATAAAAAATATATTAAAACAATTGCCACCAACCATGAAACTTTCCAAAATTACTCAAAATTAATCATACTTCATGATTTCACAAAAATCTCAAAACACCCCTTTTCTAGATTTCGAGATAATCGCAAGGGAACGGAAATTGTGGTAATTCTAAAATTGCGTATTTTCGTTAGCGATAAAAAATATATTAAAACAATTGCCACCGACCATGAAACTTTCCAAAATTACTCAAAATTAATCATCCTTCATGATTTATTGAAAATCTCAAAACACCCCTTTTCTAGATTTCGAGATAATCGCAAGGGAACGGAAATTGTGGTAATTCTAAAATTGCGTATTTTCGTTAGCGATAAAAAATATATTAAAACAATTGCCACCAACCATGAAACTTTCCAAAATTACTCAAAATTAATCATACTTCATGATTTCACAAAAATCTCAAAACACCCCTTTTCTAGATTTCGAGATAATCGCAAGGGAACGGAAATTGTGGTAATTCTAAAATTGCGTATTTTCGTTAGCGATAAAAAATATATTAAAACAATTGCCACCGACCATGAAACTTTCCAAAATTACTCAAAATTAATCATCCTTCATGATTTATTGAAAATCTCAAAACACCCCTTTTCTAGATTTCGAGATAATCGCAAGGGAACGGAAATTGTGGTAATTCTAAAATTGCGTATTTTCGTTAGCGATAAAAAATATATTAAAACAATTGCCACCGACCATGAAACTTTCCAAAATTACTCAAAATTAATCATCCTTCATGATTTATTGAAAATCTCAAAACACCCCTTTTCTAGATTTCGAGATAATCGCAAGGGAACGGAAATTGTGGTAATTCTAAAATTGCGTATTTTCGTTAGCGATAAAAAATATATTAAAACAATTGCCACCGACCATGAAACTTTCCAAAATTACTCAAAATTAATCATCCTTCATGATTTATTGAAAATCTTAAAACACCCCATTTCTAGATTTCGGGATAATCGCAAGAGAACGGAACTTAATTTTGCAGATTTTTGGAGAATTAACCGTCGTTTTTGTAATTCCTTTTGATTAGCATGAATTTGTCTGCTATTATTGCATTGGTACCCTTGACTTCAATTTCGAATCCAATTCCACGAGTTGTTTCACGTTTATGAAAGGCCGTGCGCTGTTATTTTTCAATCTAGGCTTAAGTGGACGTCCATTGTAATCCGACGACGACGACGAATCCAAGACCTACGCCGGCTTCTATTTTAATCCGTGATGACCGACGCAAAATTGCGATCAGCCACAATTTCCGTGTAATGATGTAATGCCCGCCACAGACAGACACACACGCAACTTCAAAAAATTCTTGTAGGCAAAGGGAGTTTTACTTTAATTTCTCTGTACAAGAAAATTGTTTTGTATTTGGTTGACCGACCTTTAATGTGTTTGCAACCATCGTCTTTATATTTTTTTCAACCGTTTGAGTCACAAACAGCGCAATCGCGCTGTTGATACAAGACAAGCGCTATTGCGCTGTTTGGCGCTTTTCGACCATAAGTTCCAAAGGGTTAATTCTAATTTAATTTGACGATTGATTCGATTTCGTTTTAATACCACGGGCACGTTCTGTGAATAAATGACATCATCATCAGGGCATTACATCACCTCCGCAAGTGGAACGGTCGAAACCAGCAGCGGAGGAACAACAGAGCGCGGTCGAGCGGTAGAACTGGGGGCGACCGGTGAAGCCGAACGCGTCGGCTTTCTTTTCAGTCCGTTCAGTGCTTCCGAGAGTGCAACAGGCGTAGAGTGTCTAGTCTAGTGGTCGGGATCGATTCATCTTCGCCAACGCCCGAAACAAAATTCGTCTACGCAAAACAAAGGAAATCAAGTAACAATGGCAGTCAGCAGGTTGTCTATTATCAAATTCATTGAGCTGGTATGTACCTATTTGTACAAAACAATAATTCTTTATTCAATCGCTGGTCTATTATATCTCAAATAATCGTGCAAAGTTTGAAAAAAATCGGTGTAGTAGTTTTCGAGATATCGGGAATACCGACTTTGAAATTGCGGTTTTGCACGGTTGAACGGGGTGTACTTCGAACGCCTGTAACTCCGTCAATTTTAATCGGACCAACTCCAAATTTTCAAGGAATATTCTATACATGTTGTTTGATTTTGCTTAAAAATATCGCTCATTTTACGTCAAGAAAAAAAAGACCGTACGTCGAAAAGAAAAATACCTTCATTCAATCACTAGTCTATTATATCTGAAATAATCGTGTCAAGTTTGAAAAAAATCGGTGCAGTAGTTTTCGAGATATCGTGAATACCGACTTTAAAATTGCGGTTTTGCACGGTTGAACGGGGTGTACTTCGAACGCCTGTAACTCCGTCAATTTTAATCGGACTAACTCCAAATTTGCAGAGAATATATACATGTTGTTCGATTTTGTGTGAAAATATCGCTCGTTTTACGTCAAGAAACAAAAAGACCATACGTCGAAAGAAAAAATACCTTCACTCAATCACTAGTCTATTATATCTCAAATAATTGTACCAAGTTTGAAAAAAATCGGTACAGTAGTTTTCGAGATATCGTGAATACCGACTTTGAAATCGCGGTTTTGCACGGTAATATGAACGCCCGTAATAATTCCGTCAATTTTAACTGACTCCAAATTTTCAAGGAATATTCTCTAAATATTGTTCGATTTTGCATGAAAATATCGCTCGTTTTTCGTCAAAAAACCAACAGAACCATACGTCGAAAAAAAATATTCCGTCATTCAATCACTGGTTTATTACATCTCAAATAATAATGTTAGTTTGTTAATCTGCCAAATGACTATCGACCAGAGTTCTTTATGTTTTTTTTCTGTCTTTAGTAGTTCGATAATATTTTTTTAATAAGTATTATTTTCGCCGATTTTTTTAGAAAAAACCCGTGAATATTTTTTTGCAGAGTAAAAATTTCAGCATGCTATTATTTACTTTTTCTATTTTGCGTCTAAAACGGAGTCATTAACGCACTCATATGGGTTCGTTAATGGCTCCCGAGTGCTTTAATAATGTAATTCTTCAAGGTTGGCACCGTTGAAATTCAGTCAACCTGTGCTAAATTTTCGGCGAGATAGTATTAAGGTTATGTGATTTGTGGAAATCGCAAACTAATTTCAAATTGAAATGGTTATTATCAGTGTTACCAACCACCATAGAATTTTCTAAATATGTATGGGCGATTTTTTAATTTAGAAATGGAATAAAAGGGGCAAAATAGAAAATCGTTCATGAGGCCATTTTTCGCGCTTGTCCATTAGAAAACTGGTCGGTACGCTCGTCGTTTTCTAAACTTGGACGCGTGCGAAAAAATCGCGCTTATTCAACTCGTGTTTTAATATACGAATATTTCTATATGCAGATAAACAAACTTCAATCAAAATTAATGTATGATTAATATTAATTGTACATCAAAATTAGTCCGAAATTATTTAGATTTTGTAATCGCTTGCAGTGAATAAAAACAGCTATTATTCACAAGTGACTAAAACTCCTGATTACACACCGCTATAAACAACTGGTGATTCGTTATTCGTTCGGTTTTTTTTTTTGCTCGACAGACTCGTGGGAATTTCCATCGTAGATCTCATTGACTCACTTATAATGTAATGAGCCATTATTCTATTATGTATTTATGAATTAGCAGAAGAAGATGTAACGGCAGTGAGAAGACATTCACTTTTACAATTGGTCGTTTGTTTAGCGAAATGAATTAAAAATACATGTTTTTGGTTATTTTTTACTTTCTCCGTTACGAAATACGGGACAGTATTGTGGTCGTGAATTTTGTTTTAGCGGAAATATCCGTTTTGATGTCCTTAGAGGCGATTTCAACCATTTCTGAAAAAAAAATTGTGTGTGTTTGATCAATCAATCAATTTATTTCACTTAGGCCACCATAATACATATATGTACAATAAATTATTAATGTATAGATACAGTATTTGCGGATGTGATCGTCATCTTGGTGTCCGTCTCTCTGTTCTGTCTGTTTTGTCTGTTCTGTCTGTTCTGTCTGTTCTGTCTGTTCTGTCTGTTCTGTCTGTTCTGTCTGTTCTGTCTGTTCTGTCTGTTCTGTCTGTTCTGTCTGTTCTGTCTGTTCTGTCTGTTCTGTCTGTTCTGTCTGTTCTGTCTGTTCTGTATGTTCTGTCTGTTCTGTTCTGTCTATTCTATCTGTTCTGTTCTGTCTGTCTTACTGTTCTGTCGTGTCTGTTCTGTTCTGCCTGTCTGCGTGTTCGTCTGTCCGTCTGTTTGTTCTGTCTCTCTCTGGTCATTTTGTTGTCTGTTTGTTTTGTCTGTCTGTCTGTTTGTTTTATCTGTCTGTCTGTTTGTCTGTTTGCCTGTCTATTCTGTCTGTTATGTCTGTCTGTTCCGTCTGTCTGTTTATTTGTCTGGCTTACTGTTCTGTTTGTCTGTCTGTATGTTTTGTCTTTCTGTTCTGTTCCGTCTGTCTTACTGTTCTGTCCTGTCTGTTTTGTTCTGTCTGTTTTGTCTGTCTGCGTGTTCGTCTGTCCGACTGTTTGTTCTATCTCTCTCTCTGTTCGTTTTGTTTGTCTGATTGTTTTGTCTGTCTGTCTGTTTGTCTATTTGTCTGTCTGTTTATTTGTCCGGCTTACTGTTCCGTCTGTTCTGTCTACCTGTCTGTCTGTCGGTCTGTCCGCCTGTTGGTCTGTCTGTCTTGCCGTCTTGTCTGTTTTGTCTGTTCTGTCCTATCTATTCTGTTTTATCTGCCTGTCTGTCTGTCTTTATCTGTCCGTCTGTTTGTTCTATCTGTCTGTCTGTTTGTTTTGTCTGTCTGTCTGTTTGCCTGTCTGTTCTGTCTGCTATGTCTATCTGTTCCGTCTGTCTGTTTATTTGTCTGGCTTACTGTTCTGTCTGTTCTGTCTGTCTGTCTGTCTGTCTGTTTATTTGTCTGGCTTACTGTTCTCTCTGTTCTGTCTGTCTGTTTGTTTGTTTGTCTGTCTGTCTGTTTATTTGTCTGGCTTACTGTTCTCTCTGTTCTGTCTGTCTGTTTGTTTGTTTGTCTGTTCTCTCTGTTCTGTCTGTCTGTTTGTTTGTCTGTCTGTCTATTTGTTTGTCTGTCTGTCTGTTTGTCTGTCTGTCTGTTTGTTTGTCTGTCTGTCTGTTTGTTTGTCTGTCTGTCTGTTCTGTCTGCTATGTCTGTCTGTTCCGTCTGTCTGTTCCGTCTGTCTGTTTATTTGTCTGGCTTACTGTTCGCTCTGTTCTGTCTGTCTGTTTGTTTGTCTGGCTTACTGTTCTGTGTGTTCTGTCTGTTCTATCTGTTATGTCTGTTCTGTCTGTTTGTCTGTCTGTCTGTTTGTTCTGTCTGTCTTACTTATTTATTTATTTATTTATTCTTCATTTTCGCCACCATATTACAATATAAGGTATTTAAAGTTACATTGCGGTGGATATGAGCGTCAGATTAATATATAAAAAATATAAAAACATAAATACAGTTGACACATAAAAAGTAGATACAATATTAAATATTAAATTATTATAGTAAATACATTAAAAGCTTAGATTAAAATTAAAATTAAAAGTATTGTGTTCTGTCTGTTCTGTCTGTTTTGTCTGCCTGTCTGTCTGTTTGTCTTTGTCTGTCTGTTTTGTCTGCCTGTCTGTCTGTTTGTCTTTGTTTGTCCGTCTGTTTGTCTGCCTGTATGTCTGTCTGTCTGTCTTACTGTTCTGTCTGTTCTGTCTGTTCTGTCTGTTCTGTCTGTCTGTATGTGTCTGTTTATCTGTTTGTATGTTATGTCTGTCTGTATGTATCAGTTTGTTTGTCTGTCTGTCGGTCTTACTGTTTTGTCTGTTATGTCTGTTCTATCTGTTCTATTTGTTTGTTCTGTCTGTCTGTTTGTTTTGTCTGTCTGTCTGTTTATCTGTCTGTCTGTTTGTCTGTTCTGTCTGTCTGTATGTGTCAGTTTATTTGTCTGTTCTGTCTGTTCTGTCTGCCTATCTGCCTGTCTGTCAGTCTGTATGTGCCTATCTATCTGTTTGTCTGCCTGTCTTTGTCTGTCTGTTTGTTCTGTCTGTCTGTCTGTCTTTGTCTATTCATCCGTTTGTTCTGTCTGTTTGTCTATTTGTTCTATCTATCTGTTTGTTCTGCCTGTTTGTTTTTGTCTGTCTGTTCTGACTGTTCTGTCTATTCCGTCTATTCTATCTGCCTGTCTGTCAGTCTATATGTGTCTGTCTATCTGTTTGTCTGTCTGTCTTTGTCTGTTTGTTTTGTCTGTATGTCTGTCTGTTTGTTCTGTCTGTCTGTCTGTCTGTTTGTTATGTCTGTCTGTCTGTCTGTCTGTTTGTTATGTCTGTCTGTCTGTCTGTCTTTGTCTATCTATCTGTTTGTTCTGTCTGTTTGTCTGTTTGTTCTGCCTGTTTGTCTTTTGTCTGTCTGTTCTGTCTGTTCTGTCTATTCTGTCTGCCTGGCTGTCAGTCTGTATGTGTCTGTCTATCTATTTGTCTGTCTGTATTTGTCTGTTTGTTTGTCTGTCTGTCTGTTTGTTCTGTCTGTCTGTCTGTCTGTCTGTCTGTCTTTGTCTATCCATCTGTTTGTCTGTTTGTTCTGTCTGTCTGTTTGTTCTGCCTGTTTGTTTTTTGTCTGTCTGTTCTGTCTGTCAGTCTGTATGTGCTATCTGTTTGTCTGTCTGTCTGTCTTTGTCTGTTTATTTTGTCTATATGTCTGTCTGTTTGTCTGTCTGTCTGTCTGTCTGTCTGTTTGTCTGTCTGTCTATCTGTCTGTTTGTTTCGTCTATCTGTTTGTTCCGTCTGTCTTTGTCTATCCATCTGTTTGTTCTGTCTGTTTATTCTGCCTGTTTATTTTTTCTCATTTGCAAGAAGCAACAATGAAAACAATTGAATAACTTATTATAAATTAAATTACAACAGATGCACCATTTTGCGGGTAAATCAATTCTCTTCATTTCGGCATTTAAATCATGAAAATCCAATGCCGCGTTTGCAAGTTTAACCTTTTTGTTTTAGTTTTAAATCAAACACTTGATTTTGCTGTCAAATACCGCGTTTGCAAGTTAAACAATTTTTTTTTTATTTCAAATCAAAAACTTGATTTTGTTGATTTCGAATTTTAGCAATTTTCATTGTCTCTGCATGATTGTATTACACTATATATTCTTTATTTTTGAACATATAAAATATCATGAACAAAACTTGCGTTTAACGCCTCAGCAATTTTTAAAAATCCATTTTTTTTTTCGAAGCGCCAAAATGGATACAAATTTTCACTTTTGATCAAGTGAAAATGTCTCAAAATCCAGTGATGGGATGTTTGATTTTTTTATGGAATCATAATCTTAAATGAATTATAAGTAATTTTGAGAAATTTCTAGTCGATTGCAATTGTTTTTATATTTTTTTCAAACCGCCAAAATGATAACAAATTTTCACAAATTTGCTTTTTGATCAAATGAAAATATCTCAAAATCCAGTGATGGGATGTATGAATTGTTTTATGAAATCGTAATCTTTCATAAATTTTCAGTAATTTTGAGAAATTTCAAGTCGATTGCAATTGTTTTTATATTTTTTTCAAGCCGCCAAAATGATAACAAATTTTCACAACTTTACTTTTTGATCAAATGAAAATATCTCAAAATCCAGTGATGGGGTGTGTGAATTTTTTTATGCAACCATAATCTTTAATGAATTTTAAGTAATTTTGACAAATTTCAAGACGGTTGCAATTGTTTTTCTATTTTTTTCAAGCCGCCAAAATGATTACAAATTTTCACAACTTTACTTTTTGATCAAATGAAAATATCTCAAAATGCAGTGATGGGGTATTTGAATTTTTTATGGAATCGTAATCTTTAATGAATTTTCAGTAATTTTGAGAAATTTGAAGTCGATTGCAATTGTTTTTATATTTTTTTCAAGCCGCCAAAATGATAACAAATTTTCACAAATTTACCTTTTGATCAAATGAAAATATCTCTAAATCCAGTGGTGGGGTGTTTGAATTTTTTTATGGAATCGTAATCTTTAATAAATTTTGAGTAATTTTGAGAAATTTCAAGTCGGTTACAATTGTTTTCCTAATTTTTTCAAGCCGCCAAAATGATAACAAATTTTCACAACTTTACTTTTTGATCAAATGAAAATATCTCAAAATCCAGTGATGGGGTGTGCGATTTTTTTTATGAAATCATAATCTTTAATGAATTTTGAGTAAATTTGAGAAATTTCAAGTCGATTGCAATTGTTTTCCTATTTTTTTCAAGCCGCCAAAATGATAACTTCGAAAAACTGTATTTTGGCAATTTTTATTGATTCGACGTGAATATTTTCTATGTGTACCCGAAAATAAATTATTATTAGATTCTCTTCGCAACAATAGATATTTCTATCGTTCAGCCACTAAAGAAATTTTTATTTTTGACGAACAAAGAGTATACAGGTACGTGGTATGTTCACGACCCCTAAACACCCTTGGAGGTAGTTCAGTGTGACCCATTAGGTATTGAGATTGGTCCCCTCTTCACCTGTTTATTCACGGCCCCTAAACACCCTTGCTCTAACCGGTTCACTCACTCTGTCAAGATACCAATTATTTTTTAGAATTAATTCGTCCTTGAAGAAATTAAGTTTAAAGTTTCTGTTGGATTTTGATACACTTGCAGCCAGATTATTGTCTGTAGCTTCGATGAGTTTAGTTTATCTTCATCAAATTGTGGTATTAACGAACTTTGTAAAATTTTCAAAATTAAATTTAAAAAAAAACTGATTTTTAAACTTGTAATTCGTTTATTAGTCGTTGTGCCAATTACGTTGTAGTATGAGTCACTGTACATGCATTCACACGATAAACTTTAAACCTTATCAGGTTGGACAAACAAACAGTTAATCTATATTCAACAAATATTTATCACGTTTATTTATATATAGAAAAATAAATTGTAAAAATTAATTGAGGACAGTTTTATTATCTGCTGCAGCATGAACGGAAATCCAATTCAAGGGCGTCACTACGCAGTTGGAACAGTCTGCTTCAAATGTTCCTTCCCGGATAAAGTGAAATATGTTACACTCAATTTTTTGAAGAGAATTGCACGATTTATATTTATTTCAATTTTCCTCGTTGTAAACTCGACAATTCAAAATTTAGAATTTTAAAAAATTCTCAACTCGCAAGAAAATTGTTGGATTTTTAAAAACCAAAATTATTTTGAAAGATTGATGTTTCCTTGACTAAATAAAAAATTTGTAGAAGTTTACCCGCACGATTTATATTTATTTCAATTTTTTTCGTTGTAAACTCCACAATTCAAAATTTAGAATTTTAAAAAATTCGCAAGTCGCAAGAAAATTGTTGGATTTTTAAAAACCGAAATTATTTAGAAAGAATGATGTTTCCTAAACTAAATTAAATTTTTGTAGAATTTTATCTGCACGATTTATATTTATTTAAATTTTTCTCGTTGTAAACTCGACAATTCAAAATTTAGAATTTTAAAAAATTCGCAACTTGCAAGAAAATTGTTGGATTTTTAAAAACCTAAATTATTTTGAAAGATTCATGTTTCCTTGACTAAATAAAAAAATTTGTAGAATTTTACCCGCACGATTTATATTTATTTCAATTTTTCTCGTTGTAAACTCGACAATTCAAAATTTAGAATTTTAAAAATTCACAACTCGCAAGAAAATTGTTGGATTTTTTAAAACTCAAATTATTTTGAAAGATTGATGTTTCCTTGACTAAATAAAATTTTTGTAGAATTTTACCCGCACGATTTATATTTACTTCTCGTTGTGAACCGTTGAAAAGAACCGGTTCACTTCACACTCGTTCAGGGAGCCGAACCGTTTTAATAAATGTTATATCTCGATATTTTCTATGTCACACAAGAATTAAACAAAATATGAAGATAACACGTTTTGTTTAATCATGACTAATGCGTTCAGTTTCCCATCCTGATAACCCCAACCGCCAAATTGCGTCCATTACAGATAAGAACTGGTTTCGTGTTATCAGCGGCGTTCATTTTAGAAAGTACATTAGCGTTTTGGGTGTGAGTCATAAGTCCACGAATTTTATTTCGGATCGATTGAACGGCGCGACCGACGCCGACGCCGACGGCGCCTTCACGTTGAAACTGTATTTTGCTAAATATTCAACATTCCATAAATAACGCCACGCTTTTGCGGACGTTATAAGAATAACAGGATGAAAGACGGCGATTTAAATAGAACGGTTGTGTTTGGAGTAATAATTTTAAATTTTTTGTAATTATTAAAGTCTGCGCTGGAAATTTTACATCTGTCGATTGCGGATATCGACGACGCAAATTAAATGATAATCTGAGGGCAACTTGAATAAACTTTAATTTTTGAAGAATGATCTTATTTTCAAAAATAAGATCTTTTGGTCAAAACAAAAATTTTATGACGAAAAACTGACTTTTTGCAGAAACTCTGTTGTGGTTTCCACATCAAATATGGCAAGTGAATGAAACTGTGGTACATTAAAGCTAAGAAGTGTATCTGCATAATTTGGCAATTAAAACTTTTCCAACTTCACCGAGAGAAAAATGGCGCCGATCAAAAGTAAAATTTGATGATCAAAAACTGACTTTCTGCAGAAATTCTATTGTAGATTCCACATTAAATATGACAATTGAATGAAACTGTGGTACATTAAAGCTAAGAAGTGTACCTCTACAATTTGCCAATTAAAACTTTTCCAACTTCACCTAGAGAAAAATGGCGCCGATCAAAATTAAAATTTGATCATCAAAAACTGACCTTTTGCAGAAACTTTATTGTAGATTCCACATCAAATATGACAATTGAATGAAACTGTGGTACATTAAAGCTAAGAAGTGTACCTCTACAATTTGCCAATTAAAACTTTTCCAACTTCACCTAGAGAAAAATGGCGCCGATCAAAATTAAAATTTGATCATCAAAAACTGACCTTTTGCAGAAACTTTATTGTAGATTCCACATCAAATATGACAATTGAATGAAACTGTGGTACATTAAAGCTAAGAAGTGTACCTCTACAATTTGCCAATTAAAACTTTTCCAACTTCACCTAGAGAAAAATGGCGCCGATCAAAAGTAAAATTTGATGATCAAAAACTGACTTTTTGCAGAAATTCTATTGTAGATTCCACATTAAATATGACAATTGAATGAAACTGTGGTACATTAAAGCTAAGAAGTGTACCTCTACAATTTGCCAATTAAAACTTTTCCAACTTCACCTAGAGAAAAATGGCGCCGATCAAAATTAAAATTTGATCATCAAAAACTGACCTTTTGCAGAAACTTTATTGTAGATTCCACATCAAATATGACAATTGAATGAAACTGTGGTACATTAAAGCTAAGAAGTGTACCTCTACAATTTGCCAATTAAAACTTTTCCAACTTCACCGAGAGAAAAATGGCGCTGATCAAAAGTAAAATTTGATGATTAAAAACTGACTTTTTACAGAAACTCTATTGTAGATTCCACATCAAATATAACAATTGAATGAAACTGTGATACTTTAAAGCTAAGAAGTGTGCCTGCATAATTTGGCAATTAAAACTTTTCCAACTTCACCGAGAGAAAAATGGCGCCGATCAAAATTAAAATTTGATGATCAAAAACTGACTTTTTGCAGAAACTCTATTGTAGATTCCACACCAAATATGACAATTGAATAAAACTGTGGTACTTTAAAGCTAAGAAGTGTACCTGTATAATTTGCCAATTCAAACTTTTCCAACTTCACCGAGAGAAAAATGGCGCCGATCAAAATTAAAATTTGATGATCAAAAACTGACTTTTTGCAGAAACTCTATTGTAGATTCCACATCAAATATGACAATTGAATGAAACTGTGGTACTTTAAAGCTAAGAAGTATACCTCTACAATTTGCCAATTAAAACTTTTCCAACTTCACCGAGAGAAAAATGGCGCCGATCAAAATTAAAATTTGATGAGCAAAAACTGACTTTTTCTAGAAACTTTATTGTAGATTCCACATCAAATATGACAATTGAATGAAACTGTGGTGCATTAAAGCTAAGAAGTGTACCTCTACAATTTGCCAATTAAAACTTTTCCAACTTCACCGAGAGAAAAATGGCACCGATCAAAATTTGATGATCAAAAACTGACTTTTTGCAGAAACTCTATTGTAGATTCCACACCAAATATGACAATTGAATAAAACTGTGGTACTTTAAAGCTAAGAAGTGTACCTGTATAATTTGCCAATTAAAACTTTTCCAACTTCACCGAGAGAAAAATGGCGCCGATCAAAATTAAAATTTGATGATCAAAAATTGACTTTTTCCAGAAACTCTATTGTAAATTCCACATCAAATATGACAATTGAATGAAACTGTGGTACATTAAAGCTAAGAAGTGTACCTGTATAATTTGCCAATTAAAACTTTTCCAACTTCACCGAGAGAAAAATGGCGCCGATCAAAATTAAAATTTGTTGATCAAAAACTGACTTTTTGCAGAAACTCTATTGTAGATTCCACATCAAATATGAAAATTGAATGAAACTGTGGTACATTAAAGCTACGAAGTGTACCTGTATAATTTGCCAATTAAAACTTCTCCAACTTCACTGAGAGAAAAATGGCGCCGATCAAAATTAAAATTTGATGATCAAAAACTGACTTTTTCCAGAAACTCTATTGTAGATTCCACATCAAATACGACAATTGAATAAAACTGTGGTACTTTAAAGCTAAGAAGTGTACCTGTATAATTTGCCAATTCAAACTTTTCCAACTTCACCGAGAGAAAAATGGCGCCGATCAAAATTTAAATTTGATGATCAAAAACTGACTTTTTGCAGAAACTCCGTTGTAGATTCCACATCAAATATGACAATTGAATGAAACTGTGGTACTTTGAAGCTAAGAAGTGTACCTGTATAATTTGCCAATTAAAACTTTTCCAACTTCACCGAGAGAAAAATGGCGCCAATCAAAATTCAAATTTGATGATCAAAAATTGACTTTTTCCAAAAACTCTATTGTAAATTCCACATCAAATATGACAATTGAATGAAACTGTGGTACATTAAAGCTAAGAAGTGTACCTCTACAATTTGCCAATTAAAACTTTTCCAACTTCACCGAGAGAAAAATGGCGCTGATCAAAATGAAAATTTGATGATCAAAAACTGACTTTTTGCAGAAACTCTATTGTAGATTCCACATCAAATACGACAATTGAATGAAACTGTGATACTTTAAAGCTAAGAAGTGTACCTGCATAATTTGCCAGTTAAAACTTTTCCAACTTCACCGAGAGAAAAATGGCGCTGATCAAAATTAAAATTTGATGATCAAAAATTGACTTTTTCCAAAAACTCTATTGTAAATTCCACATCAAATATGACAATTGAATGAAACTGTGGTACATTAAAGCTAAGAAGTGTACCTCTACAATTTGCCAATTAAAACTTTTCCAACTTCACCGAGAGAAAAATGGCGCTGATCAAAATGAAAATTTGATGATCAAAAACTGACTTTTTGCAGAAACTCTATTGTAGATTCCACATCAAATACGACAATTGAATGAAACTGTGATACTTTAAAGCTAAGAAGTGTACCTGCATAATTTGCCAGTTAAAACTTTTCCAACTTCACCGAGAGAAAAATGGCGCCGATCAAAAGTAAAATTTGATGATCAAAAACTGACTTTCTGCAGAAACTCTATTGTAGATGCCACATCAAATATAACAATTGAATGAAACTGTGGTACTTTAAAGCTAAGAAGTGTACCTCTACAATTTGCTAATTAAAACTTTTCCAACTTCACCGAGAGAAAAATGGCGCCGATCAAAATTAAAATTTGATGATCAAAAACTGACTTTTTGCAGAAACTCTGTTGTAGATTCCACATCAAATATGACAATTGGATGAAACTGTGGTACTTTAAAGCTAAGAAGTGTACCTCTACAAGTTGCCAATTTAAACTTTTCCAACTTCACCGAGAAAAAAATGGCGCCGATCAAAATTAAAATTTGATGATCAAAAACTGACTTTTTCCAGAAACTCTATTGTAGATTCCACATCAAATACGACAATTGAATAAAACTGTGGTACTTTAAAGCTAAGAAGTGTACCTGTATAATTTGCCAATTCAAACTTTTCCAACTTCTCCGAGAGAAAAATGGCGCCGATCAAAATTAAAATTTGATGATCAAAAATTGACTTTTTCCAAAAACTCTATTGTAAATTCCACATCAAATATGACAATTGAATGAAACTGTGGTACATTAAAGCTAAGAAGTGTACCTGTATAATTTGCCAATTAAAACTTTTCCAACTTCACCGGGAGAAAAATGGCGCCGATCAAAATTAAAATTTGATGAATAAAAACTGACTTTTTGCAGAAATTCTATTGTAGATTCCACATTAAATATGACAATTGAATGAAACTGTGGTACTTTAAAGCTAAGAAGTGTACCTCTACAAGTTGCCAATTAAAACTTTTCCAACTTCACCGAGAGAAAAATGGCGCCGATCAAAATTAAAATTTGATGAGCAAAAACTGACTTTTTCCAGAAACTTTATTGTAGATTCCACATCAAATATCACAATTGAATGAAACTGTGGTACTTTAAAGCTAAGAAGTGTACCTCTACAATTTGCCAATTAAAACTTTTCCAACTTTACCGAGAGTTTTTTTTTTTTGCAGAAAACTCACAAAATCCTTGATATAAAAGAGACAATAAAATCCAACCCATAATTTTGAACCACTTTTCCAATAAACGCTCCTCCGCGGTGTTTCGCTTAATTCTAGAAAATGGGCACCTCAATTACAGAGGCGTTCTTTAACTCCTCAACTCTTTTTCTCTCTTGGTGACGAATTTTTCGCGCACACGTAATTGTTTATTTATAAATATAGCGCGGGCAACATTTTTATGCAAATCCGTTGTTACGGAACGGCGTCACGCATAAAACGTAGAGTCGCTCGTTTTCGATGGCGTCACCTACAAAAGGTCGCAGCTTTGACCCAAATACGGACATAAAGAAAGAAGACAGGATGCGCGATAACATGTTCAGGGTCGACGTGTTTTGAATGTTAAATCCCAAATGAATTGTTATTGTGATGTATGTAAACGGTGGTCCAGTATTGTTAATAAAATTAGAAAGCGCAATCTATTGTCTGAATGTTGTATTAAACTAGCTACACTGATGAGAGCTGAAAGGTCGAAACCGGTCTGTAGGTGTGATGGGGAGAGAATAAGTAATGTTTACATCGATAAGAATTGTTGGGATTGAAGACAAACTATGATGACTAAGCTTTGAGTTTCAAGGTCACGAAAAATGTGACGTAAACCTTTCCATAGTTATTCATGTCAAAACTTGCCCTCCGTGCATAACTGTGCTATTTTATGTCGTAAATATGTAAAAGGTACCAATGACCTGATTTTGATTTCCGATTTCAGGTGCTCACGGCCGTCTGCGCCGGCCTCCTCTACAAGAATGGAATGAGCGGCGATTTAAACACCGATTTCATCACCACGGGCACATTCTGCGGTTTCTTCATCATCCTCTTTGGAGGTCTTTCAGGTAATTAAATCGCTGGGTTATTTACAAAACCAAAAAAAAATGCAACCTTTACCAAATAAGTTTAAATTGCGCCATCAGCGTCTAACAGTCTGCGCCTACTTTTAATGATTTAAATATTATTCATTGACAATTGATGTGTGAAACAACATCAACAACAACACTCGAGGTGTTTCATCTGATCATCTGACTAATTTTTAAATTGTGCCATCAGCGTGCAATTTCGTGATCTACGTTTAATAATTTAAATATTGTTCTTTTATCAATGATGCGTTGTGTTTAATAATATTTTAAAGCGAAAATTGAGTGGCCGATCACACCAGGCCACCATGGTGGCGGCACCAGTGGCGCCACCTATCAACTGTATTAAGTGAAACGGAACATAACACACCTTGTTGTGTGCCTGCAAAATGTTTTCCTAAAAACAACGCACAAATCGCAGTCTCCTGGACCGGTCATGCTTCAAAATTTCGACCAAAAACAGTAACAATTTTCAACTTCTTCTAGGACACTTGATGTCATCTCCAATCACCAGAAGAATCGACGTGTTCTACTGCCTCCTCGGCTGCGCCCTTTTCGTGGCCTCCGGCGCCCTCAACATCAAACACTACGAGAACGCCTGGACGAAAGAGAAGAGGGACTACGGCCTGGCGATGGCCTCCATGGCCATCATCAACGGCGCCGCCTTCCTCATCGACTCCCTGTTAACGTGGCGCGGTGATTATTAATCTTTTTTTCTCACATCGAATCCACAGCCAAAGATTCCCATTTTTTTTTTCTTCAAATTTTTCGACGGTGCTTTCAAAACTGAACGGACGAGAGAGTGGGCTATTTTTGTAACAAAAGAAGTAATATATAAATAGTTGTAACTTAGATATATATTTTTTAATTTTTAATATTTATACGTCTCGATGTTTACAAATTTTATATACGATTTTAGGCTTTTGATGTATTTTTTTTTATAAGTGAAATAAAAATATAAACTGTTAACAGGAGATTCCATATTATACCAGATTAATAGAGTACCATAAGTACTATTAATTTTTATACATTTTTTGTGAAATTTTCAGCTTTGCAGCTCTTCCAGTTTAGCCGTGGCATTAAGTTAATGTTAACTTCCGGTGTAACCGGAAGTCGTATAATCTTAAAATTATTTTTATTGAAAACAAAAATTATCTAAAATCCAAATTTGCAATCAAAAATATAACTTCCTATAGAAAATAAGGAAATTGGTGTTTACTTCCGGTGTAACCGGAAGTCGTATAATCTTAAAATTATTTTCATTGGAAACAAAAATTATGTAGAATCTAAATTTGCAATCAAAATATAACTTCCTACTTAAAATAAGGAAGTTGGTGTTGATTTCCGGTGTAACCGGAAGTCGTATAATCTTGAAATTATTTTCATTGAAAACAAAAATTATGTAGAATCCAAATTTGCAATCAAAAATATAACTTCCTAGTTAAAATAAGGATGTTGGTGTTGATTTCCGGTGTAACCGGAAGTCGTATGATCTTAAAATTATTTTCATTGGAAACAAAAATTATGTAGAATCTAAATTTGCAATCAAAAATATAGCTTCCAACGTAAAATAAGGAAATTGGTGTTGATTTCCGGTGTAACCGGAAGTCGTATAATCTTTAAATTATTTTTATTGGAAACAAAAATTATCTAGAATCCAAATTTGCAATCAAAAATATAACTTCCTACTTAAAATAAGGAAGTTGGTGTTGATTTCCGGTGTAACCGGAAGTCGTATAATCTTAAAATTATTTTTATTGAAAATAAATTTATGTAGAATCCAAATTTGCAATAAAAAATATAACTTTCCATTAAAAATAAGGAAGTTGGTGTCGACTTCCGGTACAACCGGAAGTCGTATAATCTTAAAATTATTTTTATTGGAAACGAAAATTATGTAGAATCCGAATTTGCAATCAAAAATAAAACTTCCTACTTGAAATAAGGAAGTTGGTGTTGATTTCCGGTGTAACCGGAAGTCATATAATCTTAAAATTATTTTCATTGGAAACAAAAATTATGTAGAATCCAAATTTGCAATAAAAAATAAAACTACTTAAAATAAGGAAGTTGGTGTTGATTTCCGGAGTAACAGGAAGTCGTATGATCTTAAAATTATTGTTATTGGAAACAAAAGTTATGTAGAATCCAAATTTGCAATAAAAATATAACTTCCTACTTAAAATAAGGAAGCTGGTGTTGATTTCCGGTGTAACCGGAAGTCGTATAATCTTGAAATTATGTTCATCGAAAAGAGCACACTCGATTACATACATGCTGAAAATTACAAAACATTAATTAGAAGTCTACTTACTTTTTTTAAGTGCTGTTTCGATGGGACACCCTGTATATATTACGGAAATTTTTAGGTGAAGTTTTCAAATTACTTTTTATACAGTTTTTGTGAAATTTTCAGCTTTGCAGCTCTTCCGGTTTAGCCGTTGGTGTTGACTTCCGGTATAACCGGAAGTCGTATAATCTGGAAATTATTTTCTTTGGAAACTTAAATTATGTAAAATCCAAATTTGCAATCAAAAATATAACTTCCTACGTAAAATAAGGAAATTGGTGTTTACTTACGGTGTAACCGGAAGTCGTATAATCTTTAAATTATTTTTATTGGAAACAAAAATTATGCATAATCTAAATTTGCAATAAAAATATAACTTTCTGCTTTAAAATGAAGAAGTTTGCGTTGACTTCCGGTATGACCGGAAGTCGTATAATCTTAAAATTATTTTCATTGGAAATTAAAATTTATGTAGAATCCAAATTTGCAATAAAAAATATAACTCTACTTAAAATAAGGAAGTTGGTGTTGATTTCCGGAGTAACAGGAAGTCGTATAATCTTAGAATTATTTTTATTGGAAACAAAAATTATGTAGAATCCAAATTTGCAATCAAAAATATAACTTCCTATGTAAAATAAGGAAATTGGTGTTAATTTCCGGCGTAACCGGAAGTCGTATAATCTTAAAATTATTTTCATTGAAAACAAAAATCATGTAGAATCCAAATTTGTAATCAAAAATATAACTTCCTACCTAAAATAAGGAAGTTGGTGTTGATATCCGGTGTAAGCGGAAGTCGTATAATCTTAAAATTATTTTCACTTAAAACAAAAATTATGTAGAATCCAAATTTGCAATCAAAAATATAACTTCCTACTTAAAATAAGGAAATTGGTGTTAACTTCCGGTATGACAGGAAGTCGTATAATCTTAAAATTATTTTTATTTGAAACAAAAATTATGTAGAATCTAAATTTGCAATAAAAATATAACTTTCTGCTTTAAATAAAGAAGTTTGCGTTGACTTCCGGTATAACCCGTAGTCGTATAATCTTAGAATTATTTACATTGAAAATAAATTTATGTAGAATCCAAATTTGCAGAAAAAAATATAACTTCCTACTTAAAATACGGAAGTTGGTGTTGACTTCCGGTATAACCGGAAGTCGTATTATCTTAGAATTATTTACATTGAAAATAAATTTATGTAGAATCCAAATTTGCAGTTAAAAATATAACTTCCTACGTAAAATAAGGAAATTGGTGTTGATTTCCGGTGTAACCGGAAGTCGTATAATCTTCAAATTATGTTCATCGAAAAGAGCACACTCGATTACATACATGCTGAAAATTACAAAACATTAATTAAAGTCTACATACTTTTTTTTAAGTGCTGCTTCGATGGGACACCCTGTATATATTACGGAAGTTTTTAGGTGAAGTTTTCAAATTAATTTTTATACATTTTTTTGTGAAATTTTCAGCTTTGCAGCTCTTCCGGTTTAGCCGTGGCAGTAAACATGCGTTACCCGTTTTTAGTATACCGGGTACAACTGAATTCTGGTAGACCCTATACCTTTATGAAATTCAGTTTGGTGTTTTTAGAGAATAATAAAGTGTGTTAATAGATTCCGTGTCCGGTTTAACAGGAAATGACCTTAACTTTACTATTTCAAATGGAACACCCTGTATATTTTTACATGATTTATTCGCCTCTATATTCTGAGTTCATAGATGTATCATAAGTGACCCTTTGGATGTTATTTTTTTATTTGAGTTCAATTTCAATTTTTTTTGTGTTCATCTAATTTAAATTTAAACAAAAAACCAACAATCAAAAGGTGACTTCTGATACATTTCTAAACTCAGGATTTAGAGACGAATTAGATCATGTCAAAATATACAGGGTGCTCCCTTTGAAATGGGAAAGTTGAGGTGATTTCCGGTTAAACCGGAAGTGGAATTTTTATTAAAAGCACATATTGGCGCACTTTATTCCCTAAAAATACTATACTAAATTTCGTAAAGATGTATGTAAAAATGCAAATGATATTTGGGGTATACAAGAATTCGGTTACACCCGGTATAATATTTACAATAATTCTATAATAATACTTATTTTTTGATCAAGTAACTAGGTGAGGTGGTCTCATGTTTAATTAATTGTTGGTTAATTTTGTCGGTTATCCACATATTCTATTAAACGCAGTGACGGTTCGCGGGGTTTTTTCTGGTACGGCCGAGGAATATAGATGGGTAGGGTCAGTTGCAGAGACGGCTGGCTGCGTGACCGCACCTATCTGTATTACCACCTCTTGTTACCTCGGCCTTACCGGAAAAAACCCTGCGAACCGTCACTGATTAAACGCGCCATTTGTCATAGTACCAGTTTTAACTTAGTTTCTCGTCTATGTCCGAATTGTATGCAAAGCGACATCTGGAATTTGAACTGTATTACTAAGAAATGCTCACAATATTAGATTGAAGTTTTCTATCTACACTGTCTACTCTATTATCAAGAATAAATTGTTATAGGTTAGTTTTCTATCTATGCACATATTCTATGACAAACGCCATTTGTCATGGCACGGATTTTGGTTTAGTTTCTCATCTATGTGTGTCCGCATTTTGTGCAAAGCGACATCTGGAATTTGAACTTTATTACTACGAAATGCTCAAAAATAATAATACCATCTTTATTGGTGCAGTAACACAAAATATACTGTGGCCGCGCTATGAAGGCGTCTGAGGTGGTTAACGAAGGGTCAGAAAGGCTGCCCTCATCTGCAGTGTGGATATTTTGTTACTTTACACTCACAGATGTTTGCACTTTACTTGCTAGCTATGGCTACACTATCGGCTTCTATTTATAAATCAGTGGTTCTGAAAAGGTTTCAGATAACACCCCAGATGCCATCGTAGCGCGGCCAGACTTTATAGTTAAACACAAGGGTCCGTATTCATTGATCTCATAGTCTATGAACTAATGACTAATAATTGGAGAAACGTATCATTTACTTTCCTTTAATTTAAATCTCGGACAAATGGGGGTTAAGTTAAAACCACTTTTAAAGTAACGATTAATTCACACAGAAAAATTACAATTTCTAATAGGACGAGAATGAAACACGTTAAAGAGCATGAAAATATTTATTACTTACGCACATACATATACTTAGGAGCAAAAAACTGGTTTTATTGATCAAATAAAAAAAATGAAAGACACATAAATAAACGCGCAGAAGGGAACCAAACGCCGCCGGCCGAACGCTCAACGCAGCAGCTTTAGACCTACAAAGACAGAACAACAGAAGTAAAAACGCCGCACGCAACTCGAAAACCCTTCGATAAAGGAGGTGTCAATAAGCATACCGTCGCAGAATAAACTATTGCAAACTTTATTCAGATTAGAACTCTAATAAAAAAACCAAACGCACATCCATAACTCTACACATGACTAACTGTAAGTGTACAACATCACTAGGGACTTACTTATCACGTTATCGAATATTTTCATAAAACAAAAAGAGTCATTCGGTTAGTGGTGATGTTGGGATGGATGAGGAGCATCCTCTTGTTAGTTAAGATTTAAGCCAAAACTTACTACTCGATCTTATACCTTTGCCTTTCGACGATTTCTTGCCCTTTTCGCCGCTCGCCGTCGCCTCGCGGCTGTCCGTCGCCATCACCTCGTCGGTGCCCTCGTTGCGCTCCTGCAGCTGCGTTTTTAACGTCTTCTTAATGTTGACTATCTTGAAAAGGAAACGACGCACAATTAAAAATTAAATTATAGATAAATGCAAAGCACCGTGAGATCGGAAAGTCGAAAATAGTTGACGGCACATTTTCTGAAAATCCCTATAATCATTCAAGTAATTATTATATTGGCTGCCTTGAATTCTGCCTTTTGTTTATTTTGACATCTTGTGGTTTTTTGAGGTTACGTGTTTTAAAAATGGACAAAATCGGCAATTTTTAAAACAAGTTTTTATACATGATTTATATCAAAATAATAACATTTGTATCTTATAGCAGCAGCGCTAAATAAAGATTATTATTATTACTAAAGTAACCTCAAAAAACCACAAGATGTCAAAATAAACAAGAAAATTCCAGACAGCCAACATAATATTACTTGATTTATTATCCCTATTTTCAGAAAATTTGCTGCCAACTATTTTCAACTTTTTGATTATTTAAGGCGAGATAAATTAAATGTAACACACCTCTTGTTCGATTTCGGCTTTTCTGATGACGCATCTGTTCTTCTCGCTGTTGGCGCGGTGGATCTGAGTCTCCACGCAGCCCAGAACGCCCTCGCACGCGGAACACCATTCTTGGAGGGAACGCACGATCACGTTTATGTCGTCCGGTTTTATGTCTCGCCCTACGGCGCAGTCGACTTCTAACTGGCTGTTTTTTTGATCCAGTTTGCCGTTAATTATATCTGAAATGTTTCTAAAATTCTTATACTTATTGACGCTGGAAGCGAAGACATGTTACTGTGTTCACACGTAATATTTACTCTGAATTATTGTAAATATATTATACGTGTAATTTATATAGCAAAAAAAATCATGAAAAAGAAGTTTTCTAAAAACAGTGCTGAAAATAAATTCCCAAAAGTAACGTATTGAATAAAATCTACAGAAAAAGAGTCCTTAAGAAAAAGTCTTGAAAAAATGTCCGGAAAACTATTTTGAGAAAGTCGTGAATAAAAATTCCTGTAAGAAGTCCCAAAAAAAAATCCTGAAAAAGAAGTTATTTATTTATTGCAATCCTGAAAAATACATACAATACAATAATTGTATTAATGTTAATAATCAACGAAACTAAGAAAGAACTACATTTGATCCAATTTCCCGAGGTTGGCTAGTTACATCCCGAGGGCGGAGCCCGAGGGATGTATAGACAACCAAGGGAAATGTATTCATATTTCCCGTGTTGTAATCAATAGTTTTTTTCTGATTGAAAGAATATTGTTCTGTAAATGGGAAAATATTGGATTGTAAATTTTTGAATTTATCGGATTGGTAACGTTGCTAAGGGCCTTGTTTGTAAATATCATAGTTGACTGGTTTGATTTTTGCGTTGTTTCATAAATTGGTGAAATGTCAAACTACGTGTTAACGCAAGCAACGAAAGACCGTGAATGTTTGGTTCCCGTAAAATCCAAAGCTGTAAAATCCATAAAGGATACCTTCCTAAGAAATCGGAGGTGTTGTCCCGAGAGCAATTAAAACAATTCTTGCGAGAAGCTCCTAATGACATTTGTTTGTTGTTTATATTTCCCTAGGGAAATATGAGAACTTCATATTTCCCTAGGGAAATATAAGTGTGTTATGACATATCGTAACCAAGGCAACATGACTCGATATTGTTTCAATCAGAAAAAAATATTATATTCTCATAAACTAGGAAGTAGACAGGCTTTAATTTAATTCAAGTAGCGACTCACATTATTTATATTAATAGTAGCGGAACGTAAATTGTAAGAAATAAGTAAGGAAATATCACCTGCGTAAATGGCTTCAATGATTAGATCCTCTAAATCTCGCACGACGCTTATTCCAAGTTCTTTTAATAACACAGTGTATGGAATGCACTAAAATAAATTTACGACAATATTTTATGTTTAATTGTTATTATTCACATACCTTAGATTGTGTAGCCAAAGTTACAATCGTCAAATGCTGCAATTTCTTCTTCTGTCCGGGCGACAGATCGAAGTAATTCACTTTGTTGGTGAGGTACTCCATGTACGTTCCGTACGCGAACAAATTCAACGTGTTCACGCAGTTCTTATTCACGCCGGCGCTCAGCTGGAAATGAATACTTTAGACCCGATCATTTTTAATTACATCCAACCGCACCTCCATTATGTTGGGCATGTCGAGGAGCTCTCCGAACACGTACACCCCGGGCGCCTCCAGGACTTGTTTCACGAGTTCCACGCAGGCCGCGCCCTTCGCCGTCTTGGCCAGGAGCACGAACTGCTCCAGGGGATTGCCCGAGAACGCGTTCTTCTCGACGACCATCGTATTTATCCCACAAATAATAATCTAACCTAAAATTTAACGTCACTGCCGCAATTACAATGCGACACCGCAGAGAAGAATAATGACTGGAAAAGTGTCGCAATTCAAACAGTGAGTGGATTTGTTTCCACCGAATAGTAAATTGCAAAAATTGACTTTTTGGGGTAATAGAGTTTATGACAGTTTGAAAGGTATGTGTTCTGTGGTTTGAATCAGGGGTATGACAAGAGATATGGGAAACAGGGCATAAGAAATCGAGCTTTACGCCGCTAATATTGGATGGCGCCACCATAAAAATTCGATGGATTTCTGTAAATTATGTTTGTTGCTAACACTATACTATATCCTTTTCCAAGAGGCAGCGCATGTAAACACAATCACGTGAACGGCGACAATACTTATGCCCACTTGCACCGCAGAACTTAATCATGATTAAATTTTAATCATAATTAACTTTAATCAGAGTATTTCTGTTGCACCGCATCTATCGACCACGGAGTATTATTATAGAGAGCACACGTTTTTCTAGGGATTTTAAGTTCTTTTTTGGTTGTTTTACGTTGTTCTATTGAGAACACAGGAAACAAATGCGCGGTAAATATGAATAGTAAATGCTAACTAACTTATACTATTATTATTATTTCTTATTATTGGACGAGGTAAACAAACCAAAATTAATAAAATCATTAACCTCCAAGCCATCTATTTCATCAATCTGCTCAACTATTCCCAAATCCATCGTTTTTAATAACAAATACAAAACAAAGGTTTTTAATTTCAAAATCGTCTGCCAAATGTAAATAACTTCACGACTATATTCGTCGTGAAGTTATTAGTTTTTGAGTTAATCGGCCAAAATCGGCTGATTAATGCCCACTTGCACCGCAGAACTTAATCATGATTAAATTTTAATCATGATTAACTTTAATCAGAGTATTTCCGTTGCACCGTCGGCTGATTAAGCATCTATCGACCACGGAGTATTATTATAGAGAGCACACGTTTTTCTAGGGATTTTAAGTTCTTTTTTGGTTGTTTTACGTTGTTCTATTGAGAACACCGGAAACAAATGCGCGGTAAATATGAATACTAAATGCTAACTAACTTATACTATTATTATTATTTCTTATTATTGGACGAGGTAAACAAACCAAAATTAATAAAATCATTAACCTCCAAGCCATCGATTTCATCAATCTGCTCAACTATTCCCAAATCCATCGTTTTTAATAACAAATACAAAACAAAAGTTTTTAATTTCAAAATCGTCTGCCAAATGTAAATAACTTCACGACTATATTCGTCGTGAAGTTATCAGTTTTTGAGTTAATCGGCAAAAATCGGCTGATTAATTATTTGACGTTTCTTGGGGACTTTAATCATGATTAATGCCCACTTGCACCGCAGAACTTAATCATGATTAAATTTTAATCATGATTAACTTTAATCAGAGTATTTCTGTTGCACCGTCGGCTGATTAAGCATCTATCGACCACGGAGTATTATTATAGAGAGCACACGTTTTTCTAGGGATTTTAAGTTCTTTTTTGGTTGTTTTACGTTGTTCTATTGAGAACTCAGGAAACAAATGCGCGGTAAATATGAATACTAAATGCTAACTAACTTATACTATTATTATTATTTCTTATTATTGGACGAGGTAAACAAACCAAAATTAATAAAATCATTAACCTCCAAGCCATCGATTTCGTCAATCTGCTCAACTATTCCCAAATCCATCGTTTTTAATAACAAATACAAAACAAAGGTTTTTAATTTCAAAATCGTCTGCCAAATGTAAATAACTTCACGACTATATTCGTCGTGAAGTTATTAGTTTTTGAGTTAATCGGCCAAAATCGGCTGATTAAATATTTGACGTTTCTTGGGGACTTTAATCATGATTAAGTTGCGGTGCAAGCCAATTCTCCGCTAACCATTGATTAAATTTTTAATCATGATTAAGTAGCTGCGGTGCAAGTGGGCATCAGAGTCGGACGCGCCGTACCCTAGCGCGCCCGCAAATAAATTTCATTTTATTGCCCAAATAAAAACACTGCAGTGCATTGCAAAACTGAAGAAGTGGAAGACATTTCTAATAACTTTTAAACACTTTGCAAACACACTTTTTAAACGCACGGCAATCGACGACGGCCCAGAATACAAACTGAATCCGGGCACGAACACGCACCATGGAACGACCAATCGCAAGCGTCTATTGAAGTACGCACGTGGCTATCATGCAGCCGGGTCTGTTTATTTCCACTGCCACTTGGAAATGGATACAGTTTAGACAGCATTTTTCCGGTAAAATTTATCTACATACCGTGTAATTCCCCGTGTTACTTGAAAGTGGTAACATTACTCGTCATGCCGCACATCATGCTCCTCGTCATGCGCACTGCTCCCTGTTTCGTCGGTTTTTGGGCGCGAGTCAAAGCACTGGCAATATGAACGCTTACGTTTATTTGAAAAGATTAAAGGATTGTAAGTTTGGCGGTGATTTAACGTTCAAATTATCAAAATAAACCCTCCGAATTACTATTTAAAAGCTTTTTAAACATTTTACGTTCGAATTTCCACGCCTCCGCGCCATCTATTCGACGGTAGCCGAACTACTAAGTGATGTTTTTGAACAGCGCCAAAATGCTCGAACTTTATCCTTATAATCAAAGTGTTAATATTCAGCAATGCCCTGTACACGAAACGATAGACTATTTAATTCCGAATCGAATGGTCTATAAAATAGCTAAAGCAATTTAGCGATTTTCTTGTAATTTGCGAATGAAAATTTAGCACGACACACTTACCGACATTTACAGTTCACTGTAACTTAGAAATTAAATGCACAACAATTTACTATATTCTTCAATGAAATACGGGTCCCAATACTTATTACTGATTATTCAATTAACGTTTTATATTATTAATGCATTACAATAAGAGAAATATATGAGGAATCCTAATCTTCATAGAGCGCACCCTCTGTTATCGGGGGGATAAACTACGTCTTCATTTGTGGATTTAATAATTGTTTTAATGATAAAAGAATATTTAAAAACTTAAAAAGAATATTATCTTATAACAAAATAAATTTAATTGTAGATATTTTTGTATTTAAATTGCAGAAACAATACATTGTAATATATCCGCCTAATCATAGGCAACCCGATATACGCATAATTACTATTAATTTATTATTAAAAATTTCCAATTTTAAACGTGACAGTGACAAAACTATAAATGTAATCCTCAGTGAAGCTTAAAATAGTGCGAATATTTAAGTATTTCAATTGCAGAAATAATTATATTACATAAACGCCAACTTACAGACAAAGCAAAACAGGCATTCATAATATTAACTTATTATTAAAAACTTCCAATTTTAAACACGTCAGGGACAAAACCGTAAGTGTAATCCTTCGCAAAGCTTAAAATATAATGTGAATATTAAAGTATTCAAATTGCAGAAATAATTAAATTATATAAACGCCTACTTACAAGCAACCCAATATACGTGTAACTAATAATGATTTATTATTTAAAACTTCCAATTTTAATCGTAACAGGTACAAAACCATAAGTGTAATATTTTTAAGGCATTGCTAAGGATTACACTCATGCTTGTGTCCCTATTATGTTTAAAATTGGAAGTTTTTAATAATAAATTAATATTAGTTATTGTATATTGGGTTGCCTGTACGTAGGCGTTTATATAATATCATTGTTTCCGCAATTTAAATACTTAAATATTCGCACTATTTCTGAAGCTTTACTCAGGATTACACTTATGGTTTTGTCCCTGTTACGTATAAAATTAGAAGTTTTTAATAATAAATTATTTGGAGTTATGCGTATATCGGGTTGCTTGCGATTAGGCGTGTATATTATAAAATATTGTTTCTGCAATTTAAATACGTAAATATACACAAGTGAATTTATTTTATCATAAGATAACATTCTTCTTAAGTTTTTAAATGTTCTTTTATTATTACAACAATTATTAGATCCACACATGATTAAGTAGTTTCTCCCCGCGATAACAGGGAGAGCCCTCTACGTAGATTATGATTTCTCGTATATTTCTTTTATTATAATGCATTAACAATATAAATAGTTGAATGATTAATCAGGAATAAGTATTGGAACCCGTATTTGATTGAAGAATGTAGCAAATTTTCCTTTATTGAATTTTTATGTTACAGTGAACTGTAAATGTCGGTAAGGGTGTCCTGCTTAATTTTCATTCGCAAATTACAGGAAAACCGCTAAATTTCCTCAGCTATTTTATACACCATTCGATTCAGAATTAAATCGTCTACCCTTTCATGCACAGCCCATCGCTAAATATTACTACTTTGATAATAAGTATAAAGTTCGAGCATTTTGGCGCTGTTCAAAAACATCACTTAGCAGTTCAGCCACCGTCCAATAGATGGCGACGAGGCGCGGAAATTCGAACGTAAAATGTATTAAAATAATATATTTATTGCAAATTGCACAAATGATTACTAACAGTATAATAATATTGTTAATTTTGCAGTTACTAATACTAAACAATGTGCATGCGCGAAAATCATGCAGACGGTATGGTATGTTGTCAGGTCTCTATATTTTAATCTGGGTATGGGTATATACTGTATGCAAGTTAATGCTTGCAAATGGTAGGCCTCGCTGATTATCGCTTAGTGTTGAATGATTTACGGACGAGATTTCAAATTGTATTAGCAGGTTGGGCCAACTAGCGTCATTTGCTGTAAGAAATTCTAGCCTGTTTGTCGATACTTGCGCCATCCCATGTTTCCAGTGCGAAGCTCCAATGATTTCGTATGGACTGCGCAGGGCATGTATCTATGGATTCTCTATGTTATTTCCCAAACATAACCTATAAATCGGAAGTTAAGTTTAGTTTAAGTTTACTTCTTAATTAGTTTAATATAGTGATGTGAAAGTGGTATTTCGAGTAGTAATAATACAGCCAAAGGTATTTCGAATTCTTTCTGAGGTTATGACCGATCAAAAGTTAAATTAAGACATTTTGAAGGTGGTGTATTTTAATAGTGAAGAATTGTACTTGGGACACGGAGTCCACCAGACTCTTATTTTACCAATACACCACTGCTTTTAACCCAATTGCGTCCAATGGTTTGTAAACGGGGGCCAAAGTTCCAGCCGATTAATTTTTACGGGCCACGATGAATTAATTTTGGGTGTAAGGTACATCAACAATCGAGGTAATTCATGCCACGGATGTTCATTTATTGCGGAATCTGTTTGGGTAGCTTCCATAAATGATGTCACAGGTTTAGGGGGAGACTTGGTCAGCGGAACGGGGGTTTAAATTGAATGAAAAACCTGTGTCATCATTTATTACGGAAGCCGCCTTATTTCAATTCAGGATGCATTTTAAATTACCAAACCTTCTTGTCATTAACAATCTAATAACAGTGAATATGATGAGTCGCATCACGTTGCACGTCAAATGCCGAAACGGTGTTTATCCCAGGAGTGAAGTGAAAAGGTTCCCCGTGGGAGATTCTCAAAATAGTTGGAGCGCACAATTTCTGGGATACGATCCGCCGGAATACGAAGCGAGGAGCTTGCGGAATAAACCGTGGGCGGATCCCGTACTAGGTATTGTTCTTTCTATTATTTATTTTTTTTCTGATTGAAACAATATTGCCTTAGTTACGATATTGTTGAAGTAAACTATTATAGTTTTTCATTTCAATTGAAACACTAATCAAATATTCAACCTTGAAATTCCCCCTTCTTTTGTTAACTTGTTATTCCTGTCTGTCAAATAAAAAAAAACACGTTACGAATTGTCTGGCTGTGTCTAATTAAAGCATATTGAGAGAATCCACAACAGATATGTCATAACACACATATATTTCCCTAGGGAAATATGAAGTGCTCGTATTTCCCTAGGGAAATATAAACATCAAACAAATGTCATTAGGAGCTTCTCGCAAGAATTGTTTTAATTACTCTCGGGACAACACCTCCGATTTCTTAGGAAGGTATCCTTTATGGATTTTACAGCTTTGGATTTTACCGGAACCAAACATTCACGGTCTTTCGTCGCTTGCGTTAACACATAGTTTGACATTTCACCAATTTATGAAACAACGCAAATACCAAAACAAGTCAACCATGATATTTACAAACAAGGCCCTTAGCAATGTTACCAATCCGATAAATTCAAAAATTTACAATCCAATATTTTCCCATTTACAGAACAATATTCTTTCAATCAGAAAAAAACCATTGATTACAACACGGGAAATCTGAATACATTTCCCCTGGTTGTCTATACATCCCTTGGGATGTAACTATCCAACCTCGGGAAATATACTATTCATATTTCCCTAGTTGTAATAATAGCTATATTATCATTTGTTTTATCAGATGATGCAAATTTTAAACCGAAATGGAATGCGTTGGACGGTAACGTCAATCGAGAGAGTCACGCGGCTGAATATGAGGTGATCGAAGGAGCGCCGAGAAATCCGATTGGAAGGACCGGGATTAAGGGTCGGGGTGTGCTGGGCAGGTGGGGCCCAAATCACGCAGCCGATCCAATAGTCACACGCTGGAAACGTGTAAATGGAGAAGCTGTTTTAAACGAAGCAACTACCTTGTACGTAATCTGAGGAAATTTGTTCGAGGATGTTAAACGTTTTCTTTAAGGCCTGTACTGCAGTTTTGCGCGATTTTAAGGAGGGATTGTAACGAGTGGGCGATTCCCGGGGGAATGGTGGACCCGGGGGAGAACGTCAACCAAACTTTAATCAGGGAATTCATGGAGGAAACTTTGAATTCCCTTGAAAATGCTGCAGGTGGGTCATTTTAATTTTTGGCTCTGTTATCGTAGGGATAAACTAGAAAATTATTTATTTTATTAATTAACGCTTAAAGCGCTAGCGTTACCGTACGGTAACGTAATTGTAACAGGTTTCTGTATTTGTTAATAAAATAAATTTAAGCTATAATTGCCAGATGACGCTTGAATTGTTTTCCTCATATCACAAACTAGCCACTCAATTTTTTTGCCGAAAGCAATAATATCATTTATCCAAATATAAAGTTTTTTTTTAATTTTAAAAATTTCGGACTTGAAGGGTTAAAGAACATATAAATTTAAGATCACTTATGTTTCTCTCTCAAATTCCAGATGTCGCTTTCCATAGAATGCGGATGCAGATGAGAAACTAAGCTATAGAACCCTTGCTACGACAAATAACGTTTTTCATAGAATATGTGCATAGATGGAAAACTAACCTGTAACAATTTATACTTGATAATAGCGTAGACCTTTGACTATATACATATGGACTGCTAGTCCCCCTCCATTTCTCAAATGATCACTGCTCCAAAAGTTGTCCGCGAGCTGGAGCCCGATATAATTCCCGCCCCGGAGCCGAAAATGGAGCGTAATTTAAAAACCGGAAAGCAAAAAAAATATTTTTCGATGTATTGATCAGCAACGTGGAGAATACAAATGCGAGCATATTTCGGCAACTCGGGTCCACTTTCCTACCTCTTCTTTACAAGCAAAGCATCAACCCATAATGTGCGAAGTTCCGGATTTGATGGAAATCTAATACAGAATTTTAGGTTATAAGTCAAAGTCAACTGACGTGTACATCAGCTGACGAGTATTATAACCGCGTTGGCATATATACGTGGACGTATTGCAGCAACATTTTGACATAGTGTGAATATTTGACAATAGAAATGTTTATATATTCAACGGTGTGAATAAATTGCAGGGTATCACAATATCCAACGCGAGCTCATAGAGTCATATGTCATAGACACAAAATAGCTACGAATTTAGTAACATACCGCAACCATTTAGGGTCCCGCCGCGCCACCGTTGCTTGGAGTCACACATGAAGTTGGCTTTAGCAGTCCATAAGTATATAGTCAAAGTGAGAAATAAATTATTATTAGTATTATTATTATAACTACTTTAATAATTTAATAATAATAATAATAATTTATTGTCTATGAATGAATGAAAAATACTATTGTACTAACATTTTAGACTCTAAGACAAACAATTTCAATTTATTTTTAAATACAAACACATTTGGTGATGACTTGATATATTTAATATTAAAAACACTTCCGATTTTAAGCCTAACAGGGATGAAACTATAAGTACCAGTGAATCTAAAAATAGACAAGGAAAAGACTTCAATGGTCAATTAAAAACCATACCAATAAATCATATTATCCATAGAATATAACTTATTGTCGTCAGTTAATTTTTTTTTTATGTTTAGAGGCGGTTGAAAAAATACTTCAATGGCCAATTAAAAACTCATACCAATAAATTATGTTACCCATTGAATATAACTTATTGTCGTCCGTTAATTTTGTTTTTTGTTTTTAGAGGCGGTTGAACAGGATAAGTCTGCGCTTCAAGAATTCTTCAAAGCCGGTGAGGAGATCTACAAAGGTTACGTCGATGATCCCAGGAATACAGACAACGCTTGGATGGAGACCGTGGCTTATAATTTTCATGATGAAACCGGAGAGTTCGTGGGACGGTTCACTTTTAAAGCCGGCGATGATGCCAAAACTGTCGAATGGATGGACATCGATAAAAATTTGAACATTTACGCCAGCCACTTGCTGTTTCTTCAAGCGGTCGTACAGTTGAGAAAAGCCCATTGGTGATAACTCTTTTTAACAGTTGGGTGTATATTTTTATTTTTGTAAAATAAATATTGTTTTTTTTGTATTATGTATTCTTAAGGGACTAATAATGAGTAATAATTCCACGAAATCGTCTGTAATTGAATATTAAAATAATGTTTATAAATTTTTTTTTTCCTCGGCCGTACCAGAAAAAAACCCTGCGAACAGTCACTGAAGGGTCGATATTATAAAGGTCATTTAAATTTAATTGACGATTAAATTTTAACTGACATGTGTGCTAGATGAATGCATTTTGCATTGCCGCACTTTTTTTAAATGTTAATTGAATAAATTTAACTGACCCTATAATTCTAGTTTCGGTAGTAATATACCTAGATCGAGGTTAATTATCAAAAAATAGTTTTTTGAGTACCTTGTTACCTAGTAATTTAACGAGACAATAACATTTGTTGTCTGGTTATTAACCGAGAGCTTCAGCTCGAGGTTAATAACCAGTTGACAACAAATGTTATGTCGAGATGAATTACTAAAAGGTAAAAGGTACGAAAAAAATGTGTTTTTGATAATTCATCCAAGCTCGCGGTATATTTGGGTAGATAATTTATCGAATGAAATAATAATAAGGATCAGGAATAGTTATGGTTTATTTCAAGTTGAATAGTTTGGTTTGCTACAAGAGTAATTGTAAAAATTAAAACTTAATGACAGTGACGTAACGCCATGAACATCATGTTTTTATAACCTTAAAAGCTACTCACCTAATTACCGTTTTTCTGTTATCGATTATAACAATGCAAAACATTGTTGTAATGTCAAACTACCCCATTAATTATCGATTTTCTGTTATCGCATCTATTATTATGTGATAAATTATCCAGAATAATTACGGAGTCTGAAACTCTGCAGAATTATAGAATCCCATAGAATAACAAAAACCTAAAGAATTATAGGATCCGGTAAAATTATAGAAAATTGTAAAATTACAGTTACCTGTAAAAATTATAGAAAAATTGTAAAATTACAGTTACCTGTAAAATTATAGAAAATTGTAAAATTACAGTTATATGTAAAATTATAGAAAATTGTAAAATTACAGTTACTTGTAAAATTATAGAAAATTGTAAAATTACAGTTACATGTAAAATTATAGAAAATTGTAAAATTACAGTTACTTGTAAAATTATAGAAAATTGTAAAATTACAGTTACCTGTAAAATTATAGAAACTTATAATTTTTTTTTTACTTTGGCTGATGCCCTTGAGTCACATCGATTATGTGTTATTCATATTAAATGAAATAGACATCCACAAATACCCAAGCCCTCGCCGGGATTCGAACCCGGGAGCCTCCGCATTAGTACTTGCGCGCTAACGCACGCGGCTAGTGGGCCTTCTGTTGGCCTCGAAACATACCGATGGGAGCGCTACGATCGCGGTGGAACAGCTGTAGAAAACAAGTACTCCGTTCGTTTTCCCGTTTAGTTCTGTGTACAAGTTTCTCATTTTATTTCAAAAACTGTGTTTGATAACTCTGTTTAAAGTGGTGATATTGTTGCAGTGGTATATTTACTTGATATTTAAATAGGCAATTGTATCAAAATTGCTTTAACCCTTTAGTGGTCGCGTGGTCCACATATGTAGTCCAAGTTTATGTGTCTTTCCTGTGCAGAAAATGTTATAAATAATTAATTTTCATAATAACATTTAATTGTGATCTCAATCAATACGAAAGCTGTTATTTTTGTACCAAGTTAGAGAAGTATTTTCGTTTTTGTTTAATAGTTATAAAAAAGAGTTCGTAACTAAGTTTGCTGATTTTATATAGTTAAGCATACTGTATTGTTGTTTCTAATTTCTAATTTGTTTATACTGTATTGATTATAATTGCATAAGTAAAATAAAGAAGTTATATAAAAAACGAAAGTTATTTCAATTTGAAAATGGACTACGTGTGTAGTCCGCGCGACCACTGTTGTCTCGTTTAGATGCGCGACCACTGCAGGGTTAAAAAGTTTTATAATAAATACCTAAATTACCCGTTACACGTTTAGGTCATATGATGGAAAATAAACATTTTTTAAGCCTCGGCCAAATATTTAAATATTTAAACGCTAATCCAGGCCGCAGGTGTATTGTTGCAGGGTAAAAGATTTTAAATGCCAAGCATTTAATACTATGTGGCCGCAAAAATTCTGATTTAAGAACCTGCCGTCATATTAGGACTTTGTTTGCAAACAAGTCATTTACGGGGAAATCCTATACAATTAAAGGCCACCTTAAATTAGCAGAAATGGTGTCCATAATTAAATTTAAATGAAGCTGTAGAGCAGGTTTATCTGGAACCTGTAAACCACACCATGCTTGTTGGTTAGGTTAACAAAACGGGCCTTCTCTTTGGGAAAATAGTGGAAATGAATATTTATATCCTTTCCTTTCTTTGAATGACATCGGAAGACACAACAATTTATATTAAATTTATTAATTGTTCACAATACACACGAGAAACACTCAAAATTACGAACGGCAGCAATGCTAAACCATGTAAAATGTAAATAAACATCAATACTCGTTTACTTGAGTACTGACTTTCGCCACTAGGGTGCGTCCAACTCTTTCGAGGCCAATAGAAACTTATCATATTGTAGAAACCTATAAAATTATAGAAACCTGTAAAATTATACACTGGCGGAAATGAAATTCGTGAAATTTCGATGATTTTCAAACCGCCATAACTCGGCGTATTTTCAATGGATTTTGATTAATCTTCGAGGGCGAGAAACTTTGAAGTGTCTTCTTTAAAGTCATGCATGCGAACTTAAGCGTAACCCCTTCGGCCCCCAACTAGCGCCCCTGTGAAAAAAAAAGTTTTTCTGGAAACCATGTCCAACTTTGACGATGTCTACGGTGTTGGAAACATTTTGTCGACTCGATCCACCGCAAAGGCATTAAAATTTGATCAATTCCTTATGCAGGACTCAAAGAACGAAGTTCCTGCGACGATTTGGCTCCAAGTTATGGCTGTTTGAAAAAAAGTGCATTTTGAGGTTTTTCGCACATGACTTTTCAACTAAATTTGATGATTATTTCGGGAAAAAATCCCATTTTGGCTCTACTTTAAGGGGGTAAACTTAGACTGGAATGATCCCTTTTCAAACCCTTCAACCCCGAACAAAAAAAAAAACACGTACGCTAGTGCAATATTTCTGAAATATTCTGCGCTGTATGGAGTTTTTGGGCAAAAAACGTCCTACTTTAGCAAGGTGTACCGAGTTGGAAAAAATGTGTCGACTCGATCCACCATAAAGGCATTAAAATTTGATCAATTCCCTATGCAGGATTCAAAAAACGAAGTTCTTACGACGATTTGGCACAAAGTTATGGGTGTTTGAAAAAAGCGAATTTTGTGGTGTTTTTTTGTTTTTCGTTTAATGATTAACCTTCGCTGTTAATTCATTTTAAACAGAGGGACGTTTTGCTCTTTAGTCAGAAAAGCCCAAAGCCCGGGGCGCCACAATTCAAAAACAAAATGGTGGAAATGTGTGCATTATTAACAACTTTCTTAACACGCCGACTAGTTGCGCGAGTAACTATCACGAGTTTTGTCTAAATGTGTCTGATTTTCTATTTATGATCCCGAGAAATATTGCATTTGTATGTTGATGTGCCATTTATAATATAAATTAAGGTTTGAAAATCTCTATGACAGACTGAAGACAGAAACGACCAGTGACGGTTCGCGGGGTTTTTTCTGGTACGGCCGAGGAACAAGAGGTGGTAATACGGATAGGTGCGGTCACGCAGCCAGCCGTCTCTGCAACTGACCCTACCTATCGGTATTATCACCTCTTGTTCCTCGGCCGTACCAGAAAAAACCCCGCGAACCGTCACTGATAAAAATCTAGGAACTAGTAGATCGAGTTTCTCATGTGTGTGTGTGTGCAATACGACTTGAAACTGAATATAAAACAAACCAAATACATGCCTCGGGAGAAAAACTAAAGCAGGGCTCTACTTAACGATGTAAATTTACAAAATAAATAGCTCTACTATTTGTAAGGTTACTATTTCTGCAATCTTGAAATTGTAGTTGGCTGAAATTTCTCAATGATGTAAATTTGCAAAATAAATAGCTCTGCTATTTGTAAGGTTACAACTTTCACAATCCACTTGTAGTTGGCGGAAATTTCGTCATAGAAACAAAATTCAAAACCTCGTCACTTTGACAACATTCCTAAAAATTGTTTCCAACGGAGCTGCGGCCGTTTCTATTTAAAAAATCTGTCGATTATTGTGTTCTGTGTACACGACCGGATTTATTTTCCTGTTTTTTTTTCGAAGAGCTCCAAAACCGCCGAAATGCATGTAAGTAAGTACTTCTAAAGTCTTTTTCCTCGCGAGTTGGTGTTGCCTGCCATTGCCTTGTAATATATAAAGTTGTACTGTAAAACACCCTGCAGTAATATCACTTGTAGATGATTCAATTTGATTAATTTAGATTTAAGAGGCTGCAAGACCTCTGGTCAATTGCCTGTTGAGCAAAAAAAGTGTCTCAATAAATGTATTGTCTCTCTCTCTTAGATTTAAATGAGAAAATTGTATTTTCATCTTTCGTTAGTGCGGGATTTAAGCATCGGGCGTTGTCCAGGGTGCCACAACAATCAACAAAAATTTATAGAATTATGAGGTGTAAGCTGTGGTTAGTTTAATATTTATTGGGTTTTCTAAAAATTTCACTTTGCTGGTAATTTCAAATTCAAAATTCGACTAGTAAAGAGTGTTTTCAGTAATTCAATATGTTTCACAAAGTAATGGCTTCAACAATCGATTGTATTTTCTTAAAATGTTAAAATTGAATACGTTTGCCTTATTAGATGTAAAAAATGGTGTCCGTCACATTACTTTGTCCGATTTAATAATAATAGGAATCTCTTAAGATTTTACAATTATTATCGAAAACAAAAAAATTATTAATACTTTTTTACTTTCTCCGCTACGAAGTATTTTAATCGTGATTTCTTTTTCAAAAATATTTTTTTTACGGAAATATCCATTTTGGGGTCCCTAGATGCCATTTCAAAAATTTTTGGAATTTTTTTTTTGTCTGTGTGTGTGTCTGCTGTGCGCGCTGTATCTCAAAAACTAATAGAGCAATTGATATGAAACTTTGAACATCCGTCTTATTTGATAATTTGAAGAACTGAAAAGCTTTTGGTGAAATTTCGTACACCGGAAGTGGGCGTTTACCTAAACTGTTTTTTGTTTTTTGCCAATATTTTCTTAAATATGAAAAATATCACAAAAACATTTAAACAAACTTTGAAGACAACAAAGAAATGAACATCTTTTGCTTGAAAACATTTTTCATAAAATCATCGCTATTCGAGAAAAAAATTTATTATTATTTTTTAATTTTTGGTTTATAATTATAAAACGATAATAGTTACAGCAAATTTATGTTAATAATAATTGTAGAGAATGCTAAAATGAACAATTTATAAAGAATAACTTTTTTTCGAAATCCCTTTGGTTTTTGAGTAAACTGAGTTTTTGAATTTGAAGTATAATTTTCCCATCTTTCATAATTTTGACGTTTTAGACGTCAGTTTCATCCGAGTTTACGCAATGTACATTTAAAATATGATTATATAAATGGCTATGATATCGGAGAAAGTAACATGATGGCCACATCACCATTTTCTATTATTACTTTATATCAGTGACGGTTCGCGGGATTTTTTTCTGGTACGGCCGAGGAACAAGAGGTGGTCATACAGATAGAAAGGGTCAGTTGCTATCTGTATTACCACCTCTTGTTCCTCGGCCGTACCAAAAAAAAAACCGCGAACCGTCACTGCTTTATATGGGTAAAATGCACTTTACGGTCTTAACGCAAAAAGACGTTTGAAATAGTTTTTTTGGATAGGGTAAGTGATGTAGGAGCTAAAATGTGAAAGAAAAGTGTTTTAAGCCGAATTATCCTTCAAATTCTGAAAACCTTATATTGGCATTTTATTCAAAAACTTATGAGATTTCGTAAAAAACCTATTATACATGTCAATATTATACATGTCAAATAACACCTTTATTCCTCTTGAGACCTGCTGGAGATGTGCCTTGAAGATCGCGTGAAGAAATCCCATCTTCTTCCTTCGGGATGAATGGAACGGTATTCCAATAACACTAGCACCTCTCGCTGAAAAAAAATTCCAGGTCTTAACATCTCGTTTTATACACTGGTAGAAAAAATTAAACACTTGAAATTCGTGAAATTTCGAACATTTTCAAACCGCCATAACTCGGCGTATTTTCAATCGATTTTGATGGCGAAAAAATTAATTGGAAGAAAACACTTTAACTTTTTTATACCACTATATTTTATTCATGTGACTAGTTTCGACCATTCACTGGTCATTTTCATTATTATTACAAAAATTAATCTCTATGGTATGAAGATGATGGTTGCGACATTTAGTATGTGGTAGTCCATTGTCAGGTAACTTTGAATTAAACAACTTTCGACGTTTTTTTACCGCTATTTATTTATTGCATAATACAGACAAACACAATGTTTCGTCGAAAAGTTGTTTCATTCAAAGTTACCTAATCTCTATGGATTTAGAAACTTTAAACCACCAGGTGGCGCTCGAATCTGATAACCGCTCTACGCAATAGCAATCGGTGGATGCGCAGGAAACTGTAAATTTTTTTCGCGAAAGTACATCACGGTAACGATAACAGATGGCGCCCCGCTCTCCGAGAATTAAAGGGGAATCCTCGCTACGTGAAGTAATCAATATAAATTACTTAATAATAATCCGTAATCAGTGGCGGTCGCGTGCGGTTCGTACGGTGGTTTCATGGGCCGTCCGAATTGAATCGGAGGATGAGGCCCCACGCCGCCGAGGACAACTAGGCCCCCGGGGAACGATCGCCGCCGTCCTCTGGCAGCTGTCAAAAGCAGAGGAGGAATTTATGTCCTCCGGTATCCTTGGTGACTGCCCAGCGCCTAGCAACCGATACAACAACATAGCAACATAGGTAAATGTCTACGCGATTATTTGTTGTAAAATGCACCCGTTCCTTCGCCAATTGCACCGCCCCGCACGCCGGGACACCCGCCCCCCCTTGCGTACGACCCGCTCGTGCGACTTTGGCTTGTTTACACGCGTGATTATTTAGTCGCTTATCAATATCATATTTTACAAATGGCTCCCTGGTTCAGATATCACCCTCTTCAGAAATGCTGGATTACACCTTTTTGGAAGAGTAATATTTGCACTTGAGGGGGTGCTTTCGTTTGATCGATCACATTTGACCCAATTTTGCACCGTGTGACGAGCACCTTATTATTGAGCTGTTAACGATTTGTACGATCGGATTAAATGTTTACCGTATTATTACATGAGAATAGGATATATCGTTATCATTAACACTGTAAAAGGTCTTCTAGCTGCGTGTGCTAGAGTGCGGTCTACTTAAGCTGTTACGATTTGTACCATCAGATTTATTACATGGCAATAGGATAACGCTGTATAGCTGCGTGTTAGAGTGGGGTCCACAAATTACGACGGTGAATGCGAAGCCTTCTTCTATGGGGAATTAATGTGCTTACCTCTGTCTTTAAATGTAGGTTAGAAAAGTAGCTGGTGAGACTCTGAATAGTGGGCTTTGTCTAAGTGGGCCGCGATCAGATAAGTTTGAAGAACACTTTGTTAGGGTGCTGGAGATAACTTTCATTATTTATTAACCCCGGAATGGCACACTGGGGTCAATTTGTCCCCAGAGCATATTTTAAACGTAAGACACTGCACACGGGTTCCCAACCCCAACTCTTACCGAATTTATTGTTTGGGCTCACAATGACTCTAGTTTAAAAAAATAAGCGTGCCGGAAAAACTTTTGTTTCAATTCACGCTCTCAAACCCACGTTTATAGATATCCAGTTTAATTGTTCGTTGCGTCACACTGTGTTTTAAATTTATAATAACTTATTAGATAAGGTAGTTGCCAAACATTGATAGCATCGGGAATAGTAAATACTCATCATTAAATTCCATTAATTAGTAAGCGAAAATATTTTCCACTGTTTCCAAGACGACAAAATTGTTTACGAGAGCAGCAAACTGATATTTTATTTTGGTAATTTGACATTTGCCGTACTTAAAATGATGAAGGTAATTGTTTTTGTGGAACAATTCCAGAACAAAAATTACGTGAAAAATTTTTAGTATAAATAAATAAACTGACTTCTTGTTTGAAAATGGTAATTGGATTACCGAAACTTGAGTCACAAAAATAAATATATAAGTTATACAAAACAAAGTTAAAAGTGTTTATTTAAAATGTATAACGAAGTAGAAGCCTCCACCATAAACAATACTGCAATTAGCTTTTATTTTAAACGTTTTTTGACATTAATACCTGTGTACAGGACGGCAAACGTAACTTGCAAAATTGTGGGCGGAACCTTCGAAGGGCGCTTTCGATAGATTTAAAAATGGAGGTCTATCTTCAGAAATATCCGAGAAATTTATCCCCATTGGATTACTTTTTATGGGGAACTTTGAAAAATAAGATTTATCAAAGCGTTCCAGCCAATATTAATGAACTGTGTAGAAGTATCGTTGATTCTATAAATAATATTAGAAGAGATATTAGTAGGGCAATTTATAATTTAAGAAAAAGCGCAGAATTGTGTTTGGAAGTGGAATGTGAATGTGAATGTGCATGGCACTCTTTACAAAAATAATACATTTCAAATTTTGACTCAAATGTAAAATTAAAACATAATGTGTGATACATCATCGTAAACAGAAAAAAATCTTGCATTAGAAAATGTAAAAATCCAATATGGCGCCCATAAGAAAAACAAAAGCTGTCTATTGTTTCTCCGCCATCTTGAAAGTTACAATAAATATAATAACGTATTTAGATCCTCCATTAAAAAGTGCTCTAATAATGTCTTAGTGCAAAATGCGTAATAGTAATAGTTTTCGAATAAAAAATAAAAAATGAAAATTGAAATTTTTTATTTTTTCGCGATTTTTTTAAAACAAAAAAAGGTAACTCCAATCTCTCAACAGATTATTAATCAACGTTATAATACACAACTTTTCCCTAATTTAACCGACCTCGTATCTCTTAAGATAACTGAAATCCCCGTGGTGCCGCTCGAAAAACGGGCACCCTGTATAGTAATCTACTTGTACTACCGTTATTGACCTATTAAATAAGAATAATTCAATGAGGAAACAATAATTAACGTAAACATGTTAAGTGTTAGTATTAATAATACTTAATTTAAGGGCTTAAAAAAAATAAACAAATTAAGCTCGTGTTTTAGACAAGTGTTTTATTCCAATTCCAATCTACAAATTAAACTCGGTTCCATTTTTGTTTTTAACTAAGTTGGTTGTGTTAAACGGATAGTTTTGTTAGCCGATGTAAAAAGTCGCTAGACTTGAAAACATGGGTTATGTTTAAAAATAATAATAATAATAAGTTTATTCGTGTACATAACAACAGTTTTACACATGTCAAGAAAAGGAATAACTATAATCATACAATGTTATCAGAAGATACATAAATTGCCCTATTATTTTCGAACTTAAATTAAAACATGTATTAATATAAGAAGGAAAAAGAAATTATTAACAATGCAAAGCATGTAAATATAATATAATACAAAAAAAAGAGGTTATATTTTATGACAGATGGCAATGTTATGTCATAAAATTGTAGAGATACTTTTACTACTGTGAAAATGAATGTAATTTTACGACATGCAGATCATTCTTGGGGTTTTTTTTTAAACTAGATATTTAAAATAACCGTAAATGTATGCATTTTTTAAAAATTTTGTAGTTTCCGCTGATGATGGTTCATTCGATGAACCGAAACTAATTTACCACTTAAAATTAATTGGAAGTATATAATTACTCAACCAATTAAAATGGATCAATAATCTAAATTTATAACGCAAATTATTAAATATACAAAACCGATAATTCAAATAAACATTTTTAATGATTGCGTCCACTTATTTTCGCCACCCCAGGAAGTTTAATTAGTTCAGACATCAAAGGGACGAAAATTGCCTGTTTTATGAGAGGGGGGGGGGAGTCGATCCGAGCCGCGTAAACTTTTCTTCAATTCCAATCCAGAAACTAACAACTTAATTATCCGCGTGCGCGGCTGGTGCCGAACTAATTTTGTTGCAATCATCCCCCGCTCGAAATTACCACTTAATCACCGTCAATCAAGCGGAATTATGCCTTCTGGGAATTCCCATTCACAGTTTTGTTTATGTATCTACTTGCGGATTCCAGGAAACTTCCTTCGATGAGTGTGGCTTTTCTTTATTAACCCAAATGTGCCTGTAGGACAACGATTTTAAAGAATATCATCACCAGCGCCATCTGTCATTATGTTCGGTGATTGTTCATTGATATTTGATAGGAAGCAAAAAATAACCTCTCTGTTTTTTTTACTTAGAATATCGTCAGCGCCATCTATCATTTTTTTATTCCAAACTGAAGCAATTTATTTATATATATATTTTAATCATAGTGTGCATTTGCTGCCACAATGATTGTAAATTTCATGGACAATTGCCCTTGTTTACATCCTAACCAATGAAATCGAATAACATTGATGACATGATCCAATAAAATTCTAATTACGATGCGTAACAGGCCACGCTGCATGTTATGCATGGCAATTCACACTGGGTGGTATCTAATCAGATGATCCATCGTGTTAGTATTGCCCAGCAACGCGTTGGCACATTTTCTATAACGTATAAAACGTCAGTTATTGCCGGACTTTTAAACAGTTTGCTCCTGAATTCAATTTGTTTGTATTTTCGGGTGAATGTTAGTGCTTTCATCAGTAATAGTATTCATAGGTATTTCTCAAAATCTTGGTGAGCTCATTTTTACTACAATTATTGTGGCGCAGATTAATACACATTTAAATTTAACTTTTTAAATTATGAAGTGTGAACTTTCTGCTAATAATCGGCAAAGTCATAGGCGCTCGTTAGATTACTGTTGAAAATTGATGATTAGATTAACACGTTCGCTGCCACCGCAATTGGGATTGCATTTACGCAAGTATAAAGTTGGATGCACCAGCGCGTCGGTGGCAGCGAACTTGTTAAACAATCTAACTCGCACAATAAATGTCCAAACCTTGCAAACTTCTTCAGGAGTAAGTGTAATGAATAATAGTAAGTACTATCGCTATAAACCACTATCGTAGTTGATCACTCTTTTTCATTAGTAATTTGGATTGTATTTATTGGATGTTCTAACCAAAAATTAAAATCTGTCATTTCTGACACTGACATAAGAGTCCAATCAATTATGGGACTGTACGCCATTTTGGCCTAAAAATAAGCCGCCAAAGTTACTATTTTCGTACAGTCGAACATAAAGATATTTATCTATTATAATATTATTATCAAATTTCATGTTTTTTCATAAAATCCCTCTCACACATCATCTTCCCTCAGCGAGTGCGGCTTTTGTTTATTATGATATTTCCCCTTATATCGGGATTGTCCTGTTGGGAAATAAATAAATAAATATATTAAATATTGGTCCGGATATATTATAAAAAATTTAATCACAAAGATATTTATCCATCAAAATATTATTATCAAGATGTTCCCCCCCACGCGTCATCTTTTTGATGTCTCTCTAATCTGATCCCGGACGATAAAAGAAGACCCCCTGTGTGAGAAAAACTCCATGTGCCGATCTGCTTCAAGGCCACTATTACGAAATCCGTATCCAGGGTGAACATTCCCTTCTTGATCCTTGTTTGTAAGTTTGTGTGTGCTCGGATGTCGCCCGAGTGGAGGAGGACAGACATTGATCTTCTCCTCGCGGAGGGAAGCGAACGCTGGATGCGTACCACCCCACCTGTGCGTTACCATGGAGCGTCGCTATAGCAATCACTTTCTCACTTCGCCACTTCGTCGGACTCCAATTATTGGGGCGTGGAATAATTGAAAAATTCCTCTCGCGATATAACAATTCCCTGCAGTCGTGAAAGGAATCACGGCTCGAGTTTCCTAATTTAATCGAATTGATTATTATCCTCTGTATACAATATGTTTTTTTTTTTTACTAAAGATATACACAGGGTGTTTCTAAATTGATGCGAAAGATTTTAAAAGGTAATTTTTCAATTGATTTAATTTTTTTGTACAAAACCCCTTCCTCTCCAAAATGACAGCCCTCTAAAGTTAAATTGTTTTTATTTCATATATCCACTACGGAAGGATTTAAAAGAATGAAATTTGGCAAAATAAATTCCTAATAAAATGGCACGATTTTTGTAACCTTAAAATGTCATTACAAGGGGATGATAAAAAATCAACCCTTATAATGGTTTGCATCGGAACTTTTTAATGCGTCTACATTTTTCTGTTTCAAAACTTTTTTTGTCTCTTGACATTTTCCCCTAAAATTGTTAGTTTGATCACAAAAAAATAAAATAACTTGGAGAGGGCGGAGTTTTGAATAAAAAATTATATGAAAGGTTTTCCTTAATTTTTTCTGAAAAATCACCCTTTAAAATCTTTCCCATCAAGTTAGAAATCTTCGTTTTTCTATTTCAAAACTTGATTTTAAATTTTTTTGTCTCTTGACATTTCCTCCTAAAATTGTTAGTTTGATCACAAAAAAATAAAATAACTTGGAGAGGGCGGAGTTTTGAATAAAAACTTATAAGAAAGATTTTCCTTAATTTTTGCTGAAAAATCACCCTTTAAAATCTCTCCGATCAATTTAGAAATCTTGGTTTTTCTATTTCAAAACTTGATTTTAAATTTTTTTGTCTCTTGACATTTTCCCCTAAAATTGTTAGTTTGATCACAAAAAAATAAAATCATTTGGAGAGGGTGGAGTTTCGAACAAAAAATTATATAAAAGATTTTCCTTAATTTTTGCTAAAAAATCACCCTTTAAAATCGTTCCCATCAATCTAGAAACACCCTGTATTATTATTAACGGAAACAACACTACACGTAATTAACAGGCCTTCTTATCTTTATTGCGTTTTTGTTTTATTATCCATTTGTATTTCATGTATGCAAAATAAAAGGATATTTCCGTTAACCCTTTCAGCCCTGGATTTTTAAATTAAAAAAAAAAGTTAATTATTATTGATGGGGAGCTTCTTAAGACCATAAATACCAAATTTGAACTCATTTGCTTAATTAGTATAGGAGTTAATTAGTCAGGCTTTGTTGAAGTGACATCTAGTGATAAACAGCAAAAATACGGATTGTCATAGTAAATGTTGCGGCGGCAATTGCCACCACCAGGGCCGAAAGGGTTAATAAAGTTATTATTATTTGTACTTAATTTTTTACTTTCTCCGTTACGAAGTACAAGAAAGTATTGTGATCGTGATTTTTCTTTCAAATTTTTTTTTTACGGAAATATCCGTTTTGGGGTCCCTAGATGCCATTTCAACAATTTCTGGAAAAAAATATTTTGTGTCTTTGTGTGTGTGTCTCTCTGTGTGTCTGTGTGTGTTGCTGTGTGTGTCTGTGTGTGTGTCTGTTTTGAGGTCCCTAGATGCCATTTCAACAAATTCTGAAAAATTTTTACTTTCTCCGTCACGAAGTACAAGAAAGTATTGTGATCGTGAAAAATTTTTTAATTTTTTTTTTTACGGGAATATCTGTTTTGAGGTCTATAGATGCAATTTTAACAATTTCTGGAACATTTTTACTTTCTTCGTCACGAAGTACGAGAAAGTATTGTGATCGTGAAAAATTAAAAAAAAAATTTTTTTACGGGAATATCCGTTTTGAGATCTATAGATGCAATTTTAACAATTTCTGGAAAATTTTTACTTTCTCCGTCACGAAGTACGAGAGAACATTGTGATCGTGAAAAATTATTCAAATTTTTTTTTACCGAAATATCCGTTTTAAGGTCTATAGATGCCATTTTAACAATTTCTGGAAAAAAAAAATTGTGTCAGTGTGTATGTCTGTCTGTGCGCGCTGTATCTCAAAAACTAATAGAGCAATTGATGTCAAACTTTGAACATCCGTCTTATTTGATAATCCGAAGAACTGAAAAGCTTTTGGTAAAATTTCGTACACCGGAAGTGGGCGTTTACCTTAACCGTTTTTTGTTTTTCGCCAATATTTTCTTAAATATGAAGAATATCACAAAAATATTTAAACAAACTTTGAAGACAACAAAGAAATGAACATCTTTTGCTTGAAAACATTTTTCATAAAATCATTTTTATTCGAGAAAAAAATTTATTTATTTATTTTTTTTAATTTTTGCTTTATAATTATAAAACGATAATAGTTACAGCAAATTTATGTTAATAGTAATTGTAGAGAATACCAAAATGAACAACTTATAAAGAATAAGTTTTTTTCGAAATCCCTTTAATTTTTGAGTAAACCGAGTTTTTGAATTTGAAGTATAATTTTTCCGTCTTTCGTAATTTTGACGTTTTAAACGTCAGTTTTATCCGAATCTATAAAACGCTCGATGTACATTTAAAATATGATTTAAATAGGAAATAAACCATGAAAGCGTAATTATAAATGATACCATTAAGTCGGAGAAAGTAACATGATGGCCACATCACCATTTTTTTGATGTTTATATTTTAAAATATAAGTGTGTTATAACATATCGTGACCAAGGCAATATCACTCGATATTGTTTCAATCAGAAAAAAATAAAGTTATCATTGTTTGTACTTAATTTTTTTCTTTTAGCATCAAGTATTACACTTGCTGTGAATTTTTTTTTCTAAAGATTCCCACTGTGCCAGTTTGTGCCAGTCTTGCACCCTAAATAATCCCGCATTTAATAAATACACTGCCCCCTTTCGAAAGAACGCAGGTATGACTCACCGATACAATTATCAAACAGCCAGGTGGATCCAGGAGAAAGCCACCCTTATGCACGAATCCATTTAAGCCTTCTGCACGTTACAGTTGATTAGGAATGCCGGCCAGGTGCACTCCTTAATTGCCCATTTGCATTTTATGCACTCCTCGCTTAAGGTTGATTTTTGCTGTGAGAGGGGGCCGGTGCACAGTTCATTCAAGTTTCGGGATTAGTTTCGATATCTCGGGATATAATTAAGTAAGTTACGAAGGGATTAATTTGGTGTTCGTTCAGTTTCAATATTTCGAGATGTAATTGAAGGGTTCGGAATAAAATGGGTGTAAGTGCATTTTTTTTTAAATCTAAGTTAAGAGTTGGCTGTGAGATAAATGAGGTATGTCATTAGTTCAATTTAATTATATTTAAAAAAATTAATTAATCTCAGACATGGCTGCTATGTTTCTCTCTCTCAGGCATGGCCAACTTGGAAACAATATTCCGTGGCTCACACCTTACAATAAAAACACTTTTACTTTGTTGTGTTTTACCAACAAAGTAAAAGTGTTTTTATTATATTTACAACATGTATAACAAGCCTCCACCATAAACAAAATTATCTTTAAATAAATTTGAGACAACTTCACTTAACTCTTTGAGGGGCTGTGGTACACGCATTGTACCACCTTCTGTACATGCCCAAGGGGGCGGTGGTATGCGCATTGTACCACCTTTTAAAATTATATAGTTTGAATACTTTCGTTTTATATTTGGATCTACACACATGACAACATTTATTGACAAGTTCGCTAACTAAGTATTTCAATAAAACGCAGCTTTGTAAGCACCTGCCATTTTATTTTAACTTCAAAAAATTGAAACTTTTATTTTCTTTTTGTCTGGCCCCACTTGGATCTAGAAATGTGGGAATTTCTGGCCCTTCAAAGAGTTAAATCTAAATTTAATTTTAAATAAAACGGTTTCTTTATCTTTCAGTGACTCGAGTTTCGATGATCAACTAATGATTTTTAAACTTAAAGTAAATTAAAATACAATAAACACACGTATTTATCCGTAGTGAAATAAGGAATGAATTTAATTAACCGTACATTTAATTATCCTCTTATTATTCCAAACCCCTCAATCGTAAGCGAAATAGGTGTATCGTAATGATCCTCACGGACACGCACACGCCGAAACTCGAATGCTCATTGGTTTCCCTTTTGCAGAGGGCAGGCGTAGCCGTGGAGACGTAGCCATGGCGACCACGGCTCGGTTTGCAGCATCAGCAGCAGCGACGTCAGGAGGAGGCAGCAACCCACCAACCCCGGCCCCGGCCACGACACCCCCAGCTCAGGCCCAGACCACGCAACTGATAGTGCTGCCCGCTAGTCTACACCAGGTAATACGCAATAGACCATCTCTCTTTCACACTCCTCTCGAATTCCACCACACACACGCACGCAGACTGGACGTCGTTGTGCCGTCGCGTACGGCCTCCATAGTGTAGTGTTGTCGCCCCGGATCAATATCCCTCTCGTGAATGAATCTCTCTCGGCTTGTGCTGTTTTTTTTAATTGAAAAGTGACGCAGTTTGGATTACGGTTGGGGAAATAGTATCCGGCTTATTCGTAAGTGATTTTAAATCCCCGCCGGTTTGTGTAATTGTTGAAAGTGCAATAAAATTATGCACAAGTCTGAAGGCGGCCATCCACTGTCGTATATGTCGGACGGTTTTGCCCGTGCATGTACGATAGTGGATGGGCAAATTTGCAGGACGGACCAAAGTTCTGTCGGCGCTTGAATTTTGGTCCGTCGTGCCGGATACACGTCCCATGTTCCACGGTCTTCGTCAGAAATATATAATTGAAACTTTCTACTCTATTTACATGGCAAATAAATTACCAAATTTGTTTTAAAAGTCGGTGTTTACAAAATTATAATATTTACACTTGTTCGTAATAATTTTACACAATATGAAGAAAAAGAAAATAGAAAAAAGAAATATGTTTGTGTTAATAGCGATAACCGCCGCCACTGCTCACATTTGTTTTTGTATCTTTGCGAGCAGTGTTTGCGTTGCAAGTTCTCTTTTGCCCGAACGTACCCATCCACTATTCGTTCATGTACGTCGTGGTCCGTCCTACATGTACGACAGTGGATGAGCCCCATTATGAGTATTCTAGTTGTATAATTCGGGCTTGCAACGTTTTCAATAAATGTTAAAACACCGTAACTTGAAAATAACACCTTTATTAAAAAGCCAATACAAAGACTAAAAATCATCTTGTATTTTAGTTATAATTCAAATTTTTAAATTGTTGCCTAAATGACACGGAATTTTGACATTAAGGAAATTGACGAATTTACATATTTTCGTAACCATGAATTCCGTTTTAAACTATAACATATTTTGTGTGCTTTGGGTGATTTTAAATTCCTGCCTGTTTATTGTAATTTTTTTTTTTTTGGCCTCTGGAACGTAGCCCATATGACCAGCTCAAGGCCGCTGCTATATTTATATATACAAATTTTGGGTGAATAAATGAACAAATGAATAAATGAATAATGTCAGACGTATACACAACAACCATGGACCCGAGCGAATACTTCTTGATCCCCGCAAAAATCTTGAATGACACTTCTTCTCGTAACCACACGCCGAAGTTCCTTTTAAAATCAAGTTCACACACTTCACAAAAGCTCTCAACATTTAGGGGGCGCAGATGCAGATTAGCAACTCACTTTTTTCGATTCCTTGCAGGAATTCCCTCCGCATTAAAATCACTTTCACTCGATCTCGAAGGCACTAAACACAAATTGTTTTTTTTTAACAAAAGATGGGTTATAAATCTAGCAACACTGTTAACAAAGGAACGAAGAAGCACAACAGACAATGTCAGAGATATTGATGCACAGAAATCCCCTTCTAACATTATAACGTAAATTTGCAACTCTACGAATTGCAGAAGTACCAGTTTTAACTCCAACGTGAGAACAAAAAGTTAAAAATAGTTGGCAGCGCGTAAAACACAAGGTAACCAACAGAAGTTCAGTGGCGTCACTAATAATGGGAATTTTGGCTAGATAATAAATCTTAAATGTATTATTAATAGTGATGAATAACTGCTAATGTTTAAAATAGGCAAAATCGGCAGATAAACACAAATATGAAAACAGTTATACCATATGTATAAAAATTATTTAGATAAAGGGTGGCTTTGTATTTCGGAACGTACGTTGCAGGTTTGATACGTCGCATCACGTCTTAGCCGCCTAATCTGCAGGTACCCACGTGCTGAACTAATCTAAGACCGTGATTTTGTTCATCATGGCCATGCCTTATCTAAATAATTTTTATACATATGGTACAACCCAGATACACTTATAGTACAATCGCGCAGAGGTGACAGTGACTCATGCTTTTTCGATCTAATCATCGCGTCTGGATAAATATCTATACTCGTTCGCATGCTTAAGAAAAACGAAACGTATGTCGATATGTAAATTCAAGGACTAAGTGCAACGTGTGTCTTTTCTCATTCTATCTATTCTAACCTCAAAATGCACGTGCTTGTATCTGGTTTTGACCGTCTCCGATTTATGATTTAGTTAAGAGCAGAATTGATTGTATCTATTTCATCAATAAAAAGGTTAAATTTAATGACCAATTTCCAGTTGTCTTTACCGATTGCCGAAAAATGCACTCGCAAAGTTTCGTCGGGAAAATATTTGCATGCTAGAGAATTTTTAAATTTCCCGCCGAGACTGAATCGAATTATTTTACGGACATACGTTTACTAGAAACTTAATTCAGGCAACATGGAGCGATGAGTCCTGTCACCTCTGCGCGATTGTACTATATAGTTCATCCGTTAAGAGCCTACGGTGACTCATGCATTTGCGTACTAAGAATTGCTTTGCATTTTATATCTATCTTTTTCTATCATGTACGAAACAGTATGAAATAAAAGACGAAACGTGTGTCTGCGTGTTAAAGAATAGGGCAGCGTAAACGTAGGTCTAAGCTCTTGCATCGCATTGGCATGCTTCATATACAGGGTGCGTAGAAAGTACCGCACCAAATGGGATTATATGAAAACGGTTTGACATTTAGATTTGACATTTAGTAGGTTTAAAGTAGATATAAATACCCATATTTTAAGATGAGTTTCATTTGTTTTGCAAGACTTTCTTTTTGTCAGTGGCCGCCATGTTGAATTTTTCTAAATACCATCCTAGATTTTTTTGGTATTATTTGAAAGGTTATTTAATCAGAAGTACAACGTGGTATAACATTGGCATGTTTATTCTGAAATAACGTCGAAAATAAATAATTGAAAACAAAAATGAAATCAACAAGAAACCTAATAAAATCACTATAGGTGCTCAAATTGTTGTCCATTCACTTCTCGACAATAAGAAAGTCTATCAAGAAAAGCGCCCAGTGTATTATGCAGATATGCCGGAGGAATGTTTGTTATTGCAACTCTATGTTGTTGGCCTATTTCGATACACAACACTTTTTAGATATCCCCAGTAGAAAAAGTCCATAGGTGTCAGGTCTGAAGACCTTCGCTTACCTATCTTAACTTAAGTTTGACACACAAATGTCAAATCTACACGTCAAAACGTTTCCACATAAACTAAATTTCTTGTTAATTTAAGTTTTTGTTTAAATTATTTATTTTTGTCGTTATTTCAGAATAAACATGCTAATATTACACCACGTTGTACTTCTAATTAAATAACCTTTCAAATAACACCAAAAAAAACCTAGGATGCATTAGAAAAATTCAACATGGCGGGCTCTGACAAAAAGCAAGTAGTGCGAAACAAATGAAACTCATATCTTAAAATATGGGTATTTATGTCTAATTTAAACCTACTAAATGTCAAGTCTGAATGTCAAACCGTTTCCATATAATCCCATTTGGTGCGATACTTTTTACGCACCCTGTATACACGCAATCGCTAACGCAGAGATAACGTTGGTTTTATGAAGTGCCAATAAAAGTGTTTAAATTGTTATGCAAATTGGTTCAAGCCGCATCTCGGTATCTTGGGTAGCAGAGAAGTTACGGCAAATGAAAAAAATGAGGAGATTTTGTTTTTATTTTAATTTCGAACAAGTGGGCCATGACAAGTGGGATTTGGGGGTAGATTCTTAATGAGCTCTCGAACCTGCACCTTTTTGCTAATTTGACCATCTCTCTATCTCTTCAAATGCAGAAGATGCCCATGTTGTCCCTACGAAATCCGGGCACTCTGTATAGCAATTAAAAAGTTGCGTAACATTCATAAACATCCAGGGGCTGATAAGTCGTACAGACGAACGTACACATTACATTTATCAATCCGTCTTAAAATCAAGTTATAACTTACAACCTCACCTCATTTTAGTTTCTGATGTTGTATCCATGATCGTCTTCGTCTTCTTCTTAGTTTCATAGTTTTATATTTATTTCTATTTAAATTGGTTGTTATAAGTCTTTATAGTTTAATTCTGCTCCTCGAGTATTGGTGAGATCGAGGTTTTCGTGCCTCATTATTCCATGTTTTACTGTGTGTTCTCCGGATGATTTCTTTCGTGATTTCATGCGAGATCCCGAAAGCGGATTCGAATTTAGAGCTTCGTTGCTACTTTTTTTACTTTTTTGGAGTTTCGTGTGCCTCATCCCCGTTCGGTTATTCCGTGTTTTATCCGGATGATTTCTTGCGTGATCACGTATGAGATCCCGAAAGTGGGTTCCAGATGAATGATTATGATGTGAAGAGCGTTAAAGGTTTATACCAGATATAATTACTTCTGTATATTACAGACATTTTACGAAATTTTCAACTATATTACTACAAGTTGTGAGCTTTTAAAAAAATCAATTAAATCAAATTCGTAATTACCGCCGCACTAGCGCCACCTGCCGGACGATTGCCGAACTACTAAGTGCATGTATATTACCACCACTGCCAAAACACCTACCTATAACAGAAATTCAGCAACGAATTGTAAATCAAATGATAGAATATTTAATTATGAATCGAATGATGTATAAAATAGGTCAGGAAATTGAACAACTTTACAGTTATTTGTAAATAAAACCTTACCACTTACCTGTCGGTAATGTAGCTTGCTGTAAAGTTTAATATTTATGTGTATTGCATTTTTTTACAGATTTAAAGATTACAGGTTTGTCAGCAGTGACGGTTCGCGGGTTTTTTTTCATGGTGCGGCCGAGGAACAAGAGGTGGTAATACAGATAGGTAGGGTCAGTTGCACAGACGGCTGGCTGCGTGACCGCACCTATCTTTTTCCTCGGCCGTACCAGAAAAAACCTCGTGAACCGTCACTGGTTCCAATTTAGGACCTTGTCGTCTCTTTTTTGGATAGAGAGTCTGTAACGCAGTATTTTTTCTTATTGTTTTTTGTGTTGACTGAGGCACTCGCCTTTTTAATTAATTGAACTGTAATACAGTGGCTAAATTCAAAACTGCATTTTCTTTCGGCCGTTTTGCAGAGTTTGCATTTTCATTTCTCTCTGAAGCTGCCGTAATCATCAATCACGTAAATTATTAATCTTTATAATCGAGTAATGAAATAAAAAATACTTACACTCAAACATTTTTTGTTCACATTGCGACGTTTTAGGGTATTTTGTATATCAAACATTTTACTTGCAACAAATCGAGAACATCATAACCTATTGCTTCCACATCTAGTAATTCTCCAGATGTACCAACCTTAACATAACCTACTTTTTTCTTTTTTAAACTTTTATCATTATGGCTCGCAATCATACATCACATTTAGATCGCTTTTCACTAAATGACGGAAAAATGTGAGAATAATACGATGTGTCATTTATTTGAGAAAATTTGAAATAAATAGAACGAAAATCAAAGGAATTATGAGAAAATCTATGTATGCAGCTGATTTTCTTCTACTTAACCCATTAGCGCATAGCGTCCGTTATATCAGACTTTAGATATTTAATGTTTTCTATTGTATGTTTAATGTTGGCGGCGTTTACTTCGTGGTACATCTTGATTGTAGATTGTTCTATTGTGCTGTGTGTGTAACAGAAGGTCTGCAGCTGGTTCATGTTGTTACAAGAAAGTGGGGTTATGTAACAACATAAATCAGCTGCAGAACTCCTGTTACGCAAGTCAACACCATGGAAAAAAATAAGTAACCAATGTCAGATTCAACGGATGCTATGCACTGGTGGGTTAACCCTGTGTTACCCTGTAGCAGATGATTAAATATTTTTAATGTGTTGTATGTAAAGTATGTTCATTAAAAAAAAAACCTCAAGTGTGCGATGATTTTTTATTTTTTAAAATTTATGTTGGTAACACATATTGAGGTTATGTTATTTGCCGCATATTCCTACCGATAAATTAATTTTCATCTTCCAAAATTCCCTGGGCTGTGTTAATAGCACCGTAAGTACGTTTGACTGGCCTACCACTTCCTGGTATACGGAGAATACTACCCGTTTCATGAAAATGTGAACGTTAGGAAATTCTTCCTGAAACTCTGCCAAAGGTGCGTCGAATGAATACACCCAATTTCCGTCCACTTTAGTTCCATTTCGGAAATAACTTTCAACTAGATACGTTTTTGCTGGTTGCGTAAACCTTTGTAACCACGGAATAATTGTGATTTTTAGAACGATCTGACGTTTTGTATGTCAATTCCTAACAAGTGTGCCAACTTAAATTTTTAAAAATAAAAAATCTTGGCACACTTGAGGTTTTTTTTAAATGAACATACGATACGTATTTACACACAATTTCTTCGATTTCCATTTTTTTTTATTTCCCCTCTTAAATAAATACACGTTGTCATTATTCTCGCAGTTCTTCATCATTTAGTTAAAAAGCGATTAAAATCGATTTATTGTAAATGTAGTGATAATTTAAATTAATCGACAAAGTTAGAGATCGCCTAAATTAGTGTGTAGATCAATTCCCATTTCCAGGGCGGAACCGCCACCATAGTGAACGCCAACGGGGTGCCGGTGATTGATGTCTCGGCCCTGGAACAGGCCGCCGAGTCCAGCAACGAGAGCTCCGCCACCGCCGACCAGCAGGGAGAGCAGCACGAGACCGACCCGCTAGCCCTGGGAGAGGACTCGCCGCACTACATCACCGTGACCGGTGAGTATCGTTCTCGATCGACCGCCCCCCAAAAACCGAAAAAGACACGTGTATTTCGTACTGTGTGACCGAAGACTCTTTCTTTGATTTAACGCAAACAGAGGCCACAGCTAGGTCTTACGCTTCACTAACACCTGTACAGCCTTCAGTAGGTAAGCACCAGTAGATTACTAACACCCGAATCGATGTTCATGTACGGTACGTTTAAACGAGAATCGGTTTCGGACGATGAAAACATTGTTATTTCTGTTCCACCTGAATTACTATACCTCATTTAATAACCGGGCGGACTAATGGCGAAAGTCACATTTACACTATAAAAAGTTACCAGAAAAGTAACCAGACATGTTTTGGCGGTAAAAATTAAATTATTTCGAATTCGTTTACCCATAACATTTATTCAACAATTATATCAACACATAAATTAATTCTAATGAAAATGACACCAAACTTGTGCTGGGTATACATCGATAGCTAAAAATAAAATAAAATAACTTTTTTCAAGAAAATCGCGGGATGAAAAGAATCGATGCTTACACTATCAACGGGAGAAATAACTGGCTAAAAACACAAAAACTGAGGAGAAACACGTGGAACCGGTGAGAGACAAGTAACGGTGACAGATCAGCTGATCATAACAACGGCCATTGCTGTTTTAAGCAATTTAGGCCTATAAAAACGGCGCCCGTTTGGCCAATAACAACGACGTATTTTCGCGGCTAAAATTTGATTTAGTCCGCCTGGTTATTAAATGAGGTATAACACTTGAATCGATGTTCATGTACGGTATGTTTAAATGAGAATCGGTTTCGGACGATGACAACATCGTTGTTTCCATTTCGCCTGAATATTTGTAATGACGAATTAAAATGACAAATAGATTGGCAATATGGCCAATATCCATTTAACCCTTTGACTACGGGAATCGTCAATAAGCGACTTGGTAATTCTGCCTTTATATTCAGCAGTCCTCAACAGAAGATTTAGTGTTTTAATTCAAAGAGAAAATATTACAAATTTTATGGCGATTGAGAAAATATTTCAGTAAGTTACATTTTGAAAAAAAGTTGGCGTTGCAATCGTAGTTAAAGGGTTAAAAAAACTTTTTGTTCACTCTGTTAAAAGATTAACTTAAACGCACCGTAAATGTTAACTTGTAATCAGATCGGTCACATAGGTTTTTGCACCCTCTTTAATACAAAAGAAAGGTGGCACACTCCAGACACACTCCTCCCATTCACCTGTAGATCTATTCATCGCACATTGCATCAAGGTCCCCTCTTCAATACATGAATCATCCCCAATCATCTCCACTTGTCAATCAAATGTTTTAAAGGCTCACCTGGTATGAATCATTTAATTGGCGCACACTAATTCCCAGGGGACGATGATTGAAGCTTTATCCGCAGGTGGGGTGGCCGGTAGCAGCATCCCTATCTGATACATTGTAACCCTATTAGGAACACTCCGCCGCATCGCAGATTAAGGGGTGTGCTCGTGTATATACCTGCCCTCGGTTCGATTCTTAAATACTTTTCATTCATCTCTGATGGATCAGTTTCGTCCGAAACTTCCTCGAGGGCGGTTGTCGTTATTAAATGCGTTACTCGCCCGAGGAAATGAACTGCAGGTTTCCCGGCTCGTACCAACACGGGGGTAATTTCTTAGTTGTTTAGTTGAAGCCGTAAATGCCTTAATTAATGGATCCTCTATATGCACAGTTGCTTCAGAGGGGGACACGGTGGCGTCCCACCAGGGGTATCACGTGCAGTATGTGGAACCGGAGATTTACGCTTCACAAACGAATGGCGGGCAGGCACAAATGTAAGTTTTCATACAAATAAAATAAGTTCTAAATAAGATAGAAACAACCTTACTTGTCATGTATGAAAATAAGTTCATTTAAAAAAAAAATTTTTTTCAATTTAAAATTAAAATTTTTTGTTTTGATTGAAAATTGTTTATCAAAACACCTACGAACCGGTTTCAAACTTTCAGGTCTCATCAGCACAGTTCGTAGCTGATGGGGAAATTACTATTGGAATATAAATATTGCAAACACCGTTAAAGGTAAAAACATCAAAGTGGCGGAATCTATTGCCTGAATGTTGTATTAAATCCAATCCGAGTGGCATAACGACCAACATATGTAGGAATCAGGGGCGGCTCGTTATATAGAGCCAAGGAGCCATGGCACTACCTGTAGTAGTTTCAAGCTCAGCAAGAATTTTTAATTAATTCTTAAAACACTTTTTTGCCAGTTACTTTGGTCTGGGAAGATAAATCGTTTATTTTTTCTTCAGAGAAGGAGGGGGGGGCTATATTTCATAAGTGGCGCTACCATCAACATGTTCCACGAGCCTGCAAGTACAGTTTTTGAAAATTTTAATTTTCGAATTGTGTAATACTCCAGCAGAAAAATAAAACAAATATAAAACGTGTCGACAAAATTCTGCAAAAATTAAAATACATTTGCAAATCATCGTTTTATCAAATTAAGTGCAGTTTTTGAAAATCCATCAATTATTTCCAGAGTTATGAATTTTTGAAAATTTTAGTTTGCGAATTGTGTAATACTCGAGCAAAAAATTTAAAAAATATATAAAACGTGATGACTAAATTCTAAAAAAATTAAACTAGATTTGCAAACCATTGTTTTATCAAATTAAGTGCAGTTTTTGAAAATCCATCAATTATTTTCAGAGTTGTGAATTTTTGAAAATTTTAGTTTGCGAATTGTGTAATACTCGAGCAAAAAATTAAAAAAATATATAAAACGTGTTGACTAAATTCTACAAAAATTAAAGTAGATTTGCAAATCATTGTTTTATCAAATTAAGTGCAGTTTTTGAAAATCCATCAATTATTTCCCGAGTTGTGAACTTTTTAAAATTTTAGTTTGCGAATTGTGTAATACTCGAGCAAAAAATTAAAAAAATATATAAAACGTGTTGACTAAATTCTACAAAAATTAAAGTAGATTTGCAAATCATTGTTTTATCAAATTAAGTGCAGTTTTTGAAAATCCATCAATTATTTCCCGAGTTGTGAACTTTTTAAAATTTTAGTTTGCGAATTGTGTAATACTCGAGCAAAAAATTAAAAAAATATATAAAACGTGTCGACTAAATTCTAAAAAAATTAAACTAGATTTGCAAATCATTGTTTTATCAAATTAAGTGCAGTTTTTGAAAATCCACCAATTATTTCCCGAGTTGTGAATTTTTTAAAATATTAGTTTGCGAATTATGTAATACTCGAGAAAAAATTAAAAAAACATATAAAACGTGTTAACTAAATTCTACAAAAATTAAACTAGATTTGCAAATCATTGTTTTATCAAATTAATTGCAGTTTTTGAAAATCCATCAATTATTTCCCGAGTTGTGAATTTTTGAAAATTTTAGTTTGCGAATTGTGTAATACTCGAGCAAAAAATAAAAAAAATATATAAAACGTGTCGACTAAATTCTACAAAAATTAAACTAGATTTGCAAATCATTGTTTTATCAAATTAAGTGCAGTTTTTGAAAATCCACCAATTATTTCCTGAGTTGTGAATTTTTTTAAATTTCAGTTTTGGAATTGAGTAATACTCAATTTTTTGTTTGTTTTATAAGTGTCTCTACCATCAACATGTTCCACGAGCCGCCACTGGTAGGAATATGCAAATATAACAATAAAGTAAACATTATTTAAGCCAGAAAAAGGTTCTCATTTTGCACGATTAAAAATATTTGTTTCGATTAAATATTGTTTCACCATCAAAACACCTACAGATCAGTTTCGACCCTTCCTTCAGGATTGAGTTTTAGTACAACATTCGGGCAATAGATTCCGCCACTGTGGAGTTTCTACCAATTGTTTTGATGTTCAGTTTGAAAGACAAAAAAATCGAACAATAGTTATTTAAGCAACAAGGAACGTAAGGACGTATTAACATTTGAGGTAGGCGAATAAGAGCCGAGGCTCGTCGCCTGCCGAAAATGTTAATTGTTGCTTATTAATTTTTTTCTGCTTCCGGAAATATAATACTTAACCCTTTCAGGACGGGTCACATCAATAAGCGTTTTAACGTAACTTCTGCGACAGCCCGGTAGCAGCAATAAGCGTTCTAATGAATTTACTTGTTTTTATATCCGAATAACGCTCATCATTGACGCTGTAGATATGTTTTTAGTTTCGGAGCAAAATCCAACACTAGAAATCGATGTTTGAAAAATGGACATTTTTTACGACCGTCGGGTGTGATATTACCAGATATACCCGTACCGAAAGGGTTAAAAAAGATCAGAAAATATTGTAAAATATCGCTTGTAACATTTGCGGTTAAAATTTGTATAGTCACCTATGCATCCTATGGCAACCCAGCAACCGAGAAAACAATTTCGAATTTTGTTTGTTTGTTTGTGTCGATCCAGTGAGACTTTTTACGGGCATGGATATTAACGATGCTGCGAATATTGCGTTTCTTTTATTTTATTATTTTCCTAGGTCCGTAAGTAAAAAATTAAGTTCCGTCGTCGAGGACAACAAACACCACGAATGTTATCAGCCAGTTACGGTACCTGTAACCATGGACGCAAAGCGTATTTATGTTGTCGGTAGCGGGAAAATAAATTTTTTGTTGAATCACTTCCAGCCTCTTGTTATATTTCAATATTTTCAACTTTAGAAATAAATATTACTATTGTACGTTTAGAGGTTATCTTTAAACTCGAGAAATAATTATTACTTACCAATTATTCTATGTTTAGGGCGTATCCGGTGTACACGGTGGGCGAGTCGGGCACGCTGTACGCCAGCCAGGGACAGTACTACGCAGCTAACACGGGCAACTCGGGCACGTCGACGGCCGTCGGCTACACGACGACCACGGGCCACTACCTGGTGCAGCAGGCCGTCGATCCCGACAGCCTGATCGCCTCCACGAGGAACTCCCCGCAGACGACGAACGCTGTAAGTTATCGCCCGGGCCCGTACACGGTCCTCCTACCAAAAATAACAAGCAATTGCATGTCGGTGGTTTTTTTGTTGTGGTGGTGCAGTAGTCTTTCGATATTTAATACTTACTAACTGGGGTGTAGGACTCGAATTATGTGGCCACCGCCACGGTGCATGCGGCTCCGTCGACGGGTCAGGAGGAGGTCGGTTCCGCTCTGAGCCACGCCACTAGGGTTTCCCCGGCTACTGTAAGTTTTCCTGTGGTTTCTAGTGTTGCTTTTTCTAGCCCACTTCCTACTTTTTATGCCTGAATGTGTACGGAAGCTAGACGGCTTGCCTGTAGTGTTATTGACGGGTTCAGCTCCATGACGGACGCTAGTCTACATATCTATACCCTTTTATACGCTAAAACCACGTTTTTGATTAAATGGTGAGAGCTAAAAAACGCGTTGGTTCAGTGATGATTATTCATTGACGTTTGACGGATAGCGAAAAATAACCTCTCTTTGTTTTTAAATCTTAATTACTTATCATTTAATCCCGGACAAATGTGAGTTAATTGATTCCTTTCACCGTTTATATTGGATTTTTAATTACTCCATTGGTGCTGGTGAGTGCATTGGAGTTGAACCTGTAAATAAAATTTTTAGTTAAAGAAATGGTTAATAGATGGCGTGACGTACGGAATTATTTGAGTCAAAGAAAATGTTAATAGATGGCGCTAACTTAGGGAATTATTTGAGTTCAGGAAGCCACAGCTTAATCGCCGCAGAAAAATTGCTTAGCTTTCTTTTTAAGTACTCTATAATGCGTACGGAGTTTAAAAAAGCTAGACACTTTGCCTGTAGTAGTATTAACGGGTTAAGCGCCATGACGGACACTAGCCTACATATCTATACTCTTTTATATGCTAACTTGTCCATTGATGCATTGGAGTTGAACCTGTAAATAAAAATTTTAGTTAAAGAAATGGTTGATAGATGGCGTTCGCGTACGGAATTATTTGAGTCAAAGAAAAGGTTAATTGATGACGCTAACTATTTATTTGAGCTCAGGAAGCCACAACTTAATCGCCACAGAAAAATTGCTTAGCTTTCTTTTTAAGTACTCTATAATGCGTGCGGAGTTTGAAAAAAGCTAGACACTTTGCCTGTAGTAGTATTAACGGGTTCAGCGCCATGACGGACACTAGTCTACATATTTATACTCCGGTGACGGTTCGCGGGGTTTTTTCTGGTACGGCCGAGGTAGCAGAGGTGGTAATACAGATAGGTGCGGTCTCTGCAACTGACCCTACCTATCTGTATTACCACCTCTTGTTCCTAGGCCGTACCAGAAAAAAACCCGCGAACCGTCACTGCTATACTCTTTTATATGCTAACTTGTCCATTGATGCTAAAACCACGTTTTTCATTAAATGGTGAGAGTTGGTTCAGTGATGATTATTCATTGACGTTTGACAGATAGCGAAAAATAACCTCTCTTTGTTTTTAAATCTTAATTACTTATCATTTAATCCCGGACAAACGTGAGTTAATAGATTCCTTTAACCGTTTATATCGAATTTTTAATTATTTTAACGTAGTTATCATTTTACACCGTAGAAAATGTATTTATCATCATTACACTCACCGAACGCACTTACAATCGACGCCTCGAACGCGATATTAATTAGTCCCTTGTGTCGTTAGGTCCAATGGCTGCTGGAAAACTACGAAACGGCGGAGGGGGTCTCCTTGCCCCGGTCCACGCTCTACGCCCATTACTTGCGCCACTGCGGCGAGAACAAACTGGAGCCCGTGAACGCCGCATCTTTCGGCAAGCTGATTCGATCCGTATTCCTCGGATTAAGAACCCGAAGACTCGGCACCAGGTATTCGATAATTAAAGTTGATACTTTTTGTACCACACACCGGTGTAATTGAAATAAAACTCGGATTTTATGTTATTAATTTCATATAGAATAAAACACTTTTTTACTTTGTTTGTATAACACTTATTTATTTATTAAAATAAAATAAATAAATATATAAAAAGCATGTATAACGAAGTAGAAGCTTCCTACATAACAAATATTAATTTCAGTTTCCTAATACTGAAGTAAACTGAAAATAATAATAATAATAATAATCTTTATTTAGCAATATGCTATCTAAAAAATATGTACAATATATAAAATATAAAAAACAATTACAATTACAAAACATACTTTCAAAATGGTTGTAATAAACCGAAACACTTGCCGAAACTGAAAACGATAACAATCGCCTGAACCGTTTTATAATCTGTGCAGAGGCAACTCGAAATACCATTACTACGGCATCAGGGTCAAGCCGGGCTCGTCCCTGACGACGATGGAGGAGTCGGGCGCCCGCAACATGTCCACGTCGAACGTGCAGGGGAAGGTGTCTGGCAACGCCGGCAGGAGTTTCAAGCGCAGCAGCGACTCCATGGATCAGAACGTTTGCGTGACCGTGGTTTCCCAGCACTTGTCTTACTTGGGCGACGGCAGCAACGCGATACCTCACTTTCCCGATATTATTTTTACTACGTCTCTACCTGATGAGTGCGGATACGACGACGTTGACACGCTGAAGTAATTGCTGAAGCGGTGAAACGATCTAACGTTTGATGATGTATATTTTTTTAGGTCTATATACCGAGAACACTTGGAAGCGTTCCTCGACGCGATACTGAGCTTGGAGTTCGGCACCGTCGAGTCGCTGTGGAGGGAGTTTTGGAGGTCGCAGGATAATAATAACGGGGATGAATGCGAGGAGGAAAAATATCTCTCCAAGTACGTTTATTTAATTTGTCTTAACTGCGGCAACGACCATTTTTAACTGGCAAAAATGACAATTTTTAATTGCCAAAAATGACAATTTTAACTGCCAAAAAAGCCATTTTTGCAAGTGTCGGCAACGACTATTTTTAACTGCCAAAAATGACAATTTTCAACTGCTAAAAATGACAATTTTCAACTGCTAAAAATGACAATTTCAAATGTCAAAAAAGGCCAATTTTCGACTGCCAAAAAGATCAATGTTCAAGTGTCGGAAACGACCATTTTAAGCTGCCAAAAATTAAAATTTTCAACTGCCAAAAAGGCCAATTTTGAAGTGTCGGAAACGACCATTTTTAATTGCCAAAAATGACAATTTTTAACTGCCAAAAAACGACAATTTTCAACTGCCAAAAATGACAATTTTTAACTGCCAGAAGGCCAATTTTCAAGTGTCGGAAAAGACGACCATTTAACTGGCAAAAATGACAATTTTTAACTGCAAAAAAAAAGATAATTTTCAACTGCCAAAAATGACAGTTTTCAACTGCCAAAAATGACAGTTTTCAACTGCCAAAAAGTCAATTTTTAATTGACAAAAGGGCCAATTGTCAAGTGTCGTAAACGACCATTTTTAACTGGCAAAAATGACAATTTTTAATTGCAAAAAAATGACAATTTTCAACTGCCAAAGATGACAATTTTCAACTGCCAAAAGGGCAAATTTTCAACTGCCAAAAGGGCAAATTTTCAACTGCCAAAAAGGCCAATTTTCAAGTGTCGGAAACGACCATTTTTAACTGCTAAAAATGACAATTTTCAACTGCCAAAAAAGCCAATTTTTAATTGACAAAGGGGCCAATTGTCAAGTGTCGGAAACGACCATTTTTAACTGGCAAAAATGACAATTTTTAATTGCAAAAAAATGACAATTTTCAACTGCCAAAAGGGCAAATTTTCAACTGCCAAAAATGACAATTTTCAACTGCCAAAAATGACAATTTTCAACTGCCAAAATGACAATTTTCAACTGCCAAAAATGACAATGTTTAACTGCCAAAAAAGCCAAATTTCAACTGCCAAAAAGGCCAATTTTCAAGTGTCGGAAACGACCATTTTTAACTGGCAAAAATGACAATTTTTAACTGCAAAAAAAAAGATAATTTTCAACTGGAAAAAATGACAATTTTCAACTACAATAATAAAATAATTTTGAAGTGTCGGAAACGACCATTTTTAACTGGCAAAAAGGACAATTTTTAATTGCAATTAATGACAATTTTCAACTGCCAAAGATGACAATTTTCAACTGCCAAAAATGACAATTTTCAACTGCAAAAAAAAAAAGATAATTTTCAACTGGAAAAAATTACAATTTTCAACTGCAATAAAGGTCAATTTTCAAGTGTCGGCAACGACCATTTTTAACTGGCAAAAATGATAATTTTTAACTGCCAAAAATGACAATTTTTAACTGCTAAAAAGGCGAATTTTCAAGTGTCGACAACAACCATTTTTAACTGCCAAAAGTGACAATTTTTAACTGCCAAAAGTGACAATTTTTAACTGCCAAAAAATGACAATTTTTAACTGGCAAAGATGACAATTTTTAACTGGCAAAGATGACAATTTTCAACTGCCAAAAAGGCAAATTTTCAACTGCCAAAAAGGCCAATTTTCAAGTGCCGGAAACGACCATTTTAAGCTGCTAAAAATGACAATTTTCAACTGGCAAAAATGACAATTTTCAACTGCAAAAAAGGTCAATTTTCAAGTGTAATAAAGACAAGTTTTTAGAGCATACTTGTCTACAAAATAAAGACAAGTTTTTTGAGGTTATCTATCCTAAAAATAAAGACAAGTTTTTAGAGGATACTTGTCCTAAAAATAAACAAAATCGGTGGATAACTATTTTTAAAACAAATAACCTCAAAAAACCACAAGATGTCAAAATAAACCGCACTGAAAAATTCCAAACGGCCAACATGTGCTGCCAACTATTTGATCTCGCGGTATTTCTTAACGATGCCGGTGCTGCCCTCTACAAAATTTTCTCCAGACAAGACCACACATTAAACTTTAGCCGATTTTATGAAATGTTTTTGATTGATGATGAACCTTCGATTGTAGATCCAAACTGTTTGCCCTCTGCAACCTGGAACCGATGCAAGCGTTCGTGAGACACGTCGACCTGACCTTCTACCAGAACCTGATCCAGGTGCTGGTGCCCGATGTTCTGAAACCGATCCCCGCCACCCTCACGCAATCGATCAGAAACTTCGCAAAAAGTAAGTTCAACCCGAAGACTTGGGTCGTTGTTCCGAACAAAAATGTTAGTGTTAACAACGATGTTATTTGCTAACATCGACAGATGTTATGAATATACGATTCTGTACACAATCGATGTGTAATAACATTTTCGATGTTACTCAACGCTTGTCAAAACGGTCGCTGTCAATGATGATATATTTTGAGGTTATTTTGTGGTTTGTGTTTTTCATCAACAAAAGATTTAAATGATTAATAATATTTTTCCAATATTCAAATACATGCTTTATGAATTTCATTTTATTTCTTAAAATAACCTCAAAAACTCATTAACTTATTAATCATCTATCATAATATACATGAAGTTGGTTGCGCTGTAGGCATTGCACTGTTGCCAATTTGTGTACATCGGGTTCTTCAGAATAGTACTCTTCAATTTCACATATTGCAATGTTAATAACAGTTGTTCAGAATAACACCATTAATTTTTCAGAGTCACAAACAGGTTGAATATTCACATATTCAGGCTGTATTTCGTCTTTATTATATCTAAGTTCAAATCGTCGATAAATTTCCATCTATTATTAATTAGTGAGTTCAACCCGCGAGCGATCTTCATCTGTTATTTAAGTTTAAATTTTCACATAGTATCAACGGCTTCTCATTGCAGGTCTTGAAAGTTGGCTGACGACTGCAATGACGGGTGCGCCGCCCGGCATGCTGGCCGTCAAGCTCTCCGCTGTGTCCGCGTTCAGCTCGAGCCTGCGCCGGTACACGTCGTTGAACCACCTCGCCCAGGCGGCCCGCGCCGTCCTCCACAACAGCACCCAGATAGCGCAGATGCTGGCCGACCTGAACCGGGTGGACTTCCACAGCGTCCGGGAGCAGGCCTCGTGGGTGTGCCAGTGCGACCACGACATCGTGGCCAGGTTCGAGGCCGACTTCAAGCTCACGCTGCAGCAGCAGAACTCTCTGGAGCAGTGGGCCTCGTGGCTGAAGAACGTCGTCAAGAGTGCTTTGAAGCCCTACGAGGGTAAGCCCAGTTTTTCCAAGGCCGCCAGACAGTTCCTGTTGAAGTGGAGTTTTTATAGGTGAGTCGGGAATTAATTTGTTAATAATATAAATAAAATTGTTTAAGTTAAACAAATATATCAAAATTAGAAGTACTTATTCATGCCGCAGTAGACATTTTTATTGGTGGTAAAAAAATTTGGTCGTGTCATTACATTTTTTTGGTTATGTATAGTACAATGTTGCATTGATCACAGTAGACATTTTTGTTGGTAGTATAAAAGTTACTAACAATTTGGTTATGTGTAGTGCAATCTTGCATTTTATAATATCCCTCATTCACACGTAATAGTAATTTACGATACAAGTAACGTTATGAAGGTTTTTACATTACGAGAGAAAAGTTTGAAAGCACGAGCGACGCAGGAGCGAGTGCTTTTAAATTCTCGAGTAATGTAAAAGCTAATAACGTTACGTGTGTCGTAACATGGTTTATTTTATCCTATTTCTATTTTTTTAAACTTAAAAACATGTTTAATGAAAACCGTCAAAGCAAAATAATGTTTGTTTGCAAATATCTCCATAGCAACGAGTTGCGTTAGATACATATAACAACACTAGTGTTTTTAAAGGTTCCTTAACGTTACTCGTTGCTAAGGAGTTATTGACATGTTCACATTATAGGATAAAATAAAAATATTGTTTGACAGCGTTTTATTGCAATACAGATCGGTAGGATTGATTGTAGAGACCGCACCCATCTGTATTATCACCTCAGCTATCTCGGCCGTACCATGATCATTTTATACATTGCATTAATACTGTGCAGTCGCGCCATCTAACGAATTTTGTCGCAAATTCCTTCTTATTCATAATTAAAATCGCATTTCCCAGATCTTGTATTTTCCATTAACCGCAACATACTTTTCCGTTGATAAATTCTAGCATAGCATTGAGTCTCTAAAGTTTCTTTCGTTTCCCGTCTAGCTCGATGGTCATCCGAGACCTGACACTAAGATCGGCGGCGAGCTTCGGCTCGTTCCACCTGATCAGACTGCTCTACGACGAGTACATGTTCTACCTGATCGAGCACCAGGTGGCCGAGGCCACCGGCATAGTCCCGATTGCGGTGATGATGGAGGGGATTGTAAGTAATCGGAAAACTGATTGATGACGCACGGCTACAAATAATGTAATTTTTAAGAAGCAAGACATTTTACAAGACAGCCTGAGTGTGTACGGCAACGAATCGTTGTGCAACGGCAACGCGAACCCGACGAAGCTCGGCTGCATCAGCCCGTCGGACTCCACCAAGCGGATGAAGATCAGCTAGCTCGCGGCCGAGAACGGGTACATCATCAAATTCGGTTGAGTTGTCTTTTCGCAAATGTTCCTGATTAATTATCGTTTACGTTATCCGTTGAAGTTTATTTATTTTCTAAACGCGTTCATCGTTTGCCCCGGAATAAGTCATACGATTGATTCAAGATTACGTCACTTCTTGTAACTGATTCAATAGTTTTTTTTTATGACTTAAAGCAGTACTCAAAAATCGGATGATCGAAGAAGCAAGAATTTTATCGAAAAAGCAAATCGGTTCAGTGGTTCAAGCCAAAATCGGATAATCGAAGAATTTTATTGAAGAGGCAAATCGAACTGGACGGAACCGGAGGGAAGGTGTTGCAAGAATTTTATCAAAAAACTCTGGGCAATTAACGGTAACACCTTTGCACACCACCAATCAGAACTATCCCGAGCTATTGAAAATAATTTTTGAAAAAAAAGGCTTTGATTTGTGTCGGTAAGGTTATAAAATCTTTTTACAAGAAGCGAATCGGAAATCGTAATTAAATTCCGGGGCAAGCGTGTTGTAATCTTAATTTATTTTATTAACATTTGGCAAATAAAATTTATGTGCAATGATACATCCAGTGCAGTGTGTATGGAATGAATGTATATATATGTACGTAAGCAGTAATTTATTTCCGTAGACCGATAAATTCGCTTGTTTTGTATATGTATTAACCCAGATATGCCCGCAGTTCGCGACTACTTTAAATATCGCCTGCGCCATCTATCATTATTTTATTCCAATCGGTATGATCATTCATTGACATTTGACCTTAACCTTAAAATTGTATCAAGAGTATCGTCAGCGCCATCAATTATTTTTTTATTCCAATAAGAACATTCAGTGATTATTAATTGACTGACGGGAAGCGAAAAATAATCTTAAAATTATATTTAGAATATCGTCAGTGCTATCTATAATTTTTTTATTCAAATATTATTCAGTGATCATTCATTGACATTTGACAGGGAGCGAAAAATAACCTTAAAATTGTATCTAGAATATCGTCAGCGCCATCTATTGTTTTTTTATTCCGATAAGAACATTCAGTGATTATTAATTGACTGACGGGAAGCGAAAAATAATCTTAAAATTATATTTAGTATATCGTCAGTGCTATTTATAATTTTTTTATTCAAATATTATTCAGTGATCATTCATTGACATTTGACAGGGAGCGAAAAATAACCTTAAAATTGTATCTAGAATATCTTCAGCGCCATCTATTATTTTTTTATTCCAATAAGAACACTCAGTAATTTATAATTGATTGGCAGGAAGCGAAAAATAATCTTAAAATTATATTTAGAATATCATCAGTGCTATCTATAATTTTTTTATTCAAATATTATTCAGTGATCATTCATTGACATTTGACAGGGAGTGAAAAATAACCCTAAAATTGTATCTAGAATATCGTCAGCACCATCTATTATTTTTTTATTCTAATAAGAACATTTAGTGATTATTAATTGATTGACAGGAAGCGAAAAATAATCTTAAAATTATATTTAGAATATTGTCGATGCCATCTATAATTTTTTTATTCAAATATTATTCAGTGATCATTCATTGACATTTGACAGGGAACGAAAAATAACCTTAAAATTGTGTCTAGAATATCATCGGCGCCATCTATAATTTTTTTATTCCAATAAGAACATTCAGTGATTTTTTAATTGACTGACGGTGAGCGAAAAATAATCCTAAAATTATATTTAGAATATCGTCGGTGCCATCTATAATTTTTTTATTCAAATATTATTCAGTGATTATCCATCGACATTCATAAATTACTCGATTTAAAAAAAAACGTATCATTTACTTTCCTTTAATTTAAATCTCGGGCAAATGTGGGTTAATTTGCTTGTCTCGGGAGACTCGCGAACGATCGCCAAAATATAGCTGCAGCACGGAGATGAGCAATATTTCTAAACGTACTAATTTATTACGATTACGTTCTACTTTTAATTATCCACGTACGACAGAAGCGTATTCTTAAGTCGAACGATTAATTAACTTGAGAATATAATTTCTTTGCTCAAAAGTGTAATCCATCCATTAAAACAAAAAAAAGAAGTATATATTTGACAGTGAAACGCAGGGTATAAAAAGAATATTCCTCGAACCAGTACAACTGAATGTTTGACCCTAAATATTTTCATCCGCATTCGGCGTTCACTTTTCTATAAAGTGATCGGTTATTATTAATTTTCAAGCAAACAGGGTAATTATTTCAGTTGCAGACGGATGAAACGACTTTATAGAAAAGTGTCCCCCTCAACAGTTGCCTCATGTAAATTAACTTATATAATGTGTGTGTAAAGGTTGAAAAAATAATAAATTTTGTATTTTACGTGTGTGCTATTTAAACGTGTTGTACGTTACAACGGACAAAAGAATTTTCTGTGCTTAATCGATGTGTGATTTGCCAATATATATATATTGCACTTTTAAGTTTCGCCGGTGCGAATTTACAGGTTAACTTTAATGACAAATATAAATATATATTATAATTAGGGAAAAATTCAGTGTATTTTTGTAGATGTCTTAAAAAAAATTATAACTCCGGGTAATTTTTAGGATAACGGTTATTAATTTATTTGTACTGAGAGTAGTGGGAATTGGTAGTTTTTATTATGTAACGATACACAATTTGTATTTTTTCAATACATTGTTTTTGTATCTACAGATATATTACAATAAAACCTAGTCCTGTGTTGTTATGCTTATTCCTAATTATTTTATTTTAATCCGCATTTTCATTTTACTTTTATAATTGCACAAGAGAAGTTTTCATGTTATAGATAATACTACTATTAAGTATTGTTTCCCTATTCGTAAATGACGCCCATAAATCGATTAAAAAAATTTGTTTTCAAGTCCAAGATCTCAATCTGAACACTATTTGTCTATAAACATTTTTTTATGGGACTTTCGAGAACGGAGATAAGCAAAATGACTGTCGTAAATAGTTTGTCATCATTTTAACGTTTCAATTGCTGAAATCAATGAGTTGTGAGCTTTTAAAAACTCAATCAATTCAAGTTCGTAATTACCGCCACAGTTGCGCCATCTACCGGTCGATAGCTGAACTGCTAAGTGCGTATTGCCGACAGCGCCAATATGCTCGAACTTTATACCTATAGCCAAAATGTAAAAATTCAGCAATGAGCTGTGTACTAAATGATAAAATATTTAATTCTGAATTTAATGATGTATAAAATAGCTAAGGAAATTAAGCGGTTTTGCTGTAATTTGCAAATGAAAATTTATCAAAATCCCTGGTCGGTAATTCAGTTCGCTGTAAAGTTTAATATTGAAATTTGCAGCATTTACGCAAACAAAAAGTGTAATAAAACACCGCACTCGTTAATTAATCCTGTATTTAATTACAAACTACTGTAAAATGCTTTACATTCCGATATCACGCATTACAGTAAGCTTTATTACCAACAGTAAATTTTCAATTGCAAAATACAACAAAACCGCCAAGTTTCCTCAGCTATTTTATACCTCATGTAATTCAGAATTAAATAAATATTATCATTCGCTGTGCAAGAATTTTTACATTTTGGTTGTAGGTATAAAATATACACTAAACAGTTAAATAATCCTCCGGTAGATGGCGCCAACGAGGTAGTAATTGCGTATTTTATTTACTTGAATTTTTAAAAACTCACAACTCGTCACTGAGAGCTACGATTTCTATAATTTAAACGCAACATTGTTGATAAACCTGAAAAATCTTTAAATACCTATATTAATCATTACAGTAAACTTTGTTACCTGCAGTAAATTTTTAATTGCAAAATACAACAAACCCGCCAAGTTTCGTCAGCTATTTTATACCACGTTTAATTCAGAATTAAATATTCTATCATTCCATGTGCAAGAATTTTTACATTTTGGTTATAGGTATAAAATATACACTAAACAGTTAAATAATCCTCCGGTAGATGGAGCCAACACGGTAGTAATTACGTATTTGATTTACTTGAATTTTTAAAAGCTCACAACTCGTCACTGAGAGCTACGATTTCTATAATTTAAATGCAACATTGTTGATAAACCTGAAAAATCTTTAAATTCCTATATTAATCATTACAGTAAACTTTGTTACCGGCAGCAATTAAATATTCTATCATTCGCCGTGCAAGAATTTTTACATTTCGGTTGTAGGTATAAAATATACACTAAACAGTTAAATAATCCTCCGGTAGATGGAACCAACGAGGTAGTAATTACGTATTTTATTTACTTGAATTTTAAAAAGCCTACAACTCTTCACGGAGTTACGATTTCTATAATTTAAACGTAACATTGTTGATAGACCTGAAAAATCTTTGAATTCCAATATTAATTATTACAGTAAACTTTGTTACCGGCGGTAAATTTTTAATTGCAAAATATAACAAACCCGCCAAGTTTCCTCAGCTATTTTATACATCATTTAATTCAAAATTAAATATTCAATGATTCGCTGGGCAAGAATTTTTACAATTTGATTATTGGTATAAAATATGCACTTAGCAGTTTAACAATCGTTCGGTAGATGGCGCCAACGCCAGTAATTACAAACTTTTTTAAAAGCTTACAACACTTACGATTTCCTTATAATTGCAACGTTAAAATGTTGACAAATGTGTAATTTTTAAATTTTGGTTACAGAATTCAAGTTCGGGTATTTTGGCGGTAATTACGAACACATTTGAAGTATAACTTTATACGTTTTCAAAGAAAATGCTTTAAAGCAACAAAAGCGTCACCTGCTCAGTTACACGCACTCACAAATACAAATAACACAGCTGTAGGATCACGTAATCAAGGACTGCTTAGGCAGAACGAAACAAATACTATTGCTACGACTATTTTTCAAAATTTGTGACAGGAGACTAGGAATGAAAAACAGGTATTTTGCTGGTAATTTTTCACAATTTCTGACAGGAGACAGAAAATTGCATCAACCCAGCTGTTGTAAATAAGGTTTTATTGAAAATAAATAATGTACAGTACACATTTGGAGAAAAATTAAAGCAATCATTGGATCAACGAACGATCATCACAATATAACAACTAAGCCGTTTGATTAATACCTAGTAAGCCAGCGTGCGCAGCAGCTTCTGCAGATTCTGAAAGTCCACTTCGAGATTAACGATGCCCGGCTTTTGATTGGGCGCCAGATACGGCTGCGGTATCTTCACGTAGCCAATGTTGACCGGACTACTCTCTCTCAGGGCCTGAAAAAAAATCTTTAACATCGAGGTACGCATTTTAATATAAACGGCTACCTTCGACATTTCCATGGTCGGGAAGATGGTGAAATCGGTTTCCACGTAGCCGCCAAACTTGCGCCTGATCGCCTCCGCCGAAACCTTCGACTGGAAGTCCTCGGCCCTCTTCTTCAGGTCGAGGATGCGATCTCTCTCCTCGGCGAAGTGCTTCTGCCAGGCGGGCGGCCCGTGGCCCGGCTGGAGTTTGTAGATCGGGGGGAATCTCGGTTTCGCCAAACTCATTAGAATTTCCTGAAGGATAATTTTTTTTATACATTGTATTTCTTTTGATACTTGACATGTTCAATCTGTGTTGTATAAATCGACAACTGAACCTAACCTACGAACTTTATTGTATTTATGTTCGTTGATGCTTTTTGAAGGTTAGTAGGCTTTAGCAAAATTATACTTTTTTTTTTTTTGACGAAATTCTATGTACCGTGAGATCATACTTCAATAATTACTGCCAGAAACTGCCAATACAAAGACAAAAAACACCCCGACTGCGGCGAGAATAAAATGTGAATAGAGTATACAGTGAGATCAGAATGTCATTCGGTTTTCCAGCGGTTGGCCACGGTCAAGGTTCGGTCTCCTTCTGCTCTACTCTGAGGAGAGTTTTTAGTTGGTACACTCCCTCCCGCCCTTCAGGGGGAGGACTTCAACACTGCCCCACTATAGGGGCGTCTATAAAAGATCTTCTCTCCTCTCTTCAAAAAAAAAAGTGAGATCAGAATGTCGAAAATAGTTGGCAGCACTTTTTCTGAAAATCCCTATAATCATTCAAGTTTTATCATATCGGCTGCCTTGAATTTCCCAGAGCGTTTTGTTTATTTTGACATTTTGTAGTTTTTTGAGGTTATTTATCTTAAAAATCAACAAAACCGGCAGAACTTAATACAAAACCATTTGTAAACTCAAAAAGTAACAATATGTCAAAATACACCGCAATTCAATTGGCTCCGGAAATTTGTTATAGCGTTCTTTCAATACTTTCTCACTCTGCGCATCACGCTTCGAGTGCTCGGTAATACCTGTTTTTTTTTTGTAAGTACCTGTTTTAAAGCGGCCCCTTCTTTATACAAAGCCTCGATGGTGTCGTCCTTGCGAATCTTGAAAGTCGGCAGCGGCTTGAGCCCGTCCAGAATCTGCTTCATCTTCTCGCTCTGCAGCCGCATGCGTTCCTCCCGTTCGCCGTTGAAGAGCTTGCGGAGATTGTCGATTTCTTGCATGAGCAACGGAGAATCTTTAACCACGGCGGGCAGATTGGGCCCGGTGAAATTCATCGACGACAGCTGCGAACCTTGAAAGGGGAAAACTGTATCATCGACGGCGCTCCGTCGGTTTGTGAACTTACCGGAGGTGCTCTTGGACATCGGCTCGGCGAAGGACTTCTTGTTGTACTGCTTCAGCTTCTCGCGCATCTCGGACTTCTCGTTCTCCAGCGAGTCGATGTCCGCCTGAAGGTGGTCCATGGTCTCCTCGAACTCCTTCTCCTTCTTTTTCAGGTTGTTGTGCGCCTCCTCGAGCTTCCTTTGCAGCTGCTCGATTTTCAGTTCGTAGTCTTTGTTCACGTTACCCAACTACAAAAGACAATTTGATAATGTTAAAAAAAAAATGCAATAACATAACCAAAAAAATGTAATGACATTACCAAAAAAATACAATGACAAAAAAAAAATGCAATGACGTAACTAAAAAATGCCATAACATAACCAAAAAAATGTAATGACATTACCAAAAATTTGCAATGACGTAACCAAAAAAATGCAATGACAACCAAATTGTTACAAACTTTTTTACTACCAACAAAAATGTCACCCTAACAAATCCCACTGCAGTGAGAATAAAATGTAAATGGAGTATATAGAATAAATTGATTTATTACTAAAAAAAAAAGGATATTAATTTCTACCTTTTTCTCCGCAAGTTCCTTTCTGATCGTCATTTCGGACAGCTGCTCCTGCTTCTCCTTGATCGACTTGCGCAGCTCCTTGATGTCGGACTCCTTATTCTCGAGCTTGCTGGTCAGAGTCTTCGTTTGCTCCAGTTCCTTTTTCACCATGTTAGCCCTGATGTGGATCGGGGGCGTCGGCTGCAACGAAATATCGGCAACTTTAAAACCCAAAGTAATCGAATTTCTCGTTTGTACACGATCGCTGTAACTTTGTTTAATTGTTGCGTGTGAACATATTGTTTTTTCTTCACTGTACATTACTCTATTATTGGGTCTGTTGGGTAATAAAGATGTTTTTTCTCTTCACTCAACATTACTCCATCATTGGGCTTTGCCCGTTGGGTAATAAAGATTATTATAATTATTATAAAATGTTTACCTTCTCTTCGTTCTTGCTGGCGGTGTTGATCTCGTACTCGTTGTCCTGCAAGAACTGCGCCAGCTGCGTCACCTGAGTCGAGACGAAGGCGAGAGAATTCTTAACGCTCTGCACCGGACCCAGGTCGTCCTGTTCGTAGACCTTGTCGCTCGCAATCATCGCCAGCTCTTTCATTTGATCCTGCGTTAGGCCCTTTTCGGATTCTGCAATCATCACAATGATTAACCTCTTTGAGTTCGTGTCGCGCAAAAAAAGGAAACAGAAATATTTCACAAAAAAAAAAATTACGCCTTTGGCGCCATCTGTTCAAGTTCGTGTTGCACAAAAAACGGAAACATAAATATTTTACAAAAAAAAAAATTACGCCTTTAGCGCCATCTGTTCAAGTTCGTGTTGCATAAAAAAAGGAAACAAAAATATTTTACAAAAAAAAAAATTACGCCTTTAGCGCCATCTGTTCAAGTTCGTGTTGCACAAAAAAAGGAAACAAAAATATTTTACAAAAAAAAAAAATTACGCCTTTAGCGCCATCTGTGGAGTATTTATTTTAGCAAGTTTGTGACGGTGGAATGTTTATTTATTTTGTCTGCGGTTTTATTTTATTTATTCAATTAATTTTAAAATGTTTTTATGTAATGTTCATTTTATATTTACAATTATTTAATGTGTGCACGTGTTTGTCTTGATTTTTTTATTTGTTTATACAATTTTAAGTGTCTCTTTGACTTGTGTAAAACTTCTCAAGTTCTAGCGTGAATAAATTATTATCATTACTATTAAAAACGAAAACATTACCCCTTTAGCGCCATCTATAGAATATTTTTTCATATTCTTTTTGCATAAATGAGTAAGTTTGTGACAGTGGAATATTAAAAAAAAATTTTTTACCCCTTTAGCGCCATCTATGGAATTATTTTTGAGTAAGTCTGTGACAGTGGAATATTAAAAAAAAATATCCCATTAGAGCCAAAACTTCTAAAGTTCTGGCATGAATAAATTATTATCATTCTTGTTAAAAACAAAAACATTACCCCTTTAGCGCCATCTATGGAATATTTTTTCATATTCTTTTTGCATGAATGAGTAATTTGTGACAGTGGAATATAAAAAAAAAAAAATTTACCCCTTTAGCGCCATCTATGGAATTATTTTTGAGTAAGTCTCCGACAGTGGAATATTTAAAAAAAATATCCCGTTAGCGCCATCTATGGATTTTTTTTCAAATTTTTTGCATAAATGAGCAAGTTTGTGACAGTGGAATAATATCTCATAGAAAAAGGTAACAACAACAAAAAACTAATTTTCCGGTAAATCTGGGTTTATGCTAAAGCAGCACGGACGCGAAGTGGTTAACACATAAACAAAATTTCCATGCACAAACCTCCACTGGCGGTCAAAGTCTGCACCGCCGATTTGACCATATCCTGCAGGGTCTTCATTATCTTCCCGGAGTGCTGGTAGCACTGGTACAGATTCTCGAAAACCTCCTTGTTCAGCCCGAGATTACTGAAGTTGTTGTCCGGGGGAATGCGACGCTTCACCAGCTTTATCTGCTGCTGGAGCTGATCGGCCGTGGTGATCACGTGCTGCGACAAAAGCCCGATATCCCCAACATTAGCGGCCTCGATCAAATTCCTTATGACCAGAGCGTCGTTGTTCATGCCGTCGCAGGCCGACGCCAGCATCCGCATGTTGTCGTTCAGGAGCTGCGTGTGGTTCAGCTTGTTCTCGACGCCCAGCAGGACCGGGTACATCGTGTTGAAGTAGCCGACGCACTTCTCCAGAACCTCGGTGGGCACGTTCTCGTCCAGCTGGTCGCGCTTGATGAGCTCGACGAAGCTGTCCACGACCTTCTCCTGCGCGGCCATCTCCGGGCAGATGGCGCCGATCTTCAAGAGGGACTCGGGCTTGCAGTTGTTCAGCGAGAACTGGTACTGGTGCAGGATGGACTGCAGGGCGTATATGTAGTAGGACAGTCGGCATCTGAATGCGAACTGTTCGATGGCGTGGCCCTTGATGATAGCCGCCCTATCTATTTTTTCGACGGGCGCAAACTTATCCCGGATCTGTCCCATCAATAGATCCGTTTTGTAGATCAACCTGGGGATCAGGAGAAGTACCAGGACGGCGTCGTGATCACCTGCAAGAAACGAAACCCCAAAATTTATTATTGATGGTTATGGTCAAGGGCGTTTCCAACCAACTAGTCTAGGAGGGGGTAATTAAAAAAAAAGATAAATAAACTGGTGCTTCCGCTCTCATACACCTGTTCCGTGAAATCTCCCTATCCTTTTCCAACGTTTTAAAGCGTTGGAAAAATTTACCGGTTATATTATTTGTTTGGAATATGGAAGATCGAAAATTTTTAACAATAAAAATTGATAAGCGAAAACTTCTTAGGGGGGGTAACTACCCGATTACCCCCCTTTGAAACCGCCACTGGTTATGGTAAACACAACCTACCTCCTCTATTCATGAAAGTGTCCGGCATGAACGCCGTCAAGTACTTGATGTGCTGCTGCAGTTGCTGAACGTCGACTCTCCTCAACTCCAGATCGATGGCCTTCGTGTGCGCCTTGGTTTCTGAGAACATTTTCTTGAAGTCCAGTATTTCCGGCAGGGCGGAAACGGGCTTGCTCGATTCCTTCTCGAGCCTGTGCTGGAGGTCCAGGGACTGCTCCTGCAGCTTGTGCACGAGTTCCCGGAACTTGTTGATCGTCGCCTCTCGATCGGCGATCGTTTCATTGGCCGCCTCCTTCTCCCTCACGGCCTTCACACATTTAAACATTATGTAATATATTATATTATGTAGTGGAACAAAACGGAACATAGGATTTTGAATGTTAATTTCTTTATATTGGAATATTATCTTCCCTGATGATTTTAGAGTGTAAATAAAGATGTGATACTGCTGTTTTAATGGTTTACGTTGCGAGCTCGGATTAATTTCAGTTTGTTGTTTATTTGTCCGATGCGCGATTTGTTTCGACTACGCCACTGGTGGAATCCCTAGCGTTGATTGTACCGGACAACGATCAGTAGTGACGTGCACGCAAAGATCCATTGATCCAAGTATATTAATTTTTTTGCATTCATAAAAACCGGAAAAAATAATGAAATGAAAATTTTCACCAAAATAATGGTTGCCATGAAAAAAAAAATGGTGCGTAGTTGATCTGTTTGGTTTTTATGAATAAAAATAGAAATAATAGCATGAATCAGTGACGGTTCGCGGGGTTTTTTCTGGTACGGCCGAGGAACAAGAGGTGGTACTACAGATAGGTGCGGTCACGCGACCAGCCGTCTCTGCAACTGACCCTACCTATCTGTATTACCACCTCTTGTTACCTCGGCCGTACCAGAAAAAGCCCTGCATGAATCCATGCAGAACATTTAATGGCAAACACATCCCGCACTTCACTAAAACTGCCACCACTTCACAATTTGCACTTTTTCTTGAATACAACACATTTTTAATGAAAAAACTTGTAAACAGTTATGAAGTATTCAATCAATTTGACAGAAGACAACAGTGCATCATTTTTTTTTTAAATTTCATGGCAACCATTATTTTCGTACAAATTTTAATTTTATTCTTTTTTCGGGTTTTTATAAATGCAAAAAAATAAATAACAGCACGACTGCATGCAGAAATTTTTACTCTACAAAAAATGTATTTACTCGTTTCCTCTAAAATTACCAGGGAAGATAATATTCAAGTATAAAAAAATTAACATTCAAAATCCTATGTTCGTTTTGCTCATCTACACCCTGTATAGCAAAAGTGCTAAATAAAGTTACTATTAAATGAATAATAAACGAAGTTTCTCCGTATATAGCTGAATCAAAAGTGTGAACATGCCTCCGACAGGGATCGACACACACATGTTCACATTTTTGATAATAATTATTCCTGATATGATAATCGCCAAATACAAGAAAACTATTGAGATTAGGGACAGGGAACCCTTATACAATCTGAAAGATAATTGGATTCTACTTGAGAATACGTTACTAAATACAGGGTGTGCCATTTGAAAAAACGAAGTTATTCAACTTTATAAGTTGGGTTTTTCTACCGCATTTTTTTTATCACCCTGTATAATTTTTTGCATGAAATCATGGTTGGCTCTATAGTTCAAACCTTCAACCAAATAATAGAAATGATTTTAATCGTTCAACGTCAATCACTGGGGCAAAAATAAAATTTCACCCGGACCATGCGTTTCAAGGAATCTTCAAATATTTCGAAAACGGCAAACAATAGGTATAGGGAGTATTAAAGTAACTCACCTTTATTTGCTCCATATAATTCAAAAATGACAAAAAATACAGGGTGTTCCATTTAAAAAAACATAAGTTTGGTCTGTAACTTTGTTATGAGACACCCTGTATAAATTTAAATATTTTTAGGGCGTGCAGCTCACTGTTATACGCAACTTTTGTATAAAACATTTTTCGAAATTTTGAAAAATAAGCACGTCATTGACCATTCCCAGAGCTCTGAAATACCCTGTATACGGAGAAACTTCGTTTATTATTTATTTAATTATATTAATACTCCGTAATTCGGGAAATTATCGAATAAAGTTCTCCGTCCAAAAAATTTACAAAATCCCCGTACCTCTCTGTGCGCGGCATGGGCCATATCGAGCTCCTCCCGCAAGTCCATCTCCAGTTCCGCGTTGCTCTCCACCAGCTGATCGTTCATGTCCTGGAGAGCCTCCAGCTCGGCCACCTCCTCCTGCAGCTGGGCCACCTTCTCCTCGAGGGACAGCTTCTGCTCGCCGAGTATGACGACCATCTCCTCTGCTCCGAGGGCGGCGTCCACCTGCTCCTGTAGGTCGGCGATCTGCTGCTCCATCTGCTCGACGCGCGCGCTCAGCTTCTCCTTGGTGCGTCCCAGCTCGGCTATCTCGGACCTCTTCTGGTCCATGTCCTTCAGGAGCTTCTGGTACTCGTGCTTGTCGTGGGCGGAGAGGTCGCGCATCCGCACCAGGGTCTCGCGGAGGCGCGCGTTCTGCTGCTCGAGCTGCTTGATCTCGTACGTCGACAGGGAGTTTCCTCCGTCCGTGTTTCCTGCGTCAAGTCGAAGGAATTTTATAGACGAAAGATTTTAATTCCATATTGGGATTTAATAAGACGAAATATAGCCCGAACAAGTGAATATTCAACGTGTTCGTGTCTGCACAATTAAGTCTTACTAAGGGTATACATAAATAACATACTGAAACAACATTCAGCTTCTGCAGGCAGGATTTTTGGATTAGAGAAAAATAATAAGAATAATTACTGGGGTCCACTACACAAAAGACACGAAAGAAAAACACATTTGCCCGAGATTTAAATTAAAGGAAAGTAAATGATATGTTTCTTTAAATCAAGAAAGAGAGGTTATTTTTTGTTTCCTGTCAAATGTCAATGAATAATCGCAGAACATGTATTGGAATAAAAAATGATAGATGGTGGTGATGATATTCTAGATATAATTTTAAGGCTATTTCTCGCTTCCTGTCAAATGTCAATGAATAATCACTGAACATACTTACTCGAATAAAAAAATGATAGATGGCTCTGATGACATTCTAGATATAATTTTAAGAGGAACTTACAAATAGTCGTCCTACATATAGAACTGTGGGCATATCTGGGTTAATGCCCACTTGCACTGCAACTACTTAACACGTTCGCTGCCACTACAATTGGGATTGTATATATGCAAGTATAAAGTTGGACGCACTAGCGCGTCGGTGGCAGCGACGGTGTTAATCACGATTAAAAAGTTAATCAATGACTGCAGATACATTTCACCGTAAAAAAAAACAGATACGTCCATTTTTGCTATTTTTCAGGAGAACAAAAAACAATTTCGTTGTAATTTAAGAAATTTCAGGTTTCGTTTTGAACTTCAAATTTGTATAATTGTCCACTTGCTTTTGACAGACAGTAGAAACGATGTATACCTGCAGCTTAGATCAGAAAAGTGAAAAATTACAAAAAAGTGGACATATCTGCTTTTGGTAAACGGCCACGGAATAACGTACAGTAAATTTTTGCGAAACAAATGTATGTACGAGAGGAATTAATTTACTCATCCATTTAATTCCTCTACAGCTTCTAGCGTAATGAATGGCCTTGGCATGTATGCAGATTATCACCAACCTCCTTTATCCTGCATTTCCGCTTTCAAGATCTCCAGGTCCAGGGTGACCTCCTCCAGTTTCTCCTTGCAGACCTCCAGCTCCAGCTGCAGGGTCTCCGCCTTCTCCTCGGCCATCTCCTTGTCCAGGGTCGCCATTTCCACGGCCTCGGCCAGGTCGGAGACCTCCTCGGCGTGCGCCTCCCTCGCCTCGACGGCCTCCTTCGCGTCCTGCCTGGCCTTCTGCAGGTCCCTCTGGAGCATCGCTTGGGATTCCATGATTTTCGACTTGAATTCGATCAATTGCTCCAGCTGCAGAAAAAAATAATAATAATTAATTGTCGTTTTTTAACCCAGATATGGATAAAGTTGGGACAACTATTTTAAAGCTCCTCTTAAAATTATATCCAGAATATCGTTGGCACCATCTATGATTTTTTTATTCCAATAAGTACGTTCAGTGGTTATTCATTGACATTTGACAGGAAGCAAAATATAACCTAAACCTTAATTACTTGATTTAGAGCAGGGGTCTCCAAATTTTCCGTTGCGGGCCATATATACAATTCTTCATAACCTAGTGGACCAACATGCAATCAATTATTATTATTATTATTAATATATACTAAAAACGTAAGGTCAAAATTTCGTTTTTTTTTTTAAATAACTGGAGAACTATTATAGATAGCGATTTGAAATTTTCATGAAAAATCACAAATAATTCAAGACACCTACCAATAAAATTTCAACCTCCTCCGACCACCTCTTTAAAAAAAGTGTTGCCAACCCCACAAATTTTTTTTTCACAATATTTATTTTTTTCCTGAAAGCCGAAAACGTCCTCTAGAGTCCCGTGAAAACCGCAATTTTCCAACTCACCCCTAGACTCGGGGGCGAATTTTTGAAAATCGATGTTTCGCGATGCAGAGGTTTACGCCAAATGCTAAGGCTTTTTGGGTTTTCGAGTTGGAACGTTCGGATACGGCTCAAAAAATCCCAGATACATGGGGGCACAACGCCCACTTCTGTGTAGGAAGTGCTCCTCTCCGTTGGCGAGCTGCAACCCTTTCTCTGCAGAGGTCGCTTTTTTCGTGCTTCGGCGAGCAGGGCCGCGCCCCCTTTACAGTAGCGACTTTAATTTTTATAGAGTTTTATACAACGAAGTCTCCTCTATATTTTATGTCTCTTACAAATTTTTGATATCTCCAACCCTTGAAGAGTTATTCAAAGAAAACCACTCCGGACTTCAATAAAAAAATTCTAGAGCGGCCATTTTTAATCCCATGCGAAAAATTTAAACGGCATGCCATTCGGAATTTTATTTTGGGTCGAAAAGGTGGGGCCATATTTTTAGTGGGGCTCACCGTTTACGATCTACGGCCAATTTTCGATTGTTTTCCGGGAATTTTTCGAAGAATTTTTTTTTAGAAAATTAAAAATCTGACGACGGCAAATCTGAAAGATAATTGGATTCTACTTAAGAATACGTTACTAAATACAGGGTGTGCCATTTGAAAAAACGAAGTTATTTAACTTTATAAGTTGGGTTTTTTCTACCTAATTTTTTTTATCACCCTGTACAATTTTTTGTATAAAATCATGGTTGGCTCTATAGTTCGAACCTTCAACCAAATAATAGAAATGATTTTAATCGTTCAACGTCAATCACTGGGGCAAAAATAAAATTTCACCCAGACCGTGCATTTCAACAAATCTTCAAATATTTCGAAAACGGCAAACAATAGGTATAGGGAGTATTGAAGTAACTCACCTTTATTTGCCCCAAATAATTCAAAAATGACAAAAAATACAGGGTGTTCCATTTAAAAAAACATAAGTTTGGTCTGTAACTTTGTTATGAGACACACTGTATAAATTTAAATATTTTTAGGGCGTGCAGCTCACTATTATACACAACTTTTGTATAAAACATTTTTCGAAATTTTGAAACATAAGCACGTAATTGACCGTTCTAGGAGCTCTGAAACACCCTGTGTATACTAAACGCAAGACGAGAACCTTTAATAACGGGAGAACGGATAAACGTAGAAGGGTGAAATTTTCAACAAACATTCAAAATCACCAAAGGGGCCGGTCTTTGAACATTTCAACCCCCGGTATCAACCCCCCGCGGAAATGAAAAAATAAAAACCCTTTTCGACCGTTGCGGCTAGAGTTTATCAAATTTCGGAATTTTTTCTATGCCAAACTGTGCCTCTACTATTTACGCAACTATCCATATTTATCAAATCTTTTCAATTCACCCCCACCCCCCAGGGGAACCCATTTAACACTTTTTTCCCGTCAAAATCTATCTTCTTTTACGGTTTTCGAGTTACGAGGATCGGTTTGTATCTTAAAATACTCGCGAATAATTCCTTCACAAAACTTGCTTATTTTTATTTTGAATTTTTACGCTATTCTCGAGATATGATTTTTTCACCCCCGGGGTGCAAGCAAAATTTATTGCAACGGAAAACTTTAGGCCGCCGTAGCGCGCTCAGTTTTGAAGATATCTCAAAATCGTATGCATGTTTATTGTAGGAAATTCTTTTCTCTACAATTATCTATTACCGTTATTTTCATAACTATTGCCGTTGCGGAGTTATTAGGGGGAGAACACCCCATTTTTTACATATTAACCCCTACAACGTTAACCGTTATCTCCAGGAGAAAATGTTACTATAAAAAATTGTAGATAAATATATTATAGATCATTTTGGTAACCAGTATTTTATACGTACGGCAAACCGTTTATAATATATGACCGTTTTTCTTTGAGCTTGCAGATTTTTTCATTTCAACCCTTCAAATAATTGAAAGTCAAGTGTCAAACGTGACATGTACGTCAAACGTGACAATCCAAATTCGGGATTTCAGGTTATCATTGCTCGCCACCTTGCTTGTTTTATAACTAATTTAAAAACCTATAACAAAAAATCTTTTTATAGAAAACAAATTGGGGTTAACCTTACTTGTTGCAGAAAGCATTAGATAAATACAATAAAACGAAATGTAGCCTGAATATATGAATATTCAACCTGTTCGTTAATCTGCAAGCAAAAATTTTTAGAATTTTAAAATGTGACATTTACGGAAAATGTAACGGACTCGTTGAGGCCGCGGGCCGTAGTTTGGAGACCCTTGATTTAAAGAAACATATCATTTACTTTCTATTAATTTATATCTCGGGCGAATGTGAATTAACGGAAAAAGAAAAATTACGGATGAAGCTAATTAAATTAAAGGAACTTCAATAAGCCTTCCCGTACCTGAATTTTGAGCTTATCGAAATCCTTCAGCTTCTCCTTGTCGTCGTGCCGCTTCACCTTCAGCACCTCCAGCTTCTCGGCCAGGTCCTTGATCTGCTGGGCCCTGTTCTCCATCTCCTGCTGGAACTGCAGGTTGTTCAGCTTCTCCTCGACCGTGGTCACCGGCGTCGTGGACGTTATGGCCTGCCCGGGCGTGAACTGCGGCTTCAGCGTTTCCACGAAATTAGTCTGAAAGTGAAGTACAGTTTATTTATACTTACTTTACACTTCGGTATTTATAGTGTAAATTTAATTTAATTTTAGTAATTGTACTGTAATGTGATAATGTCCGAATATTGTAATTATACAGGGTAGGGCACCTCATCTAGAATATATTTTCAAAGTTTTTATTACATCAAGACTCTTATATTGTTTCATTTCGTATATTTTATTGTATTTACGATTGTTAAATGTTCCGCTAGTCTTTTTAAATTGTATATGTATTTCATTTAGGTTAATACCTTTTTATATTGTATCTATATTATGATATATTGTAATTATTGTAATTAAAATGGCTTGGCCGTAAACGAATAAATAAATAAATAAATAAATATGACTTCGTCATTCTATGGAACTTCATGTTATTCTCTTCAAATAGATACATGCACAATTTAAAATTATTACCAGTTATACAGAGTGTTCCATAAAAAAGATCCACAACAAAGTTATGTTTTTCTAAATGGAACACCCTGTACTTTTCGTAATTTTTGAATTCCAGGGAACAAATAAAGGTGATTAACTTCAATATTTCCTGTACCTATTGTTTACCATTTTTTCTATCACCCTGTATAATATTTGTAATTAGTAATTATTCCAAAGCAAAGTTATTATCTCGCTTACCTCGACGAACGAAGCCCTTTTCGGTATCTGGCTGACTTCGATGGTGTCCGGCTTCTCCACGTTCGGAGAGGTCAGCTGGCTCCTGCTCCCCGCCAGCGATTGCCTGCTGCCCGCCAGAGACTGCCGGCTGCTGGCCAGCGACTGCCTGCTGCTCGCTAACGAAATTCTAGAGCTGCAAACAATTCATCAGCAACAACAATTCTTCACCGCGACAACGTGCGATCGCACTCAAAGGTATATTTACTGTTTATCCGTGTGAGTCCTTATTTCCGCAGAAGAACAAAAACGATTACACCTATCTAATGTTAAGCGATAATTAATGCAATTTGATACCTTGACGCCGATAAGCTCCCCGGCCGTTTGGTCGGAGAAGTTTTCCTCCGTACGCTATCGGGCGGCATTAAACAACAAAGCGATTATAGAACGTTAGTGGTTGCGAGACGATGCGGCGGAGATGATAATGAGTTCAGGTACTCGCTACTTAAACTTACGTAGTGGGTTTGGGTTTAGTACCGGCGCTAGCGGCATGAAAAATGAATCTTGATTATAAGAAGGTGAGTGTGTGATTGATTCGGGTGCTTCGCTTCGGATACATACGTGCTCTGCCTGCTCCGCATCTTCATCGAGTCGTCCGGGGAGAATTCGATGGGTTTCCCGTGCTGGTCGAGCGGCAGGACCTGGGAGGGCCGCACGAACATCCCGAAGTTTTCCTCGCACTGTTTTAATGAATTTATATAACAAAGTGATAAATAAAGTTATTGTTATTAATATTAATAATAAGTATTATTATAGATATAGAATTATAGTAAATATATACAGTGATCAGAAAGTCGAAAACAGTTGGCAGCACATTTTCTGAAAATCCCTATAATAATTCAAGGCTGTCTGGAATTCTGGTGTGTATTTTGTTAATTTTGACATTTTAAGGTTAAAAATAGTTTTGTACATTTTCATCTGCGGATTTTGCTTATTTTAAACATTAACAGTTATTTCTAGAACTGATCATCACATTTAGGATTCATAATCTAACTGTTTCATTTAAATTTCCCATTCTTAGTGACGCCACTGAAATTCCGTTAGCTAGGTTATGTTTTAAGGGCTGCCAACTGTTTTCGACTTTTTGATCTCACAGTATAGAACCTATCACAACCATGTATACAGGACGGGGGATAAGCGACCCCACAAAACAGGTACAACAAATAAAAACCGGTGGGAAAAACAAAGCAGGAAAGCGTAGACAAATCCTTCATGGGAATAGGTAGGAAACACAACAAAGAAATAGAAGAAACGGAAAGATTAGCAAGGAACAGGAAAGAGTGGAAAATATGGATCAGTAATATATACCCGAAACCCTAAAGGACAACATAGGGTTCAGTAGTAGAAGACAAAAAGTAATTTATATAGCAATGTGTTAAATAAAATTATTATTATTATTATTATTTGACACGTACCTGAAAATATTGTTTGCCTTGAACCGTCCCGTTGTTTTTCCCCTTCGGGATGTCCAAGACGAGCCCGATCCATTTTCCGCCGGCGAAGTTGGTCGGTCCGTAATACGCGATGACACCTTGGACCTCCTTCCCGGTTACCTCCACCTTCTGTCCGATTTTAAAACTCTCAGACATCTCTCTGAAAAATTAAAAGTAATTTAGGATCTACTTGATACACCAAGCAACAATTACTGTATTGCACTCAAAATTTATTTTTGACACTATCGAACTAATAGTTTTAAAATCAAGATATCAACCTTTAAAAACACATCAGACAACAAGATGAACTTCAGATGCAGTCATTTATACTTACTAACACTTTTGCAATTTTTTTTAACACGTTGACTGCCACGGCCTTGGGAACTGTATTGAACAACTACGAGTATTCTCGTAGTTGGCAGTCAACATGTTAATGTACAGGACGGCAAACGTAACTTGCAAAATTGTGGGCGGAACCTTCGAAGGGCGCTCTCGATAGATTTCGTGAAGAGTTCGCGCGCCTGGTACATACAATTATGTGGAGGAGAGCGCCCGATAGAGTTGTAAATGAATAGCGCACGTGAAGAATATGTGCTTGCTTATTACTTGGCCGGCTGTAGAGAGAGAGAGCTTTCGCTTGCTCTCTGCGCGTCTGGCCAACTTACATTTGCCGTCCTGTATATTGTTAATAATCGTTATTGTACTAGGCTGAAAGACCATTTGTGAAAGTGTCTCAATTAATGTACCGTGATACCATTTCTGGACAGTTATATTGGTGCGATGACTAACTGTACCGCTAATTTATAAAGGATGTTAATTCATTAGAATTATTAAGTAAAAACGATATATTGAGAGAGAGAGAGACATCTCAATACATCGTTTTCACTTAATAAATTCTAATGAAGTAACATCTTTTGTAAATCACTGGTGCAATTAGTCATCACACCAAAGTAACTGTCCTGAAACGGCATCGCCTCTTAAATTATCTTTACCCGACGCTTTGGTAAACCAATGGAAAACATTACTTACATTTTTACAAGCTAAAACATTTAACACGGATGAAAGTATTTCGCTTATTACAGGTTACAACGAAACGTCAGTTTCTGACAGTTCAGAATGAATATAGGCAGACTTGTTTGTGTTGGTGATCCTGCTGAGACATTCCACACGTAATGCATTTATAGAGCGAAATTTATTATTTTATTTATTTCATGCCCACTTGCACCGCAGCAAGTTGTATAATATGTATGCCCACTTGCACCGCAGAACTTAATCATGATTAAGTTATAATCATCAGAGTATTTCTGTTGCACCGTCGGCTGATTAAGCATCTATCGACCACGGAGTACTATTATAGAGAGCACACGTTTTTCTAATTAAAATTAATTCAACCAGTAATTAATTGCGACGGCAGTATTTATTATTTCAGGATTTTCACAGCATGTTTATTTAAAAATATCAAAGAATTATAAGTTTAGTGACGATCTAACGTTCCAATTATCAAAATTAACGCTCAGACTTACGATTTAAAGGCTTAGAAAATCAAACAAATTAAATTCGTATTTTTGCGCCTTTCCGCCATCTACCGGACGATAGATGAACTGCTAAGTGCGTTTTTACGACAGCGCCAAAATGCTCGAACTTTATACTTATAATCAAAGTGTTAAAATTCAGCAATGCGCCATACATGAAACGATAGATGCTTTAATTCTGAGTCGAATGATGTATAAAATAGCTGAGGAAATTTAGCGGTTTTCCCGTAATTTGCGAATGAAAATTAAGGACGACACCCTTACCGACATTTACAGTTCACTGTAACTTAAATACTAAATAAAGAACTATTAGGTATATTTTGCAATCAAATACGGGTCCCAATTCTTATTACCGATTAATCACTCAATTTTTTATTTTGCTAATGCATTACAATATGAGAAATATTAATCTCCACACCGGTGTACCCTCTGTTATCGCGGGGATAAACTAGTCCTCTATTAGTGGATTTAATATTTGTTAATAATGCAAAACTATTTAAAAACTTAGGAAGAATGTAATCTTAGAATCAATTCACTTGTAAAGAGTGAAAATTTAAATATTTAAACTGCAGAAACAATAGTTTAAAATAAACGCCTAATAGCAGGCAACCCAATATACCTGTAACTACTTTTAATTTATTAATACGGAAAATTACTGATTTTAAACGCAACAAGGATTAAACAAAAATCAAGTCAATGGTAAGGGAATTATTACAAATTTAACGCAACGCTGGCATAATTGCAACACCGACATCTATTAATTTTCAATTTTTGCAGCACCTTTAACTAAACAGTTTAAACTGACATTAAACGTTTTAATGATGATTAAAATCAATAAATAATTTCTAGTTATGGTAATTTAAAATGTAAATAAACATTTAAATAATTCAGGTCATGAGTGTGCCATCTGTCCGACAAGATGTAAACTACTACGCCAAAAGCCTGGAACTATCGTCAAAATGTAAAAATACAGCAATGGGCTGTACATTAAATAATAAAGCACTTCATTCTAAATCGAATTATGTGTAAAATGGCTAAGGAAACTTTGCGATTTTTTAGTAATTTGCAAACGAAAATTTAACCGGTAATGCTGTTCACTGTAAAGCTAACTATTGATATGTGTAATGGGTCACCTGAAATTAGGCGTAATATAATTTTTAATTTTAATGTTTGAATATTTGCAAGTAAACTTATTTTATTATTCTAAGATAAGATTCTCCTTAAGTTTTTAAGTATCCTTAAAACATTAAAACAAATATTTAATCAATAAATGATTTACTAGTTCATCCGTCCGATAACAGAGGGTACCCTCTATGAAGATTAGGATTTCTCATATTGTAAGGCATTAACAAAATAAAAAGTTAAATAATTAATTAGTAATAAGTATTGGGACTCGTATTTAATTAATGAAAATTACAAATTGTTCTTTATTACGTTTTTAGGTTACAGTGAACTGTAATTGTCGGTAAGGGGGTCGTGCTTAATTTTCATTCGCAAATTACAGGAAAACCGCTAAATTTCCTCAGCTATTTTATACATCAGTCGATTCATAATTAAATCGTCTATCGTTTGATGTGTGGCGCCTTGCTGAATTTTAACGCTTTGATTATAAGTATAAAGTTCGAGCATTTTGGCGCTGTCGTAAAAATTCACTTAGCAGTTCATCTATCGTCCGGTAGATGGCGAAAAGCCGCAAAAATACGAATTTAATATGTTTGGGATTTAATATTTGTTTTAATAATACAAAACTATTTAAAAACTTAGGAAGAATGTAATCTTAGAATCAATTCAATGGTAAAGAGTGTAAATTTAAATATTTAAACTGCAGAAACAATAGTTTAAAATAAACGCCTAATAACAGGCAACGCAATATACACGTAACTATTAATAATTTATTAATACTAAAAATTACCGATTTTAAACGTAACAAGGATTAAACTAGATTGAAAAATCAAATTAAAGGTAAGGGAATTATTAAAAATTTAACCCAACGCTGGAATAATTGCAACACCGACATCTATTAATTTTAAATTTTTACAGCACCTTTAACTAAACAGTTTAAACTGGCATTAAACGTTTTAACGATGATTAAAATCAGTAAATAATTTCTAGTTATGGTAATTTAAAATGTAAATAAGCATTTAAATAATTCAGGACATGAGTGTGCCATCTGTCCGATAAGGCGTAAACTACTACGCCAAAAGCCTGGAACTATCGTCAAAATGTAAAAATTCAGCAATGGGCTGTACATTAAATAATAAAGCAATTTATTCTAAATCGAATTATGTGTAAAATGGCTAAGGAAATTTTGCAATTTTTTAGTAATTTGCAAACGAAAATTTAACCGGTAATGCTGTTCACTGTAAAGCTTACTATTGAATATATGCAATGGGTCGCCTGAAATTAGGCGAAATATACTTTAATTTTTAATTTAAATATTTGAAACTTATTTTATTATTCTAAGATAAGATTCTCCTTATGTTTTTAAGTATCCTTAAAACATTAAAACAAATATTTAATCAATAAATGATTTATTAGTTCATCCCCGCGATAACAGAGGGTACCCTATGTGAAGATTAGGATTTCTCATATTGTAAGGCATTAACAAAATAAAAAGTTAAATAATTAGTCAGCAATAAGTATTGGGACTCGTATTTAATTAATGAAAATTACAAATTGTTCTTGATTACAATTTTAGGTTACAGTGAACTGTAATTGTCGGTAAGGGGGTCGTGCTTAATTTTCATTCGCAAACTACAGGAAAACCGCTAAATTTCCTCAGCTATTTTATATATCAATCGATTCATAATTAAATCGTCCATCGTTTCATGTGAGGCGCATTGTTAAATTTTAATACTTTGATTATAGGTATAAAGTTCGAGCATTTTGGCGCTGTCGTAAAAACGCACTTAGCAGTTCATCTATCGTCCGATAGATGGCGAAAAGGCGCAAAAATACGAATTTTGATTTTCTAAGCCTTTAAATATCAAGTCTGAGCGATAATTTTGATAATTGGAACGTTATATCGTTACTGAACTTATAATTCTTTGATATTTTTAAATAAACGTGCTGTGAAAATCCTGAAATAATAAATACTGCCGTCGCAATTAGTTAATGGTTGAATTAATTTTAATGATTCCAACGTTAATTTATTGTGGAATTATTAGTTAAATAATAAACAATGAAGTAAGGTTTAATTAAATTGATTGTTAAATGCTGCCCATACAATTAAATAATGCGCACATTATAACATTTTCGTGAACAAAAATTATTTTCTGATCTGAAAGAAAGGTACACTTCTATGGCCTACCATGCTTATTAAAAAAGTAGATTTTTTCCATTTTTTTCAATTTCAATATTGGATGTTGTTGTCCTGCTGTTATATTATATTCCTCTCTTGACAATTATTTTTCTATGAGAGCTGACGATGTTTAGTCAACCATTACTGCTCTTCCACTTCAAACTGCTAAAGAAAATAAATAAATTAAACATAGGAGATTATCAGGCAGCTACGTTGAATATTAAAACATTTCAATTCCACGTGATGATCATTAAAAAGCAATTTTTTTTCCGATCCATCCCCTTCTGAATAAAACTTCAACCGCCACAAAAGCACTATTCCGACTAATTACATTCTTACTCCGTTCATGTTTTAGATACGAGCCGCGGTCTTCATTAAAACCGACGTCTCGCGTAATGAATTCATTAGCAGAGCTTTTTTAACTATACACTTCACGTAAAATATTCTCCCAGGCCGCAGAAAAACCGGGAGATAATCATAGCCTATTGGAATGAAATCCTCCATGATTAATAACCCTGTAATTACGGAAATGTGTGTGTGTGTGCGGACGTATAAAAAGGCGAACTCGTTGAAAACTTTGTCACATCACGAAAGGGAGAAAAAAAAATGGTTGGAAATTAATTAATATAGAGCTAGTGTCGCGAGGTGTTATTCTTTCAAATATACTGAAAATACGTTAAGATATTCTTACTGAAATTTGTTCGTTAACTTGCTGATATCAGGTAAAGTTTTGTATTTAATTTATTTACAACGATCAAGTGAGGAATTATTATATTTTTACATGTATATGGATTTTCGCCATTTTTTTCCATTACTCAGGATACAAATGCATGAAAAAATGTTAGGCCTCAGAAATATTTGAAAAATGGTGATATGGCCAACATGTTACTTTCTCCGATGGTATCATCATTTATATTTACACTTTCATGGTTTACTTTCTATTTAAATCATATTTTAAATGTATATCAAGCGTTTTGAAGACTCGTATGAAACTGACGTTTAAAACGTCAAAATGATCAAAGATGGAAAAATTATACTTCAAATTCAAAAACTCAGTTTACTCAAAAACTAAAGGAATTTCAAAAAAAACTTATTCTTTGTAAGTTGTTCATTTTAGCATTATCTACAATTATTATTAACATACATTTGCTGTAACTATTATCGTTTTATAATTATAAACCAAAAATTAAAAAAATAATAATAAATTTATTTCTCGGATAAAAATGATTTTATGAAAAATGTTTTCAAGCAAAAGATGTTCATTTCTTTGTTGTCTTCAATGTTTGTTTAAATGTTTTTGTAAAATTTTTCATATTTAAGAAAATATAGGCAAAAAACAAAAAACTGTTAAGGTAAACGCCCACTTCCGGTGTACGAAATTTTGCCAAAAGCTTTTCAGTTCTTCAGATTATCAAATAAGACAGATGTTCAAAGTTTCATATCAATTGCTCTATTAGTTTTTGAGATACAGCGCGCACAGACAGACACACACACTGTGTGTAACTCGTTTCAAAATTATTGGATTTTTAAAAACCAAATTTATTACTTTCTCCGTTACGAAGTACGAGAAAGTATTGTGATCGTGATTTTTTTTTCAAAAATTTTTTTTGCGGAAATATCCGTTTTGGGGTCCCTAGATGCCATTTCAACAATTTCTGGAAAATTTTTTTTTGTGTCTGTGTGTGTGTGTGTGTGTGTGTGTGTGTGTGTGTGTGTGTGTGTCTGTGTGTGTGTGTGTGTGTGTGTCTGTCTGTGCGCGCTGTATCTCAAAAACTAATAGAGCAATTGATATGAAACTTTCAACATCCGTCTTATTTGATAATCTGAAGAACTGAAAAGCTTTTGGTAAAATTTCGTACACCGGAAGTGGGCGTTTACCTTAACTGTTTTTTGTTTTTTGCCAATATTTTCTTAAATATGAAAAATATCACAAAAACATTTGAACAAATATTGAAGACAATAAAGAAATGAGATTATTTTGTTTGAAAACATTTTCTATAAAATCATTGTTATTCGAGAAAAAAATGTATTTATTTTTTTTCATTTTTGGTTTATAGTTATGAAACGATAATAGTTACAGCAAATTTATGTTAATAATAATTGCAGAGAATGCTAAAATGAATAACTTATAAAGAATAAGTTTTTTCCGAAATCCCTTTAGTTTTTGAGTAAACTGAGTTTTTGAATTTGAAGTATAATTTTTCCATCTTTCATAATTTGGACGTTTTAAACGTCAGTTTCATCCGAGTTTATATAACGCTCGACGTACATTTAAAATATGATTTCAATTGAAAATAAACCCATGAAAACGTAAATATAAAGTCGGAGAAAGTAACATGATGGCCATATCACCATTTTTTGAGTAGAGTGTCATTTTCCCAATAAAGATTAATTTTTGTGTAATTTTTCCGATACGTTTACTATTTTTTGTTGGATTTTCAAAAACGAAAATTATTTGAGTAGAGTGTCATTTTCTTAATAAAGATTAATTTTGGTGTAATTTTTCCGTTACGTTTACTATTTTTTTCTTAATTTTTCTTCCTCCAATGTACAAATTTGACGCCGTGAAAATCAAAAATTTTAAAAATCTGTAACTCGCTTGAAAATTATTGGATTTTCAAAAACCGAAATTATTTGAGTAGAGTGTCATTTTCCTAATAAAGATTAATTTTTGTGTAATTTTTCCGTTACGTTTACTATTTTTTTCTTAATTTTTCTTCCTCCAATGTACGTGAAAATCAAAAATTTCAAAAATCTGTAACTCGCTAGAAAATTATTGGATTTGCTTGAAATTTTTTTTCATAAAATCATTTTTATTCGAGAAAAAAATTTATAATTTTTTTTTTAAATTTTGGTTAACGATAATAGTTACAGCAAATTTATGTAAATAATAATTGTAGATAATGCTAAAGTGAACAACTTATAAAGAATAAGTTTTTTTCGAAATACCTTTAGTTTTTGAGTAAACTGAGTTTTTAAATTTGACGTATAATTTTTCCATCTTTCACAATTTTGACGTTTTAAACGTCAGTTTCATCCACTCGATGTACATTTAAAATATGATTACGCATGAAAGCGTAAATATAAATGATACCATCAAGTCGGAGAAAGTAACATGATGGTTATCACCATTTTTTTTAAATATAAATATGAAATAATTGTTTCAGGTATAAAACGTAAACGACATTATTATAAGGGACAATTACACGTCTAAATAACAACCGGGGAAAGGTCGTACTTTTGGATTGTTACGGTGATGCTGAAGCTGAAATGGTCCCTGTTATTAATATTATTATATTACGACAATGCCTGGGGTATTAAATGCGAAAACGGTAAAAGATGTGAATTAATTACTTTAATCAAGGAATTCTTGCTTGAGCTCGGGCAGCCCTTAAGAATAACAACGTCTACGTTATGCTGGAACAGAGGTACGCTTTTTCCTTTTATGTAATTTCATTACTTATTTTCGTTCGTAAGTGGCAATAGACAAATTACAGATAATGAATCTTAAAATTGTATGAATTTTAAAATGTACAGGAGTTTAATTGTTCCCTGCAGCGCATACATTAATCTTAGCAGGGGAGGCTGAAGCAGAGATGGCGCTAGTGCTGCTCCAGCTACTCTTAAGGTGGAAATATTTAAATAAATAATGACAAATTGTGTATATTCAGTTAAAATGTACAGGAGTTTAATTATTCCCTGCGGCGCATACATTAATTTTAGTAGGGGAGGCTGAGACAGAGATGGCGCTAGTGCTGCTCCAGTTACTATTAAGGTGGAAATATTTCTTGAGAATCGCCGCTCGTATCTGCAATTTATTTATTTTAAATACGCGTTAAATTTTCACAGTTGAATTTTACACTTTGACGAAAACTTTAAACGATCACGGTTTTCTGGCAACACCATCTTACGGTCGACTGTCCACGTATTGGCCCCACGAGCAGCAGATGTTCCTAGTGGATTTGGGATGCGAGGGGGCGAAGGAACTTATTGGGTCGGTGAGTATTCAAAAGAAGAAGTCGTGAAGGGGTGAAAATTGCTCGTGAATTCTGGCCGTTAGATAAAAAAAAAATGGGAAAAAGCTTTTGCGCTTTATTAAAGCCGGACATGTATACTACTACAACGAATTTAATTATAACGCTGGCTAGTTGGTAATAAAATTTCAGGCAAGCGAGCAGAATTTATTAGAGTATCCGTTCCACTGGATTCTCGTAGAAGACCCCACAAGTCCGGATTTACCACCGAGCCTTGAAATGTTCGTACGCAGCAAGGTATACATCGTGCAGGAGTTTGGTAATAAATTCAAGGTCATATCCAAGTATAGATTGGGCAAAAATTCGTTACCCTATCACTCCAACGACGTCGCCCTTTGGTCCGAGAACAAATTCGAATACTTCAACAGATTGGTGGATGCGAGGAATAGGACCAATTTGTGGGGATTGCCTCTTAACGGTTCCATGGTTTTGTTCAACCAGGACACGAATAATCATCTTTTCGATGGCAGGGATAAGCATATCGAGCCCTTCACGAAGGTAACTTATCCGTTGACGATGCACGTGTGCGAGTGCATAAATGCCACACCTACGTTCGTGCAAAGGGAGACCTGGGGATACAAGTCCAATGATTCGGATTATTTTGTCGGGATGGTGGGGGATATGCAGAATAAAACTGTTGATATTTGTGGTGAGTAGATCAGCAATTAAAAAAAAAAGTCGATTTTTTCTTACTTTTGCTCAAAAATTGTCTTTAAAATGATTTCCTGAAGAAACCACCGGTTCGATTGCGAGTTTCTATACATCACCGTACAGATCCCTTCAAGACGCTTCAGAAAATGTCCTTTCGCAGGAACAAATGTCAATTTTAAGGCCGTGACGCGTCAGGAAAGAAAACTCGAAAATGGAAAAAATGGAAAAAATAAACTTTCTTAATAATCATCGCAGACCTTTATGTAATACCATTTTCTTCATTAGAAGAACGCGATAAATCGATTGGAGTTAAAATTATTCATCTAGAAAGAATTGCAAAAAAGTTAGCAACTCACCATGGAAAATTTTGAAAAAAATCGATTTTTTCAGACTTTGCACGGCCATAGCGGCTGAACGAAGAATCCAATTTGAACGCGGATTGCAAATCTGTGTTCCTCGTGTGTCAATTGGTCGGATTTGATTAAATTTGGGGATTTTTAATTTTTGACGAAAACCCGAAATTCTATCCAAGGGTCCCCCCTTCTTACTTTTCAACAAAAATTGCACTAAAATTGATTTCCTGGCGAAACCACTGGTTGGATCCGGGGTTTCTTGACGTCACTCGAAAGATCGCTTCAAGACGCTTCAGAAAATGTACTTTCGCAGGAACAAATGTCAATTTTAAGGCCGTGACGCGTCAGCAAAAAAACTCGAAAATGGAAAAAATCGAAAAAATCAACTTTATTTAAAATCATCGTAGACGCTTGTGTTTTACAGTTTTTTTCATCAGAAGAACGAGATAAAATGATTGGCGTTAAAAAATTTCATCCAGAGAAAATTGCAAAAAAGTTAGCTAGTCACCATGAATTTTTTTGAAAAAAGTCGATTTTTTCAAACTTTGAACGGCTGTAGCGGCCGAACAAAGAATCCAATTTGAACGCGGATTGCAAATCTGTGTTCCTCGTGTGTCAATTGGTCGGATTTAATTAAATTTGGGAATTTTTAATTTTTGACGAAAACCCGAAATTTTATCCAAGGGTCCCCCCTTCTTACTTTTTAACAAAAATTGCACTAAAATTTATTTCCTGGCGAAACCACTGGTTGGATCCGGGGTTTCTTGACGTCACTCGAAAGATCGCTTCAAGGCGCTTCAGAAAATGTACTTTCGCAGAAACGAATGTCAATTTTAAGGCCGTGACGCGTCAGCAAAAAAACTCGAAAATGGAAAAAATCGAAAAAATCAACTTTCTTTAAAATCATCGTAGACGCTTGTGTTTTACAGTTTTTTTCATCAAAAGAACGAGATAAAACGATTGGCGTTAAAAAATTTCATCCAGAGAAAATTGCAAAAAAGTTAGCTAATCACCATGAATTTTTTTGAAAAAAGTCGATTTTTTCAAACTTTGAACGGCTGTAGCGGCCGAACGAAGAATCCAATTTGAACGCGGATTGCAAATCTGTGTTCCTCGTGTGTAAATTGGTCGGATTTGATTAAATTTGGGGATTTTTAATTTTTGACGAAAACCCGAAATTCTATCCAAGGGTCCCCCCTTCTTACTTTTTAACAAAAATTGCACTAAAATTGATTTCCTGGCGAAACCACTGGTTGGATCCGGGGTTTCTTGACGTCACTCGAAAGATCGCTTCAAGACGCTTCAGAAAATGTACTTTCGCAGAAACGAATGTCAATTTTAAGGCCGTGACGCGTCAGCAAAAAAACTCGAAAATGGAAAAAATCGAAAAAATCAACTTTCTTTAAAATCATCGTAGACGCTTGTGTTTTACAGTTTTTTTCATCAGAAGAACGAGATAAAACGATTGGCGTTAAAAAATTTCATCCAGAGAAAATTGCAAAAAAGTTAGCTAGTCACCATGAATTTTTTTGAAAAAAGTCGATTTTTTCAAACTTTGAACGGCTGTAGCGGCCGAACGAAGAATCCAATTTGAACGCGGATTGCAAATCTGTGTTCCTCGTGTGTCAATTGGTCGGATTTGATTAAATTTGGGGATTTTTAATTTTTGACGAAAACCCGAAATTCTATCCAAGGGTCCCCCCTTCTAACTTTTTAGCAAAAATTGCACTAAAATTGATTTCCTGGCGAAACCACTGGTTGGATCCGGGGTTTCTTGACGTCATTCGAAAGATCGCTTCAAGACGCTTCAGAATATGTACTTTCGCAGGAACAAATGTCAATTTTAAGGCCGTGACGCGTCAGCAAAAAAACTCGAAAATGGAAAAAATCGAAAAAATCAACTTTCTTTAAAATCATCGTAGACGCTTGTGTTTTACAGTTTTTTTCATCAGAAGAACGAGATAAAACGATTGGCGTTAAAAAATTTCATCCAGAGAAAATTGCAAAAAAGTTAGCTAGTCACCATGAATTTTTTTGAAAAAAGTCGATTTTTTCAAACTTTGAACGGCTGTAGCGGCCGAACGAAGAATCCAATTTGAACGCGGATTGCAAATCTGTGTTCCTCGTGTGTCAATTGGTCGGATTTGATTAAATTTGGGGATTTTTAATTTTTGACGAAAACCCGAAATTCTATCCAAGGGTCCCCCCTTCTAACTTTTTAGCAAAAATTGCACTAAAATTGATTTCCTGGCGAAACCACTGGTTGGATCCGGGGTTTCTTGACGTCATTCGAAAGATCGCTTCAAGACGCTTCAGAATATGTACTTTCGCAGGAACAAATGTCAATTTTAAGGCCGTGACGCGTCAGCAAAAAAACTCGAAAATGGAAAAAATCGAAAAAATCAACTTTCTTTAAAATCATCGTAGACGCTTGTGTTTTACAGTTTTTTTCATCAGAAGAACGAGATAAAACGATTGGCGTTAAAAAATTTCATCCAGAGAAAATTGCAAAAAAGTTAGCTAGTCACCATGAATTTTTTTGAAAAAAGTCGATTTTTTCAAACTTTGAACGGCTGTAGCGGCCGAACGAAGAATCCAATTTGAACGCGGATTGCAAATCTGTGTTCCTCGTGTGTCAATTGGTCGGATTTGATTAAATTTGGGGATTTTTAATTTTTGACGAAAACCCGAAATTCTATCCAAGGGATAGGGATTCTAACTTTTTAGCAAAAATTGCACTAAAATTGATTTCCTGGCGAAACCACTGGTTGGATCCGGGGTTTCTTGACGTCATTCGAAAGATCGCTTCAAGACGCTTCAGAATATGTACTTTCGCAGGAACAAATGTCAATTTTAAGGCCGTGACGCGTCAGCAAAAAAACTCGAAAATGGAAAAAATCGAAAAAATCAACTTTCTTTAAAATCATCGTAGACGCTTGTGTTTTACAATTTTTTTCATCAGAAGAACGAGATAAAACGATTGGCGTTAAAAAATTTCATCCAGAGAAAATTGCAAAAAAGTTAGCTAGTCACCATGAATTTTTTTGAAAAAAGTCGATTTTTTCAAACTTTGAACGGCTGTAGCGGCCGAACGAAGAATCCAATTTGAACGCGGATTGCAAATCTGTGTTCCTCGTGTGTCAATTGGTCGGATTTGATTAAATTTGGGGATTTTTAATTTTTGACGAAAACCCGAAATTCTATCCAAGGGTCCCCCCTTCTTACTTTTCAACAAAAATTGCACTAAAATTGATTTCCTGGCGAAACCACTGGTTGGATCCGGGGTTCCTTGACGTCACTCGAAAGATCGCTTCAAGACGCTTCAGAAAATGTACTTTCGCAGAAACGAATGTCAATTTTAAGGCCGTGACGCGTCAGCAAAAAAATTCGAAAATGGAAAAAAATCGAAAAAATCAACTTTCTTTAAAATCATCGTAGACGCTTGTGTTTTACAGTTTTTTTCATCAGAAGAACGAGATAAAACGATTGGCGTTAAAAAATTTCATCCACAGAAAATTGCAAAAAAGTTAGCTAGTCACCATGAATTTTTTTGAAAAAAGTCGATTTTTTCAAACTTTGAACGGCTGTAGCGGCCGAACGAAGAATCCAATTTGAACGCGGATTGCAAATCTGTGTTCCTCGTGTGTCAATTGGTCGGATTTGATTAAATTTGGGGATTTTTAATTTTTGACGAAAACCCGAAATTCTATCCAAGGGTCCCCCCTTCTTACTTTTCAACAAAAATTGCACTAAAATTGATTTCCTGGCGAAACCACTGGTTGGATCCGGGGTTCCTTGACGTCACTCGAAAGATCGCTTCAAGACGCTTCAGAAAATGTACTTTCGCAGAAACGAATGTCAATTTTAAGGCCGTGACGCGTCAGCAAAAAAATTCGAAAATGGAAAAAAATCGAAAAAATCAACTTTCTTTAAAATCATCGTAGACGCTTGTGTTTTACAGTTTTTTTCATCAGAAGAACGAGATAAAACGATTGGCGTTAAAAAATTTCATCCAGAGAAAATTGCAAAAAAGTTAGCTAGTCACCATGAAAAAAGGCGATTTTTTCAAACTTTGAATGGCTGTAGCGGCCGAACGAAGAATCCAATTTGAACGCGGATTTCAAATCTGTGTTCCTTGTGTGTCAATTAGTCGGATTTACTTAAAATTGGCGATTCGAAATTTTTGACGAAAACCTGAAAAATCATCCAATGGTCCCCCCTTCTTACTTTTTCACAAAAATTGCGTTTGAAATGATTTCCTGAAGAAACCACAGGTTGGATCCGGGGTTTCTTGACGTCACTCGAAAGATCACTTCAAGAGGCTTCAGAAAATGTACTTTCGCAGGAACAAATGTCAATTTTAAGGCCGTGACGCGTCGGCAAAGAAAACTCTAAAATGGAAAAAATCGAAAAAATCAACTTTCTTAATAATCAACGTAGACGCTTGTGTTTTACAGTTTTTTTCATCAGAAGAACGAGATAAAACGATTGGCGTTAAAAAATTTCATCCACAGAAAATTGCAAAAAAGTTAGCTAGTCACCATGAATTTTTTTGAAAAAAGTCGATTTTTTCAAACTTTGAACGGCTGTAGCGGCCGAACGAAGAATCCAATTTGAACGCGGATTGCAAATCTGTGTTCCTCGTGTGTCAATTGGTCGGATTTGATTAAATTTGGGGATTTTTAATTTTTGACGAAAACCCGAAATTCTATCCAAGGGTCCCCCCTTCTTACTTTTCAACAAAAATTGCACTAAAATTGATTTCCTGGCGAAACCACTGGTTGGATCCGGGGTTTCTTGACGTCACTCGAAAGATCGCTTCAAGACGCTTCAGAAAATGTACTTTCGCAGAAACGAATGTCAATTTTAAGGCCGTGACGCGTCAGCAAAAAAATTCGAAAATGGAAAAAAATCGAAAAAATCAACTTTCTTTAAAATCATCGTAGACGCTTGTGTTTTACAGTTTTTTTCATCAGAAGAACGAGATAAAACGATTGGCGTTAAAAAATTTCATCCAGAGAAAATTGCAAAAAAGTTAGCTAGTCACCATGAATTTTTTTGAAAAAAGTCGATTTTTTCAACTTTTGAACGGCTGTGGCGGCCGAACGAAAAATCCAAATTGAACGCGGATTGCAAATCTGTGTTCCTCGTGTGTCAATTGGTCGGATTTGATTAAATTTGGGGATTTTTAATTTTTGACGAAAACCCGAAATTCTATCCAAGGGTCCCCCCTTCTTACTTTTCAACAAAAATTGCACTAAAATTGATTTCCTGGCGAAACCACTGGTTGGATCCGGGGTTCCTTGACGTCACTCGAAAGATCGCTTCAAGACGCTTCAGAAAATGTACTTTCGCAGAAACGAATGTCAATTTTAAGGCCGTGACGCGTCAGCAAAAAAATTCGAAAATGGAAAAAAATCGAAAAAATCAACTTTCTTTAAAATCATCGTAGACGCTTGTGTTTTACAGTTTTTTTCATCAGAAGAACGAGATAAAACGATTGGCGTTAAAAAATTTCATCCAGAGAAAATTGCAAAAAAGTTAGCTAGTCACCATGAAAAAAGGCGATTTTTTCAAACTTTGAATGGCTGTAGCGGCCGAACGAAGAATCCAATTTGAACGCGGATTTCAAATCTGTGTTCCTTGTGTGTCAATTAGTCGGATTTACTTAAAATTGGCGATTCGAAATTTTTGACGAAAACCTGAAAAATCATCCAATGGTCCCCCCTTCTTACTTTTTCACAAAAATTGCGTTTGAAATGATTTCCTGAAGAAACCACAGGTTGGATCCGGGGTTTCTTGACGTCACTCGAAAGATCACTTCAAGAGGCTTCAGAAAATGTACTTTCGCAGGAACAAATGTCAATTTTAAGGCCGTGACGCGTCGGCAAAGAAAACTCTAAAATGGAAAAAATCGAAAAAATCAACTTTCTTAATAATCAACGTAGACGCTTGTGTTTTACAGTTTTTTTCATCAGAAGAACGAGATAAAACGATTGGCGTTAAAAAATTTCATCCACAGAAAATTGCAAAAAAGTTAGCTAGTCACCATGAATTTTTTTGAAAAAAGTCGATTTTTTCAAACTTTGAACGGCTGTAGCGGCCGAACGAAGAATCCAATTTGAACGCGGATTGCAAATCTGTGTTCCTCGTGTGTCAATTGGTCGGATTTGATTAAATTTGGGGATTTTTAATTTTTGACGAAAACCCGAAATTCTATCCAAGGGTCCCCCCTTCTTACTTTTCAACAAAAATTGCACTAAAATTGATTTCCTGGCGAAACCACTGGTTGGATCCGGGGTTTCTTGACGTCACTCGAAAGATCGCTTCAAGACGCTTCAGAAAATGTACTTTCGCAGAAACGAATGTCAATTTTAAGGCCGTGACGCGTCAGCAAAAAAATTCGAAAATGGAAAAAAATCGAAAAAATCAACTTTCTTTAAAATCATCGTAGACGCTTGTGTTTTACAGTTTTTTTCATCAGAAGAACGAGATAAAACGATTGGCGTTAAAAAATTTCATCCACAGAAAATTGCAAAAAAGTTAGCTAGTCACCATGAATTTTTTTGAAAAAAGTCGATTTTTTCAAACTTTGAACGGCTGTAGCGGCCGAACGAAGAATCCAATTTGAACGCGGATTGCAAATCTGTGTTCCTCGTGTGTCAATTGGTCGGATTTGATTAAATTTGGGGATTTTTAATTTTTGACGAAAACCCGAAATTCTATCCAAGGGTCCCCCCTTCTTACTTTTCAACAAAAATTGCACTAAAATTGATTTCCTGGCGAAACCACTGGTTGGATCCGGGGTTTCTTGACGTCACTCGAAAGATCGCTTCAAGACGCTTCAGAAAATGTACTTTCGCAGAAACGAATGTCAATTTTAAGGCCGTGACGCGTCAGCAAAAAAATTCGAAAATGGAAAAAAATCGAAAAAATCAACTTTCTTTAAAATCATCGTAGACGCTTGTGTTTTACAGTTTTTTTCATCAGAAGAACGAGATAAAACGATTGGCGTTAAAAAATTTCATCCAGAGAAAATTGCAAAAAAGTTAGCTAGTCACCATGAATTTTTTTGAAAAAAGTCGATTTTTTCAAACTTTGAACGGCTGTAGCGGCCGAACGAAGAATCCAATTTGAACGCGGATTGCAAATCTGTGTTCCTCGTGTGTCAATTGGTCGGATTTGATTAAATTTGGGGATTTTTAATTTTTGGCGAAAACCCGAAATTCTATCCGAGGGTCCCCCCTTCTTACTTTTTAACAAAAATTGCACTAAAATCGATTTCCTGAAGAAACCACTGGTTGGATCCGGGGTTTCTTGACGTCACTCGAAAGATCCCTTCAAGACGCTTCAGAAAATGTACTTTCGCAAGAACAAGTGTAAATTTTAAGGCCGTGACGCGTCGGTAAAGAAAACTCGAAAATGGAAAAAATCGAAAAAATCAACTTTCTTAATAATCATCAGAGTTCTTTATGTAATACCATTTTCTTCATCAGAAGAACGAGAAAAATCAATTGACGTTAAAAAATTTCATCCAGAAAAATTTGTAAAAAAGTTAGCAACCCACCATAGAAAATTTTGAAAAAAGTCGATTTTTTCAGACTTTGCACGGCCGTAGCGGCTGAACGAAGAATCCAATTTGAACGCGGATTTCAAATCTGTGCTCCTTGTGTGTCAATTAGTCGGGTTTAATTAAAATTGGCGATTCAAAATTTTTGACGAAAACCTGAAAAATTACTTTTTCCCAAAAATTGGTTTTCAAATGATTTCCTGAAGAAACCACCGGTTCGATTCGGGGTTTCTATACATCATTGGAAAGATCCCTTCAAGACGCTTCAGAAAATGTACTAGCGCAACCGCAAATGTCAATTTTAAGGCCGTGACGCGTCGGCAAAGAAAACTCGAAAATAGAAAAAATCGAAAAAATCTACTTTTTTTTTTAATAATCATCGTGTGTACATTTTTTTAATCAACACCATCGTAATTCCAGGTACGCCGGTGTTTATCATGCACGCACGCCTCCCTTACATAGAAGCTGGATACGGCACGACCCGCACGAAGGCCATGTTTTTATTTAGGGCGCCACCCTTATCGTACGTGAAGAACATCTACGTTCTGCCGTTCAGCAAATACGTGTGGCTGTCGTGTTTCGGGCTCGCCTTCGTCATCCCGATATTCTTCTACATCATAAGCTACTGGGAGTTCCACGACGAGGCCTTCAACAAATACGAGACGACCAACAACAGCGTGACGAGGCTGAGGCCGCAGCTCTTCGACGTCCTGCAGATCGAGGTGGGCGCCGTCTTTCAGCAGGGCTCCGAGGCGGAGCCCATCAGCAGGGCCGGACGGACGGCCACGCTGTTCCTCTTCGTCGCGATGTTCTTCCTGTTCACCTCGTACTCGGCGAACATCGTCGCCCTGCTGCAGTCCACCACCGACAGCATTCGGACGCTGGACGATTTGTTGAATTCGAGGATTTCGTGCGGCGCGGAGGAAACACCGTACAATCGGTATTTCTTTATGGTAAGTTGTGAGGTTTAAGATTAACACAATTTATTTTACGGGTTTAAAGATTTTTGAAATTTTCTCACTGAAGATGAATGTGTATCACAATCCATACAAATAACCATGTGAAATTATGTTGCAGACTGCGAGTGGGAGAGCTCAGCAGGCGATATACCGACAAAAGGTGGAGCCGCCTGGGAAACGCAGCAACTTCATGACGCTGGAGGAAGGAGTTAGGAAGTTACGCACCGAGAATTTTGCGTTTCATACGGAGGCGACGACCATCTACAAAATTGTCAGTGACACGTTCCTCGAGCACGAGAAGTGCGGTCTCACCGAAATAGACTATTTCAACACGTTCGAACCGTATTATGTCTACAGGAAGAATTCTACGTATGGAGAAATTATTAGGGCAGCGTAAGTTAACAAAACCCTTTGATAATAACTAAAAAATGGTGATGTGGCCATCATGTTACTTTCTCCGACTTGATGGTATCATTTATATTTACGCTTTTAATTTAAATCATATTTTAAATGTACATCGAGAGGATGACACTGACGTTTAAAACGTCAAAATTATAAAAGATGGGAAAATTTTACTTCAAATTCAAAAACTCGGTTTACTCAAAAACTAAAGGGATTTCGAAAAAAACTTATTCTTTATAAGTTGTTCATTTTGGGATTCTCTACAATTATTAATAACATAAATTTGCTGTAACTATTATCGTTTTATAATTATAAACCAAAATTTAAAAAAAATAATAATAAATTTTTTTCTCGAATAGCAAAGATTTTATGAAAAATATTTTCAAGCAAAAGATGTTCATTTCTTTGTTGTCTTCAAAGTTTGTTTAAATGTTTTTGTGATATTTTTCATATTTAAGAAAATATTGGCAAAAAACAAAAAACTGTTAAGGTAAACGCCCACTTCCGGTGTACGAAATGTTACCAAAAGCTTTTCAATTCTTCAGATTATCAAATAAGACGTATGTTCAAAGTTTCATACCAATTGCTCTATTAGTTTGTGAGATACAGCGCGCACAGACACACACACATACAATTTTTTTTTTCCAGAAATTTTTGAAATGGCATCTAGGGACCCCAAAATGGATATTTCCGTAAAAAAAGATTTACACATCTTAAGGGCTGATTTAAACCGCGCAAACAAATAATATTTCCCATATGATTTCCCACGGAATTTATTCCCCCGACGATCCAATAAACTCTTCGCGAAATACTGCGAAGAATAGCAGAAGGAGTTGGCGGCACCTGGCGCACTTCACAGACTGTACGCCCCGTAGAGAAAAACGACCTCTCCTCTCCAAACAAATTTATTTACATTTAATTCCCTCCGTTGTCTTCATATTTCCCGGAGAGGATTACTCACGCGCGCCTCTTTTCCGCCCGGGTCTTAATTCCGAAGTTCCGCACCGGGAAATCTCGGGCGGAAATTTATCGGGAATATCGGGACGTGATTAGGGCGACGACGGGTCCGGGATTAAATGGATTGCGGGGCGTATTTTCTGGCGAATGTTACGCTCGACGTGAAATTAATCCACCGATTGTTTGCAATTAAGTTGCGTGAATTAACGTCTGACTTCCTCCCCGAAAATTACCAATCGAAATATCTTCTGTTATGGAAATTGATTATTGGGAGTATTCACTGTAATCACTTCTAATTAAAAAAATGGTCATGTGGCCATCATGTTACTTTCTCCGATGGTATCATCATGCATATTTACACTTTCATGGTTTATTTTCTATTTAAATCATATTTAAATGTACATCGAGAGGATGACACTGACGTTTAAAACGTCAAAATTATGAAAGATGGAAAAATTATACTTCAAATTCAAAAACTCGGTTTACTCAAAAACTAACAAGATTTAGAAAAAAACTTGTTGCTTAGAAGTTGTTCATTTTGGCATTCCCTACAATTATTATTAACATAAATTTGCTGTAACTATTATCGTTTTATAATTATAAACCAAAATTTAAAAAAATAATAATAATTTTTTTTCTCGAATAGCAAAGATTTTATGAAAAATATTTTCAAGCAAAAGATGTTCATTTCTTTGTTGTCTTCAAAGTTTGTTTAAATGTTTTTGTGATATTTTTCATATTTAAGAAAATATTGGCAAAAAACCAAAAACAGTTAAGGTAAACACCCACTTCCGGTATACGAAATTTTACCAAAAGCTTCTCAGTTCTTCGTATTATCAAATAAGATGTATGTTCAAAGTTTCATATCAATTGCTTTATTAGTTTTTCAGGAAAAACTAAGAATGCAATCAATAATTTGAAAAATTGTAAAAAATTTCGCCGCTGAAGCTCAAAATCCTTAAAACAATAATGCCTTTTTGATTTCGCGTAAAAAAAACCGCAGTATTCTGGGTAGAAACAAAATGGCGACCATCCAAACTTACACCGAAAAAATTAAAAATGCATTCAATACTTAAAAAAATTGTAAAAAATTCATCAATTAAGGAATTTGCCGTTGAAGCTCAAAATTCTCATACCAATAATGCCTTTTTGATTTCGCGTGAAAAAAATCGCCGTATTCTGGGTGGAAACAAAATGGCGACAATCCAAACTTTCACTGGAAAAACGAAAAATGCATTCAATATTTTGAAAAATTCTGAAAAATTCATCAATTACGGAATTCGCCGTTGAAGCTCAAAATCCTTAAAACAATAATGCCTTTTTGATTTCGCGTGAAAAAAATCGCCGTATTCTGGGTGGAAACAAAATGGCTACAATCCAAACTTTCACTGGAAAAACGAAAAATGCATTCAATATTTTGAAAAATTGTAAAAAATCCATCAATTAAAAAATTCGCCGTTGAAGCTCAAAATCCTTAAAACAATAATGCCTTTTTGATTTCGCGTGAAAAAAATCGCCGTATACTGGGTGGAAACAAAATGGCGACAATCCAAACTTTCACTGGAAAAACGAAAAATGCATTCAATATTTTGAAAAATTCTGAAAAATTTATCAATTAAGGAATTCGCCGTTGAAGCTCAAAATCCTTAAAACAATAATGCCTTTTTGATTTCGCGTGAAAAAAATCGCTGTATTCTAAGTGGAAACAAAATGGCGACAATCCAAACTTACGCTGGATAAACGAAAAATGCATTCAATATTTTGAAAAATTGTAAAAAATTCATCAATTAAGGAATTCGCCGTGGAAACTCAAAATCCTTAAAACAATAATGCCTTTTTGATTTCGCGTAAAAAAAACCGCCGTATTCTCGGTGGAAACAAAATGGCGACAATCCAAACTTACACTGGAAAAACGATAAATGCATTCAATATTTTGAAAAATTGTGAAAAATTCATCAATTACGGAATTCGCCGTTGAAGCTCAAAATCCTTAAAACAATAATGCATTTTTGATTTCGTGTGAAAAAAATCGCCGTATTCTGGGTGGAAACAAAATGGCGACAATCCAAACTTACGCTGGATAAACGAAAAATGCATTCAATATTTTGAAAAATTGTAAAAAATTCATCAATTAAGGAATTCGCCGTTGAAGCTCAAAATCCTTAAAACAATAATGCCTTTTTGATTTCGTGTGAAAAAAATCGCCGTATTCTCGGTGGAAACAAAATGGCGACAATCCAAACTTTCACTGGAAAAACGAAAAATGCATTCAATATTTTCAAAAATTGTGAAAAATTCATCAATTACGGAATTCGTCGTTGAAGCTCAAAATCCTTAAAACAATAATGCCTTTTTGATTTCGCGTGAAAAAAATCGCCGTATTTTGGGTGGAAACAAAATGGCGACAATTCAAATTTACACTGGAAAAACGAAAAATGCATTCAATATTTTGAAAAATTCTGAAAAATTTATCAATTAAGGAATTCGCCGTTGAAGCTCAAAATCCTTAAAACAATAATGCCTTTTTGATTTCGCGTGAAAAAAATCGCCGTATACTGGGTGGAAACAAAATGGCGACAATCCAAACTTTCACTGAGAAAACGAAAAATGCATGGTGACTGGTCAACTTTTTTGCAATTCAGTGTAGCTAATAAAAATTGTTATTGTTACAATAAATCATTTCAATGCTTTTTGCGTAACCTTCCGATTCCATTAAGCGATTAGCTCGTTCGCGATGCGCGAAATGATTTATGCGAATGTTCTTGTGTGCGGAGCGGCTCCCGCGGAATACTTTACGAGAAAATTATGGGTCCCTCCAGTCTCGGCAGGGTTTCGCATTTACGCATCGTTAGGCGGAGGATGCACGCCCACCTGATTTAAATAAAACACCGATATCAGATTGCCGCGCATTATTATCTCGTCCCGGGCGCCGAATGTAAAATGCACGCGAAATATATTCCCGGGACGATGGCGCGCGGTTAATTATCAATGAGTGCGATGAAGTCGGGGAGCTGTCGGTAATTAATCGAGCTTATGGGTTGATTTAATAAACATGCTAATTAATGGATCAATTCCGGTCGGAGTTTGTGGCGCCCAACGCGGGGCCGCGATCCGTCGTAATGGGTAGCGGGTTACGGGTCTCTGAATAAATTACGCTGGTGTTAACATGAGGGATTGAAATCGATGCGTGCTGAAATATTTATCTGTCATCGTGTAGAAGGAATAGTCAATGTTAAGGCTGATAAAAGAAATCGATTAAAACATTTTTTACTTTCTCCGTTACGAAGTACGAGAAAGTATTGTGATCGTGATATTTTTAAATTCGATACATTTTGACGTTTGAAACATCAAAATCGGAGAACGCGTTTGGCAGTTATGATTTTTCAAAAAATTTTAAATTTGCGAATTTAAAAAAAGTAATTTTTCGCACTTTGTAATAATCTTCAGAAAAAATTTCTTAATCCGTTTTAAAATTACATTAAATTCGATACATTTTGACGCTTGAAACATCAAAATCGGAGAACGCGTTTGGCAGTTATGATTTTTCAAAAAATTTTAAATTTGCGAATTTAAAAAAAGTAATTTTTCGCATTTTGTAATAATCTTCAGAAAAAATTCTTAATCCGTTTTAAAATTACATTAAATTCGATACATTTTAACGTTTGAATCATCAAAATCGGAGAACGCGTTTGGCAGTTATGAATTTTCAAAAAATTTTAAATTTGCGAACTTTAAAAAAGTGATTTTTTGCATTTTGTAATAATCTTCCGAAAAAATTTCTTAATCCGTTTTTAAATTACATTAAAATCGATACATTTTAACGTTTGAATCATCAAAATCAGAGAACGCGTTTGGCAGTTATGATTTTTCAAAAAAATTTAAATTTGCGAACTTTAAAAAAGTGATTTTTTGCATTTTGTAATAATCTTCAGAAAAATTTCTTAATCCGTTTTAAAATTACATTAAATTCGATACATTTTAACGTTTGAAACATCAAAATCGGACAACGCGTTTGGCAGTTATGAATTTTCAAAAAATTTTAAATTTGCGAACTTTAAAAATGTGATTTTTTGCATTTTGTAATAATCTTCAGAAAAAATTTCTTAATCCGTTTTTAAATTACATTAAAATCGATATATTTTAACGTTTGAATCATCAAAATCAGAGAACGCGTTTGGCAGTTATGATTTTTCAAAAAATTTTAAATTTGCGAACTTTAAAAAAGTAATTTTTTGCATTTTGTAATAATCTTCCGAAAAAATTTCTTAATCCGTTTTTAAATTACATTAAAATCGATACATTTTAACGTTTGAAACATCAAAATCGGAGAACGCGTTTGGCAGTTATGATTTTTCAAAAAATTTTAAATTTGCGAACTTTAAAAAAGTGATTTTTTGCATTTTGTAATAATCTTCCGAAAAAATTTCTTAATCCGTTTTAAAATTACATTAAAATCGATACATTTTAACGTTTGAATCATCAAAATCAGAGAACGCGTTTGGCAGTTATGATTTTTCAAAAAAATTTAAATTTGCGAACTTTAAAAAAGTGATTTTTTGCATTTTGTAATAATCTTCAGAAAAATTTCTTAATCCGTTTTAAAATTACATTAAATTCGATACATTTTAACGTTTGAAACATCAAAATCGGACAACGCGTTTGGCAGTTATGAATTTTCAAAAAATTTTAAAGTTGCGAACTTTAAAAATGTGATTTTTTGCATTTTGTAATAATCTTCAGAAAAAATTTCTTAATCCGTTTTTAAATTACATTAAAATCGATATATTTTAACGTTTGAATCATCAAAATCAGAGAACGCGTTTGGCAGTTATGATTTTTCAAAAAATTTTAAATTTGCGAACTTTAAAAAAGTAATTTTTTGCATTTTGTAATAATCTTCCGAAAAAATTTCTTAATCCGTTTTTAAATTACATTAAAATCGATACATTTTAACGTTTGAAACATCAAAATCGGAGAACGCGTTTGGCAGTTATGATTTTTCAAAAAATTTTAAATTTGCGAACTTTAAAAAAGTGATTTTTTGCATTTTGTAATAATCTTCCGAAAAAATTTCTTAATCCGTTTTAAAATTACATTAAAATCGATACATTTTAACGTTTGAATCATCAAAATCAGAGAACGCGTTTGGCAGTTATGATTTTTCAAAAAAATTTAAATTTGCGAACTTTAAAAAAGTGATTTTTTGCATTTTGTAATAATCTTCAGAAAAATTTCTTAATCCGTTTTAAAATTACATTAAATTCGATACATTTTAACGTTTGAAACATCAAAATCGGACAACGCGTTTGGCAGTTATGAATTTTCAAAAAATTTTAAAGTTGCGAACTTTAAAAATGTGATTTTTTTGCATTTTGTAATAATCTGTAGAAAAAATTTCTAAATCCGTTTTAAAATTACATTAAATTCGATACATTTTAACGTTTGAAACATCAAAATCGGACAACGCGTTTGGCAGTTATGAATTTTCAAAAAAAATTAAATTTGCGAACTTTAAAAAGGTGATTGTCAATTGTTTCCACGGGATTTGAAAAATGTGTTTATTGTGGATGAATTTTGAAATTTTGAAGTGAATTCCTTGCGAGATTAATTTTTTAGAAATTTTCGAATCGATCAACGCAATTTCCAATTTTTTTTGAAAGAAAGTTTCGAGTGTTGCAATTCTCTTTCTGGTTGTAAATTGTCAATTGTGCCTACGGGATTTCAAAAATGTGTTATCTGTGGATAGATATTGAAATTTTGAAGCAAATTCCTTGTGTGATTAATTTTTTAGAAATTTTCGAATCGATCAATGCAAATTTCCAATTTTTTTTGAAAGAAAGTTTCGAGTATTGCAATTATCGTTCTGGTTGTAAATTGTCAATTGTGCCTACGAGATCTCAAAAATGTGTTATCTGTGGATGGATATTGAAATTTTGAAGCAAATTACTTGTGTGATTAATTTTTTAAAAATTTTTGAATCGTTCAATGCAATTTCCAATTTTTTTTGAAAGAAAGTTTCGAGTGTTGCAATTCTCTTTCTGGTTGTAAATTGTCAATTGTGCCTACGGGATTTTAAAAATGTGTTATCTGTGGATGGTTTTTGAAATTTTGAAGCAAATTCCTTATGTGATTAATTTTTTAGAAATTTTCGAATCGATCAATGCAATTTCCAATTTTTTTTGAAAGAAAGTTTCGAGTGTTGCAATTCTCTTTCTGGTTGTAAATTGTCAATTGTGCCTACGGGATTTTAAAAATGTGTTATCTGTGGATGGATTTTGAAATTTTGAAGCAAATTCCTTGTGTGATTAATTTTTTAAAAAATTTTGAATCGTTCAATGCAATTTCCATTTTTTTTTTAAAGAAAGTTTCGAGTGTTGCAATTCTCTTTCTGGTTGTAAATTGTCAATTGTGTCTACGGGATTTTAAAAATGTGTTATCTGTGGATGAATTTTGAAATTTTGAAGCGAATTCCTTGCGAGATTAATTTTTTTGAAAATTTTAAATCGTTCAATGTAATTTTCAATTTTTTTAAGTTTCAAATGCTGAAATTCTGTTTCTGGTTGTAATTTGGCAATCTACAAAAATATCCGTTTTGGGGTTCCTAGATGCCATTTCAACAATTTCTGGAAATTTTTTTGTGTCTGTGTGTGTGTGGTGTGTGGCTTTGTGTGTCTGGCTGTCTGCGCTGTATCTCAAAAACTAATAGAGCAATTGATATGAAACTTTGAACATACGTCTTATTTGATAATCTGAAGAACTGAAAAGCTTTTGGTAAAATTTCGTACACCGGAAGTGGGCGTTTACCTTAACTGTTTTTTGCCAATATTTTCTTAAATATGAAACATATCACAAAAATATTTAAGCAAATATTAAAGACAATAAAGAAATGAACATCTTTTGCTTGAAAACATTTTTCATAAAATCATTTTTATTCGAGAAAAAAATTATTTTATGTTTTTTTTATTTTTGGTTTATAATTATAAAACGATAATAGTTACAGCAAATTTATGTTAATAATAATTGCAGAGAATGCTAAAATGAATAACTTATAAAGAATAAGTTTTTTTCGAAATTTCTTTAGTTTTTGAGTAAACTGAGTTTTTGAATTTGAAGTACAATTTTTCCATCTTTCATAATTTTGACGTTTTAAACGTCAGTGTCATCCTCTCGATGTACTTTTAAAATATGATTTCAATTGAAAATATACCATAAAAACGTATACCATCAAGTCGGAGAAAGTAACATGATGGCCTTATCACCATTTTTTTTTGTTACAGATTATGGAAGTTGGCCGAGAGAGGGTGCGGCTACCGCCTGCGGGTACGCATTTACATGACGCGTCCCCCCTGCCAGAATCAGGGCGGGAATTTCTTGAGCGTTAGCTTGATGGACTGCTACGCCCCCGTTTTAATATTCGGAATCGGCGTCGGCATTTCCCTGTTCGTGTTTGTGCTGGAGAAAATTGTACACAGCAGGAAGATTGCAAGTAATCCCGACACAGTTGACGGCTTTAACGGGGACAATGAGGCCCTTTCACCGCCACCCCTCTACGACTAAACACAAATTACAGTAGAAATACTCGCACGATTCAATCACTTGTAGGCGGAAGTAAATAAATTGTGGGAACATTTAAAAATAAATTTTATTTATAATATCGTACAAATCTGTAAATGTAAATACTTAGAACGAATAAATTACCATTGGATGGGACACATTTATTTCTAACATAAATATTATATTCCTATGGTTTGACTAGTACCGTGTTGCTCCTTGAACTCGATGTGTCCGTTTAAGAGATAGTTGAGGTCGTGCGAGATGCTGTCCATCACAGCGTCCAAGTGTTCACTGTCCGCACTTTTAGCGCCACAAATTTTCAGAGGCTCCTCGAAGGCCTTGCTGATGGCCACGTAGCTGGATGACCGCCTGCTAGGATCGATGGGGCTAATGGGTGTCTTCGAGGCGCTCTGCAGGGAGGACGCCACGAGGTCCAGCTGCACGAAGACCTTCGTGCCGAGGATGTCCGGGGAGTTGAGCGAGTTGGACTTTGACAGAGGGACGAACTGAGTCGGACTGGCGTTGTAGCGTTCCAAGTCCATCGAGTGTTTAATACTGGAGGGGGCGACCGTGCGCAGGTCGATGGCGTTATCGATGTCTTCGCGCGCTAAAACGCATTAAAAATAATGTCCAGGCGGAAGGAAGCGGAACTGAGTAGTGAAAATAAAATAAAAAACTTACATACGAACGTTTTAGGCATGATAACAAGTAATTTCATCTACAAAGGATACGAAAACGAAATCATTGATGAGAGCTGTACATACCAAGAGGACTTACATTTTTGCGGACTGGCGGAGTTCTCCTGCTTCATCTTCAACTTCTCCATCAAGTGTTTCCTCATCAGCAATTGCGAATTGAAGACCAGACACGTCAGGATTATCAATCCCTGCAATAACGATAATCAACATCACTTTACTTCAAAAATCGCGGAAAGATTTTACCATCAAAACGGACGTTATTGAGAAGGCGTAGTGCCAAATTTCGTTTTCGATGATGTTGACGTAAACCACGCTGATGGCAGCCAGCAGGATCATCGAGCAGAATATTAACGAAGTCTTCTTCATTAATTTCGACCTAAAAAACATCAGTTGCAATAGATTTACGGATTTTGATAAACGCAGCACCTATTGTTGAGAAATCTAACCGCCAACGGTCTATCGTTTTGCGTCATTTTCAGGATCAAGAAAAACAACAGCAGGAACAACAGCAGCATAATCGATGTGCAAATGGTGAAGACGTTGAAGGAAAGCGTGCCTTTTAACAGCCACCAATACCGCAAATGGATGTCCATTGTTAGATGCGCCAAGTGGTTGCCGAAAACTACCAGTAGAGGTGCACCTAAAAAAAAAACTCCATGAATGGAAATTATAAAAAAAACTCCATGAATGGAAATTATAAAAAAAAAACTCCATGAATGGAAATTATAAAAAAAAAACTCCATGAATGGAAATTATAAAAAAAACTCCATGAATGGAAATTATAAAAAAAAAAACCATACAAACCTGTTATGATTCCAACAACAGTCAACTGTATGCTATCGTTGCTTTGGATCTCAACAAGCTCGCTGTAGATGATCAAGAGGGTACTCAGCTGCGAGGACATTCCCATGAAGAAAAAGCATTGGAGGAAGGAGACGATGTACAGGAAGTGATTCTGAAAAAAAAAAATTTTTTTTAGAGGGAATTGCAAAATACCGGTGGTTGATGATTACCTTTGGTAAATCGTGGCAAAACGCCAGCACGAACAGCATCATCGTTCCCGAGACGGAAACGCAACACTGCAGCTTTAAAAATGCGAAGGACGATCTATGGTAGATCCAGTTTAACAGTAAAACTATCGCGCAGAAAGATGATATGAAGAGGCAGGTCGAGCATCCCACCAGGATGATCGTGTCGTGCGGATGGGTGGCTACGTGCGGAGGCTGAAACAATGTAGTTTTATAAAAACTAAGCGATTTTTTTTAACGAAAATGTGGAAATTCGACAAAATTTGCTTTGAAATTATTTCCTGAAGAAACCACTGGTTCGATTCGTGGTGTCTGTACGTTATATCCCTTCAAAACCCTTCAGAAAACGTTTTTGCGCAATCGTAAATGTTAATTTTAAGCCCGTGACGCGTTTGCGAAGAAAAGTCGAAATTGGAAAAAATCGAAAAAAATCAACATTCTTAATAATCATCCTAGATCGTTATGTAATACCTTTTTTTTCATCAGAAGAACGAGATAAAACGATTGACGTTAAGAAATTTCATCTAAAAAAATTTGCAAAAAAGTTGGCATGTCACTACGAAAAATTTTGATAAAAGTTGATTTTTCAGAATTTTGCACGGCCGTAGCGGCTGAACGAAGAATCCAATTTGAACGCGGATTGCAAATCTGTGCTTCTCGTTTGCAAATTAGTCGGATTAAATTAAAATCGGCGATTTTTTATTTTTGACAAAAACTTGAAAAACTACCCAAGGGTCCCCCCTTCTTACCTTTTCCCAAAAATTGGCTTTGAAATGATTTCCTGAAAAAACCACTGGTTGGATTCGGACTTTCTATACATCACTAGAAATATCCCTTCAAAACCCTTCAGAAAATGCACTTGCGCAACCGTAAATGTTAATTTCAAGCCTGTGAGGCGTTTGCGAAGAAAACTCGAAAATGGAAAAAATCGAAAAAATCAACTTTCTTAATAATCATCGTAGATGTTGAAGTAATACCTTTTTCTTCATCAGAAAAACGAGATAAATCAATTGTCGTTAAAAAATTCCATCTAGAAAAAATTTTGAAAAAGTTAACCAGTCACCGTGGAAAATTTTGAAAAAGTTGATTTTTTCAGACTTTGACAGGCCATAGCGGCTAAACGAAGAATCCAAATCGAACGCGGATTGCAAATCTGTGCTTCTCGTGTGTAAATTAGTCGGATTCACTTAAAATTGGCGATTTTTTATTTTTGACGAAAATTAGAAAAACCACCCAAGGGTCCCCCCTTCTTATTTTTTCGCAAAAATTGGCTTCGAAATGATTTCCTAAACCACTGGTTGGATTCAGGGTTTCTATACGTCACTAGAAAGATCGCTTCAAAAACCTTCAGAAAATGTACTTGCGCAACTGTAAATGTTAATTTCAAGCGCGTGACGCGTTCGCAAAGAAAACTTGAAAATGGAAAAAATCGAAAAAAACAACTTTCTTATTAATCATCGTAGCCCTTTATGTAATTTTTTTGTAAACTTTATATAATTTGATCAGAAGAACGAAATAAATTGATTGGCGTTGAAAAGTTTCATCTTGAAAAAAATGCAAAAAAGTTAGCAACTCACCATGGAAAATTTTTGAAAAAAGTCGATTTTTTCAGACTTTGCACGGCCGTAGCGGCTGAACGAAGAATCCAATTTGAACGCGGATTTCAAATCTGTGCTCCTCGTGTGTCAATTAGTCGGATTTGATTAAAATTGGGGATTTTTAATTTTTGTCGAAAACCCGAAATTCTATCCAAGGGTCCCCCCTTCTAACTTTTTAACAAAAATTGCACTAAAAATGATTTCCTGAAGAAACCACTGGTTGGATCCGGGGTTTCTTGACGTCACTCGAAAGATCACTTCAAGACGCTTCAGAAAATGTACTTTCGCAGGAACAAATGTCAATTTTAAGGCCGTGACGCGTCAGCAAAAAAACTCGAAAATGGAAAAAATCGAAAAAATCAACTTTCTTAATAATCAACGTAGACGCTTGTGTTTTACAGTTTTTTTCATCAGAAGAACGAGATAAAACGATTGGCGTTAAAAAATTTCATCCAGAGAAAATTGCAAAAAAGTTAGCTAGTCACCATGAATTTTTTTGAAAAATGTCGATTCTTTCAACTTTTGAACGGCTGTAGCGGCCGAACGAAGAATCCAAATTAAACGCGGATTTCAAATCTGTGTTCCTCGTGTGTCAATTAGTCGGATTTAATTAAAATTGGCGATTCGAAATTTTTGTCAAAAACCTGAAAAATCATCCAAGGGTAGTAAAAATTGGCTTTGAAATGATTTCCTGAAGAAACCATCGGTTCGATTCGGGGTTTCTATACATCACTGGAAAGATCTCTTCAAGACGCTTCAGAAAATGTACTTTCGCAAGAATAAATGTCAATTTGAAGCCCGTGACGCATCAGCAATGAAAACTCGATAATGGAAAAAATCGAAAAAATCAACTTTCTTAATAATCACCGAAGACTCTTATGTAATACCTTTCTCTTCATCAGAAGAATGAGAGGAATCGATTGGCGTTAAAAAATTTCATCTAGAAAAATTTGCAAAAAAGTTGGCACGTCGCTATAGAAAATTTTGAAAAAAGTCGATTTTTGAGATTTTGCATGACTGTAGCGGCTGAACGAAGAATCCAATTTGAACGCGGATTTCAAATTTGTGCTTCACGTGTGTAAATTAGTCGGATTTGATTAAAATTAGCGATTTTTTATTTTTGACAAAAACTTGAAAAACCACCCAAGGGTCCCCCCTTCTTACTTTTTCGCAAGAATTGGCTTTAAAATGATTTCCTGAAGAAACCACTGGTTCGATTCAGGGTTTCTATACATCACTGGAAAGATCGCTTCAAAAACCTTCAGAAAATGTGCTTGTGCAACCGTAAATGTTAATTTTAACCCCGTGACGCGTTTGCAAAGAAAATTTGAAAATGGAAAAAATCGAAAAAAACAACTTTCTTAATAATTATCGTAGACTCTTATGTAATACCTTTTTCTTCATCAGAAGAACGAGATAAATCAATAAACGTTTAAAAATTTCATCTAGAAAAAATCGATTTTTTTTTTTTTAATTAATGCATACCTATAATCATGAATCATGAACTGGAAAATATATATTTTATCAATCAAATAATTCGAGTCAACACATAAAAACAAAATGGACGTGAAATATCGAAAGGTCAAATAAATAATGAATTATATATCATTTTTCAATATTTACGGCGGCCAAACATTTTGTTGAAAGGGATTACAGAGATAATCGGTGTTTATTGTAAAAGCTGACAAACCGAATGGATATAAAATAAATTTAAATCAGTGTGTAAATATTAAATTGGTTTACTTTGCGCCCGATACTGGATGATGCTGATGTATAGGTATTTGAGCATTTGCACAAATTACAATAATTAATTATTTATAAGTACCGTCATCTAATTTTTGTCAATAAAATATAGTACATTTTGCAAATAACTCCATTTTGGTAGGTTTGCACTATTTTATTTCGTGAGTAGATTTACTGCAATGTCTTCATTTCCAGGATTATTCCTCCATTTCCCCAATTCGCAGAGACCTCTTCTGGTTAAATTATGCAAAGATATTTACTCTGAAAACGTGAGAGTGCATTTCCCTCGTACGGATAGTTCACCATTTCCTTTTAAACCCCCCGCCCCCCTCCATACTACTTCTCCTCAAAGGGCGCCCGTTTAAAATTCATATCAAATCGATTTTGCATGTAAAAGCGTCTTAAATTATTATATTACGCAAAGAACACGTCATTTAATAACTTAAGAAGTCTGAAGAACTTTATTTGTAATCGCTTGGTACAACCGGTATAATTGGTGGATGCGCCGGGCACAATATAACTATATTATGATTCAATCACTGTTAGAATAACAACGAATTTAAACGCGGCCACTCTCGCCGGAATATATTCGAAACAGAAACAGTTGCAGTTGCGAGAGTGATAAATGAACTACGTGGGGGCGTGACGGCGTAAACGCGGAAACGGTATTTTAACCGCACGAAAAGTGAAAACAAGAAGAACGGCCCTCGGGGACCGCCCGAAATTCCGGCCACGGATAATGAACCCGGCGAATCAATCTCTTTTGAAGGCGCGCACGACTACGCGTTGATTGCAATTGATAAATTAGCCTAGGCAGTAAACACGCGAATTTCCGGACCGTCCGGCGAAGAGTTACAGATAAAACTAATTAAGTACGTATACAATTGGGTTCTGTTTTTGTAATTCGGGAATTTACTTTCCAAACAAATTGCCTGTTTAGTGGAGAAGGGAGGAAATTTTGGGGAAAATTGCAATTGTCTCGAATTATATTTTACCCACTTGATATTTATATTTGAAAAAATATTGCCAATCATCGTTTGCTTATGCTGTTTACTTACCGACGGGAGCTTATCGCATCCTGACGACGGGAGTTTATCAGCAATTCAGGTCAATTTAAATCTATTTATATCCATCCGATTGGCAGTCGAGAAATTTAGGAGATGAAATTTTTGAACTAATCCAAAGTATACCTAATAAATAAAAGTTTGGTTGATGATAAAATTTTTAAAACCTGCAACTATTTCCACCCGAATTTCCGAATTCAATTTTTGATCGCACGAACGTGTTATGCGTTAATCACAGGATAAACCTAAAGCAGCTGGAAACTAATAAAATAGACACCGTCGTGACAGACAAAGGAAATGCTGGAGAATCCAGACGAGCCACGAGAGTACGTGCAAGGGATGTGTTACATCCCTAAACGGAAGACACAAAATACAGATTCGGTGCGCGCGGGAAGGGAAATTTCGTGTAAAATTCCTCAACTTAATTAATACTCTCTGGTGGAGCGACAACAATTCCGCGGAGAGAAAATGTAGATTTCTTGAAAAAATTCGCGCAATAAATAAATAAAGATGCGATACTAAAATATGTATCAAATAATGCGATTTTGACAGCTGTCACTTTTTATATAACCTAGAAATAACATTTTTTTACATCGAAACAAAAATTGCTTCGTTTCCTTGCATATTTCAAGGGAAATCCTAACTTCTCACGTGAAAAACGTCCAAGTGTCAAACAAAGCAATTTTGACAGCTGTCACTTTTTACACAACCTAGAAATAGCAATTTTTTTACATGGAAACAAAATTTGCTTCGTTTGCTTTTTACATTTCTTACAATTTCAAGAAAAATCCGACTTTCTCACCTGGAAAATGTCCAAGAAATACTAAAACACGTGTCAAATAATTCGATTTTGACAGCTGTCAACAATTTTTTACATGGAAACAAAATTTGCTTCGCTTACTTTTTACATTTCTTGCAATTTCAAGGGAAATCCAACTTTCTCACGGGGAAAACGTCGAAGAAATACTAAAACACGTGTCAAATAATACGATTTTGACAGCTGTAATTTTTTACCCAACCTAGAAATAGACTTTTTTTACACGGAAACAAAATTTGCTTCGTTTTCTTTACATTTCTTGCTATTTCAAGGGAAATCCGACCTTCTCGCGTGGAAAATGTCCAAGAAATACTAAAACACGTGTCAAATAATGCGATTTTGACAGCTTTCACTTTCTATCCAACCTATAAGTAGCAATTTTTTACATGGAAACAAAATTTGCTTCGTTTACCTTTTACATTCCTTGCAATTTCGAGGGAAATCCGACCTACTCACGTGGAAAATGTCCAAGAAATACTAAAACACGTGATTTTGACAGCTGCCACTTTTTACTCAATCTAGAATTAGCAATTTTTTACATGGAAAACAAAATTTGCTTCGTTTGCTTTTTACATTTCTTACAATTTCAAGAAAAATCCGACTTTCTCACGTGGAAAATATCCAAGAAATACTGAAACACGTGATTTTGACAGCTGCCACTTTTTACTCAACCTAGAATTAGAAAATTTTTACATCGAAACAAAATTTGCTTCGTTTTCTTTTTACATTTCTTACAATTTCAAGAAAAATCCGACTTTCTCACGTGGAAAATGTCCAAGAAATACTAAAACACGTGCCAAAGATTGAGATTTTGACAGCTGTCACTTTTTACCCAACCTAGAAATAGCAATTTTTTACATGGAAACAAAATTTGCTTCGTTTTATTTTTTACACTTCTTGCAATTTCAAGAGAAATCAGACTCTCTCACGTGGAAAATGTCCAAGGAATACTAAAACATGTGATTTCGATAGCTGTCACTTTTTACCCACCCTAGAAATAGTTTATAATTCTTTACATGGAAACAAAATTTGCTTCGTTAACTTTTTTACATTTCTTGCAATTTCAAGAGAAATTAGACCCTCTCACGTGGAAAATGTCCAAGAAATATTAAAACACGTGTCAAATATTGCGATTTTGACAGCTGTCACTTTCAACCCAACCTAGAAATATCAATTTTTTACATGGAAACAAAATTTGCTTCGTTTACTTTTTACATTTCTTGCAATTTCAACGGAAATCCGATCTTCTCACGTAGAAAATGTCCAAGAAATACTAAAACACGTGATTTTGACAGCTGTCACTTTTTACTTAACTTAGAAATAGCAATTTTTTCATGGAAACAAAATTTGCTTCGTTTTTTTCACATTCCTTGCAATTTCAAGGGAAATACAAACTTCTCACATGAAATATGTCCAAGAAATACTAAATACGTGTCAAGTTATGCGATTTTGACAGCTGTCACATTTTATCTGAAAGAAATAAGTTTCTTTACATGAAAACAAAACTAGTTTCTCGTTGTCTGCATTATTTGCTATTTATGAGCTTCTCACGCGGAAATAGTCGATAAAGAAAAGATTAGGTACTAAAACGCGCGTCAAATGATGTAACTTTGACAGCTGTCACTTTTGACCTAACCGAGAAAAGGCGTTATTTTACATGAAAACAAAATTTGCTTCTTGATTTTTTACATTACTTACAATTTTAAGGGAAATCCTAACTTCTCACGTAGAAAATATCCAAGAAATAATAAAATACGTGTCAAAAATGTAATTCTGACAGATGTCACTTTTTATCCAACCTAGAAAAAAGTATTTTTCCACATGAAAACGAAACCAGCTTCTCATTGTTTGCATTATTTGCAATATCTGAGCTTCTCACTCGGAAATGCTTCATAAAGAAAAGATGCGCTACTAAAATGCGCGTCAAATAATGTAACTTTAACAGCTGTCACTTCAGAGCTAACCGAGAAAAGACGTGATTTTCACGTAAAAACAAAATTTGCTTCAATTTTTTTACATTCCTTGCCATTTCAAACAAAATCCGAACTTCTGGGAAACGTCCATGAAATACTAAAATACATGTTAAATAATGCGATTTTGACAGCTGTCACTTTTTATCTGACCTAGAAATAACGTTTTTTCAACATGAAAACAAAACTAACTTCTCATTGTTTGCATTATTTGCAATTTCTAAGCTTCTCACGCGAAAATGGTTAATGAAAAAAGACGCGCTACTAAAACGCGCCCCAAATGATGTAACTTTGACAGCTGTCACTTTAGAGATAACCGAGAAAAGACGTTATTTTCACGTGAAAACAAGATTTGTTCTCTTTATTTTTACATTCCCTGTAATTTCAAGGGAAATCCGAACTTTCCAGGTGAAAAACATCCAATAAATACTAAAATATATCTCAAATAATGCGATTTTGACAGCTGTCACTTTTTATCTAACCTAGAAATAACGTTTTTTTAACTTCTTAACTTTAGCTTCTCGTTATCTGCAATTTCTGAACTTCTCACGCGGAAATGGTTAATGAAGATAAGACGCGCTACTAAAACGCGCGCCAAATGATGTAACTTTGACAGCTGTCATTTTTTATTTAACCTAGAAATAAGGATTTTTCTACATGAAAATCAAATTTGTTTCATTTTTTTTTTACATTCCTTAACATTTCTTACGTGGAAACCGTCCAAAAAATACTAAAATAGGTGTCAAATAATGGATTTGACAGTTGTCACTTTTTATCAAACCTAGAAACAAGGTTTCTGTCTACCTGAAAATAAATTTTGCTTCCTTTATTTTACATTCCTTGCTATTTCAAGGAAAATCCCAACTTCTCACGTGAAAAACGTCCATGAAATACTAAAATACGTATCAATTATTGCGATTTTGACAGCTGTCACATTTTATCGAACCTAGAAATAACGATTTTTTACAAGGAAAAAGAAATTGGTTTTTAATTTTTAAGCAATTTTATGAGCTTCTCGTAATGGAAAATGTTTCCATAGAAAAGGTGCGGTATTCAAATAATGCAATTTTGACAGCTGTCAATTTTTATGTAACCTAGAAATACGTTTTTTTTTACATGTAAACAAAACTAGCTTCTCATTGTCCAAATTATTTGCAATTTTAAAGCGAATTTGAGCTTCTCGAGTGGAAAATATAAGAGGAAGAAAGTTGCGGTAATTTTGACAACCGATACATTTTATCTAACCTAGAAATAACGATTTTTAATATGGAAACAAAATTAGCTTCGAATTTCCAAGCAATTTTAAAGAAAATCAGAACTTCTCACGTAGGAATCGTTCAAATGGAAAAGGTGCGGTATTGAAATATGTGTCTAATGGTATAATTTTGACAGCTGTCACTTTTTATCCAACCTAGAAATAACGATTTTTAACATGGAAACAAAATTAGCTTCTCATTTCCAAGCAATTTTAAAGGAAATCTGAGCTTCTCACGTAGAAATTGTTCAAATGGAAAAGATGCGGTATTGAAATACTTGTCTAATGATGTAATTTTGACAGCTGTCACTTTTTATCCAACCTAGAAATAACGATTTTTCGCATGGAAACAAAATTAGCTTCTCATTTCCAAGCAATTTTAAAGAAAATCCGAGCTTCTCACGTAGAAAACGTTCAAATAGAAAAGGTGCGGTAGTGTAATACGTGTTTAATGATGTAATTTTGACAGCTGTCACTTTTTATTCAAACTAGAAATAACGATTTTTCACATGGAAACAAAATTATCTTCTCATTTCCAAGCAATTTTAAAGGAAATTTGAGCTTCTCGTATAGAAAATGTTCAAGTAGTGAAGGAGCGGTGCTAAAATTATGTAGTTTTGACAGCTGTCACTTTTTATCCAACCTAGAAATAACGATTTTTCACGTGGAAACAAAATTAGCTTCTCGTTTCCAAGCAATTTTAAAGGAAATCCGAGCTTCTCACGTAGAAAACGTTCAAATAGAAAAGGTGCGGTACTGTAATACGTGTCTAATGATGTAATTTTGATAGCTGTCATTTTTTACCTAACCTAGAAATAACGATTTTTTACACGGAAACAAAATTAGTTTCTCATTTCCAAGCAATTTTAAAGGAAATCTGAGCTTCTCACATAGAAAACGTTCAAATAGAAAAGGTGCGGTACTGTAATACGTGTCTAATGACGTAATTTTAACAGCTGTCACTTTTTACCTAACCTAGAAATAACGATCTTTTACATGGAAACAAAATTAGCTTCTCATTTCCAAGCAATTTTAAAGGAAATCGGAGCTTTTCACGTAGAAATCGTTCAAATGGAAAAGATGCGGTATTGAAATGCGCATCTAATGACGTAATTTTGACAGCTGTCATTGTTAACCTAACCAAGAAATAACGATAATTTTGATAATTTATTTGTTGATTGCACGTCTGGTGCTCTTATTTCGTAATGTATCAAGGCGTGAGAAAAAAAAAACAGGACAGTTTACGACGCGTTTCATCCTCATTATGATTCAACAAACGACCATAAATCCCGGGTAATCTACCCGTAACACATGTGCGGCAAATATATTAACGTCTTCTGCGACCGCTTTGCGCACTTTATTTTTTTCTATTCATCATTTCATCTTGCAAGTGATCAATTATGCCAATCCACCTGCGCATTAACCGCCATTTTCCATATTCATTCAACGTCCCGCGAGAGGGCTCTCCTGCTAAATAATGCATTTTACGGACTGCCTCAAAGGAGAAAACGTTAACTGCTACAGTATTCACGTGCATTAGTTTGCGTTATTAATAACTACAACTCGGTGCATACATTTCCAAATTTAAACAGAGTGTAACACCGAATTATTCAAATGGATTCCGTCGCTTGCTTCGGTTTGTATAACAAAAGTGTTAATTATTTGTTTCAATATTTATCTATTGATTCTATTGCCGGTAGTAATTATTGAACGAAAAAGGTTTAAATATCTTAAACGGCCATAATCTGTTTAAACCGTTGCTAATTTCTCAGAAAAAGGGACGAAGATTAAAGAATAAACTCAAATATCTTACACTATGGCCGTAATATGTTTGTCCCATTGCCAATTTCTCAGAAAAAGAGACGAAGATTTACGCATCACGATTAAATAATAAATAAATTTGAAATATTGAATTTATTTACGCATCATTTGCATTGCTTAAATTTGACTTACCAAATTCAAGTCCTTGACCATCAACAGCGTCATCGTTCCGGGCCGATCGCATTCGCAAATCTTCGTGGTCAAATTGTGCCTCCTGCCCTCGCACACGTTCGTGTCCCAGGCGTAGTTGGAGCCGGCAAACGAAGCTAAGGCGCACCTGAGGTCCCATTCTTCGCCGTCGAAGGAGGCGCGGTGTCGAAAAGGAAAGGAATACGTCACGCCGGCGATTTCCGGATCGGAAATCCACACGCCGACGATGCTAGAGACAATCTTGTAATCTATGTCACGATCATCGCTAGTGATCAAAACACAAAGTTACAACAACATCGCCCTCGACATACTTTCGGAATAAAATACTTTTCGCTCAAAAAATTAAAAATTTCCAACGTTTCTCTTGATTATTCGTGATTTTCCTTTCATTCTTTTCCTTCTCGTAAACTCCAACAAGATACATACGAGAAATAATGAGTGTAGGGAGTATTTTAAACGTGTTGAGCTCTTAGAACCTCCTGACGCTCTAAGCGCGGTTGATGTATTCGCATGCAACTAATGAGGTTATAAGGAGCAACTGCCGTATTTGTTACCGCGGTCTTCCTTTCTTCCCTTTCTTCTCATAAACGTAAACAATATGAGTAAGAATGAGTTAGGGAACATTTTAAACGTGTTGAGCTCTTAGAACCTTCTGACGCTCTAGGCGCGGTTGATTTTTTAAATCGTTATTTATGCGTTTCCAGTCAAATGAACACTATTTTCGACAATTGTGATTTTGCGTATCTCCGTTCCCAGGAGTTCTAGAAAAAAGAATTCAGACAAATTGTATTTAAATTTCAATTTAAATGTTTTGTTAATCGTACGTTATTTATGAGTTCCCAGTCGAATTAAGGACTATTTTCGATAAGTGTCACTTTGCATATGTCTGTTATATTTTTTTTTTGACAAATAGTGTTAAAGAAATGAGTTAAACATGAATATTATTTTTTTAATTTTTTAATTTTTTTAAAATCGTTATTTATGCGTTTCCAGTCGAATTAAGTATTATTTTAATATGTCTCTATGCAATGTTTTTCTTTTCATTCAAATACTAGCCTGCCTTGTATTTATTTATACATTTATACAATTGTCAGTGTTTCTCTTTTTTGACTTATGTAAAACTTTTAAGTTTCTGGCATGAATAAATTATTATTATTATTATTATTTTTGACAAGTGTAATTTTGTATACTTCCGTTCCCAGAAGTCTTACGATTTTTTTTAGACAGATAGTGTTTAGAATGAGTGGTTAAACTTGAAAAAAAAAAGAAAAAATTGATTTTTTTATCGTTATTTAGGAGTTTAGAATTGAATTAAACACAAGTGTTATTTTGCGTTTCCATTTCCAGAAGTCCCAGAATTTTTTTTCAGGCGAATAGTTTGGACTTAAAAAATACTAAAAAAAAAAAATTGAATTTTTTTAAATCGTTATTTATGCGTTCCCAGTCGAATTAAGGACTATTTTCGATAAATGTCATTTTGCGTATGTCTGTTCCTACCAATAGTACTACCAATTTTTTTTAGACAAAAAGTGTTAAAAAAAAATGAGTTAAACATGAATAATTTTTTTAAATTTTTTAATTTTTTTTAAATCGTTATTTATGCGTTTCCAGTCGAATTAAATATTATTTTTGACAAGTGTAATTTTGTATACTTTAGTTCCCAGAAGTCCTACGATTGTTTTTTCAGACAAATAGTGTTTAGAATGAGTGGTTAAACTTGAAAAAAAAATTAAGAAAAAATTGATTTTTTTTTAAATCGTTATTTAGGCGTTTCAAATCGGATTAAACATAAGTGTTATTTTGCATTTCCGTTTCCAGAAGTCGAAGAATTTTTTTTTTCAGACGAATAGTGTTGGACTTGAAAAATACAAAAAAAAAATATTTTGAAAAATGTTTTGTTAATCGTACGTTATTTATGAGTTTCCAGTCGAATTAAGAACTATTTTCGATAAGTGTCATTTTGCGTATGTCTGTAATATATTTTTTTAAACAAATTAACACTATTTGTTTAAAAAAATATAGTTAAACATGAATATTTTTTTTTATTTTTGATTTTTTTGTTAAATCGTTATTTATGCGCTTCCAGACGAATTAACACTCATTCACTTAGTCCCACAAATTCTTTTCAGGAAAAATAGTATTCAGAATGAGGGGTTAGACTTATGAAAAAAAAATATTTATACTTGAAAAAATGAATAATTTTATTTTTTTGATTTTCTTTAAATCGTTTTTTATGCGTTTCCAGTCGAATTAAGCACTATTTTCGACAAGTGTCAATTTGCCAATGTTCGTCCCCGGAAGTACCAGAAAAAAAAAAAATTAGATTCCGGAATGAGTGGTTAGACTTGGAAAAAAAAAGAAAAAAAATAGATTTTTTTTAAATCGTTATTTATGCGTTTCTAGTCGAATTAAGCAAATATTGGACAAGTGTCATTTTGCGTATCTGCGTTCCCAGAATTAAAAAAAAACGGTCAGTGCTCAGAATGAGTAGTTATACTTGTTAAACAAAAAATTAAAAAAAAATTGTTTTTTTTAATTTTTTTTTAAATTTTTTTTTTAATATTGGACAAGTGTCATTTTGCGTGTCTGCGTTCCCAGAAGTCCCAAAAAAATCAGACAGTGTTCAGAATAAGTGGTTATACTTGAAATTTTTTATTTTTTATTTTGATTTTTTTTTAAATCGTTATTTAGGCGTTTCGAGTTAAATTAAGCACAATTTGTTAGTGTTATTTTTCATACCTCCGTTCTCACAAGTTATACCATTTTTTTTTCAGACAAATAGTGTTAAACTTGAAAAATAATTTAAAAAAATTGTTTTTTTTTTAAATCGTTATTTAGGCGTTTTGAGCGAATTAAGCACTATTTTCGATAAGTGTCATTTTGCATATTTCCGTTCCCAAAAATCCCACATTTTTTTTGGACAAATAGTGTTCAGAATGAGTGGTTAGACTTGAAAAACATTTTTTTTTAATTTTTGATTATTTTTAAAGAGGCGTTTCGAGTCGACCAGTGTCATTTTATGTATTTCCGTTCGCAGAAGTCTTACCATTTTTTTTAAACAAATAGTGTTCAGAATGAGTGGTTAGACTTAAGAAAATTAAAAAAAAAAATTGTTTTTTTTAAATCGTTGTTTTTGTGTTTCCAGTCGAATTAAGCACTATTTTTAACATGTGTCATTTTGTGTATCTCCGTTTCCAGAAGTCCTGCAAATTTTTGTTCAGACAAATAGTGCTCAGAATGACACGAAACTTTTATTTTTGAAATTTTGAATGTTTTTAAAATTCTTATTTATGCATTTCCAGTCGAATTAAGCACTATTTTCGACCAGTGTCATTTTGCGTATATCCGTTCCCAGAAGTCCCAGAAAAAATAATTCAGACAAATACTGAGAATGAGTGGTTAGACTTGAATAAAAAAATAAAAAAATTGAATTTTTTAAATATCGTTATTTATGTTTTTCGAGTCGAATAAGCACTATTTTCGACAAATGCCATCTTTTGTATATCCGTTCCCTAAATAATAATAAAAAAATCAGGCAGTGTTTAGTATAAGCGGTGAGACATGAAATTATTTTTTTTAATTTTTGATTTTTTTTAAATCCTTATTTATGCTTTTCCAGTCGAATTAGGCACTATTTTCGACCAGTGTCATTTCGCGTATATCCGTTCCCGAAAGTCCCAGAAAAACTAATTCAGATAAATACTGAGAATGAGTAGTTACTTGAAAAAAAACATGAAAAAGAAAAATTTGATTTTGTTTTAAATCGTTATTTATGTCTCGAGTCGAATTAAGCACTATTTTTGATAAATGCCATTTTTTGTATCTCCGTTCTCAGACATCTTAAAACAATATTTTGTTCAGAATGAGTGGTTAGACTTGAAAAAAAAAAATAAAAAAAATATTTTTTGAAAATCATTATTTATGTGTTTTGAGTTGAATTAAGCACTATTTTTGACAAATGTCATCTAGAAGTCATGGAAATTAAAAAAAAAATGATTTTTTTTAATCGTTATTCATGCGTTTCCAGTCAAATGAACACTATTTTCGACAAGTGTCATTTTGCGTGTCTCCGTTCCCAGAAGTTCCAAAAAAATTCAGATAGTGTTCAGAATAGGTGGTTAGATTGAAAAAAAAATTGAAAAACATTTTGATTTTTTAAATCGTTATTTATGTATTTCCAGTCGAATTAAGCACTATTTTCGACAAGTGTCATTTTATGTATCTTCGTTCCCAGAAGTCCCACCATTTTTTGAGACAAATAGTGTTCAGAATGAGTAGTTAGACTTGAAAAAAAAAAAAAAAAAAAAAAATTTGATTTTTTTTTTAAATCGTTGATTATGTGTTTCGAGTCGAATTAAGCACTATTTTCGACAAATATAATTTTGCGAATCTCTGTTTACAGAAGCCATAGATTTTTATTCAGACGAATAGTGTTCAAAATGACTTGAAAAATTTAAAAAAAAAAAATTGATTTTTTTTTAAATCGTTATTTATGCGTTTCCAGTCAAATAAACACTATTTTCGACAAGTATCATTTTGCGTGTCTCCGTTCCCAGAAGACCAAAAAAAAAATTCAGATATTGTTCAAAATGAGTGGTTAGATTTGAAATAAAAAATTGAAATTTTTTTGGATTTTTAAATCGTTATTTATGCATTTCCAGTCAAATGGACACTATTTTCAACAAGTGTCATTTTGCGTGTCTCCGTTCCCAGAAGTCTCACCATTTTTTTGAGACAAATAGTATTCAGAATGAGTAGTAAGACTCAAAAAAAAAATTAATTAATTAATTAAAATTAATATGTGTTTCCAATCGAATTAAGCACTATTTTAAAAAGTGTCATTTTGCGTATATCCGTTCCCAGAAGTACCACAAAAAAACCAGACAAATAGTGTTAAAAAAAAATTTTAAAAAATTATTTTTTAAAATAGTTATTTAGGCGTTTCGAGTCGAATTAACCACTATTTTCAACAAAAGTAATTTTGCCTATCTTCGACCCCAGAAGTCCCAAAAAAAGTGTTCAGCATAAGGGGTTAGACTTGAGAAAAAAATATATATTTTTTTAAAATCGTTTTTTTTTCAGTTGAATGGAAACACATAAATAACGATTTTAAAAAAATATTTTTTTTAAGCAATATTTTCGACAAAATTTGTCTCTGTTCCCAGAAGTTTGATTAAGATAGTAATCCTGGTTTTTTCCAAAAGAAACAATTAAATCATCACGAATCCTAAACCCATGCCATAAATGTTTACTCTATTATTATTCAGAAATTGAATTTTCCAACAAAAGAAAGTTCTCAAAACAGGCTCATACTGCAAGCCTACACAATTTAGTTAGCTTCTCCAGACATACAGAAAACATGCGCAACCGTGGCGAGGACGACGAACTGATTTGTTTCATTTGAGTATATCAACCGCGCTTAGAGCGTCAGGAGGTACTTTGAGAAAAAAAACACGTTTAAAATGTTTCTTAACTCTATTTCACGTTATTTCTTAAAAGTACGCATTTTACCAGATATTATTACATGTGAGTATACAAACCGCGCTCAGAGCATCAGGAGGTGCTAAGAGAAAAAACACGTTCAAAATGTTTCCTAACTCTATTTCACGTTATTTCTTAAATGTACGAATTTTACCAGATATTATTACATGTGAGTACATCAACCGCGCTTAGAACATCAGGAGGTACTTAGAGGAAAAACAGGTTTAAAATACTTCCTAACTGCATTTGTCGTTATTTCTTAAATTTATCTTGTTAATGCATTTACAAGACAGCCGTAAAACTTCAAGTATAATCCATAGATGGGTTTTAGAGAGAGAAAGTTTGGCTTACACGAATTTACGTAATTTTATTAGATTTACTATTATAATTTAGCACGTTTACGGTGATTAACGACAAATAGAGTTGGGAAAAAATTTAAACGTGTTTTTTCTCTTAGTACCTCCTGACGCTCTAAGCGCGGTTGGTATACTCACATGATGCAGCGAAAGTGAAAAATGTTTCATTCCCATGATTAAGCAAGCGATTTCATCATTTGTTTCTAATTGATCTACACCACTTACCTGGTAAGCCTGATGATCGACTTGGTCGTCAAAAATTGGTCCAGGTTTTTGTACACGACGCGGATCATGGTCGTAGGTTTTTTGAATTTCATCGTTGGATCCCTGCAAATAAAACAAAAGAGATCACAGACTAATAGTGTACGCAACAGCTGATTTTATCCAATGACGATGAATAAACAATTGCTTCACGTTCACCCCAATCCACCATCCCAAAGCAAACCCGACAGAACATTCGAAATATTTTGGCTAGTATTACAATCGTGACTCCATTTTTTTTATTAAGTCAAAAGCATAAAAATATTGCGTAATCTGCATAATCGTGACTCTGTTAACTTCTAGAGAGACTCACAATATAATCCACAAGCATTCAGCCTAAAATTATTTTTTTTCAATTAAGACAAAATTTACTTACAAAAATTGCGTCAACACAGGAACATGATAATCATCGATGTTCACCACCAAATTCTTCAGCGTCTTCCGGTAAATCTCGTAGTCCGTGGACGTCACGAGAAACATGAGCTGCTGATTGAGGATCTCCTGCAGGAGCAATACTTGCTGGAAAGAAAATGCGTTAATTTTTTTTTGAATCACGATCGAATCCCATCCACCGCCTACCTGCTCCTTGTTCAACGAGTTGACCTGGTCCAAAATTTCGTCGACTATGACCAAAATCGCGGACGTCACCTCCTCCATGTTGGACAGTTTCGAAAAGTTGTTGTAGTTGGAGATTTCGTAGATCAGGTCGAGCATCACGTTGCCCTCGCCGCGCAAAAGCGTTCTGTTGTTGAGGTAGGCGTGGATACTGTTGAGGATATCGAGCGGTGTGGATTGCATGTAGCCGGAGAGTAAATTTTGAAACTGAAATTGGAGATGAGAAGAAAATTACATGAATATTTTATAACGATTCGGGCAGTTTAGAAGTTTCTGGGGGTCGAAATTCTGAAACTTCGTGAATTAACTGCGCTTAGAGCGTCAGGAGGTTCTAAGAGAACAACACGTGTTGTTCTCTTTTTTAGGTGGTCAAAATCTGAAACTTCGTGTATTAACCACGCTTAGAGCGTCAGGAGGTTCTAAGAGAACAACACGTGTTGTTCTTGTCAGAATTTTGAAACTTTGCGAATTGATTGGGCATAGAGCATCCAGAGGTTCTAAGAGAACAGTTTTTTTAGAACCTCCTGACGCTCTATGCGCGGTTAATTCGCGAAGTTTCAAAATCCTGAAACTTCGCGAATTGAAGGCGCTTAGAACCTCCTGATGCTCTACGCGCAGTTAATTCACGAAATTTCTGATTTTGACCACCTAAAATACGTGTTGTTTTTTAGAACCTCCTGACGCTCTATGCGCGGTCAATTCGCGAAGTTTTCAAATCAGGAGGTTCTAAGAGAACAACACGTGTTGTTCTTGTCAGAATTTTGAAACTTCGCAAATTGACCGCGCTTAGAGCATCAGGAGGTTCTAAGAGAACATCACGTGTTGTTCTCTTAGAACCTCCTGATGCTCTAAGCCCAGTTAATTCACGAAGTTTCAGATTTTGACCACCTAAAACACGTGTTGTTTGTTAGAACCTCCTGACGTTCTAAGCGCGGTCAATTCGCGAAGTTTCAAAATCCTGAAACTTCGCGAATTGACCGCGCTTAGAGCATCAGGAGGTTCTAAGTGAACATCACGTATTGTTCTCTTAGAACCTCCTGATGCTCTAAGCGCAGTTAATTCGCGAAATTTCAGGATTTTGACCACCTAAAACACGTGTTGTTTTTTAGAACCTCCTGACGCTCTAAGCGCGGTTATTTTACGAAGTTTCCGAAAGTGTTAAAAAATAATAATATTTATTGATCGACTTACATCATGAATCGGCCTTGAAAGCTCCAAAGCCGTACAGTTTGAATAATCCGGCGAGAGCCACCTAGGTTTTCCGTTTTCTAACATGATGCAACTCCTCAAAGCGTAATTTTTAAAACTTTTCGGACATTTATGCCTGAAGTCCTTTCCCGAAGCGGTTTCTGGCCAAAATATCCCTTCGTGCGCTTCGGCCGCACAAGGGCTGATCATACCGTCCAACACGTTCACTTCGATAGACATTTTGGATAAAATGCTTTCATCCTGCACCACGCACGTGTACGTTGCGGATTTCTACAACAAAACACGTTCAGGATTCAAAAAAAATACTTGGTTTAAATTTTTGGATCGTACATTTAATCCCGTGACTTGCAAGATGCTCCCTCCGGGATACAAAATTTCGTATTTTTCAACGTCAGTTTTTTTGCGCAGCAAGCTGCCGTCTTTGGCCCAGCTGTACATGTACTTCTTGGCTCTGGGATCCTCGCTCAGACACTTGATGCTGAATGGCTTTCCCTGAAATCGGTTGGCGTTAAAAAAATTGCAAAAAGTTAAAAATTTTAGAAAATTTTGAAAAAAGTCGATTTTTTCAGATTTTGAACGGCCGTAGCGGCTGAACGAAAACTCCAAATTGAACGCGGTTTTCAAATCTGTGCTCCTCGTGTGCCAATTAGTTGGATTCAATTAAAATTAGCGATTTAAAATTTTTGACGAAAACCTGAAAAACTACCCTTCTGACTTTTGGTGAAAAATTGGCTTTAAAAAGATTTCATGAAGAAATCACTGGTTCGATCCGGGGTTTCTTTACGTCAATGGAAAGATCGCTTCAAGGCGCTTCAGAAAATGTCTTTTCGCAAAAACAAATGTAAATGTAAAGCCCGTGAAGCTTCAGCAAAGAAAACTCGAAAATCGAAAAAAAATCTCGCGATTGGAAAAATTCTAAAAATCCGTCTCACACACGCACTTGCCTTAAAAATTTGCAAATCGGCTTAGAATTAATGTATTTTTGACATACTGTAAAATAGTTGACATTCCCTGGCTGAAAACAAAATGGCGACACTCGAAACTTGAATTGAAGGAAGCGAAATTTACATCTCGCGATTGGAAAAATTCTAAAAAATCCGTCACACGCGCAATTGCCTTCAAAATTTGCAAAACAACTAAGAATTAATGTATTTTTGACATACTGTAAAATAGTTGACATTCCCTGGCTGAAAACAAAATTGCAACACTCGAAACTTGAATTGGAGGAAGCGAAATTTACATCTCGCGATTGGAAAAATTCTAAAAAATCCGTCACACGCGCAATTGCTTTAAAAATTTGCAAAACGACTTAGAATTAATGTATTTTCGACATACTGTAAAATAGTTGACATTCCCTGGCTGAAAACAAAATGGCGACACTCGAAACTTGAATTGGAGGAAGCGAAATTTACATCTCGCGATTGGAAAAATTCTAAAAAAATCCGTCACACGCGCAATTGCTTTAAAAATTTGCAAAACGACTTAGAATTAATGTATTTTCGACATACTGTAAAATAGTTGACATTCCCTGGCTGAAAACAAAATGGCGACACTCGAAACTTGAATTGGAGGAAGCAAAATTTACATCTCGCGATTGGAAAAATTCTAAAAAATCCGTCACAAGCGGAATTGCCTTCAAAATTTGCAAAACGACTTAGAATTAATGTATTTTTGACATACTGTAAAATAGTTGACATTCCCTGGCTGAAAACAAAATGGCGACTCTCGAAACTTGAATTGGAGGAAGCGAAATTTACATCTCGCGATTGGAAAAATTCTAAAAAATCCGTCACACGCGCAATTGCCTTAAAAATTTGCAAAACGGCTTAGAATTAATGTATTTTTGACATACTGTAAAATAGTTGACATTCCCTGGCTGAAAACAAAATTGCAACACTCGAAACTTGAATTGGAGGAAGCGAAATTTACATCTCGCGATTGGAAAAATTCTAAAAAATCCGTCACACGCGCAATTGCTTTAAAAATTTGCAAAACGACTTAGAATTAATGTATTTTCGACATACTGTAAAATAGTTGACATTCCCTGGCTGAAAACAAAATGGCGACACTCGAAACTTGAATTGGAGGAAGCAAAATTTACATCTCGCGATTGGAAAAATTCTAAAAAATCCGTCACAAGCGGAATTGCCTTCAAAATTTGCAAAACGACTTAGAATTAATGTATTTTTGACATACTGTAAAATAGTTGACATTCCCTGGCTGAAAACAAAATGGCGACTCTCGAAACTTGAATTGGAGGAAGCGAAATTTACATCTCGCGATTGGAAAAATTCTAAAAAATCCGTCACACGCGCAATTGCCTTAAAAATTTGCAAAACGGCTTAGAATTAATGTATTTTTGACATACTGTAAAATAGTTGACATTCCCTGGCTGAAAACAAAATTGCAACACTCGAAACTTGAATTGGAGGAAGCGAAATTTACATCTCGCGATTGGAAAAATTCTAAAAAATCCGTCACACGCGCAATTGCTTTAAAAATTTGCAAAACGACTTAGAATTAATGTATTTTCGACATACTGTAAAATAGTTGACATTCCCTGGCTGAAAACAAAATGGCGACACTCGAAACTTGAATTGGAGGAAGCAAAATTTACATCTCGCGATTGGAAAAATTCTAAAAAATCCGTGACACGCGCAATTGCCTTAAAAATTTGCAAAACGGCTTAGAATTAATGTATTTTTGACATACTGTAAAATAGTTGACATTCCCTGGCTGAAAACAAAATGGCGACACTCGAAACTTGAATTGGAGGAAGCAAAATTTACATCTCGCGATTGGAAAAATTCTAAAAAATCCGTGACACGCGCAATTGCCTTAAAAATTTGCAAAACGGCTTAGAATTAATGTATTTTTGACATACTGTAAAATAGTTGACATTCCCTGGCTGAAAACAAAATGGCGACACTCGAAACTTGAATTGGAGGAAGCGAAATTTACATCTCGCGATTGGAAAAATTCTAAAAAATCCGTGACACGCGCAATTGCCTTAAAAATTTGCAAAACGGCTTAGAATTAATGTATTTTTCACATACTGTAAAATAGTTGACATTCCCTGGCTGAAAACAAAATGGCGACACTCGAAACTTGAATTGGAGGAAGCGAAATTTACATCTCGCGATTGGAAAATTTTTAAAAAATCCGTCACACGCGCAATTGCCTTAAAAATTTGCAAATCGACTAAGAATTAATGTATTTTTGACATACTGTAAAATAGTTGATATTCCCTGGCTGAAAACAAAATGGCGACACTCGGAACTTGAATTGGAGGAAGCGAAATTTACATCTCGCGATTGGAAAAATTCTAAAAAATCCGTCACACGCGCAATTGCTTTAAAAATTTGCAAAACGACTTAGAATTAATGTATTTTCGACATACTGTAAAATAGTTGACATTCCCTGGCTGAAAACAAAATGGCGACACTCGAAACTTGAATTGGAGGAAGCAAAATTTACATCTCGCGATTGGAAAAATTCTAAAAAATCCGTGACACGCGCAATTGCCTTAAAAATTTGCAAAACGGCTTAGAATTAATGTATTTTTGACATACTGTAAAATAGTTGACATTCCCTGGCTGAAAACAAAATGGCGACACTCGAAACTTGAATTGGAGGAAGCGAAATTTACATCTCGCGATTGGAAAAATTCTAAAAAATCCGTCACACGCGCAATTGCCTTAAAATTTTTCTGAAGAAACGATAAACAATTTTAGTAATTTACCTTATTTATAGTAAGACTAGTTGGTTCGAGCCAAGCCTTCGGATGATGCCTCAGCTTGACAGTTTTCGAACGACATTGCTGGACCCCGTAATCCTCCACCTGGCAGGTGTACTCTCCTTCGTCCAAACTTGAAGCTTTTTCGATCATCAGCACCGCCACGTAGAAACCTTTGTCCGAGTTTATCAGTTTCGTCCATTTATTGCTGAAAATAAAACGTCCCTAAATCCCAAATTAGGCGCGAGAAAAAGTTTTATAAAATACCCTGATATGTCAAGACTTGCGTTCACCAATACTCCATCCCTGAACCATCTGAAATACATCCTTGAAGATCCTCTGGCTTCGCACGTTAAAATCACGTCTTGGTTGATTCTGATCGTGTCATTCCTGCTGATGCTAACGTCCTGAAAATAAAATTCGGAATTGCCGGACATATTTGGGGCGTGAATTTTTAAAATTGTGTCACAGATATACCTTTGAAATACGCAACAGAAAACGACGTAAGAAAAATGTAACGCGATCCCACCTTTAAAAATAACGACGGAACAGGTGTCATAAAAATCTCCTTGTCCACCAGTGATATGTTTCCGATGGCGCCGTAGTATTTCCACTTATTTATCACGCTTCGGATCCTTTTCTCGTCCCTTTTCGCGGCCTGAAACCGGAAGGTCATGCCGTTGCCTTGCGAATGCGATCTGCAACACAAAGGGGGCAAAAATGCCATCAAGTAATCGATGAAATTTTGAAGAAATGCCATCAAGCAATCGATGAAATATTGAAGTGTTGATACGTGAGGGTGGGATAAATCAAGTAATTGATGAAATATTTAAGAAATATGCGTAGAGTCGATGAATGTGGGATAAATTATAAATTTTCAAGAAGACGCAGATTGGAAAGTTCACGCGCTATCAAGGGAATATTGTAATTGATCCGCGTTGGAATAAATATATTTATGAAAAACGAAATTGGGAAAATTTACATTTTAATGATTATATTTTACCAGAATACCCCACGGAGAGATTTGAGGGGTTTTTCTCGAGTGCTACTCTACTATCTTGGGTATATTGCAAGTTGCTTTTATTATTATTATTATCGTTAATTATAAGGTACAGAAAATTCCATTTAGTTTGATAAAACGATGATTTGCAAATACAATTTAATTTTTGTAGAGTTTAGTCGAAACGTATTATATATTTTTTAAATTTTTTTGCTCGAGTACTACACAATTCGAATATTAACATTTTCAAAAATTCACAACTCGCGAAATAATTATCGGATTTTCAAAAACTCTATTTAGTTTAATAAAGCGATGATTTGCAAATCCAATTTAATTTTTGTAGAATTCAGTCGACACGTTTTATATATTTTTTTAAATTTTTTGCTCGTGTAATACACAATTCGAATATTAAAATTTTCAAAAATTCACAACTCGCGAAATAATTGGCGGATTTTCAAAAACTCTATTTAGTTTGATAAAACGATGATTTGCAAATCCAATTTAATTTTTGTAGAATTTAGTCGACGTGTTTTATATATTTTTTTAAATTTTTTGCTCGAGTATTACACAATTCGAATATTAAAATTTTCAAAAATTCACAACTAGCGAAATAATTACTGGATTTTCAAAAACTCTATTTAGTTTGATAAAACGATGATTTGCAAATCCAATTTACTTTTTGTAGAATTTAGTGGACACGTTTTACATATTTTTTTAAATTTTCACTCGAGTATTACACAATTCGAAAAGTAAAATTTTCAAAAATTCACAACTCGCGAAATAATCCGTGGAATTTCAAAAACTCTATTTAGTTTGATAAAGCGATGACTTGCAAATCCAATTTAATTTTTGTAGAATTTAGTCGACACGTTTTATATATTTTTTAAAATTTTCACTCGAGTATTACACAATTCGAAAACTAAAATTTTCAAAAATTCACAACTCGCGAAATAATCGGTGGAATTTCAAAAACTCTATTTAGTTTGATAAAGCGATGATTTGCAAATCCAATTTAATTTTTGTAGAATTCAGTCGACACGTTTTATATATTTTTTAATTTTTTTTGCTAGAGTATTGCACAATTCGAATATTAAAATTTTCAAAAATTCACAACTCGCGAAATAATTGGCGGATTTTCAAAAACTCTATTAAGTTTGATAAAACGATGATTTGCAAATACAATTTAATTTTTGTAGAATTTAGTCGACAAGTTTTATATATTTTTTTAAATTTTTTTGCACGAGTATTACACAATTCGAATATTAAAATTTTGAAAAATTCACAACTCGCGAAATAATTGACGGATTTTCAAAAACTCTATTTAGTTTGATAAAACGATGACTTGCAAATCCAATTTAATTTTTGTAGAATTTAGTCGACACGTTTTAAATATTTTTTTAAATTTTCACTCGAGTATTACACAATTCGAAAACTAAAATTTTCAAAAATTCACAACTCGCGAAATAATCGGTGGATTTTCAAAAACTCTATTTAGTTTGATAAAGCGATGACTTGCAAATCCAATTTAATTTTTATAGGATTCAGTCGACACGTTTTACATATTTTTTTAAATTTTTTGCTCGAATAATACACAATTCGAATATTAAAATTTTCAAAAATTCACAACTCGCGAAATAATCGGTGGATTTTCAAAAACTCTATTTAGTTTGATAAAGCGATGATTTGCAAATCCAATTTAATTTTTGTAGAATTCAGTCGACACGTTTTATATATTTTTTTTAAATATTTTTGCTCGAGTATTACACAATTCGAAAACTAAAATTTTCAATAAATCACAGCTCGCGAAATAATTGGCGGATTTTCAAAAACTCTATTTAGTTTGATAAAGCGATGACTTGCAAATCCAATTTAATTTTTGTAAAATTTAGTCGACACGTTTTATATATTTTTTTACATTTTCACTCGAGTATTACACAATTCGAAAACTAAAATTTTCAAAAATTCACAGCTCGCGAAATAATCGGTGGATTTTCAAAAACTCTATTTAGTTTGATAAAGCGACGATTTGCAAATCCAATTTAATTTTTATAGAATTAAGTCGACACGTTTTATATATTTTTTTAAATTTTCACTCGAGTATTACACAATTCGAAAACTAAAATTTTCAAAAATTCACAACTCGCGAAATAATCGGTGGATTTTCAAAAACTCTATTTAGTTTGATAAAGCGATGATTTGCAAATCCAATTTAATTTTTGTAGAATTTAGTCGACTCGTTTTATAAATTTTTTTAAATTTTCACTCGAGTATTACACAATTCGAAAACTAAAATTTTCAAAAATTCACAACTCGCGAAATAATTGGCGGCTTTTAAAAAACTCCATTTAGTTTGATAAAACGATGATTTGCAAATCCAATTTAATTTTTGTAGAATTTAGTCGACACGTTTTATATATTTTTTTAAATTTTCACTCGAGTATTACACAATTCGAAAACTAAAATTTTCAAAAATTCACAACTAGCGAAATAATTGGCGGATTTTTAAAAACTCTATTTAGTTTGATAAAGCGATGATTTGCAAATCCAATTTAATTTTTGTAGAGTTTAGTCGACACGTTTTATATATTTTTTTAATTTTTTTGCTCGATTATTACACAATTTGAAAACTAAAATTTTCAAAAATTCACAACTCGCGAAATAATCGGTGGAATTTCAAAAACTCTATTTAGTATCTATTTTCGTCTTTATTGAATTTATTTGTTTTCCTTCCTTGTTAATTTACAGTAATACCAACTCAGATGTTTTCCAATAAATAATGAAATCTATACATATAACTTAACTATCGAACAGTATTATGACAAAGAGTGCAATTAATCCGCGGCCATTGTAATGAGCGTAATTATAGCGAAATTTATGGGACCATTTCGGACAATGGCCTTTCACGAAGAAGACTTTAATCCATTGTGGGCACTGTTGTTTCCCCAACTTATTAGATCGCATCTAGGATCTGCCCCCTTTTCAGTTCTCTATGACTTCGGAAACGTTTCACGAAAGAACGCCATGATTTACCGTCGGTAGATAAGTTAAACAACTAAGAAAGACAGTGAAGACTTAATTTTTTTATTCACTTATTAATTGGTGGAAACAGGGGCTCGTGGGCTACAGGTTGGATTGTAGGATAGGGCCCACCCACCGCCCACAAAAATTAAATATAACTCAAGCCAAACGGCAGTTATGATTTTTTGAAATTTTATTTCTCTCGTGTTCGCGGACATCATTCGATTAAAAAATTAATTATTTGCTTTTTATTGAAGGGCAATACAAATAAATCAGTTTAAATTGTTCATTGGTTATTGCTTGTTATATTCATGTGCAAAAATTAAATATAACTCACGCCATACGGCAGTTATAATTTTTTGAAATTTTAGTTCACTCGTATTCGCGGACATCATTCGATTAAAAAAATAATTACTTGTTTTTTTCTTGAAGGGCAATACAAATAAATGAGTGCAAATTGTCTACTGGTTGTTGCTTGTTATATTCATGTGCAAAAATTAAATATAACTCACGCCAAACGGCAGTTATAATTTTTTGAAATTTTAGTTTTCTCGTATTCGCGGACATCATCGATTTAAAAAATTAATTACTTGTTTTTTCTTGAAGGGCAATACACATAAATGAGTGTAAATTATCTACTGGTTGTTGCTTGTTATATTCATGTGCAAAAATTAAATATAACTCACGCCAAACGGCAGTTATAATTTTTTTAAATTTTTGTTCACTCGTATTCGCGGACATCATTCGATTAAAAAATTAATTACTTGTTTTTTTCTTGAAGGGCAATACAAATAAATGAGTGTAAATTGTCTACTGGTTGTTGCTTGTTATATTCATTTAAATTAAATATAACTTACGCCAAACGGCAGTTATAATTTTTTGAAATTTTACTTCTCTCGTATTCGCGGACATCTTCGATTAAAAAAATAATTACTTGTTTTTTCTTAAAGGGCAATACAAATAAATCAGCTTAAATTGTCCATTGGTTGTTGCTTGTTATATTCATGTGCAAAAATTAAATATAATTTACGCCAAACGGCAGTTATAATTTTTTGAAATTTTTGTTCACTCGTATTTGCGGACATCATCGATTAAAAAAAATATTTACTTGCTTTTTCTTGAAGGGCAATACAAATAAATCAGTTTAAATTGTTTACTGATTGTTGCTTGGTATATTCATGTGCAAAAATTAAATATAACTCACGCCAAACAGCAGTTATAATTTTTTTAAATTTTACTTCTCTCGTATTCGCGGACATCATTCGATTAAAAAATTAATTCCTTGTTTTTTCTTGAAGGGCAATACAAATAAATCAGTTTAAATTGTCCATTGGTTGTTGCTTGTTATATTCATATGCAAAAATTAAATATAACTCACGCCAAACAGCTGTTATAATTTTTTGAAATTTTACTTCTCACGTATTCGCGAACATCATTCGATTAAAAAATTAATTCCTTGTTTTTTCTTGAAGGGCAATACAAATAAATCAGTTTAAATTGTCTATTAGTTGTTGCTTGTTATATTCATGTGCAAACATTAAATATAACTCACGCCAAACGGCAGTTATAATTTTTTGAAATTTTAGTTCACTCGTATTCGGGGACATCATCGATTTAAAAAATTAATTACTTGTTTTTTCTTGAAAGGCAATACAAATAAATCAGTTTAAATTGTTCATTGGTTGTTGCTTGTTATATTCATGTGCAAAAATTAAATATAACTCACGCCAAACGGCAGTTATAATTTTTTGAAATTGTATTTCTCTCGTATTCGCAGACATCATTCGATTAAAAAATTAATTACTTGTTTTTTCTTGAAGGGCAATACAAATAAATCAGTTTAAATTGTTCATTGGTTGTTGCTTGTTATATTCATGTGCAAAAATTAAATATAACTCACGCCAAACGGCAGTTATAATTTTTTGAAATTGTATTTCTCTCGTATTCGCAGACATCATTCGATTAAAAAATTAATTACTTGTTTTTTCTTGAAGGGCAATACAAATAAATCAGTTTAAATTGTTCATTGGTTGTTGCTTGTTATATTCATGTGCAAAAATTAAATATAACTCACGCCAAACGGCAGTTATAATTTTTTTAAATTTTACTTCGCTCGTATTCGCGGACATCATTCGATTAAAAAATTAATTCCTTGTTTTTTCTTGAAGGGCAATACAAATAAATCAGTTTAAATTGTCTATTGGTTGTTGCTTGTTACATTCATGTGCAAAAATTAAATATAACTCACGCCAAACGGCAGTTATAATTTTTTGAAATTTTAGTTCACTCGTATTCGCGGAGATCATCGATTTAAAAAATTAATTACTTGTTTTTTCTTGAAAGGCAATACAAATAAATCAGTTTAAATTGTTCATTGGTTGTTGCTTGTTATATTCATGTGCAAAAATTAAATATAACTCACGCCAAACAGCAGTTATAATTTTTTGAAATTTTACTTCTCACGTATTCGCGAACATCATTCGATTAAAAAATTAATTCCTTGTTTTTTCTTGAAGGGCAATACAAATAAATCAGTTTAAATTGTCTATTGGTTGTTGCTTGTTATATTCATGTGCAAAAATTAAATATAACTCACGCCAAACGGCAGTTATAATTTTTTGAAATTTTAGTTCACTCGTATTCGCGGACATCATCGATTAAAAAAATTAATTACTTGCTTTTTATTGAAGGGCAATACAAATAAATCAGTTTGAATTGTCCATTGGTTGTTGCTTGTTATATTCATGTGCAAAAATTAAATATAACTCACGCCAAACGGCAGTTATAATTTTTTGAAATTTTATTTCTCTCGTATTCGCGGACATCATTCGATTAAAAAATTAATTACTTGTTTTTTATTGAAGGGCAATACAAATAAATCAGTTTAAATTGTTCATTGGTTGTTGCTTGTTATATTCATGTGCAAAAATTAAATATAACTTACGCCAAACGGCAGTTATAATTTTTTAAAATTTTTGTTCACTCGTATTCGCGGACATCATTCGATTAAAAAAATTAATTACTTGTTTTTTCTTGAAGGGCAATACAAATAAATCAGTTTAAATTATTCATTGGTTATTGCTTGTTATATTCATGTGCAAAAATTAAATATAACTCACGCCAAACGGCAGTTATGATTTTTTGAAATTTTAGTTCTCTTGTATTCGCGGACATCATTCGATTAAAAAATTAATTACTCGTTTTTTTATTGAAGGGCATAATAAATAAATCAGTTTAAATTGTCCATTGGTTGTTGCTTGTTATATCCATGTGCAAAAATTAAATATAACTCACGCCAAACGGCAGTTATAATTTTTTGAAATTTCAGTTCTCTCGTATTCGCGGACATCATTCGATTTCAAAATTAATTAATTGTTTTTTCTTGAAGAGCTCTATAAATAAATCAGTTTAAATTATCTACTGGCTGTTGCTTGTTATATTCATAACTAATATTTTCACATTTGTAATGATATAATTGATCTTCTTCAAACTAAACGCGTTCAGTCGTTCTGAATAGATAATATCCAAAGTGAAGCGAATGGGGGGGGGGGGGGGGCAACTAGCAGCAGATAAGTTAGAAACTGCTATTAACGTAATAACGGCGAATTTTAGATTAACAAGTTGAGCGTGGAAAACAAATGGCACAGAAAGTGGCTTTTAAGGACCCGGCGCCGCCGCCATATTTCATTGACGGGCGTCTCTTTTTTTTTAGTGTCGTTTCATCTCTCGTACACTTTTGCATTTTTAACGGGCGGAAAATAGAAAAGTGTCACGCGTCAATTATAATTACTGACGCGCGCGCCATAAATACGGAACATGCATGCCTGTTACGTGACAGAGACATATCCGGTATTGGAAGGTAGTTTGAATTTTTAACCTTGTATCGAACATATTTAATAGAGGATTATTGTAGGGTGTACTTTCAACTAAATGAATTATAATTGGTAGTACAATGAACAATAAAACTACTGACAAAGAAATTTGATAATACCAATATTTATATCATTAAAAAGATATGACTTTTATCTTTATTTCGATACGTACGCCACTGAAATTTATAAGCCTCCACTGCGGACGGTAACGAATTACTCAAAAAAAAGCATCGCAGATTCATCGGATCATACGATGTAGGTGCACACACGCATCATTTCCAGTAATGGCATGTTTATCGACATGTTCGACCTCAAATCCCCTAATATAATCCCACCTGTCATCCCAATTACAGGGGCTTACTCCTGAAATAAATATCTGTTATCAATGGTCGGTATTTGCTTCATATACTCCATCATCAATTCACTTCAAAATAAATCTCATTCCGTTCCTCTCTATTCGAGCACAAAACTTATATTTTAAACAAAATCTTAAACTACTTGATTAGAGACAAAAACTAAAAACTAGATGATTTTAAATCCACAGACTACTTGATTAGAGTCTAGGTGATTTAATTTTAACCAAAATGCTCCTTTAACGAGTCTGCGTCGTTCTGTGCACGTGTTTAATTAAATCCGGCCCTGTCTTTCTCTCGTCTCTCATTCGGAAAAGATGATGCGCCTGGGAAAAGGAAGCAGACACTGGCGACGCGACGCCTCGTGAATATTGATGCTTTGTAATGTATATTTGATCGTGATATTTTCATTATGTCCAATTGGATGGCTGAATTTATCGAACGAAAAAAAAAAGCGCGCGACCTTTGCAATCTGAAAATTGTGGACGCGGCGGGAATTCTGATGCCCTCCAGTTAAAGATGTGTCTGTCGGTCTCGGGGCTCTTTCGTTAACTAGAAATGTATTCATGGATGCTGACGCCTTGAACTGTAAAGTAAAGGTTTCTTTATGCGTTTTTTTTTTAATCGGTCGATGTCTACGAATAAAAGCCAAGTAAATTCTCAAAAATTGATAAGTGGCAACTTTTACTGTATCTGTTAAAATTTACATATTAATTACGCAACGATTTCAATTTTTTACATTTTTTTTAAATTTAAACTAAATTTGTACCTTTTCACAGGCACAATTTAAAAAATTCATAACTTTAGTCTCAATCGAGATTTTCAAAAGAAATAAACTTTTTTAATTAGTAAATAGATGCTTAAGTATTTCTTACAATTTGCACAATAATTACGCAACGATTTCAATTTTTTACAATTTTTTTAAATTTAAACAAAATTTGTATCTTTCCACAGGCACAATTTTAAAAATTCATAACTTTAGTCTCAGTCGAGATTTTCGAAAGAAATAAACTTTTTTAATTAGTAAATAGATGCTAAAGTATCTGTTAAAATTTACATATTAATTACGCAACGATTTCATTTTTTTACATTTTTTTTAAATTTAAACAAAATTTGTACAGGCACAATTTCAAAAATTCATAATTTTTGTCTCAGTAGAGATTTTCGAAATAAATAAACTTTTTTAATTAGTAAATAGATGCAAAGGTTCTGTTAAAATTTACACAATAATTACGCAACGATTTCAATTTTTTACAATTTTTTTAAATTTAAACAAAATTTGTATCTTTCCTCAGGCACAATTTCAAAAATTCATAACTTTTGTCTCAGTAGAGATTTTCGAAATAAATAAACTTTTTTAATTAGTAAATATATGCTAAAGTATCTGTTAAAATTTACATATTAATTACGCAACGATTTCAACTTTTTACGGTTTTTTAAATTTAAACTAAATTTGTACCTTTCCACAGGCACAATTTCAAAAATTCATAACTTTAGTCTCAGCTGAGATTTTCGAAAGAAATAAACTTTTTTAATTAGTAAATAGATGCAAAAGTATCTGTTAAAATTTACACAATAATTACGCAACGATTTAAATTTTTTACAATTTTTTTAAATTTAAACAAAATTTGTATCTTTCCTCAGGCACAATTTCAAAAATTCATAACTTTTGTCTCAGTAGAGATTTTCGGAAGAAATAAACTTTTTTAATTAGTAAATAGATGCTAAAGTATTTGTTAAAATTTACATATTAATTACGCAACGATTTCAATTTTTTACATTTTTTTTAAATTTAAACTAAATTCGTATCTTTCCACAGGAATAATTTCAAAAATTCATAACTTTTGCCTCAATCAAGATTTTCGAAAGAAACAAACTTTTTAAATTAGTAAATAGATGCTAAAGTGTCTGTTAAAATTTACATATTAATTACGCAACGATTTCAATTTTTTACAATTTTTTAAAATTTGTGTCTTTCTACAGGCACAATTTCAAAAATTCATAACTTTTGTCTCAATCGAAATTTTCGAAAGAAATAAACTTTTTTAATTAGTAAATAGAGGCTAAAGTATCTGTTCAAATTTACATATTAATTACGCAACGATTTCAATTTTTTACGATTTTTTTAAATTTAAACAAAATTTGTATCTTTCTACAGGCACAATTTAAAAAATTCATAACTTTAGTCTCAATCGAGATTTTCGAAAGAAATAAACTTTTTTAATCACTAAATAGATGCTAAAGTATCTGTTAAAATTTACATAATAATTACGCAACGATTTCAATTTTTTACAATTTTTTTAAATTTAAACTAAATTTGTACCTTTCCACAGGCACAATTTCAAAAATTCATAACTTTAGTCTCAGTCGAGATTTTCGAAAGAAATAAACTTTTTTAATTACTAAATATATGCTAAAGTATCTGTTAAAATTTACATATTAATTACGCAACGATTTCAATTTTTTACGGTTTTTTAAATTTAAACTAAATTTGTACCTTTCCACAGGCACAATTTCAAAAATTCATAACTTTAGTCTCAGCTGAGATTTTCGAAAGAAATAAACTTTTTTAATTAGTAAATAGATGCAAAAGTATCTGTTAAAATTTACACAATAATTACGCAACGATTTCAATTTTTTACAATTTTTTTAAATTTAAACAAAATTTGTATCTTTCCTCAGGCACAATTTCAAAAATTCATAACTTTTGTCTCAGTAGAGATTTTCGGAAGAAATAAACTTTTTTAATTAGTAAATAGATGCTAAAGTATTTGTTAAAATTTACATATTAATTACGCAACGATTTCAATTTTTTACATTTTTTTTTAAATTTAAACTAAATTCGTATCTTTCCACAGGCATAATTTCAAAAATTCATAACTTTTGCCTCAATCAAGATTTTCGAAAGAAACAAACTTTTTTAATTAGTAAATAGATGCTAAAGTGTCTGTTAAAATTTACATATTAATTACGCAACGATTTCAATTTTTTACAATTTTTTAAAATTTGTGTCTTTCTACAGGCACAATTTCAAAAATTCATAACTTTCGTCTCAATCGAAATTTTCGAAAGAAATAAACTTTTTTAATTAGTAAATAGAGGCTAAAGTATCTGTTCAAATTTACATATTAATTACGCTACGATTTCAATTTTTTACGATTTTTTTAAATTTAAACAAAATTTGTATCTTTCTACAGGCACAATTTAAAAAATTCATAACTTTAGTCTCAATCGAGATTTTCGAAAGAAATAAACTTTTTTAATCACTAAATAGATGCTAAAGTATCTGTTTAAATTTACATAATAATTACGTAACGATTTCAATTTTTTTTACAATTTTTTTAAATTTAAACTAAATTTGTACCTTTCCACAGGCACAATTTCAAAAATTCATAACTTTAGTCTCAGTCGAGATTTTCGAAAGAAATAAACTTTTTTAATTACTAAATAGATGCTAAAGTATCTGTTAAAATTTACATATTAATTACGCAACGATTTCAATTTTTTACAATTTTTTTAAATTTAAACTAAATTTGTATCTTTCCACAGGCACAATTTCAAAAATTCATAACTTTTGCCTCAATCGAGATTTTCGAAAGAAATCAACTTTTTTAATTAGTAAATAGATGCAAAAGTATCTGTTAAAATTTGCACAATAATTACGCAACGATTTCAACTTTTTACAATTTTTTTAAATTTAAACTAAATTTGTATCTTTCCACAGGCACAATTTCAAAAATTTATAACTTTTGTCTCCGTCGAGATTTTCGAAAGAAATAAACTTTTCTAATTACTAAATAGATGCTTAAGTATCTGTTAAAATTTACATATTAATTACGCAACGATTTTAATTTTTTACAATTTTTTTAAATTTAAACTAAATTTGTATCTTTCCACAGGCACAATTTAAAAAATTCATAACTTTAGTCTCAGTCGAGATTTTCGAAAGAAATCAACTTTTTTAATTACTAAATAGATGCTAAAGTATCTGTTAAAATTTGCACAATAATTACGCAACGATTTCAATTTTTTTACGATTTTTTAAATTTAAAATAAATTTGCATCTTGCTGCAGGCACAATTTCAAAAAAATCTTATCATGCCGCATCACCATTTTCTTTTTGTATAGCATTATATTGACTATGAGATTCTGTATCATTTGTAAATGAGCTATTGACCTGATGGTCTCTCCACTCATATCGTCATACGTGTAGAGAGATATTATTAAATTGCATTGAAAATTTCATTCAATAAAGTTTAATCAATGTTATTGAATCACTCGCCCACAGTTTCATAAATATTAATTAAAATCCATTTCCATTAATACCATTTTCAATATTTTGCACACTAAAACACGCGAGCACTCATTCGGTGGAAGATAAACGAATCAAGTAATTTTCAATGATTAAAAAGAGATTTAATTTGATTTGGAGCTGCGTTAATGCACTGATGATAAAATTAACATTTGATTTCTTTCACAAATTTGTTGTATGTATTACTCGACCATCTGCTGGTTTTCTTTTCCATTTTTTTTGTACGTTATAAATTATATTTCCTAATAATTCGACAACGCGAGAGAAGCTTAATCCTCGAAGTAATTTCCTGCACGGGAAATGAAAACAAAATCACGTGTTTTTTTACCTTGTTGTCTGTTACAATTATATACAAAGCACAATAAATATTATTACCTAGTTTTCTGTTATTCAAATATAATTATACGCAAGAACAATAAACATAAAATAAATACTAAATACAAACTCAAATTAATGAATTACAATGCTGATGTTTCCCATTTAACGATCAAACCGTAATGGAGAGTTTACTGTTGTTCCCCCTTTAATTACAGAAAGGAAAACGGGGCCATTATGGGAAATTCGGTTTTATTAATGATGCCGGCCAGGTTTATAAATTATAATGGCATTAATCAATTAGTCCGTCTGTTTAATTAATTATTAATCTGGAATCGGCGATTAATAACACTTCATTATGTACCGTGACACTTGTCACACACTATACTACCGTGGACAAAAAAAATGTCACCCCTAATTTGTCATCTGTCTATAATTTCTTATTTTTTAGTATTGTGAATTTGACTTATGTAACCTTAATATTTGACAGTGACAGTAATAATTACTTCCCGGAAAATTTGTTATGAATGCGGCATTTGTAGCATTTTCAAACAGATTTTCTATTAAATAGTTTATCACAGCATTATTTTCTTCGTTATTTGAAACTTTTTGGCGGCCCAAACCTTTAATCTGCTCTAATCGCCTTTCATTCCTCCACATTTTTGAATTTTTTTGCACTGTACGTCTACTTACATTCAATTCAGCTGCTACATCATTGATATATTTGCCACATTTGACCTGCATAGCAATTTGTGCTTTCTGTGTGTTACTTAGGTGTGGCATATTCAATTTATGTTCATATATCAATATGATTAACACATATCTGACAAGATTGACATTTGCCGGTTTGTCAAATGAAAAGTCATATTTACATTAATAAAATTAGGGGTGTCATTTTTTTTGTCCACGGTAGTATGTGCGAACGTTCATGTAAATATTATTTACTTTCTCCATTATCAAAGTAGGATTTTATAGTTATCAGTGATAACGCAAAATAATTTTAATCATTTCATATGTCACATTCTATTTTATTTATAAATATTTCACGTCGCGAACGAATTTCCAATTTTATTCGAGTCTCATCTGTTTCGATTCCTTCGCGAAAACCGAACCTCTCTGGCCGGTAATATTTTATCAATCCTCGAACGACAGTTTTCCACATATTTCAAGAATTTATTATGGTGGACATAAATTTTGAAGTTGTTTAGGGGCGCGCCGACACCACTTCCTCTTCCATTCAGAATAAATCGCCCTTGAAATTTATCGCGGCCCTTCAATTACACCGAAACCGGCCAAGTTGGGCCCTTTCGCACATTAATTTCCTAGCACTCATTCTGTTTTTAAGTTTGTGGCGATCGTTTTTATATTTTTTTCAAACCGTTGAAACGTGTGCGTCTTCAGCCTGAGCACGAGTTGCGTTCTCGTGCGATTATCTTGGAATGTAATTAAAGGGTGTCTTCAGATTTTGGTTTAATTATGAAGCAGAATGTGTTTTGAATGTTTTTAGAAAGTTTCAAGTTTGTGGCGATTGTTTTTATATTTTTTTCAAACCGTTGAAAAGTGTGCGTCTTTAGCATGAGCACGAGTTGCGTTCTCTTGCGATTTTCTTGGAATGTAATTGAAGGGTGTTTTCAGATTTTGGTTTAATTATGAAGCAGAATGTGTTTTGAATGTTTTTAGAAAGTTTTAAGTTCGTGGCGATTGTTTTTATATTTTTTTCAAACCGTTGAAAAGTGTGCGTCTTCAGCATGAGCACGAGTTGTGTTCCCGTGCGATTATCTTGGAAAGTAATTGAAGGGTGTTTTCAGATTATGGTTTAATTATGAAGCAGAATGTGTTTTGAATGTTTTTAGAAAGTTTCAAGTTGGTGGCGATTGTTTTTATATTTTTTTTCAAACCGTTGAAAAGTGTGCGTCTTCAGCATGAGCACGAGTTGCGTTCTCGTGCGATTATCTTGGAATTTAATTAAAGGGTGTTTTCAGATTTTGGTTTAATTATGAAGCAGGATGTGTTTTGAATGTTTTTAGAAAGTTTTAAGTTTGTGGCGATTGTTTTTATATTTTTTTCAAACCGTTGAAAAGTGTGCGTCTTCAGCATGAGCACGAGTTGCGTTCTCGTGCGATTTTCTTGGAATGTAATTGAAGGGCGTTTTCAGATTTTGCTTTAATTATGAAGCAGAATGTGTTTTCAATGTTTTTAGAAAGTTTTAAGTTCGTGGCGATTGTTTTTATATTTTTTTCAAACCGCTGAAAAGTGTGCGTCTTCAGCAAGTTGTGTTCTCGTGCGATTTTCTTGGAATGTAATTAAAGGGTGTTTTCAGATTTTAGTTTAATTATGAAGCAGAATGTGTTTTGAATGTTTTTAGAAAGTTTTAAGTTTGTGGGGATTGTTTTTATATTTTTTTTTCAAAGGATTAAAAAGTGTAAAAATAGGTTAATTCGGAGATGTTAGTAATAATAATTCCTTTCGCATTAAATAAGCAATTACACATCAAGTAAATAAACTTGTAACAATACTTAATGTCGCCGCGCCCCCATTGCTATTCATAATGGCTAAATGACTACAAATTGCACCCTTGTAGAATATTAACTCGGCGCGCCTTTTAAAACCTCCCTCTGCTTATTGCGTACTGCTGCCAGAAATATATTAAATGCCTCCCCCTTTATTATTTATGCCTCTCCTATAAGAAATTCGCCAATTTTTTCGCAGGATTTTTTTTTCGGAATTCTCTGGAGATCAGACGTGAATTTATTGTTTCATTCCAGCAACGGTAGACGATTATTAAAGTCCAGTATAATTGCTTCTGGTTTCTTTTTTTATGGAGAGCGTACGCTCAGAAAACAAATTTAGGATTGTATTCATTAAAAAAATTAATTTGGAGAAACCCTTGAGCTCCAATTAATTTTCGGTTCCTTCATCCTTCATAATAAATGTGCAATTAAATAAAGTTGGCCATGCACACAAGCACACCTTTACGTAAGGGGTTAATGTTTAAACATTGCTGGTCGATACACGTGCATGTTGCATACTTGACTAACAAGCCGCAGCGTTTACCACCACGTTCCTGCTGCTTCATTAACTTGCAGGAAACGTTGGCGCATTAAGAAGGATCCCTGGAGTTACCGGCACCTGCACTAGCTAACAGGATTTGAATAAAATCAACGAAAGGGGAGATTTTTTAAAAATTCGCTTAAGCTGTTGATCATCTTGCATCAGTCGCTAACGTGCCCTATTTATGTAAATTGGTTCCAAAATTATAAAAATTATGTACTAGACATGTTTAATCTATAAAGTTTTATTATTATTATTATAATTGTTGTATCCTCCGGTAATTTATTCCGATTCATACAACACACAATTATCGTTTTATGAACACTCTTCATTCAACGAGCTCATAAATCAGACTGTACAATTCTTGGCGCACTCGCCGGGCGACACTAAAAAAAAATGGTGATGTGGCCATCATGTTACTTTCTCCGACTTAATGGTATCATTTATATTTACGCTTTCGTGGCTTATTTTCTATTTAAATCATATTTTAAATGTACATCGAGCGGATGACACTGACGTTTAAAACGTCAAAATTATGAAAGATGTAACAATTACACTTCAAATTAAAAAAACACAATTTACTCAAAAACTAAAGGGATTTCGAAAAAAACTTATTCTTTATAAGTTGTTCATTTTAGCATTCTCTACAATTATTATTAACATAAATTTTCTGTAACTATTATCGTTTTATAATTATAAACCAAAATTTAAAAAAATAATAATAAATTTTTTTCTGGAATAATACTGATTTTATGAAAAATGTTTTCAAGCAAAGGATGTTCATTTCTTTGTTGTCTTCAATGTTTGTTTAAATGTTTTTGTGATATTTTTCATATTTAAGAAAATATTGGCAAAAAACAAAAAACAGTTAAGGTAAACACCCACTTCCGGTGTACGAAATTTTAACAAAAGCTTTCCAGTTCTTCAGATTATCAAATAAGACGTATGTTCAAAGTTTCATATCAATTTCTCTATTAGTTTTTGAGATACAGACAGACACAAACAGACACAAAAAACAATTCCAGATATTGCCAATACAACAAAAAAAAATCAACGTTTAAATTACCAATATTAATAGTAATTTATTCGTTGATGTTCTTTTTTAAGCATCTTCACTAATTTTTAATTAAACACTCGCAAATTTACGCAATGAAAAGTTCTTGACTTCGATGGGGGCATTGTTACCGCAATGAAAGATAACGTAGGGGTGGTGCGGAGGGGCGTTTTTCGAGAATGGGTAAATTGCTCTATCGAAAATTCTATAAATTTTAATTTACGGCCGTTCTTCAATTCGACGCTGCTTTTATAATTAGACCACTAGATGTGATTAATATGTTCCCGAGCCGCGAGGGGCCGGCGTCAAAGCGAAAGAGGGAACAAAAAGGGCTTTAAAGTTGGTCGTTAATACTCACTTTGAAATTTGGACGTTCTCCACGTTCACAAACTCCGATTTCAGCAATCCCAGTATCTGGAATAAAAAAAAAGTTGCATTTAAAATGATTTTCTGAAGAAACCACTGGTTCGATTCGGGGTTTCTATGCATCATTGGAAAGGCCCCTTCAAGATCCTTCAGAAAATGTACTTTCGTAAGAATAAATGTAAATTTTAAGCTCGTGGGGCGTCAGGAAAGAAAACTCGAAAATGGAAAAAATCGAAAAAATCAACTTTCTTAATAATCATCGTAGATCTTTATGTAATACCTATTTTTTCATCAGAAGGACGAGGTAAAACGATTGGCGTTAAAAAATTTCATCCAGAAAAATGTACAAAAAAGTTAGCAAGTCACCATGAGAAATTTTCAAGAAAGTCGATTTTTTCAAATTTTGAACGGCTGTAGCGGCCGAACGAAGAATCCAATTTGAACGCGGTTTTCAATTCTGTGGTCCTTGTGTGAAAATTAGTCGGATTTGATTAAAATTGGCGATTTTTTATTTTTGACGAAAACTTGAAATTCTATCCAAGGGTCCCTTCTTACTTCTTCCCAAAAATTGCACTAAAAATGATTTCCTGGTGAAACCACCGGTTCGATTCGGGGTTTCTATACATCACTGGAAAGATCGATTCAAGACGCTTCAGAAAATGTACTTTCGTAAGAACAAATGTATATTTTAAACCCGTGACGCGTCAGCAAAGAAAACTTGAAAATGGAAAAAATCGAAAAAATCAACTTTCTTAATAATCATCCAACAAAAATTAGAATGAAACGGCATAGGTTTTGATTAATTACGACCCTCAAACAAAAATTCAGACCTCCGTCATGTAAAACATATCGAAATTCTACGAGTGCAACTCTTCACAGACGGAAACTCCACGTGCACTGGTTAACGAGCAAAAAACGTGCGCTCTTTTAAATCAATTTACTGTCGTTGCATTCAGCGATGGCCTCGTAAAATTGCAAAATAAAAAAAAATATATTCGTAAAATGGAGTTGCGTTGTCGATAGGCTGGAAGAGCACCAAAACAAACAAAAAAATGAAATATGGGAATAATTATTAATTCAGCTACAAACCAAAATAATGTTTAATACGCACACCACTCATAATAAATAGTTTGCGTTAATTAATTTTGCGAGCGAAATATAATGAGGATCAAATAGAATTTCGGTTCGGATGAATTGTAATCGAATTACCGAAAATTGTTTGAAAACAATAATAATTCTAAATATATTATTAAATAAATTTAATTGTTAAAAAATGATACTTTCTCCGACTTGATGGTATTATTTATATTTACGCTTTCATGGTTTATTCTCAATTTAAATCATATTTTAAATGTACATCGAGGAGATGAAACTGACGTTTAAAACGTCAAAATTATGAAAGATGGAAACATTATACTTCAAATTCAAAAACTCGGTTTACTCAAAAACTAAAGGGATTTCGAAAAAAACTTATTATTTATAAGTTGTTCATTTTAGCATTCTCTGCAATTATTATTAACATAAATTTGCTGTAACTATTATCGTTTCATAATTATAAACCGAAAATTAAAAATAAATAATACATTTTTTTCTCGAATAAAAATGATTTTATGAAAAATATTTTCAAGCAAAAGATGTTCATTTCTTTGTTGTCTTTAATGTTTGTTTAAATGTTTCAGTGATATTTTTCATATTTAAGAGAATATTGGCAAAAAACAAAAAACAGTTAAGGTAAACGCCCACTTCCGGTGTACGAAATTTTACCAAAAGCTTTTCAGTTCTTCGGATTATCAAATAAGATTTATGTTTAAAGTTTCATATCAATTGCTCTATTAGTTTTTGAGATACAGACACACACACAGACACACACACAAAAAAAAAATTTCCAGAAATTTTTGAAATGGTATTTAGGGACCCCAAAACGGATATTTTCGTAAAAAAAAAATTGAAAAAAAAATCACGGTCACAATACTTTTTCGTACTTCGCAACGGAGAAAGTAAAAAGGCTGCGTACTTTCTGATATCGAATTATTTTATTTGCCGAACTAATTTCGGCCATCCTCAGCATAGACATTTTACTGCTGAGGATGGCTACTTAGAGTAGCCGAAATAGTTTGGTAAATAAAATAATTCAATATCAGGAAGTACACAGTTTTTTTTTAACAATTAAATCACCTGATAACAATGGATTATCACCTCCAAACAATAAATACATTTAATAAAGACGAATTATAGCCTCAATATGCGAACATTCAGCCTGTTTGTAATTCTGCAAAACTATACAGGGTGTTAAATTGCGAAGCGGGCCATAGGGATTTATATGCAAAATTGAAAATGGGTTAATATTGGTTCCCCTAATTATTTAACAGCATCGGTCTTCCTACATTATTTTTAAAGCTTTTTAAGCTGAATCATTTGGTACCTTACTCAATGATTTCTGCAGAGTATTTACCGAGATATTTGCAAAAAACTGTTTTGAATTAAAAAGAAAGGTTTGCCATGAAATCATAATGGCCGATATTTCATTTTGTTCTAAAAAGTGACGGTAGATGTCACATTACGATGTACAACCGGCCGTGTATTCTACACAAGAAAAAGTGTTTATAAGTAAATGGTTACTCTTTAAGAAGTGTAAGTGCTTTGTTTAGTGTTGAATTTCCGTAGAAGGAAATACCCAGGAAAAGTACTATTCAATGAGTATTAAGAATAATGCAAGTAGACCGATGTTATAAAATAATTAAGGGAAGAAATTGTAACACATTTTAAATTGTACTTTTGCCGGATATTGTCTTCTCCGGAAATTCACGTATAGTACCTGAGTAAAACGTTTTAATCATAAATACGTTTTCTTATGTAAAATACACGGCCGATTGTAAATCGTAATGCGACATCTAGCGTCAGTTTTTAGAACAAAATTAAATATCGGCCATTATGATTTCATGGCAAACCTTTATTTTTAATTAAAAAGTTTTTTTGCAAATATCTCGGTAAATACTCTGCAGAAACTATTGAGTAAGATATCAAATAATTCAGCTTAAAAAGCTTTAAAAATAATGTAAGAAGACCGATGCTGTCAAATAATTACGGGAGCCAATAATAACACATTTAAAATTTTACATGTAAATCCCTATGACCCGTTTCGTAATTCAACAGCCTGTAATGATTGTAACTGTAAAATTGTATTACACAATAATAATTATAAAAATGCACAAGGTTTGCTTTATAAAAAAAAAAATGTCACAGTTCACAAAATAATCTTTTATTTTGCGTCTTTATTTCATTAATAAATATAGTTCCCCCATCAGAACCCCTACAGACCTTCTATTACATTAATATTGTTATATTTGCCGCCGTTGGCAATGTCCATATCTTGTCGGTGTTTGGTTCAGTACAGCATTCAGGCAATAGATTCCGCCACTTTGGCGTTTCTACCTTTATTTCATTAATTATTTCAAAAATATCACTTACATATTTTCTGGCTTTCTCCCTGTAATAACTGGAGTTCATGTCGATGCTGCTGTTGGAGATGAAGACCGTGCTTTCGAATCCGACGGAATCTGAAAATTGAAGAAAACAACAATTTATAATAAAGTTCTGATTTAGAATTTAAGAAAACCAAATTGTAATATAGTGAGATGTTTGTCGACTCACCATTTACTGAAGAGAGGGTCCCTTCGGCGTGTGCGCATTTGCATACATTTTCGAGGGTCCCGTCGAACGGACAGGATATTAAACAATCCGCACACCCTGAAACAAACACGAAGAATCGTTATTGCCACTTGTCTTGCAAATGTATACCTTCACTCAAAATACAATTAGCAACGGTCCTATTTATTATTCAAGATCGATCTGAGATGATTTATGCGAGGATTCCTCAACACCATGCGTATAATATTACTCAACAAGAACGCCCTCTATATCTATTAATTGCAACTAATTTAAGTATTTTGTAGTCATTACATTATATTTTTATTTATTAAGATATTTTGTCACATGAGACGGAGAATTTTAATAATAATTGTTTAAAATGTTGAATTTTCTTGCAGAGACGGACGATTTTTCAAGTGGGAATGCTATAAATAATTTCGGTTTCATTTAATTCCGGAAATGCGAAAATAAGTTGGGGGATTGTTCTGGGGCCCGCCAAGTTTAGTTATCGGTGTTCAGCTGCTGGAGGGCGCATAATTGGCCGAAGTTGGGACGCACGCGGATGTCTTAAACTTTCGTTCCAACACCTAACACCCAACAAACTTATTAATAAGGGCATGCATTGTTGATACACACTCACTAACTACTCTATAGATGCCAGAAACGTATTACTTTACGTTAATTCATGTGCTCATATTTTTTTGGCGATCTGCGAAATTTGAGAAATTTTTTAATTCCTAAGACTCTGCACGTATTCGTTGGGCGCGGGTGGAAATTACTTATTTTCGCAGTGTTCGGGGTGCGGTGATGCGAATTTTATTTTTTTATTAGTTGGTACGGTTAATGTTGAATCTATTCAAGTGATTATATTTTTTACGGCGATGTGCGAAATTTGAGAAATTTTAAAATTGTTGAGGCTCTGCGTGTATTCGTTGGCCGAGGGTGGAAATTATTTATTTTCGCAGTGTTCGGGGTGCGGTGATGCGAATTTTATTTTTTTATTAGTTGGTACGGTTAATGCAGAATCTATTCAAGTGATTATATTTTTTATGGCGATGTGCGAACTATGAAAATTTTTGCAATTGTTGGGAAAATCCATTGCTATTTAAAACGTGCGTGTTATAATATAATCAATCACGTACTGTAACATCCAAAGACGATAATTGAAAGACTGATTGTGAGGCGAAAGTTTTGAGGGCGGCAGTGAGTCATAAATAGGATTCCAATGTAATAAAGAGGGCGCACATAAAATCCCGGATGGCAATGAATAACAAAATCATGGAGTAATAAAGTTGAGACGGCGGCGGCGAGCGGCAAATGAATTGGAAGTTGCGACCACCACCGAAAGAAAAAAAAGAACTAATAAAATCGTGCCTGCATCTACGTAAGAAAACTCCTTCCTCGTGGATGTCTTGATTCATGGATGATAAATTGTTACATACGTAATGTTGGCGTGTTGTCGTCGTCGAAAAATGGGATTGCGAACACACAGCACCGTTTTCGTTCGTGAATGGAATATTTTTATATACAAACTGTGTGTTTGATATATCGTAATCAACATACAGGGTGTTGAATTTCGAAGCGGGACATAGGGATGTGCATGTAAAATTTAAAATTTGTTAATATTGGCTCCCCTAATTATTTGACAGCATCGGTCTTCTTACATTATTTTTTAAGCTGAATGTTAATAAATAAATTAGAAACAACCTTACTTGTTGCAGAAAGCATTAAATAATTTCAATAAAAGGAAGTATATAGCCGAATATATGAATATTTAGGTTAAATATTCATTTATTCAGGCTAGGTTTCGTTTTATTGAATTTATTGAATGTTAATAATAAAGTACAGAGCTCGGAATAATTTGATGTGCAACATACATACTTTCCTGTTACTGTTAAATACTGATAGGAATAATTTGAAGCGTAATTTCACGCGTAACCCCGGCGCTTCCACCATTTTTTGTTATCGCTCTATACGGAGGCCTTCGTTCAAGAATTCTCCGGGCATGATTCGATGCATTCGCAAACGTGATTTTGCAAAACTCTCATATGAGAGACGAAATCGGATTCTTGCGGGATCCAGCGGATAAAAATCGTGACCCGTGCGTACGAGAGAGTAAATGGATGCAAAGTTTAAATCACACAGAGTGGGATACGTTGTGGTTTCTAACATTTAGGAGCTTAATCTATTAATCTACAAGCTTTGATATGAGAAAGTAGATGTAATTTTAAATTCTAAAAAAAAGTTGTCTGAAAAAAATATTTCATAGTTCTGAAAAGCCCCGATAAAAAATTTCCAAAGAAGTCCTGAAAAAAGTACTTAAAAACACCTAAAAAAATTCTGAAGAAATTATCCTCAAAACGAATCCCAAAAAGCGTATTGAAAAAGTCCTCTAAAAATGTCCTTAAAAAAGACCAAAAAAAAATCAGAAAAAAAAAATTGTCCTGAGAAAAACAATCCGAAAAAGTCTTGAAAAACGATGTAAGAAATGTCCCGAAAAAAGTCCCAAAGAAAAATTCTGAGAAAAAGCCCCGAAAAAAAATTCCCGAAAAAGAGTATTGAAAATAAAGTCGTGATAAAAAAATATGTTCTGAAAAAAGTCCCGAAAAAAGGTATCAAAAAAGTCTTGGTAAAAAAAGTTCTGAAAGAAATTGTACCGCAAAAAAAAACAAAAAAAAATAAAAAAGAATTCCTGAACAAAAGAAAGTTCTGAAATTAAAGTCTTGAAAAAAAAGTTCTGAAAAAAATTGTCCAAAAAATATCTCGTAGAGTCTCGAAAAAAGGCCGCAAAAAATTATTCCGCAAAAAAACCCCCAAAAAAATTGAAAAAAATTTATGAACAATAAAGTCCTGAAATTAGGGTCTTAAAAAATAAAGTTCTGAAAAAATTGCCCAAAAAATATCTCATAGAGCCCCGAAAAAAAAATCCGAAAAAAGGTCGCAAAAAAATATGCCGCAAGAAAACCCCAAAAAAATTGAAAAAGAATTTATGAACAATAAAGTCCTGAAATTAAATAAAAAGTTCTGAAAAAAATATCTCATAGTGTCCTGAAAAAATCCCGAAAAAAGGTCCTAAAAGAAAGTATAGGTAAAAAAAAGTTCTAAAAAACAGCCTCAGAAAAGTCCTAAAAAAACTGTTCTCAGAAAAAAATCCCTAAGTTAAAAAAAAGCTGTAGGAAAAGTTCTAAAAAAACTTCAGAAAAAATCCTAAAAGAGATCTTCGTAAAGTCCTGAAAAAAAAACTGCGAAAAAAAAATTCCTAAAGAAGTCCCGAAAAAATCCCTGGAAAAAGTACTTAAAAAGACCTAAAAAAATTCTGAAAAAATTGTCCTCAAAACGAATCTCAACAAGCATATTGAAAAAAGTCCTGAACAAAAAGTCGCATTAAAATATCCATAAAAAAAAGACCTGAAAAATTCCGGAAAAAATTGTCCTGAGAATAAAAATACTAAAAAGTCTTGAAAAACAATATAAGAAAAAAGTCTTGAACAAGTTCTCAAAAATGCCTTCGTAAAATCCTGAAAAAAAGTCCTGAGAAAAAGCCCCAAAAAAAGTTCCTGAAAAAAAGCACTGAAAATAAAGTCTTGATAAAAGAGTCGTGAAAAAATATGTTCTGAAAAAAAGTCCCAAAGAAAAGGTCCCAAAGAAAGTTCTGAAAGAAATTGTGGCGCAAAAAACACCCCAAAAAAATTGAAAACGAATTCCTGAACAAAAAAGCCTTAAAAAAGTTTTGAAAAAATATCTCATAGTGTCTTGAAAGTTCTAAAAAAAAACAGCATTAGAGAAGTCCTAAAAAAATTATTCTGAGAAAAAAATCCTAACAAGTCTTCGAACAAAACTGTAAGAAAAGTTCTAAAAAAAGCTCTGGAAAAAAGTCCTAAAAGAGGCCTTCGTAAAGTCCTGAAAAAAGTTCTCAAAAAAGCCTAAAATCCTGAAGAAAAGTCCTGAGAAAAATCCCCAAAAAAATTCCTGATAAAGTACTGAAATTAGTTTTGATAAAAAAAAATATGTTCTGAAAAAAGTCCCGAAAAAGGTTTCAAAAAAGTCTTCGTAAAAAAAATTATGAAAGAAATTGTTCCGCAAAAAAAACCCAAAAAAAAGATCGAAAAAGAATTCCTGAACAAGAAAGTTTTGAAAAAAAATTGTAAAAAAATATCTCAAAGTGTCCTGAAAAAAAGGTCCCAAAAGAAAGTCTTGGTAAAAAAAGTCGCAAAAACCCGCTAAAAAATTGAAAAAGAATTCCTAAACAAAAAAAAAATTGAGAAAGAATTCCTGAACAAAAAAAAAATTGAAAAAGTTCTGAAAAAATTGTCCTGAAAAAATATCTCAGTGTCTTGAAAAAAAGTCCCGAGAAAGCTTTAAAAACTCCCTTAGAAAGTCCTAAAAAAATTGTCATGAGAAAAAAATCCTAAAAAGTCTTAAAAAAAAGCTGTAAGAAAAGTTCTAAGAAAATTTGTTTACTTTAGTTGTTTATTGATGCTTGACAATAATGTCTTACATAAGTCACCATATACAATGTAAACATACAGTAAATTCTGAAAAAAGTCCTAAAATATTATAACAGTGAAGATTTTTTCAAAAAAATTTTAAACGAAAGTACCCGTTTTGAGATCCCCAGAGGCAATTTCAACGATTTCTGATAAAAAAAAATTTGGTAAAATGGTCATCATGGAACTTCAGACAGGGCAGAAAGACCTTCGGTCGATAGCCCAGACAGACTAACAACCTCATTTTGTATATTTCGAATTACTCTACTTTTGTTAATTTATGTTTTTATTGTCTGAATAAAGATTCTCTCTCTCTCTCTCTCTCTGGTCATCATGTTACAAATAATAATAATAATAATAATAATAATATATTTAACGGGATTCACCCTGTACATTTAAGAATTAAATAGAATATAAAATATAAATAACAATTTAAATTCTAATTATTGTCACCGTCACCTTACTGAAAAACTAATTAAATCGCCTCTTGGATATTTCCATCAAAAAATTTTGAAAAAATATTCACGGTAACATTTACTATAACGGAGAAAATAAAGAACAAGAATGCAGTTCATTATTTTAAAAAGTCAATATTTAGAGACGAATAAACTCATTTAACATAATTAAAAAATATCCATATAGTAATATCATTTAAAAAAAATAACTTTTAATTTAGTATGTACTCTTCTTTTCAATAAAAAATATTATTTTTGTTTGTTTTTTGGCATAGGTTTGACCATTCAGCCACAAAAATTAATTTAATTTTAATTTATCTAGAGGGTAATCCCTACAACATGTCCAAGGTGAACATTCCGGAATATCCAAAATTCCAGAGTATTTCTTAATTTATCAACACCAGAGGGTAATTCCGGTTGAGGGTTATTTTTTTCAAAACTACAACACCTTGTAACTTTCGAAATAATGAAGGTACATTTTTTGTAAAAAAAAAAAAAAAACTCAGAATAATTGGATACATCAAGTGATATTTTGTATTTATTTTTCAAGACTCGCATACACGTACTATTATTTTTTCAACAAATATATACCTTAACTCAGTTATGCTATACAATATTTTTGCAGATTAGGAATTAAAAACTGTTTAAATGTAATTGGCGAATTCAAGGAAAAGACTGGACGCAGAAAAGTGCTAAAACTTTTCCATTTCAATTAAAACTTAAATCCGACTCGCCTGTTTGCCATTCGGATATCTAATTAAGGATATCGATTTGCGGAAATACTTTTAGTTTTATAACTGTTTCTTTGTACTTTTCGTTTGAACATACTTGCAATATGTTTAAAAAAATTGGTCGAGACTTCTTCGTGTTAAATTTTAAAATGGAAATTTAAACATAATTGAATAAATGGAGAGCGTGTGCTTAAGACCACGGGGTTAAGGTCTAACGTTCTTGTATTGCGGATTGAAAGAAAAGCAATTTTATTCATCTATTTTTAATTATAAGAGTTTATTTCATAAAAATAATAAATCTGTTATTATTGAATTATTTGAAAATTTAAGAATTAAGTGTTGGCGGTTTTCACCGTAACGTAATTTGGTATTCATTATAAGCAAATTTGAGAAGTTTTAAGTCGATGGCAATTGTTTTTATATTTTTTTCCAAGTCGCTAAAATTATTACATTTCTTTCAAAATTTCACGCTCTGTTTTAATTAAATTATTCCAAAATTTAGGGATGAAGTGTTAATGGTTTTCACAGTAATATAATTTTGCATTTATTATAAGCAAATTTGATGAGTTTCAAGTCGATGGCAATTGTTTTTATATTTTTTCCAAGTCGCTAAAATTATTACATTTTTTTCAAAAATTCACACTCTGTTTTAATTAAATTATTCAAAAATTTGGGGATGAAGTGTTAATGGTTTTCACATAAATATAATTTTGCATTTATTATAAGCAAATTTGAGAAGTTTCAAGTCGATGGCAATTGTTTTTATATTTTTTCCAAGTCGCTAAAATTATTTAATTTTTTCAAAAATTCACACTCTGTTTTAATTAAAATATTTCAAAATTTGGGGATGAAGTGTAAATGGTTTTTACATTAATATAATTTTGCATTTATTATAAGCAAATTTGATGAGTTTCAAGTCGACGGCAATTGTTTTTATATTTTTTACAAGTCGCTAAAATTATTACATTTTTTTCAAAAATTCACACTCTGTTTTAATTAAATTATTCAAAAATTTGGGGGTGAAGTGTTAATGGTTTTTACATAAATATAATTTTGCATTTATTATAAGCAAATTTGAGAAGTTTCAAGTCGATGGCAATTGTTTTTATATTTTTTCCAAGTCGCTAAAATTATTTAATTTTTTCAAAAATTCACACTCTGTTTTAATTAAAATATTTCAAAATTTGGGGATGAAGTGTAAATGGTTTTTACATTAATATAATTTTGCATTTATTATAAGCAAATTTGAGAAGTTTCAAGTCGATGGCAATTGTTTTTATATTTTTTCCAAGTCACTGGAATTATTAAGATAATTAGGTTTATATTATGCAACTTGCATAATAATTCGTATTACTGCACTCCCCACGAATTTGATCTTTGCGTTATTCACTTGATGCGATGTTATATATATCTGGGGAGATAATTAAAGGGAGTGCCCATCTTTAATGTAAGACAAACAGACCATTATGTATGGAGAATGTGCTCGGAATCACATTAAGGGAGGCAACTATTAAAACAGTTCCATTTCGGCAAAGGGTCACATGAGGGGGGTGTTCAATATATTTACGCAGGTTGAATATTGTTGACGTTTTCCAGCCTTCATAATTAGAATTTTAGTGCGTGTTTACCTTCTTCACATCACCACATTAATTCATGTGTTTATGTTGCACACTGGAAAAAATATATTTGAATTTTTATTTACTGTATTAATAATAATATATTATACAGTAATAGTCTTCAATATCGAAGGTAGACTGCATAGTAACGTACACCAAAATTCAAATCGCACGCAGCATTCACAAAATTCACAAAAATATTCGTTTCATGTTTTACAGCACTCGTCCTATCCGATCGGCGCGATATTAAAAAAAAATAGTTCTTAACATGTTCACGCATTTTTGAGAGTTTGTATTTTTTAAATATACTTTCAGAGAGACTGTTGAAGTGAAAATAAATTATTCCAAACTAGAGTTATGAGTTAATTCTTAATAGAAGGCGTCCAAATGTGCGCTGATCTGTTATTTAATTTAGAAAAATAAGTTTCTTGACTAAGACCATTTTATTGTACGTTTATACATTACTTTACATTATGATTGTATTCAGGTAACTGTCAATGTAAATGCAGTAAATCCCACATTACTTGTGAATGTTTAGAAATGGTGAATGCGCCGGGATAATCCGTTGCAGGAAATTCGTGTTCAATTTCCCGCCAGTTAATTTTTTTTACCATTTAAGCTAGATTTCATTTTGTACCTTACAATTAGTGACGTTTATGTTGTAGCATAATCGACAGTTTCGCATTTTTACTTTCTCCGTTACGAAATACGAGAAATTGTGTCTGCGTGTGTGTGTGTCTGGCTGTGCGCGCTGTATCTCAAAAACTAATAGAGCAATTGATATGAAACTTTGAACATCCGTCTTATTCGATAATCTGAAGAACTGAAAAGTTTTTGGTAAAATTTCGTACACCGGAAGTGGGCGTTTACCTTAACTGTTTTTTGTTTTTTGCCAATATTTTCTTAAATATGCAAAATATCACAAAAACATTTAAACAAATATTGAAGACAATAAAGAAATGCGACTATTTTGTTTGAAAACATTTTTCATAAAATCATTGTTATTCGAGAAAAAGATTTATTAATTTTTTTTTCATTTTTGGTATACAATTGTGAAACGCTAATAGTTACAGCAAATTTATGTTAATAATAATTGTGGAGAATGCCAAGATGAACAATTTATGAAGAATAAGTTTTTTCGAAATCTCTTTAGTTTTTGAGTAAACTGAGTTTTTGAATTTGAAGTACATTTTTCGATCTTTCATAATTTTGACGTTTTAAACGTCAGTTTTATCCGAGTCTACGAAACGTTCGATGCACACTTAAAATATGATTTAAATTGAAAATAAACCATGGAAGCGTAAATATAAATGATACCATCAAGTCGGAGAAAGTAACATGATGGCCACATCACCATTTTTGATTATGTAATGTATTCACATTTAGTTAAAGACATGTAAATAGAGTTGTATACAGTTTTAGTTGATTGTTGGCCGCAGAGGAATAAAGTTTAATTTTGCAACACGGGATTACATGAGTGTTTTATTAGGGAATCATCGAGATGAGAAAACACCACGGATTATAAGCAAATCTTTATTTTTCTTATATCCGCACGTGCCGGTGGATAATGAAGAATATTCGGGTGACAACCTTAAACCCGGAATTTAGAACGTTAAATCGATTTCAGATGCGTATCAAATTCTCGTGGAGTGCATTGGTATGCATTCGGTTCATTGCTGCGAATTAAGCTTGCCTTTAGGAAATGGAGTTTTGTTCCTGCCCTCGGAGGATATCCGGTTACTATTTTAATCAAATACGGAGTGCGATTACTCCCTGCATAAACACGTTCGCAGCTGATTTCGGAAAATTAAGCTAATTTATTTAATATGACCGACGAATTAAATTCAAGATCTTAAAGAAATTTTCTTATAAAGATTACTGCTGAAATAAATTTCTGATGTTAATAAAATTAGGCGTATTTATTGATTTTTTTTAAACTAACAATATTTTATAATAAAACACTTTTAACTTTGTTTTGTATAACTTATATATTTATTTTTGTGATATAAATATATAAGTTATACAAAACAAACAAAGTTAAAAGTGTTTTATTATAATATTTAAAATGTATAACGAAGTAGAAGCCTCCAGCATTAACAATATTTTGATTATTCGTGGGTGGAAAAAAATTCGCGAAATTTTGACCATTTTCAAACCGCCATAACTCAGTGTATTTTTAATCGATTTTGATGAATCTTTGGGGGCGGAAAACTTTGAAGTGTGTTCTTTAAAGTTATGCATGCGAACTTACGCGTAACCCCTTCCGCCCCCCTCTAGCACCCCTGTGTTTTTTTTTAAGGAAACCAGTTCCAACTTTGACGATGTGTACGGAGTTGGAAAAAAATTGTCGACTCAAACCACCATCGGAATTGTCTCTAGTGGTCTCAAAACGGATATGTCAGTTGAAAATTTTGCGAGAAAGCAAAAATTAAACGCCACGATAAATCAATGTTTTTCGCACTCATAACTTCGCTCTTTGTTTTATCAACTTAAACAAGTGGTCTCGATGAATATACAATGAGCGAGGGGGTTAATTTCACTTTTTCCCACCGCATAAAACATCTCTCTCGCCGCCCCCTTTATGCAATACAAGGGATCGGCCCATTAATTTCAATTTTAAATTCCCCCGCACAAAAAACACAAAATCTTTCCGAAGTCCGAGGGCCTTCTTTCTTTCCTGCGAGTAGTTTATTTGCGGGAAACAACTATTTGATTTAATTTCGTCTGCGGTTTTGTCCCATCCCGACACATTGAGTGTTCTCCCGGGGGAGACTGGCGAAGTGAAGAAAAGGAAAAACAGGGATACAGCAGCAGCAGCGCCTCAATACTTTATGTTTCACATAATTTGGAAAAACGCCTTGAATCTAATCGCCGGCGAGCAAACCCCATTAGACCCGAAAGTTTCGGGAGAATACCGGGGTTTTAATGAAGATTGATGGATCGCTTAACGCACCGAAAATACATTACCATCAAATTGCAGTCGGGACGAGATTATCTAAAAATAATATTTTAAAAAGAAAACGGAAAACGGAAAACTTGTTTACTGCATCGCAAATTCATAAATATCTCACATTTTCATAAGATGAAAATAGTCAAAGCACAAATTCATAAATATCGTACATTAGAAATAGTGAAGCTATTAACTGATTGAGGTTGGCGGCACTTTTTCCTCCGTTACAAAGTACGAGAAAGTATTGTGATCGTGATTTTTTTCAAAATTTTTTTTTACGGAAATATCCGTTTTGGGGTCCCTAAATGCCATTTCAAAAATTTCTGGAAAAAAAAATTGTGTCTGGGTGTGTGCGTCTGTCTGTGCGCGCTGTATCTCAAAAACTAACACAGCAATTGATATGAAACTTTGAACATCCGTCTTATTTGATAATCTGAAGAACTGAAAAGCTTTTGGTAAAATTTCGTACACCGGAAGTGGGTACCTTAACTGTTTTTTGTTTTTTGACAATATTTTCTTAAATGTGAAAAATATCACAAAAACATTTAAACAAACTTTGAAGACAACAAAGAAATGAACATCTTTTGCTTGAAAACATTTTCTATAAAATCATTTTTATTCGAGAAAAAAAATTATTATTATTTTTTAATTTTTGGTTTATAATTATAAAACGGTAATGGTTACAGCAAATTTATGTTAATAATAATTGTAGAGAATGCCAAAATGAACAACTTATAAAGAATAAGTTTTTTTCGAAATCAATTTAGTTATTGAGTAAACTGAGTTTTTGAATTTGAAGTATAATTTTTCCATCTTTCATAATTTTGACGTTTTAAACGTCAGTTTCATCCGAGTTTACACAACGCTCGATGTATGATTTCAATTGAAAATAAACCATGAAAACGTAAATATAAACGGCTATGATATCATCAAGTCGGAGAAAGTAACGTGATGGCCACATTACCATTTTTTAATTAAATAAAACACATTTTTTTTTAATCGAAACTGCAGTCACTAGTAAATAAACAGTGTGTATATTAACTAAGTAAAAGTGTGTTTTATTTAAAGCTATTAAAATAACAAAATGTTGAATTTATCACTGCACTCTTGATGAAATATTTTATTATTATATATTTTTTATCGCCGGAGAGCGTGGCAATGTAATTTTCGATTCGAGCCGCAATGTCAACAAACATCGAGTTATTTGTCAACAGAAGATTTAATCAGAATTTTTGTACAGCACTGAATTCAGCGTGAATAATCGAGGGGTGGGGTTGGTATTTTACGGACGGAATGGCGCTGATATGAAATTATTAACTGGTATCGGTCAATAAATGGAATTCAAACATTTTAAATAAAACGGTGGATGATGCAAAATGTCATGGACAAGGCAGTGAATTTTTTTAGAAAAAAGTCGATTTTTGAGGTTTTGAACGGCCGCAGCGGCTAAACGAAGAATCCAAATCGAACGCGGACTTCAAATATGTGCATCTTGGGTGCTAATTAGTCGGATTTAATTAAAATTGGCGATTTTTAATTTTTGTCGAAAATGTGAATTCTTACTTTTGATCAAAAATTGGCTTTGATTTCTTGAAGAAACCACTGGTTCGATTCCAGGTTTCTATACATCACTGGAAAGACCTCTTCAGGACGCTTCAGACAATGTACTTTTGCAAGAACAAATGTCAATTTGAAGCCCGTGACGCGTCAGCAAAGAAAACTCGAACATGAAAAAAATCGAAAAAATCAACTTTTTTTAATAATCATCGTAGACCTTTATGTAACACCTTTTTTTTCTTCAGAAAAACGAGCCAAATCGATTACCGTTGTAAAATTTCATCCAGCTAAAATAGTAACAAAGTTGGCGGAGCAATTTCTACCCGTTTTGCGCTTAAAGTATTTGATCGAGTTCGTAGAGCTCCAGAAAACCATGAAACGTTGCGGGAGCTCTATCCAATTTAAAAAACTTGATATTTACCGAAGCTTTCACGTGAACAGAATCTGTAGATTAAGCCAGTGTGTTTACCTTACACCAGCAGTAAAGAAACCGACGACGATAAATACATCTTACATCAGCAATTTCTTAAATGATATATAACAGTCACAATTAAACAATCGTCACAGACTTATTTGAATTATGTTTCAGTAGGAGGGTCCGAAAGGGCTTACCTTTGCTTTGGGATAGTTTCGAGACTGGAATATCGCAATGGGTTCCGGCGAACTCCGGACCGCACTCGCATATAACGGCCGAATCCCCGACATGCCTGAAATTGGAAAACAACAAATAAATTTTCCGGTGAAAAGAGAGAGAAGAGAGAGATCAGAATTATTAGATGTTATTAAAGGATTTCGAATCGAACTGTATATTGTGTAGCTCGTGCGTATAAACACAAGTGGTCTTGAAAAATTTTCCGCATGATTTTACGCGAGACGGAAGAGTTCGATCGGAAGCTCTTCTCTAAGCGGATTCGATAAAACGTGAATTTGAATTTAAATTTAAATTTTACGCATGTTATATTTTTTAGTGTATTTATAGTACACTATAAAAAATAGTACACTCCACACTCCACGCTTCACACTCTACACTATACGCTCCACACTCCACTCCAATTTCCCTCGCTCCACACTCCACGCTCCATGATCCACAATCTACGCTCCACACTCCACTCCAATTTTCCTCGCTCCACACTCCACGCTCCATGATCCACACTCTACGCTCCACACCCCACTCCAATTTCCCACGCTCCACACTCCATGATCCACACTCTACGCTCCACACTCCACTCCAGTTTCCCACGCTCCACACTCCATGATCCACACTCTACGCTCCACACTCCACTCCAATTTTCCTCGCTCCACGCTCCACACTCCACATTCGCACTCCACGGTCCACGATCCACACTCCATGCTCCACACTCTTCACCAGCAGTCCGCAACCTTAATGCATTGGCGTGACACCAAACAGGTAATTCAAAGTACCGGACACTAAGCGCGCCAATTTGAATTTCCTCAGCAAAAAAAAATATAAAAACAATTGCTGCGCACTTGAAACTTCTCAAATTTACTCAAAATGAACTCTAGATTACGTTCCAGTAGAAATCTCAAAACACCCCTTCCCTAGATTTCGAGATAATCTCACGAGAACAGACTTATTGCAATTTTAATTTTCTCTTTTCCCATTCAGCAAAAAAAATATAAAAACAATTGCTGCGCACTTGAAACTTCTCAAATTTACTCAAAATGAACTCTAGATTACGTTCCAGTAGAAATCTCAAAACACCCCTTTTCTAGATTTAGAGATAATCTCACGAGAACAGACTTATTGCAATTTTAATTTCCTCTTTTCCCATTCAGCAAAAAAAATATAAAAACAATTGCTGCGCACTTGAAACTTCTCAAATTTACTCAAAATGAACTCTAGATTACGTTCCAGTGGAAATCTCAAAACACCCCTTCCCTAGATTTCGAGATAATCTCACGAGAACAGACTTATTGCAATTTTAATTTCCTTTTTTCCCATTCAGCAAAAAAAAAATATAAAAACAATTACTGCGCACTTGAAACTTCTCAAATTTACTCAACATGAACTCTAGATTACGTTCCAGTAGAAATCTCAAAACACCCCTTTCCTAGATTTAGAGATAATCTCACGAGAACAGACTTATTGCAATTTTAATTTCCTTTTTTCCCATTCAGCAAAAAAAAATATAAAAACAATTGCTGCGCACTTGAAACTTCTCAAATTTACTCAAAATGAACTCTAGATTACGTTCCAGTGGAAATCTCAAAACACCCCTTCCCTAGATTTCGAGATAATCTCACGAGAACAGACTTATTGCAATTTTAATTTCCTTTTTTCCCATTCAGCAAAAAAAAAATATAAAAACAATTACTGCGCACTTGAAACTTCTCAAATTTACTCAACATGAACTCTAGATTACGTTCCAGTAGAAATCTCAAAACACCCCTTTCCTAGATTTAGAGATAATCTCACGAGAACAGACTTATTGCAATTTTACTTTTCTCTTTTCCCATTCAGCAAAATAAAAATATAAAAACAATTGCTGCGCACTTGAAACTTCTCAAATTTACTCAAAATGAACTCTAGATTACGTTCCAGTGGAAATCTCAAAACACCCCTTCCCTAGATTTCGAGATAATCTCACGAGAACAGACTTATTGCAATTTTAATTTCCTTTTTTCCCATTCAGCAAAAAAAAAATATAAAAACAATTACTGCGCACTTGAAACTTCTCAAATTTACTCAACATGAACTCTAGATTACGTTCCAGTAGAAATCTCAAAACACCCCTTTCCTAGATTTAGAGATAATCTCACGAGAACAGACTTATTGCAATTTTAATTTCCTTTTTTCCCATTCAGCAAAAAAAAATATAAAAACAATTGCTGCGCACTTGAAACTTCTCAAATTTACTCAAAATGAACTCTAGATTACGTTCCAGTGGAAATCTCAAAACACCCCTTCCCTAGATTTCGAGATAATCTCACGAGAACAGACTTATTGCAATTTTAATTTTCTCTTTTCCCATTCAGCAAAATAAAAATATAAAAACAATTGCTGCGCACTTGAAACTTCTCAAATTTACTCAAAATGAACTCTAGATTACGTTCCAGTGGAAATCTCAAAACACCGCTTTCCTAGATTTAGAGATAATCTCACGAGAACAGACTTATTGCAATTTTAATTTGCTCTTTTCCCATTCAGCAAAAAAAAAATATAAAAACAATTGCAAAGCACTTGAAACTTCTCAAATTTACTCAAAATGAACTCTAGATTACGTTCCAGTGGAAATCTCAAAACACCCCTTTCCTAGATTTAGAGATAATCTCACGAGAACAGACTTATTGCAATTTTAATTTTCTCTTTTCCCATTCAGCAAAAAAAAATATAAAAAGAATTGCTGCGCACTTGAAACTTCTCAAATTTACTCAAAATGAACTCTAGATTACGTTCCAGTGGAAATCTCAAAACACCCCTTCCCTAGATTTCGAGATAATCTCACGAGAACAGACTTATTGCAATTTTAATTTTCTCTTTTCCCATTCAGCAAAAAAAAAATATAAAAACAATTGCTGCGCACTTGAAACTTCTCAAATTTACTCAACATGAACTCTAGATTACGTCCCAGTGGAAATCTCAAAACACCCCTTTCCTAGATTTAGAGATAATCTCACGATAACAGACTTATTGCAATTTTAATTTCCTTTTTTCCCATTCAGCAAAAAAAAATATAAAAACAATTGCTGCGCACTTGAAACTTTTAAAATTTACTCAACATGAACTCTAGATTACGTCCCAGTGGAAATCTCAAAACACCCCTTTCCTAGATTTAGAGATAATCTCACGATAACAGACTTATTGCAATTTTAATTTCCTTTTTTCCCATTCAGCAAAAAAAATATAAAAACAATTGCTGCGCACTTGAAACTTCTCAAATTTACTCAAAATGAACTCTAGATTACGTTCCAGTGGAAATCTCAAAACACCCCTTTCCTAGATTTAGAGATAATCTCACGAGAACACACTTATTGCAATTTTAATTTGCTCTTTTCCCATTCAGCAAAAAAAAATATAAAAACAATTGCAAAGCACTTGAAACTTCTCAAATTTACTCAAAATGAACTCTAGATTACGTTCCAGTGGAAATCTCAAAACACCCCTTTCCTAGATTTAGAGATAATCTCACGAGAACACACTTATTGCAATTTTAATTTGCTCTTTTCCCATTCAGCCAAAAAAAACACACTCACGCTCCACACTCCACTCCCGTTCTCCTCGCTCCACACTCCACATTCCACGCTCCATGATCCACACTCTACGCTCCACACTCCACGCTCCTAATTTATCTCACAGCCAACTCTGAATAAAAATCTTGTGGCTCACGCGCGTAACATAAATAATGATTTTTATTAAAATTTATTTCTAGATACAGATATAGCCGTTATTTACATTTTCGGTTAATATTTAATGCTCCCAGTACATGCTTAAATAAATTATTCAGCACCGGAACTTTTTTGGAATGCAGATGTTCAACAAATTATATTTTTATGTTTGGAGATTCGACGTTAAAATTATGTTATATCGGGGACGCACACAAATTTTTATTTGTACTAATGGGATCTCGATGATCATCGAGAATTGGTTTTAGCAAGGAATGCAAGGAAGAGTTTGAAGTGTATTACTTACGTGCAAGTGCCTCCGTTTTTGCAAATTGAATGGCCATCGAAGAAACACTTCGATTTAGTGCCCTCCGAGCACTTTTCCCCGGAATACCCGGGAAAACAGTCGCAGCTGAAGTGTCTGGAATAAAAGTAAATATATAAAAAAAAAATATTTAATTACTTTTAAACATTTTAAAATGATTACATAAAGAATTAAAAAAAAAAACAAGTATAGAAACTTCCTTTAAAAAGCCCCACAGCTTACTTTTAAGCATTTTAGAAGTATTTCAGAAAGAATTTAACAAAAAGCAACTTTAAAAACTTGCTTAAAAAACCTACAGCAACGACACATACTAAGGTGTGAACCACAAAATTTTGTTTCTGAGTTGGCCATGCCTTAGAGAGAGTCATGTCTGAGATTCATTCATTTTTTTTTTAATATAATTAAATTGAACTAATGACACACCTCATTTATCTCACAGCCAACTCTGAATAGAATAATAATAATAATAATAATGGGCTTTATTATCCAACAGACATCAAGATGTCCAATAATAGGATAACATGACAAAATACAACTAAAAACAAATAATACATTAATGTAAGCAATAATACATTAAACAAAATTTTGTGGCTCACACGATATAATAATTCATTGGTAAATATCTTCAAACATTTAATAATAAAAGAAAGGATGGGCAGAAAGACCGATGCAAACAGGCACATTTTAAAATCTATGTTTATTTTGTATTTTTGTAAATGTATTGCCCGAATAAAGATTTCGCATAAATACAAAAGAAAATAGTTTTGATATTTTCGCTTCAAGGCCGTTTAACCCGCATTTTACAACCAACAATTTTTCAAGTACCTTAAGTTGCCTAACTTATTTCAGATCCTGAAAAATTGCAGTGGTAATTTTATCCTTTATAAAAGTTAAACGAAAATTAATGACCCGTCTAGAATGACTAATAAAGAGATATTGTCGTCGATGGCAGCTGGCGCAACGCGGAAGAAGTAATTAAAAGCAGACCAATCGGATCGAGCCAATACGAAGAAATAAAGATTTATTGGTGATGGCATCTACCGCGATTGAGGTGTTAAGCACCGAATCAGGTCCACTGATGTAAACATGATTAACTTCATTCTCGTGATTTACGGTAGTTTTTTTTTTCTTCGGAAAAACTTATTATATAAATAATTGCCGGAACGGCGACCGTTCTTACGTCGATGTTTGCCTCTATTTGAGTTTCCTCCATCCCCTTAAAACTTCCTTTATTACTTTATCTTATTATCAAAGTTAATAGATCGGATTATTTCGTTAAAGTAGAACAAACAACCTCAGGGGGTAACTAATTCAATCAATTATATAAAGTTTAGAAAAAAAAATTATAAGGTGTGAGCAACAGAATTTTGTTTCTGAGTTGGCCATGCCTTAGAGAGTCATGTCTGAGATTAATTCATTTTTTTAAATCTAATTCAATTGAATGAATGACGGAACAATATACGACATACCTTATTTATCTCCAGTGACGGTTCTCGGGGTTTTTTCTGGTACGACCAACAAAAGGTGGTAATACAGATAGGTGCGGTCACGCAGAAAAAAACCCGCGAACCGTCACTGTCGTGGAGCAATTTTAATCTGTTTTTCTGTCTTATCGTCTCAAATTATTCATATATAGAGATTTATATTTTCCCATTTTTTTTCTCTGATAATAATAACCTGACACATGTAAACTGTATTAGCAAGAAATTATTAATTATTATTATTAATATTTCTAGAAATCCCCATTTGGATAATAATATTATTCATTAGAGCAGGAAAGGATAACAACGTAATAATGTGAAACTTTTCGTAATCTACAGGATGAGCTTAAAATAGAAACTAATTACCTACTAATAAACATAATTTGTTACAACTAATATACATTTGTATCTGTTTATTACAGCACAAAGGCTTTATTTACTACAGAAGCAATAAAATAAAGATCAGGTGGAATATTCATGTATTCAGGCTACTTTTCTGTACGTGGCAGTAAAAGTATTTTTAATGCCGCCCGTAGTACTTATAGTGCCGCCCGTGATCCTGGCATTTGTAAGGAAAATAAATCCCTTTAATTAATGGATTTTTTTCCTCACAACTGATACAAATGTATGCTTTCCTTCTCTAAATTGAATGATGAATGATTTTCTTCACTAGTGGTGAAATTGGTTTACTAACCTCGTCGAGTCATTTTCGAAAGTGACGTTTGAAAAATAAATGTATAGCACGCCACTTTTATAAGGATGAAATAGTTTAGGATTTGAACAGGCTAGCAGACCAATTCATTGATCGTTTTCTAGAAATATTAAGAAATGATATTCGCTGAATTTGTATAATTTTTATTTATCTTAGTAGTCTATTTATATTTTCTGTTGCGATGGAGTTGAATAAATAATATTCGTTGTAATTTTTTTTTACGAATAGCTGGCGAGGCAAGAATTCAACGCGGACGTCGATGAAATAACAGGATTACGTCGATATAAAAGTTTATATTAAATTTAAGTGTTTTATGCTCGAGATAATCCGCTTGAAACTTTATACACACCGTTTTCAACGCCCGCAGAACTGATACTTTACGAACACTCTACTTGTCCAACTTTTATTATTTACAATGAGCAACACTGTCACCTCTATTGAGAACTTCAGGAACACACGCGCACTTAAAATTATCACCCAGATCAATTCAATTCATGTTTTGAAAATTAACGTTTTAATTTGTCGAACACTTCAATTTAAAAAAAAATCGAAAAAAAAAATAAATACTCATACGACAAAATTGCTCAAAATGTTTAATACATTTACAAGATGTCCACCTTTAAAATTAATTAAAATTTTTGAAGATGTGTCAATTTTTTCGCAAGTTGTGAATTTTTGAAAATTAACGTTTTAATTTATAGAACACTTCAATTTAAAAAAATCGAAAAAAAATAAATACTCATACGATCAAATTGCTCACAATGTTTAATACATTCACAAGATGTCCACCTTTAAAATTAATTAAAATTTTTGAAGATGTGTCAATTTTTCCGCGAGTTGTGAATTTTTGAAAATTAAAGTTTTAATTTATCGAACACTTCAATTAAAAAAAATCGAAAAAAAATAAATACTCATACGATAAAATTGCTCACAATGTTTAATACATTCACAAGATGTCCACCTTTAAAATTAATTAAAATTTTTGAAGTTGTGTCAATTTTTCCGCGAGTTATGAATTTTTGAAAATTAAAGTTTTAATTTATCGAACACTTCAATTTAAAAAAATCGAAAAAAAATAAATACTCATACGATAAAATTGCTCAAAATGTTTAATACATTCACAAGATGTCCACCTTTAAAATTAATAAAAAATTTTGAAGATGTGTCAATTTTTCCGCGAGTTGTGAATTTTTAAAAATTAACGTTTTAATTTATCGAACACTTCAATTTAAAAAAATCGAAAAGAAATAAATACTCCTACGATAAAACTGCTTAAAATGTTTATTACATTCACAAGATGTCCACCTTTAAAATTAATTAAAATTTTTGAAAATGTGTAAATTTTTCCGCGAGTTGTGAATTTTTGAAAATTAACGTTTTAATTTATCGAACACTTCAATTTAAAAAAATCGAAAAAAAATAAATACTCATACGATAAAATTGCTCACAATGTTTAATACATTCACAAGATGTCCACCTTTAAAATTAATTAAAATTTTTGAAGATGTGTCAATTTTTCCGCGAGTTATGAATTTTTGAAAATTAACGTTTTAATTTATCGAACACTTCAATTTAAAAAAATCGAAAAGAAATAAATACTCCTACGATAAAACTGCTTAAAATGTTTATTACATTCACAAGATGTCCACCTTTAAAATTAATTAAAATTTTTGAAAATGTGTAAATTTTTCCGCGAGTTGTGAATTTTTGAAAATTAACGTTTTAATTTATCGAACACTTCAATTTAAAAAAATCGAAAAAAAATAAATACTCCTACGATAAAACTGCTTAAAATGTTTATTACATTCACAAGATGTCCACCTTTAAAATTAATTAAAATTTTTGAAGATGTGTCAATTTTTCCGCGAGTTATGAATTTTTGAAAATTAACGTTTTAATTTATCGAACACTTCAATTTAAAAAAATCGAAAAAAAATAAATACTCATACGATAAAATTGCTCACAATGTTTAATACATTCACAAGATGTCCACCTTTAAAATTAATTAAAATTTTTGAAGATGTGTCAATTTTTCCGCGAGTTATGAATTTTTGAAAATTAACGTTTTAATTTATCGAACACTTCAATTTAAAAAAATCGAAAAAAAATAAATACTCATACGATAAAACTGCTTAAAATGTCTAATACATTCACAAGATGTCCACCTTTAAAATTAATTAAAATTTTTGAAGATGTGTCAATTTTTCCGCGAGTTATGAATTTTTGAAAATTAACGTTTAACACTTCAATTAAAAAAAAATCTAAAAAAATAAATACTCATACGATAAAATTGCTCAAAATGTTCAATACATTCACAAGATGTCTACCTTTAAAATTAATTAAAATTTTTGAAAATGTGTCCATTTTTCCGCGACTTATGAATTTTTGAAAATTAACGTTTTAATTTGTCGAACACTTCAATAAAGAAAAATCGAAAAAAAAAATAAAAACTCATACGATAAAATTGCTCAAAATGTTTAATACATTCACAAGATGTCTACCTTTAAAATTAATTAAAATTTTTGAAAATGTGTAAATTTTTCCGCGAGTTATAAATTTTTGAAAATTAACGTTTTAATTTGTCGAACACTTCAATTTAAAAAAATCGAAAAAAAATAAATACTCATACGATAAAATTGCTCAAAATGTTTAATACATTCACAAGATGTCCACCTTTAAAATTAATTAAAATTTTAGAAAATGTGTCAATTTTTCCGCGAGTTATGAATTTTTGAAAATTAACGTTTTAATTTGTCGAGGAAAATCGAAAAAAAAAATACTCATACGATAAAATTGCTCACAATGTTTAATACATTCACAAGATGTCCACCGTTAAAATTAATTAAAATTTTTGAAGATGTATCAATTTTTCCGCGAGTTGTGAATTTTTGAAAATTAAAGTTTTAATTTATCGAACACTTCAATTTAAAAAAATCGAAAAAAAATAAATACTCATACGATAAAATTGCTCACAATGTTTAATACATTCACAAGATGTCCACCTTTAAAATTAATTAAAATTTTTGAAGATGTGTCAATTTTTCCGCGAGTTATGAATTTTTGAAAATTAATGTTTTAATTTGTCGAACACTTCAATTTAAAAAATTGAAAAAAAAATAAATACTCGCACGGTAAAATTTCTCAAAATGATTAATACATTCGCAAGGTGTCCACCTTTAAAATTATTTAAAATTTTTGAAGATGTGTCAATTTTTCCGCGAGTTATGAATTTTTGAAAATTAACGTTTCAATTTGTCGAACACTTCAAATCGAAAAAAAAAAATACCCATACGATAAAATTGCTCACAATGTTTAATACATTCACAAGATGTCCACCTTTAAATTTAATTAAAATTTTTGAAGATGTGTCAATTTTTCCGCGAGTTGTGAATTTTTGAAAATTAACGTTTCAATTTGCCGAACACTTCAATACAAAAAAATCGAAAAAAAAAAAAATACTCATACGACAAAATTGCTCAAAACGTTTAATACATTCACAAGATGTCCACCTTTAAAATTAATTAAAATTTTTGAAGATGTGCCAATTTTTCCGCGAGTTATGAATTTTTGAAAATTAACGTTTTAATTTGTCGAGAAAAATCGAAAAAAAAATACTCATACGATCAAATTGCTCACAATGTTTAATACATTCACAAGATGTCCACCTTTAAAATTAATTAAAATTTTTGAAGATGTGTCAATTTTTCCGCGAGTTACAAACTTTTGAAAATTAACGTTTTAATTTGTCGAACACTCCAATTAAAGAAAAATCGAAAAAAAATACTCATACGATAAAATTGCTCAAAATATTTAATACATTCACAAGATGTCCACCTTTAAAATTAACCAAGATTTTTGAAAATGTGTCAATTTTTCCGCGAGTTATGAATTTTTGAAAATTAACGTTTTAATTTGCCGAACACTCCAATTAAAGAAAAATAAAAAAAAAAATACTCATACGACAAAATTGCTCAAAATATTTAATACATTCACAAGATGTCCACCTTTAAAATCAACCAAGATTTTTGAAAATGTGTCAATTTTTCCGCGAGTTATGAATTTTTAAAAATTAACGTTTTAATTTATCGAACACTTCAGTACAAAAAAATCGAAAAAAAATAAATACTCATACGATAAAATTGCTCAAAATGTTTAATACATTCACAAGATATCCACCTGTAAAATTAATTAAAATTTTTGAAAATGTGTCAATTTTTCCGTGAGTTATGAATTTTTGAAAATTAACATTTTAGTTTGTCGAACACTTCAATTAAAGAAAATTTGAAAAAAATAAACACTCATACGATAAAATTGCTCAAAATATTTAATACATTCACAAGATGTCCACCTTTAAAATTAATTCAAATTTTTGAAGATGTGTCAATTTTTCCGCGAGTTATGAATTTTTGAAAATGAACGTTTAAATTTGCCGAACACTCCAATTAAAGAAAAATCGAAAAAAAAAATACTCATACGATAAAATTGCTCAAAATATTTAATACATTCACAAGATGTCCACCTTTAAAATTAACCAAGATTTTTGAAAATGTGTCAATTTTTCCGCGAGTTATGAATTTTTGAAAATTAACGTTTTAATTTGCCGAACACTCCAATTAAAGAAAAATAAAAAAAAAATACTCATACGATAAAATTACTCAAAATATTTAATACATTCACAAGATGTCCACCTTTAAAATTAACCAAGATTTTTGAAAATGTGTCAATTTTTCCGCGAGTTATGAATTTTTGAAAATTAACGTTTTAATTTATCGAACACTTCAATTTAAAAAATCGAAAAAAAAAAAATACTCATACGATAAAATTGCTCAAAATTTTTAATACATTTACAAGATGTCCACCTTTAAAATTAATTAAAATTTTTGAAAATGTGTCAATTTTTCCGCGAGTTATGAATTTTTGAAAATTATCGTTTTAATTTGTCGAACACTTCAATTAAAGAAAAATCGAAAAAAAATACTTGAAGATGTGTCAATTTTTCTGCGAGTTATGAATTTTTGAAAATTAACGTTTTAATTTATCGAACACTTCAATTTAAAAAATCGAAAAAAAAAAATACTCATACGATAAAATTGCTTAAAATGTTTAATACATTCACAAAATGTCCACCTTTTAAATTAATTAAAATTTGTCCAAGGTTACATTAAATAACGGTTACTAGATAACGGTTATTAAATAACGGATATTCAATAATGGTAACTAAATAACGGCTATTCAATACCGGTTTGTAAATAACGGTTACTAAATAACGGTGATTAAATAACGGTGATCACATAACTGTTGTTTAAATAGCAGTTATTAAATCAAGGTTATTAAATAACGTTTACCAAATTACAGAAACGCAAAATTACGTTTTTTATTATTTGAGATATCAATCTGTAATAATGTCCTCGAGCGATATTTTATAAAAAAATATTTTTTGATATAATATAGTGATGTAGGACAATACGTGAGCTGAACTTTGAGCTAGTTTTTAAGCCCGCGAAGCAATTCTTTTGCAAACTATCGTCCCGAAACGATTATTCCGCGGGAAACAATTCAATTAATCTTTTCAAAGGGGAGACCGCGGCATTAAACGAAGTCTGAAATCAGCCCCTATTTGCATAACAGCAGCTACTTCCGCTAGTTTTTGTGTGCATTCTTTTTTTTTCGCTCGTTTTGCTGTTATTTTGTCCGAACGACTTCAAAGGGCGTTTCCCCCCTTTAGCGTACACACAGCATTAGCACAGTGCTCACTAATTATGGACAACTTCCTCCGCCCTTTCGCAACGAAATGCAAAGTTGTAATACGCTACTGGGATTATCGCTACAAGAGTAGAGCCGCAGATTATGAATTCGTGTATCATAACAAGACGCTTAAGTATCATCGCATTTCCGTCGTCGTCGTCGTCGGAGGGGACTCTATCTGCTTCTGGAGCATGAATGAAATAATGAGTGGGAAGGTTAAAGAGGGTTGTTTATTATATGGAGATTGGGGGATGTATATTTATGGCGGTGAATGCGTTTTAAAGACGGAGAGGAAACGGGTGTGAAGTTAGCAATAGATTTCAGCAATAGATTTTAAAATTCATTTTTTGCCATAAAAATGTACATTTTCCAAAAACCTTCTATGAACAAGATGGGGTTACTACCCGAAATTTCAACCCCCTACAATTTTTTACACTATATAAAAAAATCTCCTTTTTTGCTACCTTCGATGACCGATAAAAAAATGCTGAAAACATGTTATTTTTCTACATACTTAGACCTACTAATACAAAAAATAAAAAAAAAACATTCCGGCCCCTAGATCATGTCATGTCTAGATTGTTTATAAATTTTTAACTTTTTTATGGCGGTCACCGAACTTTGAAAAAAACTTCAGTTAATGTGACGGCGCATACATTTTTGGAGTGTGTCGGATTGTTTATTTTTTTTCAAAGTGATCAAGGGGCCGGCAAGTTTTTTTTATTTCTCCATTTGTTAGGCCTGTATGTCTAGATTGTTTATACATTTTTAACTTTTTTATGCCGGTCACCGAACTTTGAAAAAAACTTCAGTTAATGTGACGGCGCATACATTTTCGGAGAGTGTGTCGGATTGTTTATTTTTTTTTCAAAGTGATCAAGGGGCCGGCACGTTTTTTTTATCTCTCCACTTGTTAGGCCTGTATGTCTAGATTGTTTATAAATTTGTAACTTTTTTATGGCGGTCACCGAACTTTGAAAAAAACAACAGTTAATGTAACGGCGCATACATTTTTGGAGAGTGTGTCGGATTGTTTATTTTTTTTTAAGTGATCAAGGGGCCGGCACGTTTTTTTTATTTCTTCATTTGTTAGGCCTGTGTGTCTAGATTGTTTATAAATTTTTAACTTTTTTATGGCGGTCACTGAACTTTGAAAAAAACTACAGTTAATGTGACGGCGCATACATTTTCGGAGAGTGTGTCGGATTGTTTATTTTTTTTCAAAGTGATCAAGGGGCGGCACGTTTTTTTATTTCTCAATTTGTTAGGCCTGTATGTCTAGATTGTTTATAAATTTTTAACTTTTTTATGGCGGTCACTGAACTTTGAAAAAAACAACAGTTAATGTGACGGCGCATACATTTTCGGAGAGTGTGTCGGATTGTTTATTTTTTTTCAAAGTGATCAAGGGGCCGGCACATTTTTTTATTTCTCCATTTGTTAGGCCTGTATGTCTAGATTGTTTATAAATTTTTAACTTTTTTATGGCGGTCACTGAACTTTGAAAAAAACAACAGTTAATGTGACGGCGCATACATTTTCGGAGAGTGTGTCGGATTGTTTATTTTTTTTCAAAGTGATCAAGGGGCCGGCACGTTTTTTTATTTCTCCATTTGTTAGGCCTGTATGTCTAGATTGTTTATAAATTTTTAACTTTTTTATGGCGGTCACCGAACTTTGAAAAAAACAACAGTTAATGTAACGGCGCATACATTTTCGGAGAGTCTGACGGATTGTTTATTTTTTTTCAAAGTGATCAAGGGGTCGGCACGTTTTTTTTTATTTCTCCATTTGTTAGGCCAGTATGTCTAGATTGTTTATAAATTTTTAACTTTTTTATGGCGGTCACCGAACTTTGAAAAAAACTTCAGTTAATGTGACGGCGCATACATTTTCGGAGAGTCTGTCGGATTGTTTATTTTTTTTCAAAGTGATCAAGGGGCCGACACGTTTTTTTTATTTCTCCACTTGTTAGGCCTGTATGTCTAGATTGTTTATAAATTTTTAACTTTTTTATGGCGGTCACTGAACTTTGAAAAAAACTTCAGTTAATGTGACGGCGCATACATTTTTGGAGTGTGTCGGATTATTTATTTTTTTTCAAAGTGATCAAGGGGTCGGCACGTTTTTTTTATTTCTCCACTTGTTAGGCCTGTATGTCTAGATTGTTTATAAATTTTTAACTTTTTTATGGCGGTCACCGAACTTTGAAAAAAACAACAGTTAATGTAACGTCGCATACATTTTCGGAGAGTCTGTCGGATTGTTTATTTTTTTTCAAAGTGATCAAGGGGTCGGCACGTTTTTTTTTATTTCTCCATTTGTTAGGCCAGTATGTCTAGATTGTTTATAAATTTTTAACTTTTTTATGGCGGTCACCGAACTTTGAAAAAAACTTCAGTTAATGTGACGGCGCATACATTTTCGGAGAGTCTGTCGGATTGTTTATTTTTTTTCAAAGTGATCAAGGGGCCGACACGTTTTTTTTATTTCTCCACTTGTTAGGCCTGTATGTCTAGATTGTTTATAAATTTTTAACTTTTTTATGGCGGTCACTGAACTTTGAAAAAAACTTCAGTTAATGTGACGGCGCATACATTTTTGGAGTGTGTCGGATTATTTATTTTTTTTCAAAGTGATCAAGGGGTCGGCACGTTTTTTTTATTTCTCCACTTGTTAGGCCTATATGTCTAGATTGTTTATAAATTTTTAACTTTTTTATGCCGGTCACCGAACTTTGAAAAAAACTTCAGTTAATGTGACGGCGCATACATTTTCGGAGAGTGTGTCGGATTGTTTATCTTTTTTCAAAGTGATCAAGGGGCCGGCACGTTTCTTTTATCTCTCCACTTGTTAGGCCTGTATGTCTAGATTGTTTATAAATTTTTAACTTTTTTATGGCGGTCACCGAACTTTGAAAAAAACTTCAGTTAATGTGACGGCGCATACATTTTCGGAGAGTGTGTCGGATTGTTTATTTTTTTTCAAAATGATCAAGGGGCCGGCATGTTTTTTTTATTTCTCCATTTATTAGGCCTGTATGTCTAGATTGTTTATAAATTTTTAACTTTTTTATGGCGGTCACCGAACTTTGAAAAAAACAACAGTTAATGTGACGGCGCATACATTTTTGGAGAGTCTGTCGGATTGTTTATTTTTTTTCAAAGTGATCAAGGGGCCGGCACGTTTTTTTTATCTCTCCACTTGTTAGGCCTGTATGTCTAGATTGTTTATAAATTTGTAACTTTTTTATGGCGGTCACCGAACTTTGAAAAAAACAACAGTTAATGTAACGGCGCATACATTTTTGGAGAGTGTGTCGGATTGTTTATTTTTTTTTAAGTGATCAAGGGGCCGGCACGTTTTTTTTATTTCTTCATTTGTTAGGCCTGTGTGTCTAGATTGTTTATAAATTTTTAACTTTTTTATGGCGGTCACTGAACTTTGAAAAAAACTACAGTTAATGTGACGGCGCATACATTTTCGGAGAGTGTGTCGGATTGTTTATTTTTTTTCAAAGTGATCAAGGGGCGGCACGTTTTTTTATTTCTCAATTTGTTAGGCCTGTATGTCTAGATTGTTTATAAATTTTTAACTTTTTTATGGCGGTCACTGAACTTTGAAAAAAACAACAGTTAATGTGACGGCGCATACATTTTCGGAGAGTGTGTCGGATTGTTTATTTTTTTTCAAAGTGATCAAGGGGCCGGCACGTTTTTTTATTTCTCCATTTGTTAGGCCTGTATGTCTAGATTGTTTATAAATTTTTAACTTTTTTATGGCGGTCACCGAACTTTGAAAAAAACAACAGTTAATGTAACGGCGCATACATTTTCGGAGAGTCTGACGGATTGTTTATTTTTTTTTCAAAGTGATCAAGGGGTCGGCACGTTTTTTTTATTTCTCCATTTGTTAGGCCAGTATGTCTAGATTGTTTATAAATTTTTAACTTTTTTATGGCGGTCACCGAACTTTGAAAAAAACTTCAGTTAATGTGACGGCGCATACATTTTCGGAGAGTCTGTCGGATTGTTTATTTTTTTTCAAAGTGATCAAGGGGCCGACACGTTTTTTTTATTTCTCCACTTGTTAGGCCTGTATGTCTAGATTGTTTATAAATTTTTAACTTTTTTATGGCGGTCACTGAACTTTGAAAAAAACTTCAGTTAATGTGACGGCGCATACATTTTTGGAGTGTGTCGGATTATTTATTTTTTTTCAAAGTGATCAAGGGGTCGGCACGTTTTTTTTATTTCTCCACATACAGGCCTAACCTGTATGTCTAGATTGTTTATAAATTTTTAACTTTTTTATGGCGGTCACCGAACTTTGAAAAAAACAACAGTTAATGTAACGTCGCATACATTTTCGGAGAGTCTGTCGGATTGTTTATTTTTTTTCAAAGTGATCAAGGGGTCGGCACGTTTTTTTTTATTTCTCCATTTGTTAGGCCAGTATGTCTAGATTGTTTATAAATTTTTAACTTTTTTATGGCGGTCACCGAACTTTGAAAAAAACTTCAGTTAATGTGACGGCGCATACATTTTCGGAGAGTCTGTCGGATTGTTTATTTTTTTTCAAAGTGATCAAGGGGCCGACACGTTTTTTTTATTTCTCCACTTGTTAGGCCTGTATGTCTAGATTGTTTATAAATTTTTAACTTTTTTATGGCGGTCACTGAACTTTGAAAAAAACTTCAGTTAATGTGACGGCGCATACATTTTTGGAGTGTGTCGGATTATTTATTTTTTTTCAAAGTGATCAAGGGGTCGGCACGTTTTTTTTATTTCTCCACTTGTTAGGCCTATAAGTCTAGATTGTTTATAAATTTTTAACTTTTTTATGCCGGTCACCGAACTTTGAAAAAAACTTCAGTTAATGTGACGGCGCATACATTTTCGGAGAGTGTGTCGGATTGTTTATTTTTTTTCAAAGTGATCAAGGGGCCGGCACGTTTTTTTTATCTCTCCACTTGTTAGGCCTGTATGTCTAGATTGTTTATAAATTTTTAACTTTTTTATGGCGGTCACCGAACTTTGAAAAAAACTTCAGTTAATGTGACGGCGCATACATTTTCGGAGAGTGTGTCGGATTGTTTATTTTTTTTCAAAATGATCAAGAGGCCGGCATGTTTTTTTTATTTCTCCATTTATTAGGCCTGTATGTCTAGATTGTTTATAAATTTTTAACTTTTTTATGGCGGTCACCGAACTTTGAAAAAAACAACAGTTAATGTGACGGCGCATACATTTTTGGAGAGTCTGTCGGATTGTTTATTTTTTTTCAAAGTGATCAAGGGGCCGGCACGTTTTTTTTATCTCTCCACTTGTTAGGCCTGTATGTCTAGATTGTTTATAAATTTGTAACTTTTTTATGGCGGTCACCGAACTTTGAAAAAAACAACAGTTAATGTAACGGCGCATACATTTTCGAAGAGTCTGACGGATTGTTTATTTTTTTTCAAAGTGATCAAGGGGCCGACACGTTTTTTTTTATTTCTCCACTTGTTAGGCCTGTATGTCTAGATTGTTTATAAATTTTTAACTTTTTTATGGCGGTCACTGAACTTTGAAAAAAACTTCAGTTAATGTGACGGCGCATACATTTTTGGAGTGTGTCGGATTATTTATTTTTTTTCAAAGTGATCAAGGGGTCGGCACGTTTTTTTTATTTCTCCATTTGTTAGGCCTGTATGTCTAGATTGTTTATAAATTTGTAACTTTTTTATGGCGGTCACTGAACTTTGAAAAAAACTTCAGTTAATGTAACGGCGCATACATTTTCGGAGAGTCTGTCGGATTGTTTATTTTTTTTCAAAGTGATCAAGAGGCCGGCACGTTTTTCTTATTTCTCCACTTGTTAGGCCTGCATGTCTAGATAGTTTATAAATTTTTAACTTTTTTATGGCGGTCACCGAACTTTGAAAAAAACAACAGTTAAAGTAACGGCGCATACATTTTCGGAGAGTCTGTCGGATTGTTTATTTTTTTTCAAAGTGATCAAGGGGCCGGCACGTTTTTTTTATTTCTCCATTTGTTAGGCCTGTATGTCTAGATTGTTTATAAATTTTTAACTTTTTTATGGCGGTCACCGAACTTTGAAAAAAAACTACAGTTAATGTAACGGCGCATACATTTTTGGAAAGTGTGTCGGATTGTTTATTTTTTTTCAAAGTGATCAAGGGGCCGGCACGTTTTTTTATTTCTCAATTTGTTAGGCCTGTATGTCTAGATTGTTTATAAATTTTTAACTTTTTTATGGCGGTCACCGAACTTTGAAAAAAACTACAGTTAATGTGACGACGCATACATTTTCGGAGAGTCTGTCGGATTGTCATTTTTTTTCAAAGTGATCAAGGGGCCGGCACGTTTATTTTATTTCTTCATTTGTTAGGCCTGTATGTCTAGATTGTTTATAAATTTTTAACCTTTTTATGGCGGTCACCGAACTTTGAAAAAAACTTCAGTTAATGTGACGGCGCATACATTTTTGGAGAGTCTGTCGGATTGTTTATTTTTTTTCAAAGTGATCAAGGGGCCGGCACGTTTTTTTATTTCTCAATTTGTTAGGCCTGTATGTCTAGATTGTTTATAAATTTTTAACTTTTTTATGGCGGTCACCGAACTTTGAAAAAAACTACAGTTAATGTGACGACGCATACATTTTCGGAGAGTCTGTCGGATTGTCATTTTTTTTCAAAGTGATCAAGGGGCCGGCACGTTTTTTTATTTCTCCATTTGTTAGGCCTGTATGTCTAGATTGTTTATAAATTTTTAACTTTTTTATGGCGGTCACCGAACTTTGAAAAAAACTACAGTTAATGTGACGGCGCATACATTTTTGGAGAGTCTGTCGGATTGTTTTTTTTTTTTTCAAAGTGATCAAGGGGCCGGCACGTTTTTTTATTTCTCCGTTTGTTAGGCCTGTATGTCTAGATTGTTTATAAATTTTTAACTTTTTTATGGCGGTCACTGAACTTTGAAAAAAACTTCAGTTACTGTAACGGCGCATACATTTTCGGAGAGTGTGTCGGATTGTTTATTTTTTTTCAAAGTGATCAAGGGGCCGGCACGTTTATTTTATTTCTCCATTTGTTAGGCCTGTATATCTAGATTGTTTTTGAATTTTTTACTTTTTCGAGACGGACATCGAACATCGTAAAAAACGTTAGTAAGTGTGCCCGCGCACCTCTTCACGATGCATGGGGCGGACAAGTTTTAAATTTTTTGTGATCTAGGGGCCGGAAACGTTTTTTTTATTTTTTGTATTAGTAGGTCTAAGTATGTAGAATAATTACATGTTTTCAGAATTTTCTTATCGGTCATCGAAGTTAGTAAAAAAGGAGATTTTTTTTTATATAGTGTGAAAAATTGTAGGGGGTTGAAATTTTGGGGTGGGGGAGGTTCATGTGTATTATTCAGCAGTAATCCCATCCTGCTTATGGAAAATCTATTGCTGAAATCTATTGCTAACTTCACACCCGTGGAGAGGAAATATGTTGAAAGCAGAAATAAAAGTTTAGAAACTTGAGAATATCATTCATCTATCAGAAATCCTATTTCACACAATTCGCCATACAGACGTTTTGTCGATAGACCTGTCCGATTCGAAATGCCCCACGTTGGGCGCCACCTGCCACGGCGGCGTTTTTCACAAAAGGTTCTCTACTCGCGCACGTTGATCTCCGGATAACTCCGGGGAAATTAGCTACGGGATACAAGGGAGAGGAATGAGAGGCAGAGAAACGTTACGGGATTATTCGAAGTGCCCCACGTTGGGCGCCACTTGCCGCTCAGGTACGTTCAGAGAGATCTGAACAACATTTTCATTTATGATATTGAATGGTTTTCCGAATGTTCTTCTTAACGCAGGGCTAATTGGTCGCGACGAGGTAAACAGCCATTTAACGCGAGAAAAAGTGTCAGTCGATCCTCTTACTTTCTTCCAAAGAGTTTGCCTCGCCAAGATTTTACAAACGCCACGTTAAATAATTTTGACATTCATGTTAATGAGTTAAAAACATTTCAAGCGTACTTACGTGAAGTGATCGTAGCAGAATCCGGTAAACCCGCACTTCTTCATCGTGCACTTGTTCTCCCTCTCCGACTTCCTCGCGGTGATCTCGTAGGTGATGTTAAATCCGTACACGTCCAACAACCCATCCAACACCCTCTGGTGCGTGCCCTCCAGAGTACTCATGTTCAACGTCACCTCCAGATAGTTCGTGTGACACCTCACGAAACTCACGTTGTTGACACTCTCCTCCGTCACGGAGTAAATCTCATCGCCTTGCAGGGCGTACCCGTCCAGGTATACCTTGTACTCTTTGAAGGTGAGACCCTCCAAGACGTAAACTTGCGTCAGGTAGACGATGATGGAGGAGTTCGGGGCGGCGTCGTGGGCGTCTATGATCCACTTGCAGTGGATGGGCGTGGGGAATTTTCGGGGGAAATTCGGGGTGGTGAGGACGCCGCGGGCGGACGTGAAGGTGCCCCCGCATTTCGGACCCGAGAGGACTGTCTCGGGGAGGAATAAGAACAATATCAGCAGGTACATCCTTCGTTGGCGTGCTGAAACTTCGACGAGGACCTGAAATGAAAAAATTGGGCGCAATCAATAATTATGTTTTGGATTAAAATGTTTTATTCAAATGGTATACTCGAAACATCAAAAGCCAAACCAAGAAAGGTGTTATTATCTGCAAATGAAAAAATTGGGCGCAATCAATAAACATGCGAAAAATTGTTTGAAATTTCATTCAAATGGATCAACTGGTAATGGCATACTCGAAACATCAAAAGCTAAACCAAGAAAGGTGTTATTGTCCGCAATACCAATTCCCCATTTCCTCTGCAGCTTCCATGATTTATACGTATTGTTAGGGAAATCCCCCACGTGCATTATTATCAATACACGTAATAGAGCTTCCCGGGAAATGAGTCAAATAATCCGACACACACACACACACACGCGTTACCCGAGAGTTACATTCCGAGGATTTCGAGTAGCAATTTTACATTCCATTGAACTGCGGAGTTATAGTGCGGAGGCGCGCTTTAATCTGTCACCGGAATTAAGTTTATTTCTGCGGAAGCGCTCCGGAATCGATGCATCTGCATATACGTACTCTTGTGCGCACGTGGATTAATATACACCGAGTCGGATATTTGATTTGGGATTAGCGCTAATTTGAATGGCTCTGCATGCCGTAAGACGGGGGAATTTATGGCATTATCTTAGAAGATTTCCTCTTGCACGCTGGTGGCGGTGTGTGCTATGCCATGAATTTCACTCGATCGCGCTGCAATTTCTCAGGTTGAATTACTACAGTTTGTTGCGGTGGATATGATGAAATCATATTTTTATCTGCAACGCGATGTCAAAGCAAGGTTACTTATCCAACTGAAAAAATTACGCCAAAAATACTTAGTTTCAAGGAAAAACATTGAAAAAAATTGTGATGTGGCCATCATGTTACTTTCTCCGACTTGATAGTATCATTCATATTTACGCTTTCATGGTTTATTTTCAATTCAAATCATATTTTAAATGTACATCGAGCGGATAAAACTGACGTTTAAAACGTCAAAATCATGAAAGATGGAAAAATTACACTTCAAATTCAAAAACTCAGTTTGATCAAAAACTAAAGGGATTTCGAAAAAAACTTATTCTTTATAAGTTGTTCATTTTAGCATTCTCTACAATTATTATTAACATAAATTTGCTGTAGTTATGATCGTTTTATAATTATAAACCAAAAATTAAAAAATTAAAATAATTTTATTTCTCGAATAAAAATGATTTTATGAAAAATGTTTTCAAGCAAAAGATGTTCATTTCTTTGTTGTCTTTAAAGTTTGTTTAAATGTTTTTGTGATATTTTTCATATTTAAGAAAATATTGGCAAAAAACAAAAAACAGTTAAGGTAAACGCCCACTTCAACTGCTCTATTAGTTTTTGAGATACAGCGCGCACAGCAGACGCCCACACGCACAGCTCAATTTTTTTTTTTTTTAGAAATTGTTGCAATGGTATCTAGGGTCCCCAAAACGGACATTTCTGTAAAAAAAAATTTTTTTTTTAAATCACGATCACAATACTTTCTCGTACTTCGTAACGGAGAAAGTAAAAACCATGGAAAACGCATCGCTTGCCAACTTAGATCTATAATTTTAGTGTGAACCCATTTGATTGATGTAAAATGCAGCAATGCAAATTATAAACGGAATCCGCGGATTTTAAATACTTCTTCGCCGAAAAATTTAGTTCAATAATTACTCATCGCCGGGGGATGGAGGTTGGCTTTCTGAAAGTCTGCGATGCTTGAAAATTGCCTTTTTTAATTTCGGTTTTGTTCAAATAAAAGCCCCCGCGGGGACGGCCCTGCATTATTTAGGTGGTGCACACGCGCGGATACATGTTTTCAGATTACTTGAAGATTCGGTGCGGAAACTTTTTACTGTTAAATTGAAACATATTTTGACCGCCATGCTGGCGATTAAAAACAAAACAACACTAATAAATCGCTAAAATTTATATCATCGTATACAATATTATCTTATGGTTTTTCAGAATTTTTGAATAAGTTTTACTATTTTTTGCAGATTTTTTAAAATAATCGATTTTTCGATTAACACGCGCGCTGTTATCTTTAAGCAGCTATTTGTAGGTCGTAAAATTATTTAATCTTAAAGAGCACATGATATTCTTAAATAACAATATTTCAGAAGTTGAATTATGGTTTTCCAGAATTTTTGAATAAGTTTTACTATTTTTTGCAGATTTTTTAAAATAATCGGTTTTTGAATTAACACGTGCGCTATTGCCTTGAAACAGCTATTTGTGGGTCGTAAAATTATTTAATCTTAAAGAGCACATAATATTCTTAAATAATAATATTTTAGAAGTTGAATTACGGTTTTTCAGAATTTTTGAATAAGTTTTACTATTTTTGCAGATTTTTTAAAATAATCGGTTTTTGGATTAACACGTGCGCTATTGACTTTAAGCAGCTATTTGTACGTCGTAAAATTATTTAATCTTAAAGAGCACATAATATTCTTAAATAATAATATTTTAAAAGTTGAATTATGGTTTTTCAGAATTTTTGAACAAGTTTTACTATTTTTTGCAGATTTTTTAAAATAATCGATTTTTCGATTAACACGTGCGCTGTTGTCTTTAAGCAGCTATTTGTGGGTCGTAAAATTATTTAATCTTAAAGAGCACATAATATTCTTAAATAATAATATTTCAGAAGTTGAATTACGGTTTTTCAGAATTTTTGAATAGGTTTTACTATTTTTTGCAGATTTTTTAAAATAATCGGTTTTTGGATAAACACGCGCGCTATTGCCTTTAAGCAGCTATTTGTGGGTCGTAAAATTATTTAATATTAAAGAGCACATAATAGTCTTAAATAATAATATTTTAGAAGTTGAATTACGGTTTTCCTGAATTTTTGAATAAGTTTTACTATTTTTTTCAGATTTTTTAAAATAATCGGTTTTTGGATTAACACGTGCGCTATTGCCTTTAAACAGCTATTTGTGGGTCGTAAAATTATTTAATCTTAAAGAGCACATAATATTCTTAAATAATAATATTTCAGAAGTTGAATTACGGTTTTTCAGAATTTTTGAATAAGTTTTACTATTTTTGCAGATTTTTTAAAATAATCGGTTTTTGGATTAACACGTGCGCTATTGACTTTAAGCAGCTATTTGTAGGTCGTAAAATTATTTAATCTTAAAGAGCACACAATATTCTTAAATAATAATATTTTAAAAGTTGAATTATGGTTTTTCAGAATTTTTGAATAAGTTTTACTATTTTTTGTAGATTTTTTAAAATAATCGGTTTTTGGATTAACACGCGCGCTATTGCATTCAAGCAGCTATTTGTGGGTCGTAAAATTATTTAATCTTAAAGAGCAGATAACATTCTTAAATAATAATATTTTAGAAGTTGAATTATGGTTTTTCAAAATTTTTGAATAAGTTTTACTATTTTTTGTTGATTTTTTAAAATTATCGGTTTTTGGATTAACACGTGCGCTATTGCCTTTAATCAGCTATTTGTAGGTCATAAAATTATTTAATCTTAAAGAGCAGATAATATTCTTAAATAATAATATTTTAGAAGTTGAATTATGGTTTTTCAGAATTTTTGAATAAGTTTTACTATTTTTTGTTGATTTTTTTAAATAATCGGTTTTTGGATTAACACGTGCGCTATTGCCTTTAAGCAGCTATTTGTGGGTCGTAAAATTATTTAATATGAAAGAGCACATAATAGTCTTAAATAATAATATTTTACAAGTTGAATTATGGTTTTTCAGAATTTTTGAGTAAGTTTTACTATTTTTTGCAGATTTTTTAAAATAATCGATTTTTCGATTAACACGAGCGCTGTTATCTTTAAGCAGCTATTTGTAGGTCGTAAAATTATTTAATCTTAAAGAGCACATAATATTCTTAAATAATAATATTTTAGAAGTTGAATTACGGTTTTTCAGAATTTTTGAATAAGTTTTACTATTTTTGCAGATTTTTTAAAATAATCGGTTTTTGGATTAGCACGTGCGCTATTGACTTTAAGCAGCTATTTGTAGGTCGTAAAAATATTTAATCTTTAAGAGCACATTATATTCTTAAATAATAATATTTTAGAAGTTGAATTATGGTTTTTCAGAATTTTTGAATAAGTTTTACTATTTTTTGCAGATTTTTTAAAATAATCGGTTTTTGGATTAACACGCGCGCTATTGCCTTTAAGTAGCTATTTGTGGGTCGTAAAATTATTTAATATGAAAGAGCACATAATAGTCTTAAATAATAATATTTTACAAGTTGAATTATGGTTTTTCAGAATTTTTGAAAAAGTTTTACTATTTTTTGCTGATTTTTTAAAATAATCGGTTTTTGGATTAACACGTGCGCTGTTGTCTTTCAGCAGCTATTTGTGGGTCGTAAAATTATTTAATCTAAAAAAGCACATAATATTCTTAAATAATAATATTTTAGAAATTGAATTATGGTTTTTCAGAATTTTTGAATAAGGTTTACTATTTTTTGCAGATTTTTTAAAATAATCGGTATTTTGATTAACACGCGCGCTATTGCCTTTAAGCAGCTATTTGTGGGTCGTAAAATTATTTAATCTTAAAGAACACATAATATTCTTAAATAATAATATTTCAGAAGTTGAATTATGGTTTTCCAGAATTTTTGAATAAGTTTTACTATTTTTTTCAGATTTTTTAAAATAATCGGTTTTTGGATTAACACGTGCGCTATTGACTTTAAGCAGCTATTTGTAGGTCGTAAAATTATTTAATCTTAAAGAGCACATGATATTCTTAAATAATAATATTTTAGAAGTAGAATTATGGTTTTTCAGAATTTTTGAATAAGTTTTACTATTTTTTGTAGATTTTTTAAAATAATCGGTTTTTGGATTAACACGTGCGCTGTTGTCTTTCAGCAGCTATTTGTGGGTCGTAAAATTATTTAATCTTAAAGAGCACATAATATTCTTAAATAATAATATTTTAAAAGTTGAATTATGGTTTTTCAGAATTTTTGAACAAGTTTTACTATTTTTTGCAGATTTTTTTAAATAATCGGTTTTTGGATTAACACGTGCGCTGTTGTCTTTAAGCAGCTATTTGTGGGTCGTAAAATTATTTAATCTTAAAGAGCACATAAAATTCTTAAATAATAATATTTTAGAAGTTGAATTACGGTTTTTCAGAATTTTTGAATAGGTTTTACTATTTTTTGCAGATTTTTTAAAATAATCGGTTTTTGGATAAACACGCGCGCTATTGCCTTTAAGCAGCTATTTGTGGGTCGTAAAATTATTTAATATGAAAGAGCACATAATATTCTTAAATAATAATATTTTACAAGTTGAATTATGGTTTTTCAGAATTTTTGAATAAGTTTTACTATTTTTTGCAGATTTTTTAAAATAATCGATTTTTCGATTAACACGCGCGCTGTTATCTTTAAGCAGCTATTTGTAGGTCGTAAAATTATTTAATCTTAAAGAGCACATAATCTTCTTAAATAATAATATTTTAGAAGTTGAATTATGGTTTTTCAGAAGTTTGAAAAAGTTTTACTATTTTTTGCAGATTTTTAAAAATAATCGGTTTTTGGATTAACACGTGCGCTATTCCCTTTAAGCAGCTATTTGTAGGTCGTAAAATTATTTAATCTTAAAGAGCACATAATATTCTTAAATAATAATATTTTAGAAGTTGAATTATGGTTTTTCAAAATTTTTGAACAAGTTTTACTATTTTTTACAGATTTTTTAAAATAATCGGTTTTTGGATTAACACGTGCGCTATTGCCTTTAAACAGCTATTTGTGGGTCGTAAAATGATTTAATCTTAAAGAGCACATAATATTTTTAAATAATAATATTTTAGAAGTTGAATTATGGTTTTCCAGAATTTTTCAATAAGTTTTACCATTTTTTGCTGATTTTTTAAAATAATCGGTTTTTGGATTAACACCTGCGCTATTGCCTTCAAGCAGCTATTTGCAGGTCGTAAAATTATTTAATCTTAAAGAGCACATCATATTCTTAAATAATAATATTTTGAAAGTTGAATTATGGTTTTTCAGAATTTTTGAATAAGTTTTACTATTTTTTGCAGATTTTTTAAAATAATCGGTTTTTGGATTAACACGTGCGCTATTGCCTTTAAGCAGCTATTTGTGGGTGATAAAATTATTTAATCTTAAAGAGCACATAATATTCTTAAATAATAATATTTTGCAAGTTGAATTATGGTTTTTCAGAATTGTTGAATAAGTTTTACTATTTTTTGCAGATTTTTTAAAATAATCTATTTTTGGATTAACACGTGCGCTATTGCCTTTAAGCAGCTATTTGTGGGTGATAAAATTATTTAATCTTAAAGAGCACATAATAGTCTTAAATAATAATATTTTACAAGTTGAATTATGGTTTTTCAGAATTTTTGAATAAGTTTTACTATTTTTTGCAGATTTTTAAAAATAATCGGTGCACCTTGTCCAAGCAGCTATTTATGGGTCAAATCTGAGAACGTAATACGATCACCATTTTTTTTAAATTTAAGTCTTGAATGCTTATTTTCGAATGTATTCTCCACAGCGACAACAAACAATTACTGTTATTATTTTATCTTATCAGGTGTGTTGTTAAACAGTTGAACGTGCATTAAAGCGTGTTTCCGCAATTAATTCCAATCACCGGCTCCAGTATAATTCTATTTACACACAACAGTAATTATTTGTCGAGGGCACATCTGCATCCAATCCGAAGCTCGAACGTGGCTAATGGTTCATTAAGAACAACAAACTACGATCATCTCAAATGGGATATTTACACATCCGGTTATATAAAATATGGAAATATGGAAATGTAGAAATAACATCGTTATAGCTGCGAAATGTAAAAAAAAACATGCATTAATACAAATAACGCTCACAGGGCGAGACTTTGGACGGTAAAAATGTAGGCAACATAATGTACATGAATTATAATAAGCATACAATAGGGTAAGGAATGTAGGCAACATAATGTGCATGCATTCTTATAAACATACTATGACGTAAGGAATGTATAAACATACGATGAGGCAAGGAATGTAGGCAACATAATGTACACGAATTATAATACGCATACGATCGGGTAAGGAACGTAGGCAACATAATCTACATGAATTCTATCGTTCTAATAAGATATTAAGCGAGCGCGATAAAATTGCCTGCTACCCCGAATATTTAATCTGCAACAAGTTAAGAATTTTCGCTACCTGAATTGTAGTTGTAATTCAGAATGTAATTATTTCGAATAAATTGAACCCGACAACAAAACAAAAATTACAATCCCTCGCGCCAAAAATATAATTCAACTGACAATAAACTTGATTTGTTCCGACAGAGTAGCAGCAGCAGTTATGTGTCCATAAACTTCGATAATTTGTAAATTCACGAATCCGCTGTACAAATCAAAACATAAAATTTGACAAAATTCATTTTCGTTCCACTGTACAAATCAAAACGTAAAATTTGAAAACAATAATTTTCGTTTCTTTGTGCAATAAAGAGAGATAATTGCGTGTTTATTTTGTATTGTGTCCCCCCTTTATGTTGCTTTATGTCCTTTAACGAGGACCGTATTTACTTTGTCCTGTTTACACCGATCCGGACGGAGGATGCAAAGGGGAGGAATAAAGTGGCACTATTTCTCGTGTTTGCAGAGTGCCGCCTTTGAGGGTGCAAATCGATGTTTCTTAAGTGCTGCAGTATTTTTTTTACGAAGATTGCACCTGTTAATTTCCAAAAAAAATTTTTTTCACGATTACAACACTTTCTCGTACCTCGTAAAGGAGAGAATAAAAAAAATTGTAGTATTTATGAACGGCATTTAAGGAAATCTAAGGGCCACCCGTTGGGCCTAAAAAATAAATTAAATTCAATTGGAAATCTTTCAGCAAAAGGGCGCGCGCGCTGTTTGTTCGCCGTAATTGTATTTGTTGATAAATCCCCCCCAAAATCCGACCAGCCCGGAGTTAATAAATGCCCCCGGAGAAACCCCTAAAATAAGTTTAACCCTCCTCCTCCAGTGCATAACTAGTTCTACGAGATTACGGCCCGGGATTTAATTTCATTAAAAATTTATTCACTCCCCGCTTAATAATGAGTAAATCGGGGGTTAAAACACACAAAACAGTGCATATGTGGGATGTACGATGGATTATTCAGTAGAGGTGGGGTAGCTTTATAACTATCAGTTGTTAATCCAAATAATGTTAAAGAAGAATTTTTCAAATCGTAGAGTGCATTGTTAATTTTTCCAATTCAAGTTTAGCGTGTTGCTATTCTGTTTCTACTTAAGTTATAGCAATTATTTTTACAGGAAATGATAAATACAATGTTTCTTTATAAAACTTCAGCTTTTCAAGTAAATCCCTTGATTAATGAATTTTTTACAATTTTTCAAATCGCCGAGCGTATTTTTCATTTTTCCATTTCAAGTTTAGCTTGTTGCTATTCTGTTTCTACTTAAGTTATAGCAATTGTTGTTACAGGAAATGATGAACACAATGTTTCTTCATAAATCTTCAGCTTTTCAAGTAAATCCCTTGATTAATAAATTTTTTACAATTTTTCAAATTGCCGACAGTATTTTTCGTTTTTCCAATTAAAGTTTGGCGTGTTGCTATTCTGTTTCTACTTAAGTTATAGCAATTTTTTTTACGGGAAATGATAAATACTATGTTCCTTCATAAATCTTCAGCTTTTTAAGTAAATCCCTTGATTAATGAATTTTTTACAATTTTTCAAATCGTAGAGTGCATTTTTCGTTTTTCCAATTCAAGTTTGGCTTGTTGCTACTCTGTTTCTACTTAAGTTATAGCAATTGTTTTTACGGGAAATTATAAATACTATGTTTCTTCATGGATCTTCAGCTTTTCAACTAAATCCCTTGATTAATGAATTTTTTACAATTTTTCAAATCGTAGAGTGCATTTTTCGTTTTTCCAATTCAAGTTTGGCTTGTTGCTACTCTGTTTCTACTTAAGTTATAGCAATTGTTTTTACGGGAAATTATAAATACTATGTTTCTTCATGGATCTTCAGCTTTTCAACTAAATCCCTTGATTAATGAATTTTTTACAATTTTTCAAATCGTAGAGTGCATTTTTCGTTTTTCCAATTCAAGTTAAGCTTGTTGCTATCCTGTTTCTACTTAAGTTATAGCTATTGTTTGCACAGGAAATGACAAATACAATGTTTCTTCATAGATCTTCAGCTTTTCAAGTAAATCCCTTGATTAATGAATTTTTTACAATTTTTCAAACCGTAGAGTGCATTTTTCGTTTTTCCAATTCAAGTTAAGCTTGTTGCTATTCTGTTTCTACTTAAGTTATAGCAATTGTTTTTACGGGAAATAATAAATACAATGTTTCTTCATTCATCTTCAGCTTTTCAAGTAAATCCCTTGATTAATGAATTTTTTACAATTTTTCAAATCGTAGAGTGCATTTTTCGTTTTTCCAATTCAAGTTAAGCTTGTTGCTATCCTGTTTCTACTTAAGTTATAGCTATTGTTTGCACAGGGAATGACAAATACAATGTTTCTTCATAGATCTTCAGCTTTTCAAGTAAATCCCTTCATTAATGAATTTTTTACAATTTTTCAAACCGTAGAGTGCATTTTTCGTTTTTCCAATTCAAGTTTAACTTGTTGCTATTCTGTTTCTACTTAAGCTATAGCAATTGTTTTTACAGGAAATGATAAATACAATGTTCCTTCATAAATCTTCAGCTTTTCAAGTAAATCCCTTGATTAATGAATTTTTTACAATTTTTCAAATCGTAGAGTGCATTTTTCGTTTTTCCAATTCAAGTTAAGCTTGTTGCTATTCTGTTTCTACTTAAGTTATAGCAATTATTTTAACAGGAAATGATAAATACAATGTTTTTTTTCTTTATAGATCTTGAGCTTTTCTAATAAATCCAGTGATCGATGATTTTTTTACTCTAAAAGAAATAAAGTAACGCAACTAGAGCACACAAAATGTAATATTGTACACCCCTTCATCTTCCATATTCCAACTTATTATCGAAACGTCACATGTGAAACTTCACGAGTCCATTTCCTTCGCTTCCGTTCCCATTATCGAAATTGCACTGTCTCGTCACAATACGGGAAAAACCCCGATGTAATCCGCCTTCTTGCATCAATATCAATGAACATGGGAAGTGCATGTCGAATTAATCGTGCCAATCAAATCCCTTTGGTATTGGATTTTCGCCGGCTTTTGCGTGTACACGATTTTGCACGACTTAAACATTCCCTTTCCCCCCCCCCCCCCCCCACACGGATCGCAGTGTGGCAAACTGTGCATAACTAATTACTTCACTGAAGTTGATCGGAGTTTGCGGGAACAAAACCTCTTGAATAGGTGTTAATATTTATTCAAGATCGAAATTAATTTGTCTTCATTAGTATTCTAATGAACTTCCTGTAATGAAAATTATTACACGCCCTTATTAGGAAATAATAGAAATATATTCACTTTATTTTTATTTTCCGAGAGTTCATTGCAGAATAACAGTCCGACTAAAATGGCATTGCATTCAACGACTTGAAAAATTCCCAAAAAATTATTTAATGTAGTAATTAGCTTCAAATTCTTAAGAATGTAAGCTGGATCATTTCGTACCTTACTCAATGGTTTCTGCAAAGTATTTACCGAGATATTTACAAAAAACTTTACAACTATTTTGAATAAAAAACAAAGGTTTGCCATGAAATCATAATGGCCGATATTTCATTTTGTTCTAAAAACTGACGGTAGATGTCACATTACGATGTACAACTGGCCGTGTGTTCTACACACGAAAAAGTATTTATAAGTAAATGGTTACTATTAAAGAAGTGTAGGTGATTTGTTTAGTATTGAATTTCCGAAGAAGGCAATACCCAGGAAAAGTGCTATTCAATGAGTATTAAAAATAATGTAAGTAGACTGATGTTATAAAATAATTAAGGGAGGAAATTGTAACACATTTTAAATTGTACTTTTGCCGGATATTGTCTTCTCCGGAAATTCACGTATAGTACCCGAGTAAAACGTTTTAATCATAAATACGGTTTCTTATGTAAAATACACGGCCGATTGTAAATCGTAATGTGACAGCAAACGTCACATGAAATATCCGCCATTATGATTTCATGGCAAACCTTTATTTTTAATTCAAAATGGTTGTAAAGTTTTTTGTAAATATCTCGGTAAATACTCTGCAGAAATCATTGAGTAAGGTACCAAATGATTCAGCGTAAAAAGCTTTAAAAATAATGTACGAAGACTGATGATGTCAAATAATTAGGGGAGTCAATATTAATACATTTAAAATTTTACATGTAAATCCCTATGGAAATGCGGACGTTGCAACATTTAGAACAGATGTCGTTACATTATTTCCAAGACATAACCCTCCGACTACTTGTCCAAGTTTGTTATCTAAAGACAGGGCCTGGCACGGACGAACTTTATTAACGCAAACCGTCGTCGTTTCGAAATAGCGTGTTACGTAATTTGTAGGAAAAATTATGGGTTTTCGAACGAATATCGATATTGGGTCTCGGAACTCGCATTTTTCTCCGAATCAAATGAACCAAGGGTTTATTAAAATTTCTAAATTTAGTTAAATTAATTAATTAATAAACAATAAAAAATATTAACGCTAAGATTTAATCGCGACAATAAATATATTTTCGTAAGATCGCGCTTGCCATAAATTATAAGCTCCCGGCGCATCCAGCATAAGATCGTTTCGTATGAATTTAGTTTATTGAATTTATTTAATGCTTTCTGCAACAAGTAAGGTTGTTTCTAATTTAATTTAGTATTCGTTTAACACGTGGTAAAACATTTTTAATATTCAGGATTGTAAAATTAAGGCCTTCACTGACGTGCATCCTTTCGATCCTCCAAGTGTGAGCTTTAGAATTAAGATAGAAATTAAGACAAACATTGAAACCTACAAGGAAACGGTTGTGGTAGATGACGTGACAATGAAAAAAAAATCCGACTAGTTTCGATTTTTACATCTCTATTAGAATAAGGATGAAACTTATCAAACGCAAATTTGGAACGTAAAAACGGTTTTATCCTGCAAATTCAATTAAAATAATGATTACCTCCAATTATAATTTATTCGCCATTCTGTGGACGATTTGATGAACTAATTTAAATTAAAGCCGTGAATGGAATATACGTTGATTGTATACGGAGTACATTTCGAAACATTAAAGGGGTTTTAGTTAATAACAGCTTAAAATTAGCAATTAAATTAAATCAAGTTTCATTATCAGTGAGACTCCAGGGTGGTGTCGGTGCGGTAGTTGAAAGCAGCGAATAATTAAAGCTCGCCGTCCATAACACTTTAATTTACTAAATACAGTGAATACGAACTTGTTCTTCTTTTTATTTGCGATTCTTAAGGGCTAAGGCAATTAATTTTAGGATTTGTTTTAAGAGTATACCAATAACAGTCGAAAAATAAGTTGTGGTATGTTATTAAGCACATGTTTAAGTGTAAGAAAGTTTCGTTTGTGATTTTAAAGAGATAACACCAACCCTAGGGTGCTAAAATTATACCCAAGTTTGTGATTTTTTTGAGTAGGATTTGAAATGATTTTCTGAAGAAACCACTGGTTCGATTCGGGATTTCTATACATCATTGGAAAGATCGCTTCAAGACGCTTCAGAAAATGTACTTTCGCAGTAACAAATGTCAATTTTAAGGCCGTGACGCATCAGCAAATAAACTCGAAAATGGAAAAAATCGAAAAAAACAACTTTCTTAATAATCAACGTAGACGCTTGTGTTTTACAGTTTTTTTCATCAGAAGAACGAGATAAAACGATTGGCGTTAAAAAATTTCATCCAGAGAAAATTGCAAAAAAGTTAGCTAGTCACCATGAATTTTTTTGAAAAAAGTCGATTTTTTCAAACTTTGAACGGCTGTAGCGGCCGAACGAAGAATCCAATTTAATCGCGGATTGCAAATCTGTGTTCCTCGTGTGTCAATTGGTCGGATGTGATTAAAATTGGGGATTTTTTATTTTTGACGAAAACCCGAAATTCTATCCAAGGGTCCCCCCCCCTTCTAACTTTTTAACAAAAATTGCACTAAAAATGATTTCCTGAAGAAACCACTGGTTGGATCCGGGGTTTCTATGCATCACTGGAAAGATCGCTTCAAGACGCTTCAGAAAATGTACTTTCGCAGTAACAAATGTCAATTTTAAGGCCGTGACGCGTCAGCAAAAAAACTCGAAAATGGAAAAAATCGAAAAAAACAACTTTCTTAATAATCAACGTAGACGCTTGTGTTATACCATTTTTTTCATCAGAAGAACGAGATAAAACGATTGGTGGTAAAAAATTTCATCCAGAGAAAATTGCAAAAAAGTTAGCTAGTCACCATGAATTTTTTTGAAAAAAGTCGATTTTTTCAAACTTTGAACGGCTGTAGCGGCCGAACGAAGAATCCAATTTAATCGCGGATTGCAAATCTGTGTTCCTCGTGTGTCAATTGGTCGGATGTGATTAAAATTGGGGATTTTTTATTTTTGACGAAAACCCGAAATTCTATCCAAGGGTCCCCCCTTCTAACTTTTTAACAAAAATTGCACTAAAAATGATTTCCTAAAGAAACCACAGGTTGGATCCGGGGTTTCTTGACGTCACTCGAAAGATCGCTTCAAGACGCTTCAGAAAATGTACTTTCGCAGTAACAAATGTCAATTTTAAGGCCGTGACGCATCAGCAAAAAAAATCGAAAATGGAAAAAATGGAAAAAAACAACTTTCTTAATAATCAACGTAGACGCTTGTGTTTTACAGTTTTTTTCATCAGAAGAACGAGATAAAACGATTAGTGTTAAAAAATTTCATCCAGAGAAAATTGCAAAAAAGTCAGCTAGTCACCATGAATTTTTTTGAAAAAAGTCGATTTTTTCAAACTTTGAACGGCTGTAGCGGCCGAACGAAGAATCCAATTTAATCGCGGATTGCAAATCTGTGTTCCTCGTGTGTCAATTGGTCGGATGTGATTAAAATTGGGGATTTTTTATTTTTGACGAAAACCCGAAATTCTATCCAAGGGTCCCCCCTTCTAACTTTTTAACAAAAATTGCACTAAAAATGATTTCCTAAAGAAACCACTGGTTGGATCCGGGGTTTCTTGACGTCACTCGAAAGATCGCTTCAAGACGCTTCAGAAAATGTACTTTCGCAGGAACAAATGTCAATTTTAAGGCCGTGACGCATCAGCAAAAAAACTCGAAAATGGAAAAAATCGAAAAAAACAACTTTCTTAATAATCAACGTAGACGCTTGTGTTTTACAGTTTTTTTCATCAGAAGAACGAGATAAAACGATTGGTGTTAAAAAATTTCATCCAGCGAAAATTGCAAAAAAGTTAGCTAGTCACCATGATTTTTTTTGAAAAAAGTCGATTTTTTCAAAATTTGAACGGCTGTAGCGGCCGAACGAAGAATCCAATTTGATCGCGGATTGCAAATCTGTGTTCCTCGCGAGTCAATTAGTCGGATTTGATTAAAATTGGGGATTTTTTTATTTTTGACGAAAACCCGAAATTCTATCCAAGGGTCCCCCCTTCTAACTTTTTAACAAAAATTGCACTAAAAATGATTTCCTAAAGAAACCACTGGTTGGATCCGGGGTTTCTATGCATCACTGGAAAGATCGCTTCAAGGCGCTTCAGAAAATGTACTTTCGCAGGAACAAATGTCAATTTTAAGGCCGTGACGCATCAGCAAAAAAACTCGAAAATGGAAAAAATCGAAAAAAACAACTTTCTTAATAATCAACGTAGACGCTTGTGTTTTACAGTTTTTTTCATCAGAAGAACGAGATAAAACGATTGGTGGTAAAAAATTTCATCCAGAGAAAATTGCAAAAAAGTTAGCTAGTCACCATGAATTTTTTTGAAAAAAGTCGATTTTTTCAAACTTTGAACGGCTGTAGCGGCCGAACGAAGAATCCAATTTGATCGCGGATTGCAAATCTGTGTTCCTCGCGAGTCAATTAGTCGGATTTGATTAAAATTGGGGATTTTTTTATTTTTGACGAAAACCCGAAATTCTATCCAAGGGTCCCCCCTTCTAACTTTTTAACAAAAATTGCACTAAAAATGATTTCCTAAAGAAACCACTGGTTGGATCCGGGGTTTCTATGCATCACTGGAAAGATCGCTTCAAGGCGCTTCAGAAAATGTACTTTCGCAGGAACAAATGTCAATTTTAAGGCCGTGACGCATCAGCAAAAAAACTCGAAAATGGAAAAAATCGAAAAAAACAACTTTCTTAATAATCAACGTAGACGCTTGTGTTTTACAGTTTTTTTTCATCAGAAGAACGAGATAAAACGATTGGTGTTAAAAAATTTCATCCAGCGAAAATTGCAAAAAAGTTAGCTAGTCACCATGAATTTTTTTGAAAAAAGTCGATTTTTTCAAACTTTGAACGGCTGTAGCGGCCGAACGAAGAATCCAATTTGATCGCGGATTGCAAATCTGTGTTCCTCGCGAGTCAATTAGTCGGATTTGATTAAAATTGGGGATTTTTAATTTTTGACGAAAACCCGAAATTCTATCCAAGGGTCCCCCCTTCTAACTTTTTAACAAAAATTGCACTAAAAATGATTTCCTGAAGAAACCACTGGTTGGATCCGGGGTTTCTATGCATCACTGGAAAGATCGCTTCAAGACGCTTCAGAAAATGTACTTTCGCAGTAACAAATGTCAATTTTAAGGCCGTGACGCGTCAGCAAAAAAACTCGAAAATGGAAAAAATCGAAAAAAACAACTTTCTTAATAATCAACGTAGACGCTTGTGTTTTACAGTTTTTTTCATCAGAAGAACGAGATAAAACGATTGGTGTTAAAAAATTTCATCCAGAGAAAATTGCAAAAAAGTTAGCTAGTCACCATGAATTTTTTTGAAAAAAGTCGATTTTTTCAAACTTTGAACGGCTGTAGCGGCCGAACGAAGAATCCAATTTAATCGCGGATTGCAAATCTGTGTTCCTCGTGTGTCAATTGGTCGGATTTGATTAAAATTGGGGATTTTTTATTTTTGACGAAAACCCGAAATTCTATCCAAGGGTCCCCCCTTCTAACTTTTTAACAAAAATTGCACTAAAAATGATTTCCTGAAGAAACCACTGGTTGGATCCGGGGTTTCTATGCATCACTGGAAAGATCGCTTCAAGGCGCTTCAGAAAATGTACTTTCGCAGGAACAAATGTCAATTTTAAGGCCGTGACGCATCAGCAAAAAAAATCGAAAATGGAAAAAATCGAAAAAAACAACTTTCTTAATAATCAACGTAGACGCTTGTGGTCTACCATTTTTTTCATCAGAAGAACGAGATAAAACGATTGGTGTTAAAAAATTTCATCCAGAGAAAATTGCAAAAAAGTTAGCTAGTCACCATGAATTTTTTTGAAAAAAGTCGATTTTTTCAAATTTTGAACGGCTGTAGCGGCCGAACGAAGAATCCAATTTGAACGCGGATTGCAAATCTGTGTTCCTCGTGTGTCAATTAGTCGGATTTGATTAAAATTGGGGATTTTTTATTTTTGACGAAAACCCGAAATTCTATCCAAGGGTCCCCCCTTCTAACTTTTTAACAAAAATTGCACTAAAAATGATTTCCTGAAGAAACCACTGGTTGGATCCGGGGTTTCTATGCATCACTGGAAAGATCGCTTCAAGGCGCTTCAGAAAATGTACTTTCGCAGGAACAAATGTCAATTTTAAGGCCGTGACGCATCAGCAAAAAAAATCGAAAATGGAAAAAATCGAAAAAAACAACTTTCTTAATAATCAACGTAGACGCTTGTGGTCTACCATTTTTTTCATCAGAAGAACGAGATAAAACGATTGGTGTTAAAAAATTTCATCCAGAGAAAATTGCAAAAAAGTTAGCTAGTCACCATGAATTTTTTTGAAAAAAGTCGATTTTTCCAAACTTTGAACGGCTGTAGCGGCCGAACGAAGAATCCAATTTAATCGCGGATTGCAAATCTGTGTTCCTCGTGTGTCAATTGGTCGGATTTGATTAAAATTGGGGATTTTTAATTTTTGACGAAAACCCGAAATTCTATCCAAGGGTCCCCCCTTCTAACTTTTTAACAAAAATTGCACTAAAAATGATTTCCTAAAGAAACCACTGGTTGGATCCGGGGTTTCTATGCATCACTAGAAAGATCGCTTCAAGGCGCTTCAGAAAATGTACTTTCGCAAAAACAAATGTCAATTTTAAGGTCGTGACGCGTCAGCAAAAAAAATCGAAAATGGAAAAAATCGAAAAAATCAACTTTCTGAATAATCAACGTAGACGCTTGTGTTATACCATTTTTTTCATCAGAAGAACGAGATAAAACGATTGGTGGTGAAAAATTTCATCCAGAGAAAATTGCAAAAAAGTTAGCTAGTCACCATGAATTTTTTTGAAAAAAGTCGATTTTTTCAAACTTTGAACGGCTGTAGCGGCCGAACGAAGAATCCAATTTGATCGCGGATTGCAAATCTGTGTTCCTCGCGAGTCAATTAGTCGGATTTGATTAAAATTGGGGATTTTTAATTTTTGACGAAAACCCGAAATTCTATCCAAGGGTCCCCCCTTCTAACTTTTTAACAAAAATTGCACTAAAAATGATTTCCTAAAGAAACCACTGGTTGGATCCGGGGTTTCTATGCATCACTAGAAAGATCGCTTCAAGGCGCTTCAGAAAATGTACTTTCGCAAAAACAAATGTCAATTTTAAGGTCGTGACGCGTCAGCAAAAAAAATCGAAAATGGAAAAAATCGAAAAAATCAACTTTCTGAATAATCAACGTAGACGCTTGTGTTATACCATTTTTTTCATCAGAAGAACGAGATAAAACGATTGGTGGTGAAAAATTTCATCCAGAGAAAATTGCAAAAAAGTTAGCTAGTCCCCATGAATTTTTTTGAAAAAAGTCGATTTTTTCAAACTTTGAACGGCTGTAGCGGCCGAACGAAGAATCCAATTTGATCGCGGATTGCAAATCTGTGTTCCTCGCGAGTCAATTAGTCGGATTTGATTAAAATTGGGGATTTTTTATTTTTGACGAAAACCCGAAATTCTATCCAAGGGTCCCCCCTTCTAACTTTTTAACAAAAATTGCACTAAAAATGATTTCCTGAAGAAACCACTGGTTGGATCCGGGGTTTCTATGCATCACTGGAAAGATCGCTTCTTCAGAAAATGTACTTTCGCAGTAACAAATGTCAATTTTAAGGCCGTGACGCGTCAGCAAAAAAACTCGAAAATGGAAAAAATCGAAAAAAACAACTTTCTTAATAATCAACGTAGACGCTTGTGTTTTACAGTTTTTTTCATCAGAAGAACGAGATAAAACGATTGGTGGTAAAAAATTTCATCCAGAGAAAATTGCAAAAAAGTTAGCTAGTCACCATGAATTTTTTTGAAAAAAGTCGATTTTTTCAAACTTTGAACGGCTGTAGCGGCCGAACGAAGAATCCAATTTGAACGCGGATTGCAAATCTGTGTTCCTCGTGTGTCAATTAGTCGGATTTGATTAAAATTGGGGATTTTTTTATTTTTGACGAAAACCCGAAATTCTATCCAAGGGTCCCCCCTTCTAACTTTTTAACAAAAATTGCACTAAAAATGATTTCCTGAAGAAACCACTGGTTGGATCCGGGGTTTCTATGCATCACTGGAAAGATCGCTTCAAGGCGCTTCAGAAAATGTACTTTCGCAGGAACAAATGTCAATTTTAAGGCCGTGACGCATCAGCAAAAAAAATCGAAAATGGAAAAAATCGAAAAAAACAACTTTCTTAATAATCAACGTAGACGCTTGTGGTCTACCATTTTTTTCATCAGAAGAACGAGATAAAACGATTGGTGTTAAAAAATTTCATCCAGAGAAAATTGCAAAAAAGTTAGCTAGTCACCATGAATTTTTTTGAAAAAAGTCGATTTTTTCAAATTTTGAACGGCTGTAGCGGCCGAACGAAGAATCCAATTTGAACGCGGATTGCAAATCTGTGTTCCTCGTGTGTCAATTAGTCGGATTTGATTAAAATTGGGGATTTTTTTATTTTTGACGAAAACCCGAAATTCTATCCAAGGGTCCCCCCTTCTAACTTTTTAACAAAAATTGCACTAAAAATGATTTCCTGAAGAAACCACTGGTTGGATCCGGGGTTTCTATGCATCACTGGAAAGATCGCTTCAAGGCGCTTCAGAAAATGTACTTTCGCAGGAACAAATGTCAATTTTAAGGCCGTGACGCATCAGCAAAAAAAATCGAAAATGGAAAAAATCGAAAAAAACAACTTTCTTAATAATCAACGTAGACGCTTGTGGTCTACCATTTTTTTCATCAGAAGAACGAGATAAAACGATTGGTGTTAAAAAATTTCATCCAGAGAAAATTGCAAAAAAGTTAGCTAGTCACCATGAATTTTTTTGAAAAAAGTCGATTTTTCCAAACTTTGAACGGCTGTAGCGGCCGAACGAAGAATCCAATTTAATCGCGGATTGCAAATCTGTGTTCCTCGTGTGTCAATTGGTCGGATTTGATTAAAATTGGGGATTTTTAATTTTTGACGAAAACCCGAAATTCTATCCAAGGGTCCCCCCTTCTAACTTTTTAACAAAAATTGCACTAAAAATGATTTCCTAAAGAAACCACTGGTTGGATCCGGGGTTTCTATGCATCACTAGAAAGATCGCTTCAAGGCGCTTCAGAAAATGTACTTTCGCAGTAACAAATGTCAATTTTAAGGCCGTGACGCGTCAGCAAAAAAACTCGAAAATGGAAAAAATCGAAAAAAACAACTTTCTTAATAATCAACGTAGACGCTTGTGTTTTACAGTTTTTTTCATCAGAAGAACGAGATAAAACGATTGGTGGTAAAAAATTTCATCCAGAGAAAATTGCAAAAAAGTTAGCTAGTCCCCATGAATTTTTTTGAAAAAAGTCGATTTTTTCAAACTTTGAACGGCTGTAGCGGCCGAACGAAGAATCCAATTTGATCGCGGATTGCAAATCTGTGTTCCTCGCGAGTCAATTAGTCGGATTTGATTAAAATTAAAAATGATTTCCTGAAGAAACCACTGGTTGGATCCGGGGTTTCTATGCATCACTGGAAAGATCGCTTCAAGGCGCTTCAGAAAATGTACTTTCGCAGGAACAAATGTCAATTTTAAGGCCGTGACGCATCAGCAAAAAAAATCGAAAATGGAAAAAATCGAAAAAAACAACTTTCTTAATAATCAACGTAGACGCTTGTGGTCTACCATTTTTTTCATCAGAAGAACGAGATAAAACGATTGGTGTTAAAAAATTTCATCCAGAGAAAATTGCAAAAAAGTTAGCTAGTCACCATGAATTTTTTTGAAAAAAGTCGATTTTTTCAAACTTTGAACGGCTGTAGCGGCCGAACGAAGAATCCAATTTGATCGCGGATTGCAAATCTGTGTTCCTCGCGAGTCAATTAGTCGGATTTGATTAAAATTGGGGATTTTTAATTTTTGACGAAAACCCGAAATTCTATCCAAGGGTCCCCCCTTCTAACTTTTTAACAAAAATTGCACTAAAAATGATTTCCTGAAGAAACCACTGGTTGGATCCGGGGTTTCTATGCATCACTGGAAAGATCGCTTCAAGACGCTTCAGAAAATGTACTTTCGCAGTAACAAATGTCAATTTTAAGGCCGTGACGCGTCAGCAAAAAAACTCGAAAATGGAAAAAATCGAAAAAAACAACTTTCTTAATAATCAACGTAGACGCTTGTGTTTTACAGTTTTTTTCATCAGAAGAACGAGATAAAACGATTGGTGGTAAAAAATTTCATCCAGAGAAAATTGCAAAAAAGTTAGCTAGTCCCCATGAATTTTTTTGAAAAAAGTCGATTTTTTCAAACTTTGAACGGCTGTAGCGGCCGAACGAAGAATCCAATTTGATCGCGGATTGCAAATCTGTGTTCCTCGCGAGTCAATTAGTCGGATTTGATTAAAATTGGGGATTTTTAATTTTCGACGAAAACCCGAAATTCTATCCAAGGGTCCCCCCTTCTAACTTTTTAACAAAAATTGCACTAAAAATGATTTCCTGAAGAAACCACTGGTTGGATCCGGGGTTTCTATGCATCACTGGAAAGATCGCTTCAAGACGCTTCAGAAAATGTACTTTCGCAGTAACAAATGTCAATTTTAAGGCCGTGACGCGTCAGCAAAAAAACTCGAAAATGGAAAAAATCGAAAAAAACAACTTTCTTAATAATCAACGTAGACGCTTGTGTTTTACAGTTTTTTTCATCAGAAGAACGAGATAAAACGATTGGTGGTAAAAAATTTCATCCAGAGAAAATTGGGGATTTTTTTATTTTTGACGAAAACCCGAAATTCTATCCAAGGGTCCCCCCTTCTAACTTTTTAACAAAAATTGCACTAAAAATGATTTCCTGAAGAAACCACTGGTTGGATCCGGGGTTTCTATGCATCACTGGAAAGATCGCTTCAAGGCGCTTCAGAAAATGTACTTTCGCAGGAACAAATGTCAATTTTAAGGCCGTGACGCGTCAGCAAAAAAACTCGAAAATGGAAAAAATCGAAATAAACAACTTTCTTAATAATCAACGTAGACGCTTGTGTTTTACAGTTTTTTTCATCAGAAGAACGAGATAAAACGATTGGTGGGAAAAAATTTCATCCAGAGAAAATTGCAAAAAAGTTAGCTAGTCACCATGAATTTTTTTGAAAAAAGTCGATTTTTTCAAACTTTGAACGGCTGTAGCGGCCGAACGAAGAATCCAATTTAATCGCGGATTGCAAATCTGTGTTCCTCGTGTGTCAATTGGCCGGATTTGATTAAAATTGGGGATTTTTTATTTTTGACGAAAACCCGAAATTCTATCCAAGGGTCCCCCCTTCTAACTTTTTAACAAAAATTGCACTAAAAATGATTTCCTGAAGAAACCACTGGTTGGATCCCGGGTTTCTATGCATCACTGGAAAGATCGCTTCAAGACGCTTCAGAAAATGTACTTTCGCAGTAACAAATGTCAATTTTAAGGCCGTGACGCGTCAGCAAAAAAACTCGAAAATGGAAAAAATCGAAAAAAACAACTTTCTTAATAATCAACGTAGACGCTTGTGTTTTACAGTTTTTTTCATCAGAAGAACGAGATAAAACGATTGGTGGTAAAAAATTTCATCCAGAGAAAATTGGGGATTTTTTTATTTTTGACGAAAACCCGAAATTCTATCCAAGGGTCCCCCCTTCTAACTTTTTAACAAAAATTGCACTAAAAATGATTTCCTGAAGAAACCACTGGTTGGATCCGGGGTTTCTATGCATCACTGGAAAGATCGCTTCAAGGCGCTTCAGAAAATGTACTTTCGCAGGAACAAATGTCAATTTTAAGGCCGTGACGCGTCAGCAAAAAAACTCGAAAATGGAAAAAATCGAAATAAACAACTTTCTTAATAATCAACGTAGACGCTTGTGTTTTACAGTTTTTTTCATCAGAAGAACGAGATAAAACGATTGGTGGGAAAAAATTTCATCCAGAGAAAATTGCAAAAAAGTTAGCTAGTCACCATGAATTTTTTTGAAAAAAGTCGATTTTTTCAAACTTTGAACGGCTGTAGCGGCCGAACGAAGAATCCAATTTAATCGCGGATTGCAAATCTGTGTTCCTCGTGTGTCAATTGGCCGGATTTGATTAAAATTGGGGATTTTTTATTTTTGACGAAAACCCGAAATTCTATCCAAGGGTCCCCCCTTCTAACTTTTTAACAAAAATTGCACTAAAAATGATTTCCTGAAGAAACCACTGGTTGGATCCCGGGTTTCTATGCATCACTGGAAAGATCGCTTCAAGGCGCTTCAGAAAATGTACTTTCGCAGGAACAAATGTCAATTTTAAGGCCGTGACGCATCAGCAAAAAAACTCGAAAATGGAAAAAATCGAAATAAACAACTTTCTTAATAATCAACGTAGACGCTTGTGTTTTACAGTTTTTTTCATCAGAAGAACGAGATAAAACGATTGGTGGGAAAAAATTTCATCCAGAGAAAATTGCAAAAAAGTTAGCTAGTCACCATGAATTTTTTTGAAAAAAGTCGATTTTTTCAAACTTTGAACGGCTGTAGCGGCCGAACGAAGAATCCAATTTAATCGCGGATTGCAAATCTGTGTTCCTCGTGTGTCAATTGGCCGGATTTGATTAAAATTGGGGATTTTTTATTTTTGACGAAAACCCGAAATTCTATCCAAGGGTCCCCCCTTCTAACTTTTTAACAAAAATTGCACTAAAAATGATTTCCTGAAGAAACCACTGGTTGGATCCCGGGTTTCTATGCATCACTGGAAAGATCGCTTCAAGACGCTTCAGAAAATGTACTTTCGCAGGAACAAATGTCAATTTTAAGGCCGTGACGCATCAGCAAAAAAACTCGAAAATGGAAAAAATCGAAAAAAACAACTTTCTTAATAATCAACGTAGACGCTTGTGTTTTACCGTTTTTTTCATCAGAAGAACGAGATAAAACGATTGGTGTTAAAAAATTTCATCCAGAGAAAATTGCAAAAAAGTTAGCTAGTCACCATGAATTTTTTTGAAAAAAGTCGATTTTTTCAAACTTTGAACGGCTGTAGCGGCCGAACGAAGAATTCAATTTAATCGCGGATTGCAAATCTGTGTTCCTCGTGTGTCAATTGGTCGGATTTGATTAAAATTGGGGATTTTTTATTTTTGACGAAAACCCGAAATTCTATCCAAGGGTCCCCCCTTCCAACTTTTTAACAAAAATTGCACTAAAAATGATTTCCTAAAGAAACCACTGGTTGGATCCGGGGTTTCTTGACGTCACTCGAAAGATCGCTTCAAGACGCTTCAGAAAATGTACTTTCGCAGTAACAAATGTCAATTTTAAGGCCGTGACGCGTCAGCAAAAAAACTCGAAAATGGAAAAAATCGAAAAAATCAACTTTCTTAATAATTATCGTAGACGCTTGTGTTTTACCATTTTTTTCATCAGAAGAACGAGATAAAACGATTAGTGTTAAAAAATTTCATCCAGAGAAAATTGCAAAAAAGTTAGCTAGTCACCATGAATTTTTTTGAAAAAAGTCGATTTTTTCAAACTTTGAACGGCTGTAGCGGCTGAACGAAGAATCCAATTTGAACGCGGATTGCAAATCTGTGTACCTCGTGTGTCAATTAGTCGGATTTGATTAAAATTGGGGATTTTTTATTTTTGACGAAAACCCGAAATTCTATCCGAGGGTCCCCCCTTCTAACTTTTTAACAAAAATTGCACTAAAAATGATTTCCTGAAGAAACCACTGGTTGGATCCGGGGTTTCTATGCATCACTGGAAAGATCGCTTCAAGGCGCTTCAGAAAATGTACTTTCGCAGGAACAAATGTCAATTTTAAGGCCGTGACGCGTCAGCAAAAAAACTCGAAAATGGAAAAAATCGAAAAAATCAACTTTCTTAATAATCATCGTAGACACTTGTGTTTTACAGTTTTCTTCATCAGAAGAACGAGATAAAACGATTGGTGTTAAAAAAATTCATCCAGAGAAAATTGCAAAAAAGTTAGCTAGTCACCATGAATTTTTTTGAAAAAAGTAGATTTTTTCAAACTTTGAACGACTGTAGCGTGCGAACGAAGAATCCAATTTGAACGCGGATTGCAAATCTGTGTTCCTCGCGTGTCAATTAGTCGGATTTGATTAAAATTGGGGATTTTTAATTTTTGACGAAAACCCGAAATTCTATCCCAAAAATTGCACTAAAAATGATTTCCTGAAGAAACCACTGGTTGGATCCGGGGTTTCTATGCATCACTGGAAAGATCGCTTCAAGACGCTTCAGAAAATGTACTTTCGCAGGAACAAATGTCAATTTTAAGCCCGAGACGCGTCAGCAAAGAAAACTTGAAAATGGAAAAAATCGAAAAAATCAACTATTTTAATAATCATCGTAGACCTTTATGTAATACCATTTTCTTCATCAAAATAAATCGATTGGCATTAAAAATTTTCATCTAAAGTATATATAAATATATTCGCTCTTGTATAATTTTCTTGTCAACGCAAGTCCATTAGGTAAATGCCGTGCCGTAACTATGATACATTATTAAGTTATATGTGCAACTAACCCCTAAAAACGGCTCATTCGTAGCACATGCCACATCATAAAGCCACAACATGAAACCACTCTATGCGGTCACGCACACACGCACCCTCTCGCTTCCTTAACGAAATAATAATAATTCTCACATTTTAATGCGAAACATAGACGCGCGTTTCCGAACAAAAGGGGTGGACTTTAATGAAACACACCATAGATGCAGCTTAATATTATAGTACCCAGGTTAGGCCAGTAATTTCAATAACATTATTAGCGTAATTATTGTTAAGTTTAAAATCTATAAAACCTCTAAGTAAAATTGTTTAGGCTGAAGAATCGATATATAATAATTTTAATAATCTGCACGACTCAATTAAACTGCATGGAAATCTTGAGTGGTGTCGTGCCACAGTGTCGTGTAACGTGCCACTCTGTCCCTTGTGTAGTCTTACTAACACAACTGTATTTATAATTCGTCGCACAAATTTAATACGATTGCATAAGAAGTTTAAATTCTCGTGATAAATTCAGTGCACATCTTGTTATTCCACCGAAGGTCTTACAGTGTGTCTGCTTTACGAGACTTTCATCATCTCGGCACGTACCATATTTTGATATTACGCTGCGGATACGGTCCATAATTCCGTGTTTATTGATACGAGTTTATATCCACCTTTTGATGGATTATGTGCGAAAAATCCTAAAATCTCGCAGAATCATAAAATCTTTGCAATACATCCGATACGCGATTTATGTTTTCCCATCTCCAAACGACACGATTTATACTTTTAATGCACTCAATTAAATAACATTAACCAACAAAAGTTGACATACTGTAAAATAGTTGACATTCCCTGGTTGAAAACAAAATGGCGGCACTCGAAACTTGAATTGAAGGAAGCGAAATTTACATCTCGCGATTGGAAAAATTCTAAAAAATCCGTTACACGCGCAATTGCCTTGAAAATTTGCAAATCGGCTTAGAATTAATGTATTTTTGACATACTGTAAAATAGTTGACATTCCCTGGCTGAAAACAAAATGGCGACACTCGGAACTTTAGAGGAAGCGAAATTTACATCTCGCGATTGGAAAAATTCTAAAAAATCCGTTACACGCGCAATTGCCTTCAAAATTTGCAAATCGGCTTAGAATTAATGTATTTTTGACATACTGTAAAATAGTTGACATTCCCCGGCTGGAAACAAAATGGCGACACTTGGAACTTGAATTGGAGGAAGCGACATTTACATCTCGCGATTGGAAAAATTCTAAAAAATCCGTCACACGCGGAATTGCCTTCAAAATTTGTAAATCGGCTTAGAATTAATGTATTTTTGACATACTGTAAAATAGTTGACATTCCCTGGCTAAAAACAAAATGGCGACACTCGGAACTTGAAGTGGAGAAAGCGAAATTTACATCTCGCGATTGGAAAAATTCTTAAAAATCCGTCACAAGCGCAATTGCCTTCAAAATTTGCAAATCGGCTTAGAATTAATGTATTTTTGACATACTATAAAATAGTTGACATTCCCTGGCTGAAAACAAAATGGCGACACTCGAAACTTGAATTGGAGGAAGCGAAATTTACATCTCGCGATTGGAAAAATTCTAAAAAATCTGTCACACGCGCAATTGCCTTAAAAATTTGCAAATCGGCTTAGAATTAATGTATTTTTGACATACTGTAAAATAGTTGACATTCCCTGGTTGAAAACAAAATGGCGACACTTGAAACGAAAAATTTACATTTCGCGATTGAAAAAATCTGTACAGAGAAATAATTACATCCTTCATCAAAACAAGTAGTATTTATTTCTCTTCCGCCTGAAGCACTGAATGATGAAATAACATATTTTCCACCCTCCACCGTAACGGAGCAAACAAACGCATGATTACCACACCTCATCATTGAGATAATGCCCGCACATTAAAACTCGAAAATTAATTATTATTACTCAAAATAACATTTGTATAATGTTTCGCATCGAACGATAATGACACCGCAACACGAAACCCACGAGGGCATTTTTTTTCAATACAAATCCACCCCGTGAAACCATTAATATCACGTCCTCGGCGTATTCGCGATAAAAATGCTCCAAAACACGTAAATTACGGTCGCAGAGATTGATCAGAGTCCGCATAATTTGAATAATGGACCGACCAATCTTGCGTCCATCATCAGATAACCGATCCATCAATTCAAACTCTACTTTAATTAAGCAGAACGCGTAATGGAAGTTTTGTTATTAAAATTCCCCGCTGAAATATGCGTTCTGACTCGATTTACTCGGTGATTGAAAAAATAATTACGAATCTGAAAAGTGTTTTTAATTCGTGGTGAAATTATCTGCAATTGTACGTAATAATTCTGATTCTAACTTAAAAGGAATTGAAGTTATGCATTTTCAAAAAATCCGAACGCTGATGAATAGTGTCAAGGAAAAAAAATCGATTAAAAATAGTTGGCGTTGGAATTAAATTCTGCAACCACACCACATGCTTTAAGAAAGGATTAATTTTGCAGAATCAATTCGGTTTTTGAAAATCCACAAATTTTCCAAAAAGTTACGCAGGCGATGAAACAAACGCACTTTTCGTCTAGAACAGACGCGCATTCTAACTCGCTTAACTCAGAAACCGTAAAAATAATTTGAAATCTGAAAAGTGTTTTCAATTCGCAGTGAAATTATCTGCAATTGTGCGTAACAATTGTGATTCTAACATAAACGGATTTGAAGTTATGAATTTTTGAAAAAAATCCAAACGCTGATGAGTAGTGTTAAGAAAAACAATCGATTAAAAATAGTTGGCGTTGGAAAAAAATTCTGCAAACTCATTACTTACGTTAAGAAAGGATTAATTTTGCAGGATCAATTCGGTTTTTGAAAATCCACCAATTTTGCGAGGTTAAAATTATGAACTAAATCACACATAACATTTTCATCCGCATTATAAAATTAATATTTGGATTACAACCATAAATCCACTTACGTGAATGGATCCGCTTGGGCTGGCGATAAATCTGGAAAAGAAAAAGCCCAGTTTAATTAACATAACGCTGAATATCCGAATTACTAGTAATAATTTACTGATTTGCGTTCATTCATTTACAAATAAATAATAGCGTAATTATAAATGCCATCGATCATAAAATCCTAGCGGCGTTCGCGTTCACTTCCTTTAATGAGAAACCGATGTAATTTATTTATGTATTCATAGGCAACCCAATTTACACCAATTTTTCAGCCTGGGCAATCAAATGCTATTATTATAGTGCAAAACGCTCGTGATAAACTATGATGGTATAAACTAGTTTATAACGCCATCTATTGTATTCCATTACGAACTGTTCGACGGCGTTAAACGGTAGTACTCGTTGTAAAACTGTCATTCATAGGCAACCCAATTTACACTGATTTTTTGCGTAGTCAATAAATTGATAAACTATGATGGTTGACTAGTTTATAACGCCATCTATTGCATTCTATTACGAACTGTTCGACGGCTGTTCGTAATACTCGTTGTAAATCTGTATTTGTAACATTTCTTTATTATACGCGACTTCTTTTTCTTTGTCTACGAATATCTTAGGGCGCGTTTCGAGTAACGGGTCGTAACGAGGTGCTTTATATCCATCTGGAAAAAGCAAAATGGGAAAGCGCATGTGAATAATGGGCGCGCAGTTAGAGGCATCACGGGGGCGAGTTTCGAATGAACTCGCCGCCTTCAGATGAGAAATTCCCGATGGGCGCTTCCTATTACTCTTATAATGGACACATTATTGCCGTTTAACACAAAAATGGGGAATAAATTTCGGATGCCGCCGCGTTTTAACGATGGAATTAAGTGCGAAACGTGCGGTTCAATGTTACACTAAAATATTATTTATAGGTAATGGGATACAATTAGGGATTATTTATTAAACCGAACGATTGTTATTATAGCTCTCGTAAGAAAAATTGTAAATTGACCAAAAATTAAAAAAAAATACAGTTCAATCATAAGTTAAAAACTTGCAATAGCATCACAGATATTTGATTAATTAAGAATTTTTATCAATATTACTTAATTAGTTGAGATTACTTAAAAAAAAACGTGTATGCAAAAATGGTGGCGGCGCCGGAAATTTATAAAAAAAATGTTTAAACGAAAATTTAAAAAATGTGTCCTCTTTTTAATGTGTATTATTATAAACAAATCCCGTTGAAAGATTTGTGGCCAAAAATATAGATTCGAAACCACGCCTAACAATATTTATTTTATTTTTTTCTAATAAAATGTCTAAGCGCGGTTTAAGGGTGAATAATTCATAAATTAGTTAAGGGGTGTTTTGATTTTTTTTATGGGAAACACTCGGCAATCGATTTTGAGTAAATTCCGAAATTTTCCAGCTGGTGGCAATTGTTTTTACATTTTTTTAAAACCGCTCGAGAAATTGCGAATTGAGAATGCCCGAGCGCTGTTTAAGGGTGAATAATTCATAAATTAGTTAAGGGGTGTTTTGATTTTTTTGTGGGAAACACTCGGCGATCAATTTTGAGTAAATTACGAAATTTTCCAGCTTGTGGCAATTGTTTTTACATTTTTTTTAAACCGCTCGAGAAATTGCGAATTGAGAATGCCCGAGCGCGGTTTAAGGGTGAATAATTCGTAAATTAGTTAAGGGGTGTTTTGATTTTTTTTATGGGAAACACTCGGCGATCAATTTTGAGTAAATTCCGAAATTTTCCAGCCTGTGGCAATTGTTTTTACATTTTTTTCAAACCGCTCGAGAAATTGCGAATTGAGAATGCCCGAGCGCGGTTTAAGGGTGAATAATTCATAAATTAGTTAAGGGGTGTTTTGATTTTTTTATGGGAAACACTCGGCAATCAATTTTGAGTAAATTTCGAAATTTTCCAGCTTGTGGCAATTGTTTTTACATTTTTTTTAAACCGCTCGAGAAATTGCGAATTGAGAATGCCCGAGCGCGGTTTAAGGGTGAATAATTCATAAATTAGTTAAGGGGTGTTTTGATTTTTTTATGGGAAACACTCGGCAATCAATTTTGAGTAAATTACGAAATTTTCCAGCTTGTGGCAATTGTTTTTACATTTTTTTTAAACCGCTCGAGAAATTGCGAATTGAGAATGCCCGAGCGCGGTTTAAGGGTGAATAATTCATAAATTAGTTAAGGGGTGTTTTGATTTTTTTATGGGAAACACTCGGCAATCAATTTTGAGTAAATTTCGAAATTTTCCAGCTTGTGGCAATTGTTTTTACATTTTTTTTAAACCGCTCGAGAAATTGCGAATTGAGAATGCCCGAGCGCGGTTTAAGGGTGAATAATTCATAAATTAGTTAAGGGGTGTTTTGATTTTTTTATGGGAAACACTCGGCAATCAATTTTGAGTAAATTTCGAAATTTTCCAGCTTGTGGCAATTGTTTTTACATTTTTTTTAAACCGCTCGAGAAATTGCGAATTGAGAATGCCCGAGCGCGGTTTAAGGGTGAATAATTCATAAATTAGTTAAGGGGTGTTTTGATTTTTTTATGGGAAACACTCGGCAATCAATTTTGAGTAAATTACGAAATTTTCCAGCTTGTGGCAATTGTTTTTACATTTTTTTTAAACCGCTCGAGAAATTGCGAATTGAGAATGCCCGAGCGCGGTTTAAGGGTGAATAATTCATAAATTAGTTAAGGGGTGTTTTGATTTTTTTATGGGAAACACTCGGCAATCAATTTTGAGTAAATTTCGAAATTTTCCAGCTTGTGGCAATTGTTTTTACATTTTTTTTAAACCGCTCGAGAAATTGCGAATTGAGAATGCCCGAGCGCGGTTTAAGGGTGAATAATTCATAAATTAGTTAAGGGGTGTTTTGATTTTTTTATGGGAAACACTCGGCAATCAATTTTGAGTAAATTTCGAAATTTTCCAGCTCGTGGCAATTGTTTTTACATTTTTTTTAAACCGCTCGAGAAAATGCGAATTGAGAATGCCCGAGCGCGGTTTAAGTGTGAATAATTCATAAATTAGTTAAGGGGTGTTTTGATTTTTTTTGTGGGAAACACTCGGCAATCAATTTTGAGTAAATTCCGAAATTTTCCAGCTTGTGGCAATTGTTTTTACATTTTTTTAAACCGCTCGAGAAAATTGCGAATTGAGGATGTCCAAGCGCGGTTAAAGGGTGATTAACATTAAATAACGGTTACTAAATAACATGTATTAAATAATGGTTATGAAATAACGTTTACTAGATAACGGTTACTAAATAGTGGTTACTAAACTACTGTTATTAAATAATGGTTACTAAAAACGGTTATTAAATAACGGTTACTAAATACCGGTTACTAAACAACGGTTTCTAAATAACGGTTATTAAATAACGGTTACTAAATTACTGCTATAACCGTTACTGGAAAATACTTATTTATCTCATCACTATAAGGCACACATCACACATTTAATAAAAAATTGGAGGAATTATTTCAGGAAGACTTTACGCAAATTTCTGCAATAAAAAATTTGATGAAAACTTTATTTCGATCGGCGAAAGTAAAAATGTAATTTTCGCGACGAGGATTCTAAATTTGACATTTGACGCTGCGCTACTGCAATATGTGTATCCTGTTCGCAATTAACTGTGACAACTCTTAAGAAATGCTGTCACGTAAATTTAATCGGGAACACGTTCACACTGTTTTATAATATACCATTTTAAAAATTGTACTGTGTGTTCCATCGTGGGTTTATGACGGTGACTAATGGTTCGTAATTGCCCCTCACAATTAACACCCCTTTTATGATTAAAAAAGTACGCCCTTATTTATTACATCCATTGTAACCATAATATTCGAGTGGATAAAAACAGAGAAAAATATATACTTATAATATTAATGCGGCTAGTTTAAGTAACATCGTTAACCACAAAAAAAAAACAATATTTTTTTTTAAATTGTGAAACAAGCAAAATCATTTAATTTAATTACAATTTGTGTAAAAAAGGGCCGAGTTTTTTTTTATTACTTACTAATCGTACCCGAACACGGTTACATAGCGTGGGCTATAGAACCATTTACGGTTACGCATTGATCGTCCGAACATGGTTATAACGAACAGAGGCAAGCGATTGCCTTGATTTTATATAATTATTTTATTTGGATAATTTTAGTAATACAAAACATTTAAAAGCACGATTCGATACGTTTAGCTATTAATAATAATTGTGGAATAATTTAAGCGGAACGAATTTCGCCCATTTTCCACCCTCGACACCATCCATTCTGTGCAAATGTTTCACGCAATTATTCATAATGAGCAATAATTAAAACCCGGTGTGTGTGAATTATTTAAAAAAAATGCGCTAATTTATAACATTAACCAGGCGCAATGTTGACTAAAAGGATATATCAACAATTTTATGGGAAATTATCATTAAAATCATAGATATAATATACAGGTGGATGGACGCCACTGTGCAGCAAAACGGTTATGGCAATGTAGTTCTAATAATTCTGAAAGTTCACAAATCATTTTGATGTGTCTAGAAGTAACCGACGAGAAGTTAGCCATGATTTTCGAAACTTGATTTTTAGAAGAACGAAATTTGCATGTTGTAATTTAAAAAATTCCGAAAAAATAGTGACTGCCGGAATTAGGTTCAAATTTCCAAAATGCATTCGTAAATATTGTATTTTTAACATACTGGAAAATTATCGACGTACCCCCACTGGAAACAAAATGTTAGCACTCGAAACTTGATTTTTAGAAAAACGAAATTTGCATGTTGTGATTTAAAAAATTCCAAAAAAAATAGCGACTGCCGGAATTAGGTTCAAATTCACAAAATGCATTTATAAATATTGTATTTTTGACATACTAGAAAATTATCGCCGTACCCCCACTGGAAACGAAATATCAACACTCGAAACTTGATTTTTAGAAAAACGAAATTTGCATGTTGTCATTTAAAAAAATCACAACTTTCTTAAAAAGTGATTCAAATTGAAAATATAAATAAATTGTGTTAAATCAATGATGCATTTACAAATTCGAAAGTTTATGGATTTTTACGAGCACCCTATATATATTTTCCACATTGTTAAACTTCACCAAAAGTTATATATTTGTGTAACTTCAATTTAAAAAAATCACAACTTTTTTAAAAAGTGATTAAAATTTAAAATATAAATAAATTTTGTTAAATCAATCATGCATCTACAAATTGGAAAGTTTCTGAAATTTTCTGAACACACTGTATATTTTTTCCACATTGTTAAACTTCACCAAAAATTTTATATTTTTGCAACTTCAATTTAAAAAATCACAACTTTTTTAAAAAGTGATTAAAATTGAAAATATAAATAAATTTTGTTAAATCAATGATGCATCTACAAATTAGAAAGTTTCTGGAATTTTCCGAGCACCCTGTATATTTTTTTTACGTTTCTTCGATTTTAACCAGCCGTGAATGTTTCTTGGTACTTTTTTTAAACTAAGTTTATACAACAAGTATAAAAGTTCGTAGTTTTATTGAAGAATAGTCAACGTCGCAGTTTTCTTTTCGTTTGATAAACATGTCCGTATTATCGCACAAACATTAAGTCCTGAGATAGAGACGGAATTGTTTTATTCGTCGGAAATTGGTCCCATAAGGCACCCCCGCCCATTCCAGGCCCATTTACCCTAATAACTGCGACCGTTCCAGATATTTATATCTGATCGAATATTATATCAAATAAATATGATTCATGCACTTATAACTTACGCTCGAAAATGGAATTCTATGACCTTTATATAATTATAATAATATAGGCAACATAATTTGCATAATTTGAGATTATATAACCTTCATATAGGCAATATAATTTGCATAATTATATTGCCTATATTTTATGAGTGGATTTGGAAATTTTGAAGGCAATTCCGCGAGTGATAATTTTTTTAGATTTGTTTTAATCGCGAGGTGCATTTTTCACAATTTCTGCAAATCAAGTTTCGAGTGTCGCTATTTTGTTTCCAGCCTAGTCATGCCAGTTATTTTCTAGGATGTCAAAAATACATTATTTGTGAGTGGATTTGGAAATTTTGAAGGCAATTCCGCAAGTGATAAATTTTTTAGATTTTTTTTAATCGCGAGGTGCATTTTTCACAATTTCTGCAAAACAAGTTTCGAGTGTTGCCATTTTGTTTCCAGCTTAGGGATGCCAGTTATTTTCCAGTATGTCAAAAATACCTTATTTGTGAGTGGATTTGGAAATTTTAAAGACAATTCCGCAAGTGATATATTTTTTAGAATTTTTTTAATCGCGAAATGCATATGTAACATTTTCTGCAATTCAATTTTCGAGTGTAGCCATTCTGTTTCCAACTGAGGGATGTCAATTATTTTCCAGTATGTCAAAAATACATCATTCGTAAGTGGATTTGGAAATTTTGAAGGCAATTCCGCGAGTGATAATTTTTTTAGAATTTTTTTAATTGCGAGATGCAAATTTCACAATTTCTGCAATTCAAGTTTCGAGTGTTGCCATTTTGTTACCAGCTTAGGGATGTCAATTATTTTTCAGTATGTCAAAAATACATTATTTGTGAGTGGATTTGGAAATTTTGAAGACAATTCTGCAAGTGATAATTTTTTTAGAATTTTTTTAATCGCGAGGTGCATTTTTCACAATTTCTGCAAGTCAAGTTTCGAGTGTTGCCATTTTGTTTCCAGCTTAGGAATGTTAATTATTTTTCAGTATGTCAAAAATACATTATTTAAGAGTGGATTTGGAAATTTTGAAGATAATTCCGCGAGTGATCATTTTTTTAGAATTTTTTTAATCTCGAGATGCATATTTCACATTTTCTGCAATTCAAGTTTCGAGTGTCGCCATTTTGTTTTCAGGTGAGGGATGTCAATCATTTTCCAATATGTCAAAAATACATTATTTGTGAGTGGATTTGGACATTTTTAAGGCAATTCCGCGAGTGATCATTTTTTAGAATTTTCTTCAATCGCGAGGTGCATTTTTCACAATTTTTGCAAATCAAGTTTCGAGTGTTGCCATTTTGTTTCCAGCTAAGGGATGTTAATTATTTTTCAGTATGTCAAAAATACATTATTTGTGAGTGGATTTGGAAATTTTGAAGACAATTCCGCAAGTGATAAATTTTTTAGAATTTTTTTAATCGCGAGGTGCATTTTTCACAATTTCTGCAAAACAAGTTTCGAGTGTTGCCATTTTGTTTCCAGCTTAGGGATGCCAGTTATTTTCCAGTATGTCAAAAATACCTTATTTGTGAGTGGATTTGGAAATTTTAAAGACAATTCCGCAAGTGATATATTTTTTAGAATTTTTTTAATCGCGAAATGCATATGTAACATTTTCTGCAATTCAATTTTCGAGTGTAGCCATTCTGTTTCCAGCTGAGGGATGTCAATTATTTTCCAGTATGTCAAAAATACATCATTCGTAAGTGGATTTGGAAATTTTGAAGGCAATTCCGCGAGTGATAATTTTTTTAGAATTTTTTTAATTGCGAGATGCAAATTTCACAATTTCTGCAATTCAAGTTTCGAGTGTTGCCATTTTGTTACCAGCTTAGGGATGTCAATTATTTTTCAGTATGTCAAAAATACATTATTTGTGAGTGGATTTGGAAATTTTGAAGACAATTCTGCAAGTGATAAATTTTTTAGAATTTTTTTAATCGCGAGGTGCATTTTTCACAATTTCTGCAAATCAAGTTTCGAGTGTTGCCATTTTGTTTCCAGCTTAGGAATGTTAATTATTTTTCAGTATGTCAAAAATACATTATTTAAGAGTGGATTTGGAAATTTTGAAGATAATTCCGCGAGTGATCATTTTTTTAGAATTTTTTTAATCTCGAGATGCATATTTCACATTTTCTGCAATTCAAGTTTCGAGTGTCGCCATTTTGTTTCCAGGTGAGGGATGTCAATCATTTTCCAATATGTCAAAAATACATTATTTGTGAGTGGATTTGGACATTTTTAAGGCAATTCCGCGAGTGATCATTTTTTAGAATTTTCTTCAATCGCGAGGTGCATTTTTCACAATTTCTGCAAATCAAGTTTCGAGTGTTGCCATTTTGTTTCCAGCTAAGGGATGTTAATTATTTTTCAGTATGTCAAAAATACATTATTTGTGAGTGGATTTGGAAATTTTGAAGACAATTCCGCAAGTGATAAATTTTTTAGAATTTTTTTAATCGCGAGGTGCATTTTTCACAATTTCTGCAAATCAAGTTTCGAGTGTCGCCATTTTGTGTCCAGATTAGGGATGCCAATTATTTTTCACTATGTCAAAAATACGTTATTTGTGAGTGGATCTGGAAATTTTGAAGACAATTCCCCGAGTGAGAATTTTTTTAATCTTAACGAACTAATTTCCTTGTATTCATATTTAAGGTAATAAAACTTATTTTTTTTTTTCACTTTTAAATTATGAATAAACATATTTACGGACTTATGCGGGGCTGCCTCGTATAAAAATTTAAAAGGTGGCAGCAATATTACCCTCGTTTCAACTCCGGAATTTTTTATGGATTGACGTCGAGCTTAAGCACCCGGTGTAATTCTTCATAATGCGCGGAGCCATTAACATACAATTTACATGGGAAAACTCCATCCAAAATTCAGGGCCCGCAATAAAAGTGTTACCTGTTGGCCTATAAAACGCGTTCCCTCGCAAAATATTTACCCATCCATCTTATATCGTATTTTAAAACATAAAAAAGTGAAATTTACTAAATTAAACTGAGTATTAGAGATGATTTGGAAATCTTTTTTTTTTTTGGGGTTCCGAATTAAATTTGTTTAAATGGTAGTTTAATGTATGCTGAGTTTATATTTGTTGCTAATTTTTTATGGGAGATGGCGCAAATTCATATTTTTTGAGATTTATCTCATGGCGATCTGAGTGTTGGAGATGATTTGGAATTTTTTTTTTCTGTGATAGAAGTTTGGTGTTTCAAATTAAACTTGTTTAAATAGTAATTTAATGTATGTTAAATCCATAATTGTTGCTAACTCTTTTATGGGAGATGGCGCAAATTGGTATATTTTGAGATTTATCCGATTGCGATCTGAGATTTGGGGTTGATTTCGATTCACAAAATTCTGTGTTTCGAGTTATGTTTCTTTCGATAAATCTACGACACGAATCAGGGTGATATGTAAGCGATCCTACCGACTGCGCCAAATACACAAACTTTGTTTTTTAAAATAATTCTTATTACAACTGCCGGAAACCGGCGCGGTTAAGCATAGAGAATTCAGACTATGATTAAATTATAATTATTACAATAATATTTTCCAAACACTTCATAATTTAAAGTGCAGGTGCTGACTGGGCAGATAAATGTATTTTAGAGTAATATAATATAACAATAATTAAAGAAACAGTTTTTGAAAATTCTTGCTGTTGTACTAATCGAAGAGATATCGATGTGCTCAAAAAACAAAATTTTACTTTTAATTGCGTTTTCGCCAAGTACAATCAATCCCATCAATAATAAATTGATTCATTCATCGCGTATCCATTTGATAATGGATTATTTGTTAGACTGGTGAGTTATTGTTGGTGATGTTTATAAACATACCGAATGTCGTGTGCAATTAATTTGCAGCTAATCGATGGTCATTAATAATTGAGCTAAGTTCACCGCCCATTAATCATTCAAACAAAAATCCATACTCGTACAATAACAATAGTGAAATAAATAATGGATGCGACTAAATTTTTTAAATTTTTCTTTTCATCTCAATAATAAATTCAAATCGATAATTGATACATGAAAAGGGACATATTTACCGCGCGGATCAAAGCTTTGCAAAATACACGCGCAACACAAAAAAAACCCTTTTATGTCCACCTTATCATCCTCGCAGCAATCCAGATTATTGTGCGGATTTTTTTTTTCGAAATTACGATTGTCCCCGCACGCAAATCCTTCAAGGGCTCTCTGGCGCTTAACTAGAAAACTTCTGCATAACAGTTTACCAAACACCAATTTAGCCACTTCCCCCGACTTCATCAATTTGCGACGTTCTGAAAGCGTTAATTATGTCCCCGTGGAGATTTTACGAAATCGATGTAATGCAATTTCATTCAGTCGCCGGTGATTGAAATTTAGTTTTAATCGCGTTTCCGTGACGGCGTTAAAGTCTCGAATTTACAGCCGCGGCCGTTATCGAATTTGCGAATTTGATAATTTCCCGAACGCTAAAAATTATTATCTAGCCGTCCGAAGGGATTTTTAAGGGGGGGGATGATTGATGTGATTGCGATTTAGAGATGACAAAAAAAAATAATTACAACTAGTAAATCTTTTTCTAGATACACACATGTAAATTCAATGAAATAAATTCTCCTAGAGAAAATTGTAGATTACAAATATGTATAGCTGTCTATAATTTATTCCTTTGATTTATTGTCAGTTCATGATTCATTCTAAAAAGTGCTGAGTGCATTTCGAAAAGTAATGAAATATAATCATCCCTTATTTATCGGGGCCATCCATCTGCAGCCCGTGTCTGCGTCAGGGCCAGGTGAAAAATTTAGTTCTGCTTTACACAGTACTCCATAAATAATGGAGACTTTACAACTCGTCCATCTTCTGAAACGGCCTTTAAATCTGCCATGGACAAGTTAATATCCGAAGAACTTAATTTGATTTATGGATTTTATTTGGAAATTATAAAATTGAATTAACGATGAAGAATTATTTCCTCAACAAAAAGTTTATATTTATATTTCTGCAATTTCCCACGATGGAACGATTTTCAATACGCAATTGCGTATTATCATTTTCGAAATTCGTTTATGCATTCAAAAGTTATGGAATTTTTAAGGAACAATGTCAGAATTTTTAACTTTATTGTCAAAAATGTACAATTTTTGCAATTTCCAATGATTTTTTAAAAATGATTTTCAATACTTTTTTGTAGGCAGGAGATATGGGCACAATTATATGTTTTGATTTTCAAAATTTGTTTACGCGTTCAAAAGTTATGGTATTTAAAAAAAAACAGTGACAGTATTTTTTATTTTATTGTCAAAAATGTGCAATTTCTGCAATTTCCAATGATTTTTAAAAAATGATTTTTAATACTTTTTCGTAGGCAGGAGATATGGGCACAATTATATGTTTTGATTTTAAAAAATTGTTTACGCGTTCAAAAGTTATGGCATTTAAAAAAACAGTGACAGTATTTTTTACTTTATTGTCAAAAATGTGCAATTTCCAATGATTTTTGAAAAATGATTTTTAATACTTTTTCGCAGGCAGGAGATATGGGCACAATTATATGTTTTGATTTTCAAAATTTGTTTACGCGTTCAAAAGTTATGGCATTTAAATAAACAGTGACAGTATTTTTTACTTTATTGTCAAAAATGTGCAATTTCCAATGATTTTTGAAAAATGATTTTTAATACTTTTTCGTAGGCAGGAGATATGGGCACAATTACATGTTTTGATTTTCAAAATTTGTTAACGGGTTCAAAAGTTATGGCATTTAAAAAAAAACAGTGACTGTATTTTTTACTTTATTGTCAAAAATGTGCAATTTCAGCAATTTCCAATAATTTTTTAAAAATGATTTTTAATACTTTTTTGCAGGCAGAAGATATGGGCACAATTATATGTTTTGATTTTCAAAATTTGTATACGCGTTCAATAGTTATGGCATTTAAAAAAAACAGTGACAGTATTTTTTACTTTATTGTCAAAATGTGCAATTTCTGCAATTTCCAATGATTTTTGAAAAATGATTTTTAATACTTTTTTGTAGGCAGGAGATATGGGCACAATTATATGTTTTTATTTTCAAAATTTGTTTACGCGTTCAAAAGTTATGGAAATTTTCTTCCCCTATTTAATTAACCAAAAATATAACCATTAACATTTCTCGTATTAAAATTTCGCCCAGACAAAACCTTCGGCGCTCACACACCTTACCACTACACCCAACTGCTATGTTCGCAATAAAACACCTGCAATCAATTAGTAAACTCATCAAATTAAAACGACTAATACGAGTGCCGCCAGCTAATTTAAAAGGCGCGCGCTGTTTACGCCGATCCGATTGTTTTATCTTGCGCTGCGATAGGCTACGTCATATGGCGTGATCGCGTGTTACGCTGTGATTGGCTGGTAAACGCTACGTCACATGGCGTGATCGAACGCAGCCAATCAGAACTGCCGCTTCGTGCCCGATGCATTTGCGCACGGCTCCCTTTTCCTCTTCGTCCGTGTTGTTCAGTGCGCGCATACTAGTGATTAGTTTTCTTAAATTTCCACCATATTTGTAATTCGTATCAATACGGAACACACTAAAACATTGGTGATAGACATTGTGCTTTTAAAGTGAATTTAAAAATATCGCGCAGAAATGCGTCGCCACCATCTCCCGATGAATTTTGACTTCTAAAAATAAAACATGGACACGGACGACTAGAAAAGGTTAGTGTTATATAGTGAATTGAAAAAAATCGCACAGAACACGACGCTACCATCTCCCGATGAATTTTGACTTGTAAAAACAAAACATGCCCAACTTTAAGCTAAACGTTTGTTATTGCCGATTCTTGCATTCGGATCGCTAATTGAATCGTCGTTGACGCCAAATGTAAATTCTGCATTTGATATATTCGATAATGAATTGGCCTTACGCATTAACAATTTGCTCGTCTCCGAGGGGGGGGGGGGGGGGGGGAGGTCGGGTGAAATATGGTCCTCGTCGATAGTTTAATTAATTTTGAATACAGCAGTTGTGTGCAGTCATCTGCAAATGGAATTACTAATTTCCAATTTGAATATTACGATTCACTCAATTAATTTCCATTATCGTTACCGCATCACCTTATATTTCAGAGTTATTGCATAATAACGCTTACGTACAACGAATCTTTGTTACTGAGCCGTTATACAATATAAAAGCAACATAACCTTTAAATTTTTGAGATATTTGACATTTTTTAAAATCTAGTGATTTTTCATAATTCACATTAAAATTAAACGGACTTTCAAGTAATGCGTTGTAATGATATTTCCGGTATTTATCTAATCTATTGTGCTCTTTTCAATGGAAATATTTTCAAGATTATACGACTTCCGGTTAAACCGGAAGTCGACATCAACTTCCTTATTTTAAATAGAATGCTATATTTTTTATTGCAAATTTGGATTCTAGATGAAATCCTGTGAAAAAATCATAAAGCAACATAACCTCCAAATTTAAGCGTTTTTGAGATATTTGACATTTTTTAAAAATCTAGTGATTTTTCATAATTCACTTTAAAATTATACGGATTTTCGAGTAATGCATTGTAATGATATTTTCGGCATTTATCTAATCGATTGTGCTCTTTTCAATGAAAATATGTTCAAGATTATACGACTTCCGGTTATACCGGAAGTCCACACCAACTTCCTTATTTTAAATAGAATGCTATACTTTTTATTGCAAATTTGGATTCCACATGAGATTCTGTGAAAAAATCATGCAGCAACATAACCTCCAAATTTAAGCGTTTTTGAGATATTTGACATTTTTTTTTAATCCAGTGATTTTTCATAATTTACATTAAAATTAAACGGACTTTCAATTAATGCATTGTAATGATATTTTCGGCATTTATCTAATCGATTGTGCTCTTTTCAATGGAAATATTTTCAAGATTATACAACTTCCGGTTAAACCGGAAGTCTACACCAACTTCCTTATTTCAAATAGAAAGCTATATTTTTTATTGGAAATTTGGATTCTACATGAAATTCTGCGAAAAAAATCATAAAGGGACATAACCTCCAAAATCAAGCGTTATCGAGATATTTGACATTTTTTTAAAATCTGGTGCTTCACTTTAAAAATACGTATCTCCGGACAAAAGACAATGGAAGGGTTGTAATGTTGTATATAGAAAGCCAATACGCGAGGGTTACCAGTGATGATTTATTTTTGGAATGATAAAATACAGTGTTCAAATTTTCGTACCAAATTGTTGGTTAACTCGAACTTGTCAAAGTTGTCGAATTATTAATAAATAAATGAATTAAAACTCGTGTATGGAATGGTAAACGCATTCTTTTTTTTTAGAGCAACCATGATTAATATTCGTGTTAAACTCGAAAGTTTATTTTCTTGTTTAAACAATGCACATATTTTCTAATTATAACTTTAGACTGAAGCGTAATTGAAAACGAAACATTTTCACATTACGTCGGAATTCAATTTGCAAACAGGCATTATGTGTTGGCTGTAGAAACTATTTAGCAAATAAACATACAATTTCTATTGCCTTTCCGTCACAACTCTCTCGGGGGCATTGTTCTGCATTTTTTTTTTGCAGATGTTTAACGTTTATTTTATGAGAGGAATAATTAGCTAGAAGGAATGTTGTGAATATTTAATCGAATTGAAGTTTATTTTTAATGTTTTACACGATTAAACCAATGATGCATAATATTAACTAGCGCAATTATTAAATTCTAATCGTAATTAAGAAATCTAAACAATTATAAATTGCAATTTCGGCAACTTGCCATTAACAAAAGTAAAGTAAATTAAAAGCTTCCTACATAACAAATTTTATAATTTGCTTCGTATTTTTAATATCTTCAGCAAATAATTCGCGTCCGGATTGAACGAGTTTATTTTTTTTTTATTAAACCTACCTACGCGTTTAATTTGATTAATTCAAAATTCAAATTGTAATGGCATCCAGCGTATTTAAAAAAATGCGCTCCGCATGTGAATTGACGAAAAATATGACGTTGGAGCGCGTTAAAACTGTGGAAACGTGCTGAATCGAACATAAATATTTGCGGTGTAATGTGCAAAAATTTTTATTGGGTCCGCGGGCTAATAGCCCCGCCGATTTCCATTAAAAGCTACGCACGTCACCCCTTTAAAAACGGGGTCCAATATTTAGATATGAGTATTGGATTTTTGATGGACACTACATACCGAGAGATTAGTTGCAAAAAAAAGTATTTAATTTTCATAATTACAAATTCCTCCATGACATGATACCAGTTAAAATTAGTGTCGTTCACACGTATACTCTTTCACGCGAGTTATAATCGCGTTCGTTCACACGTACACTCTTTCGCACGTTCTTGGAACGCTACGTTCCATCGCGCCTTCCTAATACAGGACGGGAAAGTAGCGTTCCAATCGTGTCGAGCAAAAGTGGACATAATTTTAGCCTCCGTTCTCGCTCCAAGCACGCGGTAAGAAGGTAATGCTGGAACTAATTCCGCGCGCCAAGAGGGTCGCGGTGTTCTCGCGTTCACACGCGCACTCCGTGGATTGGAACGAGCCGCTCCAGAGTGCGGGATTGCGCGTACGTGTGAATGCCACTATTGCTAATATCTTGAAGAGTTTCTAATTTCTATCTCTAAGTGCGACCTTAAGTGCGTCGTGCTTTTCCTTCAAATTAATCCAAATTGAAATAACTGCTGCGGTTAATTGAGTATTTGTGAGTAAATGTTATTAAAGCCTTCGAGGTACAAAACAAATTTACAGTATCAATTCTAAATCGTAAAAAAATCCGGTAATTAACCCTTAAACGCAAAAATAAAGGTTCGCGAAGAGGACGCGCCTAAATAACAATTCGTTGTGATTATAAAGTAATTGAAGTATATCCTGCGAAATTACTTTTTATGGACTTTAAAAGGTTACGAGAGGGACGAGCGCGAAAAAAAAGTTGGCGCCCCGGAGAAGAAAAACTTGTGGAAATTGTTGTGCTGTTATAAAGCGAATCGGAGTTTATGTTTATTAATATCCCCCCTTTTTTGTGTACCTCATTTTTCATTAGATGGGAATTCTTATATTTTTTTTCTACGTCGGGCAAAATCCTCCCGAAAAGCGCTCGAAACTTTCAACTTATCGGACTGCACTTGAAATCGCAGGGGGCGGGGGAGGCTATTAGTGGTAGTTGGGAGAAGTTCTGGGATTAGTCGGGCGATCGACAACTTTATTTAATTGGAAAGATGCGAATGGACTTTAGACGAATATTTCAAACTTTTATTCTCGGGTAAAAATCTTAAAAATTTGTAATGGAATGTTTGCAGATTATTAATAATTTACGAAGTGGTCTTTATTTTGAGCAAATTTGGAGAATTTTGAGTTTGTGGCAATTTTTTTTATATTTATTTCTTCAACTGGAAAAATGCGCAATTTCAAAGTTGCAATAAACACGTTCTCGGGTGAATATCTCAAAAATCAGCAATGGGGTGTCTGCAGATTATGATTAATTCATGAAGTAGGCTTTGTTTTGAGCAAATTTGGAGAATTTTGAGTTTGTGGCAATTGTTTTTATATTTATTTCTCCAACTGGAAAAATGCGCAATTTCAAAATTGCGATAAACATGTTCTCGGGTGAATATCTCAAAAATTAGCAATGGGGTGTCTGCAGATTATGATTAATTCATGAAGTAGGCTTTGTTTTGAGCAAATTTGGAGAATTTTGAGTTTGTGGCAATTGTTTTTATATTTATTTCTCCAACTGGAAAAATGCGCAATTTCAAAATTGCAATAAACACGTTCTCGGGTGAATATCTCAAAAATTAGCAATGGGGTGTTTGCAGATTATAATTAATTTATGAAGTAGACCTTATTTGAAGCAAATTTGGAGATTTTTAAGTTTGTGGCAATTGTTTTTATATTTATTTCTCCAACTGGAAAAATGCGCAATTTCAAAGTTGCAATAAACACGTTCTCGGGTGAATATCTCAAAAATTCGCAACGGGGTGTTTGCAGATTATGATTAATTTATGAAGTAGGCTTTGTTTCGAGCAAATTTGGAGAATTTTGAGTTTGTGGCAATTGTTTTTATATTTATTTCTCCAACTGGAAAAATGCGCAATTTCAAAATTGCAATAAACATGTTCTCGGGTGAATATCTCAAAAATTAGCAATGGGGTGTCTGCAGATTATGATTAATTCATGAAGTAGGCTTTGTTTTGAGCAAATTTGGAGAATTTTGAGTTTGTGGCAATTGTTTTTATATTTATTTCTCCAACTGGAAAAATGCGCAATTTCAAAATTGCAATAAACATGTTCTCGGGTGAATATCTCAAAAATTAGCAATGGGGTGTCTGCAGATTATGATTAATTCATGAAGTAGGCTTTGTTTTGAGCAAATTTGGAGAATTTTGAGTTTGTGGCAATTGTTTTTATATTTATTTCTCCAACTGGAAAAATGCGCAATTTCAAAATTGCAATAAACACGTTCTCGGGTGAATATCTCAAAAATTAGCAATGGGGTGTTTGCAGATTATAATTAATTTATGAAGTAGACTTTATTTGAAGCAAATTTGGAGATTTTTAAGTTTGTGGCAATTGTTTTTATATTTATTTCTCCAACTGGAAAAATGCGCAATTTCAAAGTTGCAATAAACACGTTCTCGGGTGAATATCTCAAAAATTAGCAATGGGGTGTTTGCAGATTATAATTAATTTATGAAGTAGACTTTATTTGAAGCAAATTTGGAGATTTTTAAGTTTGTGGCAATTGTTTTTATATTTATTTCTCCAACTGGAAAAATGCGGAATTTCAAAATTGCAATAAACACGTTCTCGGGTGAATATCTCAAAAATTAGCAATGGGGTGTTTGCAGATTATAATTAATTTATGAAGTAGACTTTATTTGAAGCAAATTTGGAGATTTTTAAGTTTGTGGCAATTGTTTTTATATTTATTTCTCCAACTGGAAAAATGCGCAATTTCAAAGTTGCAATAAACACGTTCTCGGGTGAATATCTCAAAAATTAGCAATGGGGTGTTTGCAGATTATAATTAATTTATGAAGTAGACTTTATTTGAAGCAAATTTGGAGATTTTTAAGTTTGTGGCAATTGTTTTTATATTTATTTCTCCAACTGGAAAAATGCGCAATTTCAAAATTGCAATAAACATGTTCTCGGGTGAATATCTCAAAAATTAGCAATGGGGTGTTTGCAGATTATAATTAATTTATGAAGTAGACTTTATTTGAAGCAAATTTGGAGATTTTTAAGTTTGTGGCAATTGTTTTTATATTTATTTCTCCAACTGGAAAAATGCGCAATTTCAAAATTGCAATAAACATGTTCTCGGGTGAATATCTCAAAAATTAGCAATGGGGTGTCTGCAGATTATGATTAATTCATGAAGTAGGCTTTGTTTTGAGCAAATTTGGAGAATTTTGAGTTTGTGGCAATTGTTTTTATATTTATTTCTCCAACTGGAAAAATGCGCAATTTCAAAGTTGCAATAAACACGTTCTCGGGTGAATATCTCAAAAATTAGCAATGGGGTGTTTGCAGATTATAATTAATTTATGAAGTAGACTTTATTTGAAGCAAATTTGGAGATTTTTAAGTTTGTGGCAATTGTTTTTATATTTATTTCTCCAACTGGAAAAATGCGCAATTTCAAAGTTGCAATAAACACGTTCTCGGGTGAATATCTCAAAAATTAGCAATGGGGTGTTTGCAGATTATAATTAATTTATGAAGTAGACTTTATTTGAAGCAAATTTGGAGATTTTTAAGTTTGTGGCAATTGTTTTTATATTTATTTCTCCAACTGGAAAAATGCGGAATTTCAAATTTGCAATAAACACGTTCTCGGGTGAATATCTCAAAAATTAGCAATGGGGTGTCAGCAGATTGTGATTAATTTATGAAGTAGGCTTTGTTTTGGGCAAATTTGGAGAATTTTGAGTTTGTGGCAATTGTTTTTGTATTTATTTCTTCAACTGGAAAATGCGCAATTTCAAAATTGCAATAAACATGTTCTCGGGTGAATATCTCAAAAATTAGCAATGGGGTGTTTGCAGATTATAATTAATTTATGAAGTAGACTTTATTTGAAGCAAATTTGGAGATTTTTAAGTTTGTGGCAATTGTTTTTATATTTATTTCTCCAACTGGAAAAATGCGCAATTTCAAAGTTGCAATAAACACGTTCTCGGGTGAATATCTCAAAAATTAGCAATGGGGTGTTTGCAGATTATAATTAATTTATGAAGTAGACTTTATTTGAAGCAAATTTGGAGATTTTTAAGTTTGTGGCAATTGTTTTTATATTTATTTCTCCAACTGGAAAAATGCGCAATTTCAAAGTTGCAATAAACACGTTCTCGGGTGAATATCTCAAAAATTAGCAATGGGGTGTTTGCAGATTATAATTAATTTATGAAGTAGACTTTATTTGAAGCAAATTTGGAGATTTTTAAGTTTGTGGCAATTGTTTTTATATTTATTTCTCCAACTGGAAAAATGCGGAATTTCAAATTTGCAATAAACACGTTCTCGGGTGAATATCTCAAAAATTAGCAATGGGGTGTCAGCAGATTGTGATTAATTTATGAAGTAGGCTTTGTTTTGGGCAAATTTGGAGAATTTTGAGTTTGTGGCAATTGTTTTTGTATTTATTTCTTCAACTGGAAAATGCGCAATTTCAAAGTTGCAATAAACGCGTTCTCGGGTGAATATCTCAAAAATCAGCAATGGGGTGTCTGCAGATTATGATTAATGCATGAAGTAGGCTTTGTTTTGAGCAAATTTGGAGAATTTTGAGTTTGCGGCAATTGTTTTTATATTTATTTCTTCAACTCGCACAGCAATTTGTATGTATTACCAATTAACTTTCTCTTTTCGCGTTCTTACGAGGCAATCGATCAATTTGAAATTGGACGTTAATCGAAATCAATTCTGGTGGAATTTAGTAACACAATATCTCGGCCATTTGGGCAGATCTGAGCGGGCGGCCTTTATTACATTTGGAAGTGGAGATGAATGCCTTGTTCCATTCCCGTTTCCGAGGAAGCCTCCTCCTAATTTCTCTGCGTTTCTTACACGCCAATCGAGACAATAACTTTAAATCGAATCAACGCATTGATTACGTCCCAGTCATCGAATGGAGATAACGAGGGTGTAAGGGTTCACAGTTAAGCATTTGAAATTGATATCGTCTACAAATTGGTTTTGGGGAAATTAATGCTGAGCGCTGCGTTAGTTTAATTAATTGCAGTGAAATTGGTTTTTGTCGAGAAATTAAGGAAGATTTGCGCAAAAATTGCATTTCCTGAAGAAACACTGTTTTTTAAAGACCTCAGAAAATGCACTTGCGTTTTTACAGGTCACTGTAAAGATCTCTTCTAGACCCTTGAGAAAATGCATTTGCGCAAGAACAAATGTCAATTGTAAACCAGCGACGCGTCGTCAAAGAAAACTTGAAAGTGTAAAAAATCGGAAAAATAAACTTTTTTTGTTAATCATTATAGACCATTCAAGTGTGTATTCGTTTTGCTTACAAGAACGAGAAAAATCGATCCATCACAACTTTGAGTAAATTGGGAATTTAGTGGTGCGATGGCCTGGCCACTGACTCTGTTCCTCCTATGACGCAATTGCAAAGTTTAGGTTTGAGCGTATTATTCTATATGAAAATCTATACGATATTTTTAACAAATTACATAAATAAAAAAATTCATAATCTATAACAAAAAAAAAAACGCAAAATACAGACAATATTTAATTTTGTTTGTGCTGGAGGTTTCTACTTCGTTATACATTTTAAATATTATAGTAAAACACCTTTAAAAGTTGTTTTTAATTTGTAGACTCATGGTTAATATAAATATTTATGAAACCATCAGATTTATAACATTGTGCAGAAATCCTTGTAATTAACTCCCCTGTAAACATGAGTTATGCAGTTCTAGCGACGCCAGAAATTGCCCTTCGAGCCAATATATTCGATGTAAACGCAATCACGCGTTCATTGTTCACGTAACTCGCTCGAAATCGGTAATATATTTAAACGTGTTTTAAAGTGTTTAAAGAAAATGAGGAACAAACATCCAGCAACAGCAACGATCTCGTCCGTGAAATGGAAATCCCAAAGGTAAATTAATTACGACACGGAATCGCAAGAATTTCGAGACGTCTTGTTGTGCATAAGGCAATTACCAGACGAGTGGGCGCTCCTCGTCGTCGGCTTATAAAGCGTAACAATGGTAGCAGCAAGAGAAGAGCATTAAATTCCGCCAAACCATAAGTTAACCAACCGCACTACTAAAGCATTCCGCACAGACGTAACACACCAACTAATAATCCACACTGTAATATATTCCGAGGAATTATAAACGAGTGGTCCTCAAACTATTTTTGGTGCAGACGATGGATCTTCATTACAATTTGTTATATTGAGTTTTAAGCGGGGTCTTGGTGGTGTAGTGGGTGGAGTGCTTACTTGCTCCATCCCAAGTCGAGTGGGTTCGATTCCCCAACCGGGTGGAACTTTTTTATGCCCGACAATATCCGGCCGGTTACGATTTGTCTTTTATTGTTAATTTTCCATTGAATTTCTAATACCAAAAAATTTAATACTTTTAAAGGAGGCTTGGTGGCGTAGTGGTTAGAGCGCTAGCGTCTACCTGTTCGATATTAGTGTAGTGGGTTCGATTTCCCGCCCGGGCGGAACTTTTTTATGACTGAGAAATATCCGTCTTTTACTGTTGATGTATTCAGATAAATAACACCCTAAAACATTAACAAAACAATTTCAAGTGTCTACGTAATCATCGGATATGCAGTGTTGCCAATGGAAATCGAATAAATACACACGTTTGAGAATCGCCGGGTAAACAATTTCGACGAGAATTAGATAAACGAGAGGAGTTATACCTTCGCGGTCGATTTTCACACCTAAATTTTCATAACAAATGCAAATGCAAATTTATTTCCGAGGACGCTCTAATCCGCTTATTTAACACTTGTTATTTATCGATATAGGCGAGTCGGAATTTTGGTGGATTTAATAATACCGGCGGGGGAGGGTGGAAAGACCACGCAATTCCTAATTACGTTTGTTCGCCTTTTCGGGGCGCGCATTTCAATTAAATTCCGGACGAGTCATTCTGCTCTTCCGGCCCGACTTTTAAGTAAATAATTTCCCGAATTTGCGCAATTATCCGGTTATTTATTAGGCCAACTCCTTTCGCGACGTTTCAATCCTCCTTTCCCAAACTGATTCGTATAATTAATATCTACTTTGGAACACAAATTTCCCTGGATGATAAAAAATAATAAAAAAACAATTGCCAAAAATTTGAAAGTTTCCAAAAGTACTCAGAATTGATCCTACTTTACGAATTGGTAAAAATCTGAAAACACCCCTTTATTAGATTTCGAGATATTCACCCCCAAACAGCGCCTGTTCTACTTTGGAACACTAATTTCAATGAATGATAAAAAATAATAAAAAAACAATTGCCAAAAATTTGAAAATTTCCAAAAGTACTCAGAATTGATCCTACTTTACGAATTGGTAATAATCTGAAAACACCCCTTTATTAGATTTCGAGATATTCACCCCCAAACAGCGTCTGTTCTACTTTGGAACACTAATTTCCATAAATGATGAAAAATAATAAAAAAACAATTGCCAAAAATTTGAAAATTTCCAAAAGTACTCAGAATTGATCCTACTTTACGAATTGGTAATAATCTGAAAACACCCCTTTATTAGATTTCGAGATATTCACCCCCAAACAGCGCCTGTTCTACTTTGGAACACTAATTTCCATGAATGATGAAAAATAATAAAAAAACAATTGCCAAAAATTTGAAAATTTCCAAAAGTACTCAGAATTGATCCTACTTTACGAATTGGTAAAAATCTGAAAACACCCCTTTATTAGATTTCGAGATATTCACCCCCAAACAGCGTCTGTTCTACTTTGGAACACTAATTTCCATAAATGATGAAAAATAATAAGAAAACAATTGCTAAAAATTTGAAAGTTTCCAAAAGCACTCAGAATTGATCCTACTTTACGAATTGGTAAAAATCTGAAAACACCCCGATTATTAGATTTCCAGATATTCACCCCCTAAACAGCGTCTGTTTTACTTTGGAACACCAATTTCAATGGATGATAAAAAATAATAAAAAAACAATTGCCAAAAATTTGAAAATTTCCAAAAGTACTCAGAACTGATCCTACTTTACGAATTGGTAAAAATCTGAAAACACCCCTTTATTAGATTTCGAGATATTCACCCCCAAACAGCGTCTGTTCTACTTTGGAACACTAATTTCAATGGATGATAAAAAATAATAAAAAAACAATTGCCAAAAAATTGAAACTTTCCGAAAGTACTCAGAATTGATCCTACTTTACGAATTGGTAATAATCTGAAAACACCCCTTTATTAGATTTCGGGATAATCACCCCCGAACACAATTTTTCATAATAATTTATGTTTTTCTCGATGGAATTCCAGTGCCATTAATTTCCCGTTGTAATATACGCCCAATATGAAATAGTTGTCCGCCGTCCGTGCAGTCCATAAATCTCCCCCAAAATTTCCGCGTCAATAACTCATTTAACGATTCCTTGCGAATACATCCTGGGGGCGCTTTAATTCGCCGAAAAAGTGCACCCTTATACCTTGAGGGCGACAGAATGCGCAGATAAAGGGTATATCGGTTGATTTATCGGAGACGTGAGAAGCATTTCCGAAACTAAAACCCGCACTGTGTACACTCATAGTCCTTTTAATCTGCACGAAGGTAATACTTTAATTCCTCAAATGTATAAAGTGGAAATGCAAATTTTAGAAGGACTGCCGGATTGTAATATGCTAATTAGGCGTTTTTATCTCTATCTCCCTCTATAATTTCCGCCCTTAAAATTGTAGATGTGCTGACCTAGCGTGTGCCCCAATAAAACTCGACGGGAGTTTTTAATTCGGATTTTATTTTTTATTTTTTTTTTATTGGGGTTTGTAGAGAATGTGGTTTAGGCACACCCGTTGTGATGATAATCGTCATGAAAGCGGAAAAACTGAAAAAATTCGTTTGTAAGAAATTTCCCAATGCAAAATTTTAGCACTTACATAATTTCTTTATTTTCTTAACATCTCCGAAATAAAAAAATATATTTATTCGGTGAGAAAAATAGCGCAGCCTTAATTATAAGCCATACAGGTCCACATCAATGCACCCTAATAACAAACAACCCTCGTTATACTCAAAGTGAGCAAAGGACGCCACTTGAGCGTGAAAAAAAAACAATCCGAAAGTTATAAAATTCGTTACGTTTTATGGATCGCTTTTCAGTCCACATAATTTATAAGGCGACGTAAATTGCTTTCGGCTCGGATTGATTATAAAATTAAATCCGCTGAATGAAGTGAGATCCGCACTGTCTTCGATGATGTCCGTTTTAGAAGATGAAATGTGTTCTGCCAACGGAAACGGTCTGTCCCCCCGTCAAAATGATATTTCAATTTACGTAAAAAATAGTTTCGATATCCAATGAATTCGCAAACCAAACTCAATTTAAAACTTTCCTCGATTATGCAAATGCGCCCTTTCTTAAAAATTATCGCGCGCTTCCGCCGACTTTCCGCCCGCTCCGTTTATTATTTATCTTCCGCCTGTCACGCTCACTTGCCTGCATGATAAAAGTTGGGCGTCGTCTGAACCGTTATTACCGGGAGATGAAAAGTTTACTAAAGCGCTTAAGGATAGTTTCCTGCGTACAATGTAGTTGAGAGGTGAGATCCCGTGTCGTGTTTGCGGTAAATCTTGCACAGATTACAAAAGACTTTTGCGGTCTTCGCCTCTCGTATTTTAGGAGACACAATGATGCATTTTCTATTATAAGGATTTCGCTTTTAAACGAAAGCGCAACGCGATAGAATTATTTTAATTGCGATCATTAATGCGGAACTAGAAATTTAATTGAAGGTAAAAATTTAACAAAACAACGGTTTTGATGGAAATTTCCGGAAAAACTAATAATAACCCATTTTCGGATTTTTCTTTTGTTTCATAGCTACATATGTCTGAAACATATCCTGAAAATTTGATTGAAATCCATTGAGGGATTTTCAGGAAATTTAAGAAAATTCAATTGATGGTACAAATTTAACAGAACAACGATTTTGATGAAAATTTCCGGAAAAACTAATAATAACCCATTTTCGGATTTTTCTTTTGTTTCATAGCTACATATGTCTGGAACATATCCTGAAAATTTGATTGAAATCCATTGAGGGATTTTCAGGAAAATTAATGAAATCTAACAAATCTGAAAAATCGTTTATTTTTAATTCTCAAACTGACATCCCAACTTTTTTTTGTTAGTTTGGCTAGCTGAAATTTTAAAATCGACTTTTTTCTAAAATTTGTTAAAACACTTTGCAATTATTCGATTTCATAAGTACTTTTGCAAATACCTCCCGCAAAATAACAATTAGCGATTATAAAATACATTCGGCATAATCCTCTCGCGGAGGATTAGTATCAACAGCGGAATCCCGAATTAATGCGCACACACAAACATAAAACGATACTCGCCCCGCATTCCATCCTGGAAATTATATTCGGAAGCCGTTAAAAATTCTCGAGCGATCGAGCGAACCGCGCGGCTTCCATTAACTCAAAAACTATTTCAGCTCCAAGTGCGCCATGAAAATTAATCAGACCTTCATCAACCGCATAAAAAAGGCGCAAACATCGCGCTCTTAAAATACTGCTGCAACGTCTGTGTTTACCATCAATTCATTAAAAGGTTTCTATACTTAAGTCTTAAGTGTCTTTGAGCGTAGCGGGCGAATTATGTTACAATAGAGGTTTTTCTAGTGAAAGTCTCAAATGTTGTAACTAATCATTATTTAGTAGTCTGTATTTAATAACTGTTATTTAGTAACCGTTATTTAATAACCGTTATTTAGTAACCGTTATTTAATAACCGTTATTTAGTAACCGTTATTTAGTAATCGGTATTTAATAACTGTAATGTAGTAAGCGTTATTTTGTAATTATTATTTAATAACGATTATTAAATTATATAACTTTAGTTACCGTTATTTAATGTTGGTTGGCTAAAGGTGTCCTCTAGTGAATTTTAGCAGTCTGTGTCTTAAGTATCTTTGGGCGTGTCCTCTACTTGCATATTGTAGCGAATTTTAACAATTTGGAAGTCTTTGAGCGTAGTGGTGGTATCGGGCTCTTCTGGTGAATTTTAACAGTTTGGGAGCGGGTCCAAATTTTAAGTCAACTAATTCGGTGAAGTTAAACAATAATTTTCAGTTTTATCAATTACGCGCAGCGACGGGAAAAGTTTTCAGAAAATTGCCCCCGATTTTCCACGTTTTCGGACCGACCGAATTGTCTTAAGCCCGCGTTAAATTATAAAATGCGCCCGTTTTAAAGTTTCTAACTTGCGTATCTTTTACACAACACATTGCACACCAACGGCAGCCACCATCATGAGTACAGCTGCTTGTGCTAATGATTGTGTCCTAATAATTGATGTAATTTATTACAGTTATATAATTAAATAGTGTTTTACAGAATGCAAAAAATACAATATTTCTGGATAAGGTTTGAAGCTAATTCTAGCGGTCACTATTTTTTTAGAATTTTTTTAATCACAAAATGTAAATTATATTTTTCCTTAAATTATGTTTCGAGTGTTGACATTTTGTTTCCAGTAGGGTTACGTCGATAATTTTCCAGTATGTCAAAAATACAATATTTATGAATGCATTTTGGAAATTTGAACCTAATTCCGGCAGTCACTATTTTTTTTGGATTTTTTAAATCACAACATGCAAATTTCGTTTTTCTATAAATCAAGTTTCGAGTGCTGCCATTTTGTTTCCAGTGGGGGTACATCGATCATTTTCCAGTATGTCAAAAATACAATATTTATGAATGCATTTTGGAAATTTGAACCTAATTCCGGCAGTCACTATTTTTTTGGAATTTTTTAAATCACAACATGCAAATTTCGTTTTTCTAAAAATCAAGTTTCGAGTGCTGCCATTTTGTTTCCCGTGGGGTACATCGATCATTTTCCAGTACATCAAAAATACAATATTTATGAATGCATTTTGGAAATTTGAACCTAATTGCGGCAGTCACTATTTTTTTGGAATTTTTTAAACTACAAAATGCAAATTTCGATTTTCTAAAAATCAAGTTTCGAGTGCTGCCATTTTGTTTCCAGTAGGGTTACGTCGACAATTTTCCAGTATGTCAAAAATACAATATTTATGAATGCATTTTGGAAATTTGAACCTAATTCCGGCAGTCACTATTTTTTTGGAATTTTTAAATCACAACATGCAAATTTCGTTTTTCTTAAAATCAAGTTTCCAGTGCTGCCATTTTGTTTCCAGTGGGGGTACGTCGATAATTTTACAGTATGTCAAAAATACAATACTTTTGAATATATTTTGGAAATTTGAACCTAATTCCGACAGTCACTATTTTTTTGGAATTTTTTAAATTACAACATGCAAATTTCGTTTTTCTAAAAATCAAGTTTCGAGTGCTGCCATTTTGTTTCCAGTGTAGGTACGTTGATCATTTTCCAGTATGTTAAAAATATACAATATTTATGAATGCATTTTGGAAATTTGAACCTAATTCCGGCAGTCACTTTTTTTTTGGATTTTTTAAATCACAACATGCAAATTTCGTTTTTCTATAAATCAAGTTTCGAGTGCTGCCATTTTGTTTCCAGTGGGGGTACGTCGATAATTTTCCAGTATGTCAAAAATACAATATTTATTAATGCATTTTGGAAATTTGAAGCTAATTCTGGGAGTCACTATTTTTTTTGAATTTTTTAAATTGAAGATGCAAAAATATAAAACCTTTGGTGAAGTTTAACAATGTGGAAAAAAATATACAGGGTGCTCGAAAAATTCCAGAAACTTTCAAATTTGTAGATGCATGATTGATTTAACACAATTTATTTATATTTTCAATTCGAATCACTTTTTAAGAAAGTTGTGATTTTTTCAAATTTAAGATGTAAATGTATAAAAATTGTTTGTCAACAAAATCTCTTTTTGAACTTGTTTAATTGCTTAACTTCCGGTCGCGTTATTTGAATTCGATGGCAAAATTAAGAGATTTTATCAAGTGTTGATTTTTATAAAGAAAATAATCAAGTGATCGTCCCGTGTGCATTAAAATGGAAGTGCTTTTAAAAATATTTGCTACTGATTCCGTAGCTTTAACAGAGTGCAATTTGGTGCACGGCTATAAATTCATCACTGGATGGAACAATTAGTAATGTTTTTCAGGAGAGCGCAGGCTGCGTCCATGTGCTCCATTATATTTATTGGAGTATAAATTGCCATTGGAATCTCATTCGCTCCTGCGGGTTTTACGTTTCTCTCTCTGTGTGTGTGTGTGGCAGATTTACTGGGTGTTACTTTCAATAGACCATTTAAAATATATTTCACCCTTTTTGTCCGCGCGATTTATTTTTCCTTCTCCATTCGAGAAACCGAAAATACGAGAGATTCTCCTTCGCATTGTAAGTTTTTTTTCCTTTCTAGAAAAGTATTAAAATCGAACTTGAGACGAAAACGAAATTATTTATAAGCAGGATTTTTTTTTGTGCTCAACTCACTAGGCCACCGCGGCCCCCATAAGTAGGATTGCGAGTGTGAATGCAATCTTGTCACGGATGTAAAGCTAGCCATAGATTATTTCTGAATATTTTCAGGATAAATCGATTGTTTTTACTTTAAAGTAAGAACACCGAACTGTCATGATAAAAAAATTTAATGATGACCTGGCAATGGTGTTACCATCAAATATTTCGCAATTAGTCATTCCCCGCTCTAACCATTATATTATAATATTCCCCGTAATTAAAAACTCCAAAGGCTGCTTTTTTGATGGATGCCCTTAAGTACAATTAGCTCGCAAAAGTTAAACCTTTCCGAAAGATAATCGGCGAGCGGAAATTGCCTACTTTTTAATCATTCATAATTTCGCGCTCACGTGTACCACAGACGCCATTTTTTTTTTCATTAATATTATAGAAATTACTTTCACACTTGTTGATACAAAAACAAAAATTTTCCCCATCACTAGATTTTGAATTAATGGCTCGAGAACAAAGCCAGAAGTTGGGCTCTTTTTCGCGTTTAAAAAAATATTAAAAGAATTACCGTATAGCTGAAACTCTAATATTACTCAAAAGAATCTATTCTTTATAATTATCCAAAAAATATAATTTACCTCAACACTATATTTCAAATTCATGGCTTTAGAACTGAGCCTATCAACATTCTGAAGTTGCGTTTTTTTTTTCACGTTAAAAAAAATATAAAAACAATTTCCGTAGAGTTGAAATTCTCCAATATTACTCAAAACACTATGTTCCTTATGATAATGCATAAAACCAAATTCACCCCTTCACTAGATTTTGAATTTATGGCACGAGAACTGAGCTTATCATCATTTCTGAAGTTGCGCTCTTTTCAGTGTTAAAAAAAATATAAAAACAATTGCAATATAGTTGACAAATTTTTTAAATCTTTACAAAACACCTACTTTTAAAACTAACTTAAATTTTTCAAAATCTGACAATTTTTCCGAGAATTATGAATTTTTAAAAATTAACGTTTTAATTTGTCGAACACTACAATAAAAAAAATCGAAAATAAAATAAATACTTATATGATAAAATTGTTAAAAATATTTAATACATTCGCAAGATATCTACCTTTAATATTAGTTAAAATTTTTGAAAATGTGTCAATTTTTCCGTGAGTTATGAATTTTTGAAAATTAAAGTTTTAATTTGTGGAACACTTCAATAAAAAAAAATCGAAAATAAAATAAATACTTATATGATAAAATTGTTTAAAATGTTTAATACATCCGCAAGATATCTACCTTTAAAAGCAATTAAAATTCTTGAAAATGTGTCAATTTTTCCGTGAGTTATTAATTTTTAAAAATTAAAGTTTTAATTTCTCGAACACTTCAATAAAAAAAATCGAAAATAAAATAAATACTTTTATGATAAAATTGTTAAAAATGTTTAATACATCCGCAAGATATCTACCTTTAAAAGCAATTAAAATTTTTGAAAATGTGTCAATTTTTCAGTGAGTTATGAATTTTTGAAAATTAAAGTTTTAATTTGTGGAACACTTCAACAAAAAAATCGAAAATAAAATAAATACTTATATGATAAAATTGTTAAAAATATTTAATACATCCGCAAGATATCTACCTTTAAAAGCAATTAAAATTCTTGAAAATGTGTCAATTTTTCCGTGAGTTATTAATTTTTAAAAATTAAAGTTTTAATTTCTCGAACACTTCAATAAAAAAAATCGAAAATAAAATAAATACTTTTATGATAAAATTGTTAAAAATGTTTAATACATCCGCAAGATATCTACCTTTAAAAATAATTAAAATTTTTGAAAATGTGTCAATTTTTCAGTGAGTTATGAATTTTTGAAAATTAAAGTTTTAATTTGTCAAACACTTTAATAAAAAAAATCGAAAATAAAATAAATACTTATATGATAAAATTGTTAAAAATGTTTAATACATCCGCAAGATATCTACCTTTAATGTTAATTAAAATTTTTGAAAATGTGTCAATTTTTTCGAGAGTTATGAATTTTTGAAAATTAAAGTTTTAATTTGTGGAACACTTCAATAAAAAAATCAAAAATAAAATAAATACTTATATGATAAAATTGTTTAAAATGTTTAATACATTCACAAGATGTCTACCTTTAAAAGTAATTAAAATTTTTGAAAATGTGTCAATTTTTCCGTGAGTTATGAATTTTTAAAAATTAAAATTTTCGTGATTCCACTCGAAGTACCATTATAAAATGACAATTTATGTATCGTTCGCTGGGATTATTTTGTTACGAAGAACTAAAGTCGATAATTCACTTCACAACAACGAATAAATCTGCAAGATGCATGGCGTGATTACATAATAATTTGGCTGTACGTTAGTTACTTCATAAAGGTTTTGGCCAGTACAGTAAGATAAATTGCGAGAGATAACTGGAGCGAAATTTACGATTATGTTCCAAAAATAATATTTATTTAATGAAAGAGAAATAATATTTTCTCATGGAAAAAATAATTCTCCAGTACAAAGAGCTTAAGTTAACATTGCTTTAAACTTTTACATTACTAAAGTCAAAACAGTCTCTTGCCACCTTGTTAAATTTTAATGTCAATAAATTGTTTTTCAAAGCCACCTTCGATTTTTAATTGAAATGGTTGATAAAACGAGTTTTTTGCAAATAACTTTTAATGCGTTAGGAATTGGGACAGGGTTGTTCTTAGGAAAAATGTTTGTTTTTAATTCCGCATGGAATGACATAAAAATATACAGGGGCTCCAATTTAAAATAAGAAAAATAAAGTGCTTCAAAGTTTGAAATGTTTGACACTAAACTTTGGACACCCTGTATGATTCATATCGATGAAACTTGGTTAACGGGACTATCAAACCTTATTTAATAAGTACCTTGTATGATTTTATTAACAAGGCACTATTTTTATTTTTTATTCATTTTTTAAACCAATAGTGCAAAACTGGTTTTTTTTTAGTTTTAATTTTTTTTGACGATATCCCTGAATCGATTTCAATAAAATTACAGGAGTATGTAGGCAACCATAAAAGGTACCCAAATAAGCAATAAAATACATAGCATGTAATTTAAAAAAATATATCGTCATGACGTCACGCTTTTTTGGGACACCCTGTATAATCAAAAATATTTTCCTGAAATGCATTTTAGGATGCACATTTATTCTGCAAAATATCAAAATTCCAACTTGATTAGTAAATGAGCTATAGAAGACGGGGAGGTGTAATGGAGGACCATGTATATAAAATTATTATCTAATTTATTTGCAATAAAGTAAGTAATGTTTATTAGATTATATTTTTTTACAATAATTCATTCAAAGATTACAATTTTAAATTATTATGCAATTTATTTACAATCAAGGGATTTTTATTGTATTTATTATTTTTATAATGAAAAAGATACCCTGTATAATTTAAACACGTTCCCAAATTATCTCCGAATTTAATATACGGATACGCACATACAACATTTATTACGGTTTAATCCATAAACAAGGGGACAATTCGCTTTGTCTTCTTTTATTTATTTTTTGCGCCGTATAAATAAAAAGTTAAATTATTCTCTTTCTTTCCTGCCTCTGGCGTAAAAAAAAGAAATGGACGAAATAATATCATATTCTTGACTTCAATAGTAAATAAATTCAATTGTTTTAATGGTATTAGCAATGTTGGGCTCTGCCAAACTGGCCATCGATCACGAGTTCCTTCAGCCGTTTTATTAGGAGCATTTGTTGCGAAACGGAGCGTCTTACGTTAGAGAATCATCGGCGCCACTCCGAGGCGCCATTAATTGTATTCGGCTAATGGTTATATACAGGGTGTCCCAAATTCAACGCCTCTGAATATTTTTTTTCTTGAACATGTAACTTTCAAAATTTTCAAAAAATCAAAAGTCGTTGTTAGGCCTAGTTTAGAATCGATATTTTTGGCAACGAATGTTAATATAATATTCAGTAAAAAAAAAAATCATTTTCGTTTAAATCATTTTTTAAAGGCTGAAAGACCTCTGGACAATAAAAGTGTTTCAATAAATGTATTGTCTCTCTCTCTCTCTCTCATTTTTTAACTTCACACAACATTCAGTCAACTGCAGCAAGCCAGATACATTCGCCCGAAAAGAATTTATAAATAATAAAACGTTCATTTTAAAAATGCACACAACCATCCGTACTTCTTCTCAATCACTTGATGATGTAACATCAAGGATGCACAGGTCGAACGAGAACCGATCGAGAGGGCCTCGCTGCATCCGAGAGCAAAACAAATGCTGATGCTGTTTACTTTTGCATGCGTACCAAATTGGTTTCTGTGCGTGGCGGATACAAAAGAATATTTTAAATATTTACAATGTCTGTCCCGATGAATAAACCAGAGGGGTAAATAATTTACGCTCGCTTCTCTCTCCTCGCGAACAATATCTACTTATTTGCCATTCCTTCTCAACTTTCCCTAACTGAGTGCGGCATTAGCACTTAACTGCGATATGAGACTTTGTGTGGATTACGGTATGGAATTAACAGAGTTGTTAGATAAAAATATATTCGAGCAGATTTATACACAACGTTAAAATTAAATAAGTTTAACTTGAATAAATGCAACTGTTTTTGACATATAGGTGAATGTCTCGTGAACCGTTGGAGATAATCAAAAAATGATTCCTAATTCTTATTCTCCGCCTTATCTAGATGCTAAATCAACAAAAAAACATTATTAGCTTCATTTGTTTTTTTGGCATATAGGTGAATATCTCGTAAACGGTTGAAGATAATGAAGAAATGATTTCAAATTCGTATTCTCAGCCTTACGGAGATGCTAATTCAACAAAAAAAAATTATTTCGTTCATTTGTTTTTTGGCATATTAGTGAATATCTCGTGAACGGTTGAAGATAATCAAAAAATTATTTCGAATTCTTATTCTCCGCCTTGTGAAAATGCGACTTCAACGAAAAAAAAAATTTAGTTCACTTGTTTTTTTGGCATATAGGTGCATATCTCGTGAACGGTTGAACGTAATCAAAAAATGATTTCAAGTTCGTATTTTCTACCTTATGGAGATGCGAATTTAAGAAAAAAACATTATTTGGTTAATTTGTTTTTTGGCATATAGGTGCATATCTCGTGAACGGTTGAAGATAATCATAAAATTATTTGAAATTCGCATTCTCCGCCTTGGGAAGATGCCAATTCAACAAAAAAAAACATCATTTGGTTCATTTGTTTTTTGGCATATAGATGAATATCTCGCGAACAGTTGAAGATAATCAAAAAGTAATTCAAAATTATTATTCTCCGCCTTAAGGAGATGCGAATTCAGCAAAAAAAATTATTTGGTGTTCATTTGTTTTTTGGCATATAGGTGCATATCTCGTGAACGGTTGAACGTAATCAAAAAATGATTTCAAGTTCGTATTTTCTACCTTATGGAGATGCGAATTCAAGAAAAAAACATTATTTGGTTATTTGTTTTTTGGCATATGGGTGCATATCTCGTGAAAGGTTGAAGATAATCATAAAATTATTTCAAATTCTAATTCTCCGCCTTGTAAAGATGCAAATTCAACAAAAAAAACATAATTTGGTTCATTTGTTTTTTGGCATATATGTGAATATCTCGTGTACGTTTAAAGATAATCAAAAATTGTTTTTAAATTCTCATTCTCCGCCTTAAGGAGATGCGAATTCAGCAAAAAAAATTATTTAGTGCATTTGTTTTTTTGACATATAGGTGAATATCTCGCGAGCGGTTGAAGATAATCAAAAAAATATTTTAAATTCTTATTCTCCGCCTTGTAAAAATGCGACTTTAACAAAAAAAATATATTTAGTTCACTTGTTTTTTGGCATATAGGTGCATATCTCGTGAACGGTTAAAGATAATTATAAAATTATTTCAAATTCTTATTCTCCGCCTTGTGAAGATGCAAATTCAACAAAAAACCCTTATTTGGTTCATTTGTTTTTTGGCATATAGGTGCATATCTCGTGAACGGTTGAACGTAATCAAAAAATGATTTTAAATTCGTATTTTTTACCATATGGAGATGCGAATCCAAGAAAAAAACATTATTTGGTTCATTTGTTTTTTGGCATATAGGTGCATATCTCGTGAACGGTTGAAGATAATTATAAAATTATTTCAAATTTTAATTCTCCGCCTTGTGAAGATGCTAATTCAACAAAAAAAAACATTATTTTACTCATTTATTTTTTTGGCATATAGATGAATATCTCGCGAACAGTGGAAGATAATCAAAAAGTAATTCAAAATTCTTATTCTCCGCGTTAAGGAGATGCGAATTCAACAAAAACACATTATTTGGTTCATTTGTTTTTTGACATATAGGTGCATATCTCGTGAACGGTTGAACGTAATCAAAAAATTATTTCAAATTCGTATTTTCTACCTTATGGAGATGTGAATTCAAGAAAAAAACATTATTTGGTTCCTTTGGTTTTTTGGCATATAGGTGAATATCTCGTGAACGGTTAAAGATAATCAAAAACTGTTTTCAAATTCTTATTCTCTTCCTTAAGGAGATACGAATTACGAAAATTATTTCAAATTCCAATTCTCCGCCTTGTGAAGATGCTAATTCAACAAAAACACATTATTTGGTTCATTTGTTTTTTGGCATATAGGTGAATATCTCGTGAACGGTTAAAGATAACCAAAAACTGTTTTCAAATTCTTATTTTCCGCCTTAAGGAGATACGAATTCAGCAAAAAAAAATATTTGGTGCATTTGTTTTTTTGACATATAGGTGAATATCTCGCGAGCGGTTGAAGATAATCAAAAAATGTTTTCGAATATGAATTCAATCTGAAAATTAAGGTTCTCAACCATGACATTCCGAAATGGAAGGAGAGACGTTCGTCGCAACGCAAACTCGTGTTCCAAATTAAATACCACCAACAGTTGGGGGGATGGTCAACCATAAATATGCCAGCATTTAATGGTATACGTTTTTTATTATGATTCCATGCAGCAGAACCGAATCGCAAAGTGCATTTATGGTCCCCGACAGATTTCAGATTTAAATTTCAGATTGAAACAACAAACAAACGAAAAAAAGCACTCGTGACATAATGCACTTTAAATCGACATTCGAAACGTATCGGATTTATGAGTATTGAAAAATGCTATGCATATTTTGAAATTTAAGCCCGGTGGAAAATGTATCTGCGGCCGATGCAAAACTAATTTATTGGAGCGTGAAAAAAAAATCATAAAAAAGTAATAAAAAAATTTACGCAAAATTTTATTGTTTGAAACCCTTAAGTAGACTCGTGTCTACACGTTTCTGTTAAGAAAAATATTATTGGACTTTGAAATATTGTCATTTTATAACTCGAGAAAAAAAATTATAGAAAAAGTTATGAAAAATTTTACCCAAAATATTATCATTTGAATCGCTTAATTATACTCTTAACTACACGTTGGTGTTAGATTCAAAATGCGCCAAAGAATGTTTTATTGGACTTTGAATTATTGTCATTTTATAACTTAAGAAAAAAATATATAAAAAAAGTTATAAACAATTTTACCCAAAATATTATCATTTAAATGGCTTAATTAGACCCTAATACACACGTTGGTGTTAAAAAAATAAATTCAAAATGCGCCAAAGAATGTTTTATTGGACTTTGAAATATTGACATTTTGTAACTCGAGAAAAAAAAATTATAAAAAAGTTGTAAAAAAATTTACCCAAAATATTATCATTTGAATCGCTTAATTATATTCTTATCTACAAATTGGTGTTAAAAAAAATAAATTGAAAATGCGCTCAATAATGTTTTACTGGACTTTGAAAACTTGTTATTTTATAAAACTGCACCTTTTGCTCAGTTAATATCTTGTAGTTTCCGAGATACCCATACTAAACATCGAAAAAAAAACTCACCCTGTATATGAAATAGCCATTCATGTGAATATTTGTGTCGATTTTCCTTGAAAATGATAATAAAAAGTTTATTTTATTTCACAATTTTTGTTTAATTTGTAATGTTTTTAATGTTTCATGTCTGCGGCCCACAAACTCAATCAGGTAAAAAGAAAATAACGAACGACCATTTTACAAAACATTGAATTAGTTTAAAATCGCTTAAAAAAACAATACAATAAAAATATGCGCTAGACTCAATCCTATTAACAAAATCAATGGATTTGCGTAGGATTCCAACGTGTGCACGAAAACAATTAAATAAATGAAGTTAAATTTTAAAAACGCAATCGGAAAATATATCGCTATTTCCTGATCAAACTCAAAAATTAAATATTTCTAAATGTAAAAGCGTAACTTTTAGGCCTTAAATATATAAGATTGAAAAATATGACTTTTATATAAAAGTTGTAAATATTTATCGACTCTATAATCGGAAAATATGTTTATGTATACAGGGTGTTCCATAACGGAGATTCAACACAAACTTATGTTTTTTTCTTTTTTTAATGGAACACAATATATATTTTTGCATTTTATGCACAGTTTTTAATCCCAATTAAACTGGCAATAATTTTTATTGGGTTAAATTCAACTGTTTCTGAGTTATTCTGGTTTTTAGGTTAGAAACAAGCAAATTTGGAATTTGAAGCGTTTGTATTTTTAAAAGATTAGAAACTAGTGAAAGTGTTTTGATATTTTATGTGGAATATAAACTAGAATCAATTTTGAGTAAGTTTAAAAATTTTCCACTCTCTAGCAATTGTTTTTATTTTTTTTTTAACGCTAAATTGCGCGACTTCTTAATGACATAAGGAGTAGTATCGTGCGATTATCTCGAAAACTAGTGAAGGGATACTTTGATATTTTATTGGTGATTTAAAGTAGAATCAATTTTGAGTAAATTTGAAAATTTTCCACTTTCTAGCAATTGTTTTTATTTTTTTTTAACGCTTGGAAAATTGCGCGACTTTTTAACGACATAAGGAATGATCTCGTGCGATTTTTTCAAAAACTAGTGAAGGGGTGTTTTAATATTTTATGGGTGATTTAAAGTAGAATTAATTTTGAGTAAATTTGAAAATTTTTCACTTTCTAGCAATTGTTTTTATATTTTTTTTAACGCTTGGAAAATTGCGCTACTTCTTAATGACATAAGGAATAATCTCGTGCGGTTATTTTAAAAACTAATGAAGGGATGTTTTGATATTTTATGAGTTATTTAAACTAGAATCAATTTTGAGTAAATTTAAAAATTTTCCACTCTCTAGCAATTGTTTTAATTTTTTTTTAACGCTCGGAAAATTGCGCGACTTCTTAATGACATAAGGAATAATCTCGTGCGGTTATTTCAAAAACTAGTGAAGGGGTGTTTTGATATTTTATGAGTTAATTAAAGTAGAAGCAATTTTGAGTAAATTTAAAAATTTTCCAGTTTTTAACAATTGTTTTTATATTTTTTTTAACGCTTGGAAAATTGCGCGACTACTTAACGACATAAGGAATAATCTCGTGCGGTTATTTCAAAAACTAGTGAAGGGATGTTTTGATATTTTATGGGTGATTTAAAGTAGAATCAATTTTAAGTAAGTTTGAAAATTTTCCAATTTCTAGCAATTGTTTTTATATTTTTTTTAACGCTCGGAAAATTGCGCGACGTCTTTGACATAAGGACTAATCTCGTGCGATTATTTTAAAAACTAGTGAAGGGATGTTTTGATATTTTATGAGTTATTCAAACTAGAATCAATTTTGAGTACATTTGAAAATTTTCCAATTTCTAGCAATTGTTTTTATATTTTTTTTAACGCTCGGAAAATTGCGCGACTTCTTAACGACATAAGGAATAATCTCGTGTGATTATTTTAAAAACTAGTGAAGGGATGTTTTGATATTTTATTAGTTATTTAAACTAGAATCAATTTTGAGTAAATCTGAAAAATTTTCCACTCTCTAGCAATTGTTTTTATATTTTTTTTAACGCTCGGAAAATTGCGCGACTTCTTAACGACATAAGGAATAATCTCGTGCGATTATCTCGAAAACTAGTGAAGGGGTATTTTGGTATTTTATGAGTTATTCAAACTACAATCAATTTTGAGTAAATTTGAAAATTTTCCAATTTCTAGCAATTGTTTTTATATTTTTTTTAACGCTCGGAAAATTGCGCGACGTCTTAATGACATAAGGACTAATCTTGTGCGATTATTTCAAAAACTAGTGAAAGGATGTTTTGATATTTTGTGAGTTATTTAAAGTAGAATCAATTTTGAGTAAATTTAAAAATTTTCCAATTTCTAGCAATTGTTTTTATATTTTTTTAACGCTCGAAAAATTGCGCGACTTTTTAATGGCATAAGGACTAATCTCGTGCGATTATTTCAAAAACTAGTGAAGGGATGTTTTGATATTTTATGAGTTATTCAAACTAGAATCAATTTTGAGTAAACTTGAAAATTTTCCAATTTCTAGCAATTGTTTTTATATTTTTTTTAACGCTCGGAAAATTGCGCGATTTCTTAACGACAAAAGGACTAATCTCGTGCGATTATTTCAAAAACTAATGAAAGGATGTTTTGATATTTTATAAGTTATTTAAACTAGAATCAATTTTGAGTAAATTTAAAAATTTTCCAATTTCTAGCAATTGTTTTTATATTTTTTTTAACGCTCGGAAAATTGCGCGACTTCTTAACGACATAAGGAATAATCTCGTGCGGTTATTTCAAAAACTAGTGAAGGGATGTTTTGATATTTTATGAGTAATTCAAACTGGAATCAATTTTGAGTAAATTTGAAAATTTTCCACTTTCTAGCGATTGTTTTTATATTTTTTTAACGCTCGGAAAATTGTGCGACTTCTTAACGACATAAGGAATAATCTCGTGCGATTATCTCAAAAACTAGTGAAGGGATGTTTTGATATTTTATGGGTGATTTAAACTAGAATCGATTTTGAGTAAATTTGAAAATTTTCCACTTTCTAGCAATTGTTTTTATATTTTTTTTAACGCTAGGAAAATTGTGCGACTTCTTAACGACATAAGGAATAATCACGTGCGATTATTTCAAAAACTAGTGAAGGGATGTTTTGATGTTTTATGAGTTATTTAAACTAAAATCAATTTTGAGTAAATTTGAAATTTTTTTAAACGCTATTTTAAATAATCAATTTAAGGAATTATTTTCTATTCATAACTCTCGTATAAAAATGTACATTTGTATTGTGTGCTGGCTGACGTTGAGAAACTTCCGGTAAATGTGTACACAATAAATTTGAATTCATAAATTCAGTAACACAAGATGTTCATTTCGCCCTGAAATAACAAGTTCGAAGAAGAAATTTAAACTTTTGCACCGCGTACGTACTCACGTGAGTATGTACACAAACTAGGAGCAAATCGAGTGTAATATGGAAATTTTCCGTTACAAAATACAGCTGCCACTCTTGAGTTTTTTAAATTATCCATACAACTTTATTATTTGGAATTGTAATATTTATTATCCAGTCGTTGACATTTTATTGCCAGGAAATTAATTATAGTATCTCTTTCGCATGTTGAAAATTTAAAGGTGTGAATTAGTAAATGTTTTATAAGAACATATTTCCTTATAAAAGTTGTTCCAATTTCCATAACCCATGCCACTTGACCCAAGTTGAAATTTGAAATTGTAAACTGAAGTGCGTGTGCGCCCTCTACCGGTGAGTTTTGGAAGTCGAGAGGGTGGGAATTAGGATAGGGTCGAGTGAGGTTTGGTGTCGTAGGAGAAACACTTACAAAATTATTATTACATTCCAAATATAAAGTAATATTAAGCGAACTTTACTTTCTTTGGCGCACATTGTATAAACATTAAACAATTTTTGATTCGTTTTTATTTGAATTATTCAAAAAAAAGTGAAAGCCTCAACAATTACTTATTCAAACAATTTGTGTCGCTCTTTAAAATTTCTTTAACCATGCGTAATTAATTTATTCTAATTTTTCTTTCACATTAAGCTTATTTACCGTTTTAGGCTGAATGTCGTAATTATTAATTAATTTTAATTAGGCGCATGCGATGATAAATTTTGTTTTATAATACGCCGAAAACACAACTAAAGCCATTGAAATGAAAATGTAATTAAAATTTTACGTTAATTATCACCGGATTTTCTTCAAGAATTTAATATAAAATCGACTAATTACAGTTTCTACTGACAAATTCATAATAGTCAGTAATAATAATCATCATTTATTCAAACGATAATTTTCAAAAATTCATAACTCACGGAAAAATTGACGCGTCTTCAAATATTTTAATTAATTTTTAAGTGAGTTTGTAATATTTCAAGTTCGCAGAAATTGTTTTTACATATTTTTTTTTTTTTTAAGGGAATGAAATCTAGCGATGGGGTATTTTGAGATCTTCATAGAATATTGTAACTTATATCTATGGGGCTTAAGTAGTTCCATGTGCAGCTGCCAAAAACCTGGGGGCTCCTCCGCAGTTCCACCCCCGGTAACGGCCCTCCCCCCCTGCAGGATTTATCGTGTAATTTTTTTTCTTATTATTCGTAATAGTTGAGGGGGGAAAGTCGGGCCTCCGTATTTACTCCTCCTTATTTACACCTCAAGTTTCGAGTTCGGGAAACTTTTCGAATTTTTGTCCGTAATTCCCCTTAATTATTTAACTTTAACACCCTCGCCGGAGCCATCCCCGAATAAAATATTGATCACCTTTAAAGTACCTACAGAAGTGACGAGCATTAAACGATACAGGGTGATCAAGTGTCGATTAATGTTTACGCTGAAAATTTAAGCAGTTTTTACTGTTTTTTATAATTAAAATCTTCTGCAACAAGTTGTCTCAAATTTATTTATTATTCATTGCATTTTTTTATATTTTGACGTGTGTAAATAAATTTGATTAATGAAGAGGATGGTTATGACCGTTTTTTTCATCTTTTGTTGAAAGATTGATTTATTTATTTTCATTTAATTTACAATTTACATCAAAAACATTGTTATTTTTTATAACATCAAAACTGGGCGGTTGCGCATATTTGCCAGCGAGGCTGTAATAAAATTCGGATCCGGGGCGCAAGATCCCCACTCGGGCGGAGGGTGTGCACAAAACACTTCCGCAATTTAATTCATACACAAATAATACTAAACTAGAATTGCGAGGGCGTGGGACGTGACCCGTGCATCCCTTTCGCGAATTTCCGAAAACTTTTCGAAAGCCCCCTCCGGGGATGATGCCGTAACATTTTTGACAACTCTTGGCTAATTCGCACGCAACGGTGTCTCGTTCATGCGGAATAGTTAGATATTCAGATTTAGGGTATAAGTTTATATGCATATTAAATAAGGTGTCTGACAGATATATAAACTGAATGGAACAGATGTTTGTAACTTTAATTTCCTACTGTTATTCTTGGAGGTACACTCTATCCACATTAAATAATTTAAATTTAACAATTCATTATGAAAAATTGCAAATATTCAAATGCACAATAATTTAATAATGATTAAATTGTTAATTGCGTGGTGCCTAAACAAATGCGTTCAACAAACAAACAATTAAATAAATCGTTACGGGGCTAAAACATAATTTTACAGCAATTACAAAATTTCGAGCAAATATACAGCGAGATGCATTCGATGGACATTGTTCATGAAATAATCAATTTTATTGACAGACACGTATGAATAAATTCGTGTGTTTGAAATAAAAGAGCGAATGGAATAACCAGACAATTTAATTAAAAGGTATAAAGCGTCCATAATATTTATTTGTAAAAATAAAATAAAATAAAATAACTAGAATTTGCAGGGACAATTTTAAAAATTCATAACTTTCGTCGTGGTAACGTTTTTTTGAAAAACCAAACTGTTTTAGCTTGTAAATAGATGCAAATATATCTGTTGACATTTTTAAAGCAATAACACAAGGGTTTCATTTTTTTTACATTTTTTTAATTTCAGCTAAAATCTAACCTCGCCGCAGGGACAATTTTGAAAATTCATAACTTTCGTCGTCTTAACATTTTTTTTTAATTTATATGTTTTAGCTAGTAGATAGAAGTAAAAGTCTCTGTTGGCATTTTTAAAGCAATTACGCAACGGTTTCATTTTTTTACAATTTTTTTAATTTCAGCTAAAATCTTAACCTCGCCGCAGGGACAACTTTGAAAATTCATAACTTTCGTTGTGTTGACATTTTTTTTTAAATTTATATGTTTTAGCTAGTAAATAGAAGTAGAAGTCTCTGTTGGCATTTTTGAAGCAATTACGCAACGGTTTCATTTTTTTACATTTTTTTTATTTTCAGCTAAAATCTAACCTCGCCGCAGGGACAACTTTGAAAATTCATAACTTTCGTTGTGTTGACATTTTTTTGAAAAATTTATATGTTTTAGCTAGTAAATAGAAGTGGAAGTCTCTGTTGGCATTTTTAAAGCAATTACGCAACGGTTTCATTTTTTTACATTTTTTTTAATTTCAGCTAAAATCTAACCTCGCCGCAGGGACAACTTTGAAAATTCATAACTTTCGTTGTGTTGACATTTTTTTGAAAAATTTATATGTTTTAGCTAGTAAATAGAAGCAGAAATCTCTGTTGGCATTTTTGAAGCAATTACGCAACGGTTTCATTTTTTTTTACATTTTTTTAATTTCAGCTAAAATCTAACCTCGCCGCAGGGACAATTTTGAAAATTCATAACTTTCGTCTTCTTAACATTTTTTTTTTAATTTATATGTTTTAGCTAGTAGATAGAAGTAAAAGTCTCTGTTGGCATTTTTAAAGCAATTACGCAACGGTTTCATTTTTTTACAATTTTTTTAATTTCAGCTAAAATCTTAACCTCGCCGCAGGGACAACTTTGAAAATTCATAACTTTCGTTGTGTTGACATTTTTTTGAAAAATGTATATGTTTTGCTAGTAAATAGAAACAGAAATCTCTGTTGGCATTTTTGAAGCAATTACGCAACGGTTTCATTTTTTACAATTTTTTTAATTTCAGCTAAAATCTTAACCTCGCCGCAGGGACAACTTTGAAAATTCATAACTTTCGTTGTGTTGACATTTTTTTGAAAAATTTATATGTTTTAGCTAGTAAATAGAAGCAGAAATCTCTGTTGGCATTTTTGAAGCAATTACGCAACGGTTTCATTTTTTACAATTTTTTTAATTTCAGCTAAAATCTTAACCTCGCCGCAGGGACAACTTTGAAAATTCATAACTTTCGTTGTGTTGACATTTTTTTGAAAAATGTATATGTTTTGCTAGTAAATAGAAACAGAAATCTCTGTTGGCATTTTTAAAGCAATTACGCAACGGTTTAATTTTTTTACAATTTTTTTAATTTCAGCTAAAATCTAACCTCGCCGCAGGGACAACTTTGAAAATTCATAACTTTCGTTGTGTTGACATTTTTTTGAAAAATGTATATGTTTTGCTAGTAAATAGAAACAGAAATCTCTGTTGGCATTTTTGAAGCAATTACGCAACGGTTTCATTTTTTACAATTTTTTTAATTTCAGCTAAAATCTTAACCTCGCCGCAGGGACAACTTTGAAAATTCATAACTTTCGTTGTGTTGACATTTTTTTGAAAAATTTATATGTTTTAGCTAGTAAATAGAAGCAGAAATCTCTGTTGGCATTTTTGAAGCAATTACGCAACGGTTTCATTTTTTTTTACATTTTTTTAATTTCAGCTAAAATCTAACCTCGCCGCAGGGACAATTTTGAAAATTCATTTTGAAAATTCATAACTTTCGTGTTCTTAACATTTTTTTTTTAATTTATATGTTTTAGCTAGTAGATAGAAGTAAAAGTCTCTGTTGGCATTTTTAAAGCAATTACGCAACGGTTTCATTTTCTTTACAATTTTTTTAATTTCAGCTAAAATCTTAACCTCGCCGCAGGGACAACTTTGAAAATTCATAACTTTCGTTGTGTTGACATTTTTTTGAAAAATGTATATGTTTTGCTAGTAAATAGAAGTAGAAGTCTCTGTTGGCATTTTTAAAGCAATTACGCAACGGTTTCATTTTTTACAATTTTTTTAATTTCAGCTAAAATCTTAACCTCGCCGCAGGGACAACTTTGAAAATTCATAACTTTCGTTGTGTTGACATTTTTTTGAAAAAAGTATATGTTTTGCTAGTAAATAGAAGTAGAAGTCTCTGTTGGCATTTTTAAAGCAATTACGCAACGGTTTCATTTTCTTTACAATTTTTTTTTAATTTCAGCTAAAATCTAACCTCGCCGCAGGGCCAACTTTGAAAATTCATAACTTTCGCTGTGTTCACATTTTTTTTTTTTAATTAAACTGTTTTAGCTAGTAAATAGATGCAAAATCTCTGTTAGCATTTGCGAAGAAATTTCAATTTTTTTTATTGTAAGTAAAATCTTAAAGATGCAATTTTTCTACTGCAATTTTTGTTTGGAGTCTCGCCATCTTGTTTCCAGCTGGGGTGCGACGGCTGTTTTTCTATTATTGCAAAAATACATTAATTCTGAGTGTATTTAAAGATTTTGAAGCCAATTCCTAGCGTGATAAATTTTTAAGAATTTTTTAAATCGTGAAATGCAATTTTTCCACTGCAATTCTTGTTTGGAGTCTCGCCATCTTGTTTCCAACTGGGGTGCGACGGTTGTTTTTTCATAATTGCAAAAATACATTCATTCTGAGTATATTTGGAGATTTTGAAGATAATTCCTGACGTGATAAATTTTTAAGAATTTTTCAAAGCGTGAGATGCAATTTTTCTACTGCAATTTTTGTTTGGAGTCTCGCCATTTTGTTTCCAGCTGGGGTGCGACGGTTGTTTTTTATTATTGCAAAAATACATTAATTCTGAGTGTATTTGGAGATTTTGAAGAAAATTCCCAGCGTGATAATTTTTTAAGAATTTTTCAAATCGTGAGATGCAATTTTTCCACTGCAATTCTTGTTTGGAGTCTCGCCATTTTGTTTCCAGCTGGGGTGCGACGGTTGTTTTTTTATTATTGCAAAAATACATTAATTCTGAGTATATTTGGAGATTTTAAAGATAATTCCTAGCGTGATAAATTTTTAAGAATTTTTCAAAGCGTGAGATGCAATTTTTCTACTGCAATTCTTATTTGGAGTCTCGCCATTTTATTTCCAGCTGGGGTGCGACGGTTGTTTTTTTATTATTGCAAAAATACATTAATTCTGAGTATATTTGGAGATTTTGAAGATAATTCCTAGCGTGATAAATTTTTAAGAATTTTTCAAATCGTGAGATGCAATTTTTCTATCGAATGTTTTGTTTGGAGTCTCGCCATTTTGTTTCCAGCTGGGGTGCGACGGTTGTTTTTTTATTATTGCAAAAATACATTAATTCTGAGTATATTTGGAGATTTTGAAGATAATTCCTAGCGTGATAAATTTTTAAGAATTTTTCAAATCGTGAGATGCAATTTTTCCACTGCAATTTTTGTTTGGAGTCTCGCCATCTTGTTTCCAGCTGGGGTGCGACGGTTGTTTTTTTATTATTGCAAAAATACATTAATTCTGAGTATATTTGGAGATTTTGAAGATAATTCCCAGCGTGATAATTTTTTAAGAATTTTTCAAATCGTGAGATGCAATTTTTCCACTGCAATTCTTGTTTGGAGTCTCGCCATTTTGTTTCCAGCTGAGGAGCGACGGTTGTTTTTTTATTATTGCAAAAATACATTAATTCTGAGTATATTTGGAGATTTTAAAGATAATTCCCAGCGTGATAAATTTTTAAGAATTTTTCAAATCGTGAGATGCAATTTTTCTACTGCAATTTTTGTTTGGAGTCTCGCCATTTTGTTTCCAGCTGGGGCGCGAGAGTTGTTTTTTTATTATTGCAAAAATACATTAATTCTGAGTATATTTGGAGATTTTGCAGATAATTCCTAGCGTGATACATGTTTAAGAATTTTTCAAATCGTGAGATGCAATTTTTCTACTGCAATTTTTGTTTGGAGTCTCGCCATTTTGTTTCCAGCTAAGGTGCGACGGTTGTTTTTTTATTATTGCAAAAATACATTAATTCTGAGTATATTTGGAGATTTTGAAGATAATTCCTAGCGTGATGAATTTTTAAGAATTTTTCAAATCGTGAGATGCAATTTTTCTACCGCAATTCTTGTTTGGAGTCTCGTCATCTTGTTTCCAGCTGGGGTGCGAGGGTTGTTTTTTTATTATTGCAAAAATACTTCAATTCTAAGTGTATTTGGAGATTTTGACGATAATTCCTAGCGTGATAATTTTTTAAGAATTTTTCAAATCGCGAGATGCAATTTTTCTACAGCAATTTTTGTTTGGAGTCTCGCCATTTTGTTTTCAGCTGAGGTGCGACGGTTGTTTTTTTATTATTACAAAAATACATTAATTCTGAGTATATTTGGAGATTTTGAAGCCAATTCCTAGCGTGATAAATTTTTAAGAATTTTTCAAATCGTGAGATGCAATTTTTCCACTGCAATTCTTGTTTGGAGTCTCGCCATTTTGTTTCCAGCTGAGGTGCGACGGTTGTTTTTTATTATTGCAAAAATACTTCAATTCTAAGTGTATTTGGAGATTTTGACGATAATTCCTAGCGTGATAATTTTTTAAGAATTTTTCAAATCGCGAGATGCAATTTTTCTACAGCAATTTTTGTTTGGAGTCTCGCCATTTTGTTTTCAGCTGGGGTGCGACGGTTGTTTTTTTATTATTGCAAAAATACATTAATTCTGAGTATATTTAGAGATTTTGAAGCCAATTCCAAGCGTGATAAAGTTTTAAGAATTTTTCAAATCATGAGATGTAATTTTTCCACCGCAATTCTTGTTTGGAGTCTCGCCATTTTGTTTCCAGCTGGGGTGCGACGATTGTTTTTTTATTATAGCAAAAATACATTCATTCTGAGTATATTTGGAGATTTTGAAGCGAATTCCTAGCGTGATAAATTTTTAAGAATTTTTCAAATCGTGAGATGCAATTTTTCCACTGCAATTGTAGTTTCGAGTCTCGCCATTTTGTTTCCAGCTGGGGTGCGACTGTTGTTTTTTTATTATTGCAAAAATACATGAATTCTAAGTGTATTAGGAGATTTTGAAGCCAATTCCAAGCGTAATAAAGTTTTAAGAATTTTTCGAATCGTGAGATGCAATTTTTCTATCGCAATTTTTGTTTGGAGTCTCGCCATTTTGTTTCCAGCTGGGGTGCGACGGTTGTTTTTTTATTATTGCAAAAATACATTAATTCTGAGTGTATTTAGAGATTTTGAAGCCAATTCCAAGCGTGATAAAGTTTTAAGAATTTTTCAAATCATGAGATGTAATTTTTCCACCGCAATTCTTGTTTGGAGTCTCGCCATTTTGTTTCCAGCAGGGGTGCGACGGTTGTTTTTTTATTATAGCAAAAATACTTCAATTCTAAGTGTATTTAGAGATTTTGAAGATAATTCCAAGCGTGATGAAATTTTAGGAATTTTTCAAATCGTGAGATGCAATTTTTCTACGAATTTCTATGAAGAAATTTGCATTCATTTCTGGTGAATGCGCCGGGAAATCCGTGGTGAATTTATTGTTGATTCTGTAGTAGTGTAAAAAAACCTAACATTCGGTGCTTTTACAATTAATAGCAACAAAGTGTGTGTCAATTTCACACGGTTATTAATTTCGGGTGTACCGAGCGTGCAGTGCCGATTAAACTCGCCCTGTTTAACTTTACAGGTTTTGCGGTGAACTTGCGTCTGGTGAATGATGTGTGTGGCTTTAATTAAATTTATTTTGTGTATTATTCGAATTTCAAATCCGAAATTCCCACGGATGAAACGTTGTTCAACTCGCGTTTGAAAATAAATCACTCAAGCTAATTCTTCGCAAACAACAAAGATAATTTTTGCGGATCCTCCTCCGGCGTATTTTCGTTCCGGTGCAATGGTTCGAATTTATTATGTTCCTTTGAAGCTCTTTACCGGCGGTTGCGTAAAGTAAATTTCTTAAAGGTAAAATAATCGTAATTAAATCAAATATACCTTTTCATCTGGTCGTTAAATTAAGCTTTTAATTCTGATTTTAGATCATTAGAATGGTGATTTCAGAATGAAAAAGAAAACCGTATTTCTCAATTTTTCTATTTCGCAAATCTTCGATCGTCCCTGCGTTCTACTGTAATGATGAGGATATCGCTGGAAATTGAATTCTGCTTGTATCTCATATTACGAAATGCTCTCAGTGAATATTGCCGAGTTGGACATTATTCGACGACTGTCACTTAATACGGGGATTGTTAGTTACACAAAAATCAATACAGTAATTCCGAGCTTTAATGGCAAAAGGATGATGAGAGCTGAAAATTCTTTACGCTACGCAGATGATCCAATAAATTGCATTTGTTGTATACAGGGTGTTCCAAAATGAATACAACGTATTAGTAACTTTTTTTATTATTATTGATAATAATAAAAAAATAAGCACATGAATAGATTCTACACTACGCTGCGCGAGGGTGGAAATTATTAATTTTCATAATGTTCGAGGTGCGGTGATCCGAATTTTATTTTTTCATTAATTAGTACGGTTAATGTGGAATCCATTAATGTGCTTATATATTTTACGGAGATGCGCGAAATTTTAAAAATTTTGCAAATATTAGGACTCGCGCGTATTCTTTGCGCGAGGGAGGAAATTACTTATTTTCGCAGTGTTCAGGATGCGGTGATACGAATTTTATTTTTTTATAAGTTGGCATGGTTAATGTGCAAACTATTCATGTGCTTATATTTTTTATGGCGACATGCGAACTTATAGAAATTTTCCATTTGTTGGAACTCTGCGCGAATTCGGGGCGAGAGGGTGGAAATTAATTATTTTTAAAATGTTCGGGGGGCGGTGGTCTGAATTTTAATTTTTTATAAGTTGGCATAATTAACGTGCAAACTATTCATATGCTTATATTTTTTATGGCGATTATCGAATAAAATATTTATGGTGTATATCAAAACCATAGCAACGATAACAGAAATAATAAAATTTGAATATTTTCCGTACCATCACGTTCTCGATGATTTTTTTTTTAATTCCGGCGCGACCCTTATTTAAATGTGCAAATAAGTTAACTTCGTGCCGGTGCCCTTTCGGCCCCAATACCGACAAACCGCACTTTAAAGAGATTAGAGTTGCTAATCCGAACCGAGCTACATTATTATTAATGTAGTGGTTAAACTGCAGCAGGATGGAAAAGGACGGACGTATATACGTTAAAGCCGCACCCTGTATGCATTAAAACTTACAACAGAAAGGTTCCCTGTAATTGAATTGAATATTTCATAACGGAATAAATTTATAATGATTTTAATTTTGAGAAAGTTTAAAATTTTCTATTAAATGCCGATTGTGAATAGTTAATAAATTTAGGTATTTGTACGGTTGCAGTGTATCGTAAATAATGTAAAAGTATGTAAAATCAATTCAAAGCGAACTTTTGTGTAATCTGCATAGAAAGTAAATTCGTACCAGTGCCGGAAAAAAAAAATTAATAATTCATGAGAGTTGTTTGTTAAACACTTCCTAAGCAGCCTCCTCCTGTAATAATGGAATACTAATGAGTTAATTTAAATATATTTCGATTTTAGGGGGGAATATGAACTCTCTACGATGATACAATTTTCAACCCTTGATATTAAGAAGTAGGCTATAATCTTGAGTGATTATCTCGAAATCCAGTAAAGGGGTGTTTTTAGGTTTTCCTTGAATTATGAAGCTGAATGTGTTTTGAGTAAATTTTGAAAGTTTCAAACCGATTGCAATTGTTTTTATATTTTTTCAATGCATCAGAACGCGAGCAACTCGTGCATGAACATAAGTTATAGTCTTGAGTGATTATCTCGAAATCTAGTTAAGGGGTGTTTTTCGGTTTTCATTGAATTATCAAGCTAAATGTGTTTTAAGTAAATTTTGAAAGTTTCAAGCCGATGGCAATTGTTTTTATATTTTTTCAACGCATCGGAACGCGAGCAACTCGTGCATGAACATAAGTTACAGTTTTGAGTGATTATCTCGAAATCTAGTGAAGGGGTGTTTTTCGGTTTTCCTTGAATTATCAAGCTGCATGTGTTTTGAGTAAATCTTGAAAGTTTCAAGCCGATGGCAATTGTTTTCATATTTTTTCAACGCATCGGAACGCGAGCAACTCGTGCTTGACCATAAGTTAGTCTTGAGGGATTATCTCGAAATCTAGTCAAGGGGTGTTTTCCGGTTTTCATTGACTTATCAAGCTGAATGTGTTTTAAGTAAATTTTGAAAGTTTCAAACCGATAGCAATTGTTTTTATATTTTTTCAACGCATCGGAACGCGAGCAACTCATGCATGAACATAAGTTACAGTCTTGAGTGATTATCTCGAAATCTAGTGAAGGGGTGTTTTTGGGTTTTCGTTGAATTATCAAGCAGAATGTGTTTTGAGTAAATTTTGAAAGTTTCAAGCCGATGGCAATTGTTTTTATATTTTTTCAACGCATCGGAACGCGAGCAACTCATGCATGAACATAAGTTACAGTCTTGAGTGATTATCTCGAAATCTAGTGAAGGGGTGTTTTTCGGTTTTCGTTGAATTATCAAGCTGAATGTGTTTTGAATAAATTTTGAAAGTTTCAAGCCGATCGCAATTGTTTTTATATTTTTTCAACGCATCGGAACGCGAGCAACTCATGCATGAACATAAGTTACAGTCTTGAGTGATTATCTCGAAATCTAGTGAAGGGGTGTTTTTCGGTTTCCCTTAAATTATCAAGCTGAATGTGTTTTGAGTAAATTTTGAAAATTTCAAGCCGATGGCAATTGTTTTTATATTTTTTCAACGCATCCGACAGTGAGCAACTCGTGCATGAACATAAGTTATAGTCTTGAGTGATTATCTCGAAATCTAATGAAGGGGTGTTTTTCGCTTTTCCTTGAATTATCAAGCTGAATGTATTTTGAGTAAATTTTGAAAGTTTCAAGCCGATGGCAATTGTTTTTATATTTTTTCAACGCATCCGACAGTGAGCAACTCGTGCATGAACATAAGTTATAGTCTTGAGTGATTATCTCGAAATCTAGTGAAGGGGTGTTTTTCGGTTTTCCTTGAGTTATCAAGCTGAATGTGTTTTGAGTAAATTTTGAAAGTTTCAAGCCGATGGCAATTGTTTTTATATTTTTTCAACGCATCGTAACGCGAGCAACTCATGCATGAACATAAGTTACAGTCTTGAGTGATTATCTCGAAATCTAGTGAAGGGGTGTTTTTCGGTTTTCCTCGAATTATCAAGCTGAATGTGTTTTGAGTAAATTTTGAAAGTTTCAAGCCGATTGCAATTGTTTTTATATTTTTTCAACGCATCGGAACGCGAGCAACTCGTGCATGAACATAAGTTACAGTCTTGAGGGATTATCTCGAAAACTAGTGAAGGGGTGTTTTTCGGTTGTCCTTGAATTATCAAGCTGAATGTGTTTTGAGTAAATTTTGAAAGTTTCAACCCGATGGCAATTGTTTTTATATTTTTTCAACGCATCGGAACGCGAGCAACTCATGCATGAACATAAGTTACAGTCTTGAGTGATTATCTCGAAATCTAGTGAAGGGGTGTTTTTCGGTTTTCCTTAAATTATCAAGCTGGATGTGTTTTGAGTAAATTTTGAAAGTTTCAAGCCGATGGCAATTGTTTTTATATTTTTTCAACGCATCGGAACGCGAGCAACTCATGCATGAACATAAGTTACAGTCTTGAGGGATTATCTCGAAATCTAGTGAAGGGGTGTTTTTCGGTTTTCGTTGAATTATCAAGCTGAATGTGTTTTGAGTAAATTTTGAAAGTTTCAAGCCGATGGCAATTGTTTTTATATTTTTTTCAACGAGATATTGCTACTCTTCATTCTGCGTTAATTTAATCTGCAGTTTGTTTATACTGTACACTGCAAGTTTAACGTGCAGAATTTGTTGGCAAAAGTTAAGGGAAACAGTAATTCGATCCCTAGCCCCCAGGGCCCTGGAATTAGAGCCGTCGCCATTATTTATTGGAGCAATACGTCTCGCGGTTTTACTGCTGCGAAATATAATGTAATGCATGGAATTATGTACGAGCCCACAATCCCGCATTTCTAGAACTGATGGCAGATATTTCACACACACATACACCCATAAAAAAACATTACAATAATCTGCTTGTTCCGAGGAAGAATTTATTAAATTTCACGCCAACGATAAAGATCCAAACGAAGAGAAAGTAACGTTTGGGGGTTTTCATAGAAAAATATCATTAATTTTATTACCCTTTGTAATAATTGGAAAATATGATTTTATCCATTGCATTTTCCTTAAATGGTCATTACTTAGATAAATAAAAGAAATCACCACTAAAAACCATCTAGAAGCCTCTTTCACATCCGCAGTAAAAGACTTTTTGGTCGAAAGTTAACATTTCTTTGATGGTAATTAATGAATGCGCGGGCACGTCGCCGGGGACTGCATAAATCAATCAGCCGGTCTCACTTAATTTATCTAATTGGAGGCAATTAAAAAACTTCCCCTTTTCGACTCCCATCGAAACTCCCCTTTTAATTAAATATTTACGCGACGGAATTTTGCATAATACCTAAATTAATTCGTCCGCAAACGAGACCGAATTCAATTTGGAACGCTTTACTCGATGGCAATTCGATGTGAAATATTGAATTTCCCGAGAAATAAAGAAATGATTGTCTAGCTATAAACTTGCAAAATTGTCTCTGCGGTGGGAAGATTTTTGTTTGAATTAAAAAATTAAAAAATTAAATTTAAAATTTAAAAAATAGTGATGTGGCCATCATGTTACTTTCTCCGACTTGACGGTATCATTTATATTTACACTTTCATGGTTTATTTTCTATTTAAATCATATTTTAAATGTATATCGAGCGTTGTGTAAACTCGGATGAAACTGACGTTTAAAACGTCAAAATTATGAAAGAAGGAAAAATTATACTTCAAATTCAAAAACTCAGTTTACTCAAAAGCTAAAGGGATTTCGAAAAAAACCTATTCTTTACAAGTTGTTCATTTTAGCATTCTCTACAATTATTATTAATATAAATTTGCTGTAACTGTTATCGTTTTATTATAATTTATTATAAACCAAAAATTTTTAAAAAATAATAAATTTTTTTCTCGAATAAAAATTTTTTCAAGCAAAATATGTTCGTTTCTTTGTTGTCTTCAAAGTTTGTTTAAATGTTTTTGTGATATTTTGCATATTTAAGAAAATATTGGCAAAACACAAAAAACAGTTAAGGTAAACGCCCACTTCCGGTGTACGAAATTTTACCAAAAGCTTTTCAGTTCTTCAGATTATCAAATAAGACGTATGTTAAAAGTTTCATATCAATTTCTCTATTAGTTTTTGACATACAGACGTTGCAGAGATTTTTTGAGATGATTTTTCTTTTTAATAATAAACAGATAATTACGTACTTTTATTTTTAGAAAAATAAAATCATCAAATAGTAAACAATTTTACGCAATATTTTATTGTTGTTTATGCTGGATCGTACATTTTATATACAAATTTCTTAAATCGACTTTTTCTCTGCATTTTTTTAAACGTTAAAATAATCACTAATAAAATCCGAACACAATTCGTATCTTGTTTTCCACACCACCGCAGCAACTAGCGCAATTTATGGGCCTTACGTGACCGACCCTATCTATTTTTTACTAAGGGGTTTTCATTCCGCCCGCCTCTTCTCAAGCACCCTATAAAACTTTAACAGCGGCCGGCTAATCATGAAATAGTAGTTGCGTTAAATTAACATTTAAGAATAAATTGTTCACAATTGTCACAGAAACGTTATTAAGCAAATTTGAGAAGTTTCAAGTTGATAGCAATTGTTTTTATATTTTTTTTAAAGTCTCTAAAATTATTACATTTTTACTTTCTCCGTTACGAAGTACGAGAAAGTATTGTGATCGTGATTTTTTTTTCAAAATTTTTTTTTACGGAAATATCCGTTTTGGGGTCCCTAGATGCTATTTCGACAATTTCTGGAAAAAAAATGTTTGTGTCTGTGTGTGTGCGTGTGTGTGTGTCTGTGTGTGTGTGTGTGTGTGTGTGTGTGTGTGTCTGTCTGTGCGCGCTGTATCTCAAAAACTAATAGAGCAATTGATATGAAACTTTGAACATCTGTCTTATTTGATAATCTGAAGAACTGAAAAGCTTTTGGTAAAATTTCGTACACCGGAAGTGGGCGTTTACCTTAACTGTTTTTTGTTTTTTGCCAATATTTTCTTAAATATGAAAAATATCATAAAACCATTTGAACAAATTTTAAAGACAACAAAGAAATGAACCTCTTTTGCTTGAAGACATTTTTCATAAAATCATTTTTATTCGAGAAAAAAATGTATTATTATTTTTTTAATTTTTGGTTTATAATTATGAAACGATAATAGTTACAGCAAATTTATGTTAATAATAATTGTAGAGAATGCTAAAATGAACAACTTATAAAGAATAAGTTTTTTTCGAAATCCCTTTAGTTTTTGAGTAAACTGAGTTTTTGAATTTGAAGTATATTCTTTTATATTTTTGACGTTTTAAACGTCAGTTTTATGCGAGTCTGCAAACCGCTCGATGTACATTTAAAATATGATATCAATGGAAAATAAACCATGAAAGTGTAAATATAAATGATGATACCATCGGAGAAAGTAACATGATGGCCACATCACCATTTTTTTTCAAAACTCCGCGCTCTGTTCTCATTAAATTATTCCGAAATTTGGGGATGAAGTGTTAATAATTTTCACAGTGACATAATTTCGCGTTCATTATAAGCAAATTTAAGAAGTTTCAAGCCGTTAGCAATTTTTTTAATATTTTTTACAAGTCTCTAAAATTATTACATTTTTTCAAAACTACGCACTCTGTTCTCGTTAAATTATTTCAAAATTTAGGGATGAAGTGTTAATAATTTTCACAGTAACGTAATTTCGCGTTCATTATAAGCAAATTTAAGAAGTTTCAAGACGTTAGCAATTTTTTAAATATTTTTTACAAGTCTCTAAAATTATTACATTTTTTCAAAACTACGCGCTCTGTTCTCGTTAAATTATTTCAAAATTTAGGGATGAAGTGTTAATAATTTGTACAGTACCGTAATTTCGCGTTCATTATAAGCAAATTTAAGAAGTTTCAAGACGTTAGCAATTTTTTTAATATTTTTTACAAGTCTCTAAAATTATTACATTTTTTCAAAACTACGCACTCTGTTCTCGTTAAATTATTTCAAAATTTAGGGATGAAGTGTTAATAATTTGTACAGTAACGTAATTTCGCGTTCATTATAAGTAAATTTAAGAAGTTTCAAGACGTTAGCAATTTTTTTAATATTTTTTACAAGTCTAAAATTATTACATTTTTTCAAAACTACGCGCTCTGTTCTCGTTAAATTATTTCAAAATTTAGGGATGAAGTGTTAATAATTTTTACAGTAACGTAATTTCGCGTTCGTTATAAGCAAATTTAAGAAGTTTCAAACCGATAGCAATTTTTTTTATATTTTTTACAAGTGTCTAAAATTATTACATTTTTTCAAAACTGCGCGCTCTGTTCTCATTAAATTATTCCCTAATTTAGGGATGAAGTGTTAATAATTTTTACAGTAACATAATTTCGCATTCATTATAAGCAAATATGAGAAGTTTCAAATCGATGGCAGTTGTTTTTATATTTTTTCCAAGTCACTAAAATTATTACATTTTTTTCAAAAATTCACGCTCTGTTCTCATTAAATTATTCCAAAATTTGGGGATGAAGTGTTAATAATTTTGACAGTAACATAATTTCGCGTTCATTATAAGCAAATTTAAGAAGTTTCAAGACGTTAGCAATTTTTTTAATATTTTTTACAAGTCTCTAAAATTATTACATTTTTTCAAAACTACGCGCTCTGTTCTCGTTAAATTATTTCAAAATTTAGGGATGAAGTATTAATAATTTTTACAGTAACGTAATTTCGCGTTCGTTATAAGCAAATTTGAGAAGTTTCAAGCTGATAGCAATTTTTTTTATATTTTTTACAAGTCTCTAAAATTATTACATTTTTTCAAAACTGCGCGCTCTGTTCTCGTTAAATTATTTCAAAATTTAGGGATGAAGTGTTAATAATTTGTACAGTAACGTAATTTCGCGTTCATTATAAGCAAATTTAAGAAGTTTCAAGCCGATAGCAATTTTTTTTATATGTTTTACAAGTCTCTAAAATTATTACAATTTTTCAAAACTGCGCGCTCTGTTCTCATTAAATTATTCCCTAATTTAGGGATGAAGTGTTAATAATTTTTACAGTAACATAATTTCTCATTCATTATAAGCAAATATGAGAAGTTTCAAATCGATGGCAGTTGTTTTTATATTTTTTGCAAGTCACTAAAATTATTACATTTTTTTCAAAAATTCACGCTCTGTTCTCATTAAATTATTCCAAAATTTGGGGATGAAGTGTTAATAATTTTGACAGTAACATAATTTCGCGTTCATTATAAGCAAATTTAAGAAGTTTCAAGACGTTAGCAATTTTTTTAATATTTTTTACAAGTCTCTAAAATTATTACATTTTTTCAAAACTACGCGCTCTGTTCTCGTTAAATTATTTCAAAATTTAGGGATGAAGTATTAATAATTTTTACAGTAACGTAATTTCGCGTTCGTTATAAGCAAATTTGAGAAGTTTCAAGCTGATAGCAATTTTTTTTATATTTTTTACAAGTCTCTAAAATTATTACAATTTTTCAAAACTGCGCGCTCTGTTCTCGTTAAATTATTTCAAAATTTAGGGATGAAGTGTTAATAATTTGTACAGTAACGTAATTTCGCGTTCATTATAAGCAAATTTAAGAAGTTTCAAGCCGATAGCAATTTTTTTTATATGTTTTACAAGTCTCTAAAATTATTACAATTTTTCAAAACTGCGCGCTCTGTTCTCATTAAATTATTCCCTAATTTAGGGATGAAGTGTTAATAATTTTTACAGTAACATAATTTCTCATTCATTATAAGCAAATATGAGAAGTTTCAAATCGATGGCAGTTGTTTTTATATTTTTTGCAAGTCACTAAAATTATTACATTTTTTTCAAAAATTCACGCTCTGTTCTCATTAAATTATTCCAAAATTTGGGGATGAAGTGTTAATAATTTTGACAGTAACATAATTTCGCGTTCATTATAAGCAAATTTAAGAAGTTTCAAGACGTTAGCAATTTTTTTAATATTTTTTACAAGTCTCTAAAATTATTACATTTTTTCAAAACTACGCGCTCTGTTCTCGTTAAATTATTTCAAAATTTAGGGATGAAGTGTTAATAATTTTTACAGTAACGTAATTTCGCGTTCGTTATAAGCAAATTTGAGAAGTTTCAAGCTGATAGCAATTTTTTTTATATTTTTTACAAGTCTCTAAAATTATTACAATTTTTCAAAACTGCGCGCTCTGTTCTCGTTAAATTATTTCAAAATTTAGGGATGAAGTGTTAATAATTTGTACAGTAACGTAATTTCGCGTTCATTATAAGCAAAATAAGGAGGTTTCAAGCCGTTAGCAATTTTTTTAATATTTTTTACAAGTCTCTAAAATTATTACATTTTTTCAAAACTACGCGCTCTGTTCTCGTTAAATTATTTCAAAATTTAGGGATGAAGTGTTAATAATTTGTACAGTAACGTAATTTCGCGTTCATTATAAGCAAATTGAAGAAGTTTCAAGCCGTTAGCAATTTTTTTAATATTTTTTACAAGTCTCTAAAATTATTACATTTTTTCAAAACTACGCGCTCTGTTCTCGTTAAATTATTTCAAAATTTAGGGATGAAGTGTTAATAATTTGTACAGTACCGTAATTTCGCGTTCATTATAAGCAAATTTAAGAAGTTTCAAGCCGTTAGCAATTTTTTTAATATTTTTTACAAGTCTCTAAAATTATTACATTTTTTCAAAACTACGCGCTCTGTTCTCGTTAAATTATTTCAAAATTTAGGGATGAAGTGTTAATAATTTTTACAGTAACGTAATTTCGCGTTCGTTATAAGCAAATTTGAGAAGTTTCAAGCTGATAGCAATTTTTTTTATATTTTTTACAAGTCTCTAAAATTATTACAATTTTTCAAAACTGCGCGCTCTGTTCTCGTTAAATTATTTCAAAATTTAGGGATGAAGTGTTAATAATTTGTACAGTAACGTAATTTCGCGTTCATTATAAGCAAATTTAAGAAGTTTCAAGCCGATAGCAATTTTTTTTATATGTTTTACAAGTCTCTAAAATTATTACAATTTTTCAAAACTGAGCGCTCTGTTCTCATTAAATTATTCCCTAATTTAGGGATGAAGTGTTAATAATTTTTACAGTAACATAATTTCGCATTCATTATAAGCAAATATGAGAAGTTTCAAATCGATGGCAGTTGTTTTTATATTTTTTCCAAGTCACTAAAATTATTACATTTTTTTCAAAAATTCACGCTCTGTTCTCATTAAATTATTCCAAAATTTGGGGATGAAGTGTTAATAATTTTGACAGTAACATAATTTCGCGTTCATTATAAGCAAATTTAAGAAGTTTCAAGACGTTAGCAATTTTTTTAATATTTTTTACAAGTCTCTAAAATTATTACATTTTTTCAAAACTACGCGCTCTGTTCTCGTTAAATTATTTCAAAATTTAGGGATGAAGTGTTAATAATTTTTACAGTAACGTAATTTCGCGTTCGTTATAAGCAAATTTGAGAAGTTTCAAGCTGATAGCAATTTTTTTTATATTTTTTACAAGTCTCTAAAATTATTACAATTTTTCAAAACTGCGCGCTCTGTTCTCGTTAAATTATTTCAAAATTTAGGGATGAAGTGTTAATAATTTGTACAGTAACGTAATTTCGCGTTCATTATAAGCAAATTTAAGAAGTTTCAAGCCGTTAGCAATTTTTTTAATATTTTTTACAAGTCTCTAAAATTATTACATTTTTTCAAAACTACGCGCTCTGTTCTCGTTAAATTATTTCAAAATTTAGGGATGAAGTGTTAATAATTTGTACAGTAACGTAATTTCGCGTTCATTATAAGCAAATTTAAGAAGTTTCAAGACGTTAGCAATTTTTTTAATATTTTTTACAAGTCTCTAAAATTATTACATTTTTTCAAAACTGCGCGCTCTGTTCTCATTAAATTATTCCAAAATTTGGGGATCAAGTGTTAATAATTTTAACAGTAACATAATTTCGCATTCATTATAAGCAAATTTAAGAAGTTTCAAGTCGATAGCAGTTGTTTTTATATTTTTTCCAAATCACTAAAATTATTACATTTTTTCAAAAATTCACGCTCAGTTCTCATTAAATTATTCTAAAATTTGGGGATAAAGTGTTAATAATTTTGACAGTAACATAATTTCGCATTCATTATAAGCAAATTTGAGAAGTTTCAAGTCGATAGCAGTTGTTTTTATATTTTTTCCAAATCACTAAAATTATTACATTTTTTTCAAAAATTCACGCTCAGTTCTCATTAAATTATTCCAAAATTTGGGGATGAAGTGTTAATAATTTTCACAGTGACGTAGTTTCGCGTTCGTTATAAGCAAATTTAAGAAGTTTCAAGCCGATAACAATTTTTTATTTTTTACAAGTCTCTAAAATTATTACATTTTTTCAAAACTCCGCACTCTGTTCTCATTAAATTATTCCAAAATTCAGGGATGAAGTATTAATAATTTTTACAGTAACGTAATTCCGCGTTCGTTATAAGCAAATTTAAGAAGTTTCAAGCCGATAGCAATTTTTTTTATATTTTTTACAAGTCTCTAAAATTATTACATTTTTTCAAAACTGCGCGCTCTGTTCTCATTAAATTATTTCAAAATTTAGGGATGAAGTGTTAATAATTTTCACAGTAACGTAATTTCGCGTTCATTATAAGCAAATTTAAGAAGTTTCAAGCCGATAGCAATTTTTTTAATATTTTTTACAAGTCTCTAAAATTATTACATTTTTTCAAAACTCCGCACTCTGTTCTCATTAAATTATTCTAAAATTCAGGGATGAAGTATTAATAATTTTTACAGTAACGTAATTTCGCGTTCGTTATAAGCAAATTTAAGAAGTTTCAAGCTGATAGCAATTTTTTTTATATTTTTTCAAAGTCACTAAAATTATTACATTTTTTCAAAACTTCACATTCTGTTCTCATTAAATTATTCGAAAAATTTAGGGATGAAGTGTTAATAGTTTTATTTTTTTTTTGCTGTACGTTGGGAATATTTGTCGGACAGTTGCGGAATAAGTCCGAACAACCGACCACAAAGCTGATTAGAAATAATTCCCAACTCTACATTTACAACATTCTGCGGGGCTTGATAATCTTCTTCGGGTATCAAGGAAGGGACAGCGCAAACAGGGCGGCTCTCCGTTTATCGTACATCAAACAGCGCAAATCCTTCGGATTCTTGCGGTGGTCGAGGCAACGAAACTAATAGGAAGTTTTCGGTAAGCCACCAGAGGAAAAACATAATGCACTAGAAAATGTTAGACGAGAGAAATTTTAGCTAATATTCGTTCTACTGCTGCATTGAGTTGGTTTCTACAGGTATTAACAATTTCGATTTTTTTTTAATGCAACTGCCAATGTCTTGAAATTTGCGATTAATTATAATTGACGGAGAAAAATGGATTTGCACATCGTCAGTCCCTACAAGGAGTATTAGCAAGAAACAATTTATTAAAAACCGATTTTTAAAAAGCTTAACAAATGCAAATTCACGTTAAAACTTAAAAAAACTTTACAATTTCTTTCGTTTGCTACGTTTGTCACATTACACTTCTTTCAACATTACAATATCCTAAGCGGATGTTCGGCTTTTCTGGCGCGGCTTCGGCGGGAATGAAGGGAAACGTGTTTATGTAAAGGGATGGAGATGTTAATAAATTTTTAACCAGAAAAGAAGTGACGCGCGAAGATTCGCGTATACGCAAGAATTAGGTTTTACAAGCTTCGCGAGAGATTCCACATCAAGTGATCTTAAAATTCGGATGGATTTTACTTTACGGAAATAGCGGTTGCCTTGTAAAAATTTTACGCCTGCTTTGATTTTTTTTTTTCGTGTGCACGAATTCAGTTTCTTGTTGCAATTATCGTTAACACACAGTGTGTAAAAGTTGGTGCAGAGCCCTGAAAATCTTCTCCTGAGAAATTGAAAATTAAAGTCCTCATCCACACAAACTCTTTTAATTCCTACAGAAACTGATGATAACTGCTTGGACGATTTAAACGATAAAATTTTGAGTAGAAATGTTTATAATTTTTTCATGATTTTTTTTCTCTCAGGTCCACCAGGACCATATTTATCAAATATCATTAAAATCCTTGCTATGAAAAAACATAACAGTTAAAATATAATTTCACATACAATTAACCATTCTAAATAGTTAGGTAATGTCTTCAATTAGTTAATGCAATGCAAATTGAATGTTTCGCAAATTTGAGTCCTAAACTGCTTTTCAGTGTTTGCCTTTATAAGATTAAGACGAAGGAGAGGGCGAAACGCGATTTTCTCGCAGCAAAGTCGAGTCTGAGATGTAATCTTAACGGCGTATTAAACAAGTTGCGTGTGTTCTTGTAAAATTGCCCATTTGGCGAGGAGACGGAGAATACCGAGGCGAAAGGGCGTTCGCGTATCGTGTGAGAAGGATTGCCTATTTATTGCCTGCGTGATAAGTAAATGAAGTGAATTTGGTTGCAAACGACCTAATTTTAAATCGAATTAAATTAAAGAGCTTACAATATTTCACTTGAAATTCCATTATTGGACAATAACCGGAAGAAGTAAAGTGGAAAACAGCGTTTATAAAAGTAAAAAAAATAGATTGGAAAATTGTAAAAAATGGGCTTCAAAATTTAAAAATGCATCTAGAATGAACCTATTTTTGATATTTCGCTAAAACAATCAACATACCACAACTAGAAACAAAATTGCAAAACTCAAAAGTTAAACGAAGGAAAATAAATTTGCATTCGGAAATTGGAAAAATCGTAAAAAATTAATCTCTGTTGGAATTAGCCTCAAACCTTCAAAATCCATCCTGAATGAACATATTTTTGATTTATTGCTAAAACCATCAACGTATCACAACTAGAAAAAAAATTGCAAAACTCAAAAGTTAAACGAAGGAAAATTAATTTGCATTCGGAAATTGGAAAAATCGTAAAAAATTAATGTCCGCAGGAATTAGCTTCAAACTTTCAAAATCCATCCTGAATAAACATATTTTTGATTTATTGCTAAAACCATCAACATATCACAACCAGAAACAAAATTGCAAAACTCAAAAGTTAAACGAAGGAAAATAAATTTTGCATTCGGAAATTGGAAAAATCGTAAAAAATTAATCTCCGCAGGAATTAGCTTCAAACTTTCAAAATCCATCCTGAATGAACATATTTTTGATTTATTGCTAAAATTATCAACATATCACAACCAGAAACAAAATTGCAAAACTCAAAAGTTAAATGAAGGAAAATAAATTTGCATTCGGAGATTAGAAAAATCGTAAAAAATTAATCTCTGCAGGAATTAGCTTCAAACTTTCAAAATCCATCCTGAATGAACATAATTTTGATTTATCGCTAAAACAATTAACATATCACAACCAGAAACAAAATTGCAAAAGTCAAAAGTTAAACGAAGGAAAATAAATTTGCATTCGGAAATTGGAAAAATCGTAAAAAATTAATCTCCGCAAGAATTAGCTTCAAACTTTCAAAATCCATCCTGAATGAACATATTTTTTATTTATTGCTAAAACCATCAACATATCACAACCAGAGCCAAAATTGCAAAACTCAAAAGTTAAACGAAGGAAAATAAATTTGCATTCGGAAATTGGAAAAATCGTAAAAAATTAATCTCTGCAGGAATTAGCTTCAAACTTTCAAAATCCATCCTGAATGAACATAATTTTGATTTATCGCTAAAACAATTAACATATCACAACCAGAAACAAAATTGCAAAAGTCAAAAGTTAAACGAAGGAAAATAAATTTGCATTCGGAAATTGGAAAAATCGTAAAAAATTAATCTCCGCAAGAATTAGCTTCAAACTTTCAAAATCCATCCTGAATGAACATATTTTTTATTTATTGCTAAAACCATCAACATATCACAACCAGAGCCAAAATTGCAAAACTCAAAAGTTAAACGAAGGAAAATAAATTTGCATTCGGAAATTGGAAAAATCGTAAAAAATTAATCTCTGCAGGAATTAGCTTCAAACTTTCAAAATCCATCCTGAATGAACATAATTTTGATTTTTCGCTAAAACAATTAACATATCACAACCAGAAACAAAATTGCAAAACTCAAAAATTAAACGAAGGAAAATAAATTTGCATTCGGAAATTGGAAAAATCGTAAAAAAATAATCTCCACAGGAATTAGCTTCAAACTTTCAAAATCCATCCTGAATGAACATATTTTTGATTTATTGCTAAAATTATTAACATATCACAACCAGAAACAAAATTGCAAAACTCAAAAGTTAAATGAAGGAAAATAAATTTGCATTCGGAAATTGGAAAAATCGTAAAAAATTAATCTCCGCAGAAATTAGCCTCAAACTTTCAAAATCCATCCTGAATGAACATATTTTTGATTTATTGCTAAAACCATCAACGCATCACAACTAGAAACAAAATTGCAAAACTCAAAAGTTAAACGAAGGAAAATAAATTTGCATTCGGAAATTGGAAAAATCGTAAAAAATTAATCTCCGCAGGAATTAGCCTCAAACTTTCAAAATCCATCCTGAATGAACATATTTTTGATTTATTGCTAAAACCATCAACATATCACAACCAGAAACAAAATTGCAAAACTCAAAAGTTAAACTAAGGAAAATAAATGTGCATTCGGAAATTGGAAAAATCGTAAAAAATTAATCTCCGCAAGAATTAGCTTCAAACTTTCAAAATCCATCCTGAATGAACATATTTTTGATTTATCGCTAAAACCATCAACAAATCACAACCAGAAACAAAATTGCAAAACTCAAAAGTTAAACGAAGGAAAATAAATTTGCATTCGGAAATTGGAAAAATCGTAAAAAATTAATCTCCGCAGGAATTAGCCTCAAACTTTCAAAATCCATCCTGAATGAACATATTTTTGATTTATTGCTAAAACCATCAACATATCACAACCAGAAACAAAATTGCAAAACTCAAAAGTTAAACTAAGGAAAATAAATGTGCATTCGGAAATTGGAAAAATCGTAAAAAATTAATCTCCGCAAGAATTAGCTTCAAACTTTCAAAATCCATCCTGAATGAACATATTTTTGATTTATCGCTAAAACCATCAACAAATCACAACCAGAAACAAAATTGCAAAACTCAAAAGTTAAACGAAGGAAAATAAATTTGCATTCGGAAATTGGAAAAATCGTAAAAAATTAATCTCCGCAGGAATTAGCCTCAAACTTTCAAAATCCATCCTGAATGAACATATTTTTGATTTATTGCTAAAACGATCAACATATCACAACCAGAAACAAAATTGCAAAACTCAAAAGTTAAACGAAGGAAAATAAATTTGCATTCGGAAATTGGAAAAATCGTAAAAAATTAATCTCTGCAGGAATTAGCTTCAAACTTTCAGAATCCATCCTGAATGAACATATTTTTGATTTATTGCTAAAACAATCAACATATCACAACCAGAAACAAAATTGCAAAACTCAAAAGTTAAACGAAGGAAAATAAATTTGCATTCGGAAATTGGAAAAATCGTAAAAAATTAATCTCTGCAGGAATTAGCTTCAAACTTTCAAAATCCATCCTGAATGAACATAATTTTGATTTATCGCTAAAACAATTAACAAATCACAACAGAAACAAAATTGCAAAACTCAAAAGTTAAACGAAGGAAAATAAATTTGCATTCGGAAATTGGAAAAATCGTAAAAAAATAATCTCCACAGGAATTAGCTTCAAACTTTCAAAATCCATCCTGAATGAACATAATTTTGATTTATCGCTAAAACAATTAACATATCACAACCAGAAACAAAATTGCAAAACTCAAAAATTAAACGAAGGAAAATAAATTTGCATTCGGAAATTGGAAAAATCGTAAAAAAATAATCTCCACAGGAATTAGCTTCAAACTTTCAAAATCCATCCTGAATGAACATATTTTTGATTTATTGCTAAAACCATCAACATATCACAACCAGAAACAAAATTGCAAAACTCAAAAGTTAAACGAAGGAAAATAAATTTGCATTCGGAAATTGGAAAAATCGTAAAAAATTAATCTCTGCAGGAATTAGCTTCAAACTTTCAAAATCCATCCTGAATGAACATAATTTTGATTTATCGCTAAAACAATTAACAAATCACAACCAGAAACAAAATTGCAAAACTCAAAAGTTAAACGAAGGAAAATAAATTTGCATTCGGAAATTGGAAAAATCGTAAAAAATTAATCTCTGCAGGAATTAGCTTCAAACTTTCAAAATCCATCCTGAATGAACATAATTTTGATTTATCGCTAAAACAATTAACAAATCACAACCAGAAACAAAATTGCAAAACTCAAAAGTTAAACGAAGGAAAATAAATTTGCATTCGGAAATTGGAAAAATCGTAAAAAAATAATCTCCACAGGAATTAGCTTCAAACTTTCAAAATCCATCCTGAATGAACATAATTTTGATTTATCGCTAAAACAATTAACATATCACAACCAGAAACAAAATTGCAAAACTCAAAAATTAAACGAAGGAAAATAAATTTGCATTCGGAAATTGGAAAAATCGTAAAAAATTAATCTCCGCAGAAATTAGCCTCAAACTTTCAAAATCCATCCTGAATGAACATATTTTTGATTTATTGCTAAAACCATCAACGCATCACAACTAGAAACAAAATTGCAAAACTCAAAAGTTAAACGAAGGAAAATAAATTTGCATTCGGAAATTGGAAAAATCGTAAAAAATTAATCTCCGCAGAAATTAGCCTCAAACTTTCAAAATCCATCCTGAATGAACATATTTTTGATTTATTGCTAAAACCATCAACATATCACAACCAGAAACAAAATTGCAAAACTCAAAAGTTAAACGAAGGAAAATAAATTTGCATTCGGAAATTGGAAAAATCGTAAAAAATTAATCTCCGCAGGAATTAGCTTCAAACTTTCAAAATCCATCCTGAATGAACATATTTTTGATTTATTGCTAAAACCATCAACGCATCACAACTAGAAACAAAATTGCAAAACTCAAAAGTTAAACGAAGGAAAATAAATTTGCATTCGGAAATTGGAAAAATCGTAAAAAATTAATCTCCGCAGGAATTAGCCTCAAACTTTCAAAATCCATCCTGAATGAACATATTTTTGATTTATTGCTAAAACCATCAACATATCACAACCAGAAACAAAATTGCAAAACTCAAAAGTTAAACTAAGGAAAATAAATGTGCATTCGGAAATTGGAAAAATCGTAAAAAATTAATCTCCGCAAGAATTAGCTTCAAACTTTCAAAATCCATCCTGAATGAACATATTTTTGATTTATCGCTAAAACCATCAACAAATCACAACCAGAAACAAAATTGCAAAACTCAAAAGTTAAACGAAGGAAAATAAATTTGCATTCGGAAATTGGAAAAATCGTAAAAAATTAATCTCCGCAGGAATTAGCCTCAAACTTTCAAAATCCATCCTGAATGAACATATTTTTGATTTATTGCTAAAACGATCAACATATCACAACCAGAAACAAAATTGCAAAACTCAAAAGTTAAACGAAGGAAAATAAATTTGCATTCGGAAATTGGAAAAATCGTAAAAAATTAATCTCTGCAGGAATTAGCTTCAAACTTTCAGAATCCATCCTGAATGAACATATTTTTGATTTATTGCTAAAACAATCAACATATCACAACCAGAAACAAAATTGCAAAACTCAAAAGTTAAACGAAGGAAAATAAATTTGCATTCGGAAATTGGAAAAATCGTAAAAAATTAATCTCTGCAGGAATTAGCTTCAAACTTTCAAAATCCATCCTGAATGAACATAATTTTGATTTATCGCTAAAACAATTAACAAATCACAACAGAAACAAAATTGCAAAACTCAAAAGTTAAACGAAGGAAAATAAATTTGCATTCGGAAATTGGAAAAATCGTAAAAAAATAATCTCCACAGGAATTAGCTTCAAACTTTCAAAATCCATCCTGAATGAACATAATTTTGATTTATCGCTAAAACAATTAACATATCACAACCAGAAACAAAATTGCAAAACTCAAAAATTAAACGAAGGAAAATAAATTTGCATTCGGAAATTGGAAAAATCGTAAAAAAATAATCTCCACAGGAATTAGCTTCAAACTTTCAAAATCCATCCTGAATGAACATATTTTTGATTTATTGCTAAAACCATCAACATATCACAACCAGAAACAAAATTGCAAAACTCAAAAGTTAAACGAAGGAAAATAAATTTGCATTCGGAAATTGGAAAAATCGTAAAAAATTAATCTCTGCAGGAATTAGCTTCAAACTTTCAAAATCCATCCTGAATGAACATAATTTTGATTTATCGCTAAAACAATTAACAAATCACAACCAGAAACAAAATTGCAAAACTCAAAAGTTAAACGAAGGAAAATAAATTTGCATTCGGAAATTGGAAAAATCGTAAAAAATTAATCTCTGCAGGAATTAGCTTCAAACTTTCAAAATCCATCCTGAATGAACATAATTTTGATTTATCGCTAAAACAATTAACAAATCACAACCAGAAACAAAATTGCAAAACTCAAAAGTTAAACGAAGGAAAATAAATTTGCATTCGGAAATTGGAAAAATCGTAAAAAAATAATCTCCACAGGAATTAGCTTCAAACTTTCAAAATCCATCCTGAATGAACATAATTTTGATTTATCGCTAAAACAATTAACATATCACAACCAGAAACAAAATTGCAAAACTCAAAAATTAAACGAAGGAAAATAAATTTGCATTCGGAAATTGGAAAAATCGTAAAAAATTAATCTCCGCAGAAATTAGCCTCAAACTTTCAAAATCCATCCTGAATGAACATATTTTTGATTTATTGCTAAAACCATCAACGCATCACAACTAGAAACAAAATTGCAAAACTCAAAAGTTAAACGAAGGAAAATAAATTTGCATTCGGAAATTGGAAAAATCGTAAAAAATTAATCTCCGCAGAAATTAGCCTCAAACTTTCAAAATCCATCCTGAATGAACATATTTTTGATTTATTGCTAAAACCATCAACATATCACAACCAGAAACAAAATTGCAAAACTCAAAAGTTAAACGAAGGAAAATAAATTTGCATTCGGAAATTGGAAAAATCGTAAAAAATTAATCTCCGCAGGAATTAGCTTCAAACTTTCAAAATCCATCCTGAATGAACATATTTTTGATTTATTGCTAAAACCATCAACATATCACAACCAGAAACAAAATTGCAAAACTCAAAAGTTAAACGAAGTAAAATAAATTTGCATTCGGAAATTGGAAAAATCGTAAAAAAATAATCTCTGCAGGAATTAGCTTCAAACTTTCAGAATCCATCCTGAATGAACACATTTTTGATTTATTGCTAAAACAATCATCATATCACAACCAGAAACAAAATTGCAAAACTCAAAAGTTAAACGAAGGAAAATAAATTTTGCATTCGGAAATTGGAAAAATTGTAAAAAAAATTATTGACAATTTCATTCTTGCGGACGTTTCTAAATAAATAATTTGTAAAAAAATGCTAAATTAATTGGGTACAAACAATATCACCAGCTTGTTTAGTAATAACAAAAAAACGGTACTGATTAACGAAACGGTGTACCGAGTAAACAAACAAATTCAGGTAAAACGTAATAAAAACAAATCCACGACAATAGTGCGCAGAACATGCATTTTAGCACGTAACGTAATTAAACAAATCTTTTTAATCACCGCGAACACTTGCAAACACGGCGTTTCGCGAACGGAATGCAACACAGCGGAATACGAACCCAACTGCGTCACATGAACCGAAAAGAAGAAAGGAAAAACATTTGTTTTGACATGGAGGAAGCGGCGTTTTGCAATTTCTTTCCGGCGTTCGCAACACACAAACAAAATAAATCGACTCACCCGTGAATGAGACCACTGGACACCTTCACCAAAGGGAACAAGAGTAACCAGGGGCACACACACAGTAACACGCACGCACGCACCGTTGTTTACGACTGCAGGAGGAACGCAGCGAACTTTTTCGACGGAGGACGGACGGACGACGAACAAACCCTGCGGAAAGACTGCGCAACTTGCGAGTGCGAATTTATCGTGTGCGTGTTTCTAGTTGGCTGCGGAGGATGCGCACTGCTGACTCGCTTTTTTCAGCAGGTTACGCTGTCGGTGTCGAACGGAACGAATTGGAACAAGGAGTGCACGCTGCATGGTGCAGGAAGGATGTCGGAGGAGGAAAGAGAAGAGGCGCTCTCGCTGCAGCCGACGATGAATTATGGAACAGCAGGTACGGCTATTATGGAATTAACATATGTTTTACTACTACACTCCTGCATACATTTACCCCTCGCGTAAATACTACCATTCCACAAAGGAAATGTTATTTCGAGTAACCGGATAATTACGTATCCTTAATCACGAGTGGAAAACCTTCAAATTATATGTAACCATGGAAACACAGCATTTTTGTTTTTTTTTAGATTACTAGATTTATCGCAAAAAATTTTTTTTTATTAATTAATTCGGTAGCTCTGTTATTATTGACTTTACAAAAAATGTGTAAAGAAAAAAGTTGTAGGAGATCATATGCTTAACAACACAATCTACACGATTTTTTTATTTAAGCTATCATTTTTAAGTTATGACAGAAAATTATGTTTTTTCTAAAGTAAACCATAGTCGGCCATGACTTTATAAAAAAGCCCTTTTTTCAACGATTCCAATGATATACCACGTGACATGATTATTTTTATAAATAAATAAATTATGACTCTTTTTTCCTTTTTATTTTCGAAATTTACATTCTGTTCGCATGAAAATATTTAAAAATTTAGTAACGAGGCATTTGTAATTTTCACCACAACGTAATCTCACATTAACTGCAAGTCATTTTGGAAAATTTCAAACCGATGGCAATTGTTATTCAATTTTTTTCACGTTGATGAATTCATTGCAAATTTTATGAAATATACATTCTGTTCGCATGAAAATATTTGGAAATTTAGGAATGAGGCATTTGTAATTTTCACCACACTGTACTCTCACATTATTTACAAGTCATTTTTGAAAATTTCAAGCCGATGGCAATTGTTTTTCAAATTTTTTCACGTTGGTGAATTCATTGCAAATTTTATAAAATTCACATTCCGTTCGCATGCAAATTTTTGGAAATTTAGGAATGAGGCGTTTGTAATTTTCACCACACCGTAATCTCACATTAAATGCAAGTCATTTTGGAAAATTTCAAGCCGATGGCAATTGTTTTTCAAATTTTTTTCACGTTGGTGAATTCATTGCAAATTTTATAAAATTCACATTCCGTTCGCATGAAAATTTTTGGAAATTTAGGAATGAGGCATTTGTAATTTTCACCACACCGTAATCTCACATTAATTGCAAGTCATTTTGGAAAATTTCAAGCCGGTGGCAATTGTTTTTCAATTTTTTTCACGTTGATGAATTCATTGCAAATTTTATGAAATTCACATTCCGTTCGCATGAAAATATTTGGAAATTTAGGAATGAGGCATTTGTAATTTTCACCACACCGTAATCTCGCATTAATTGCAAGTCATTTTGGGAAATTTCAAGCCGCTGGCAATTGTTTTTCAATTTTTTTCACGTTGATGAATTCATTGCAAATTTTATGAAATTTACATTCCGTTCGCATGAAAATATTTGGAAATTTAGGAATGAGGCATTTGTAATTTTCACCACACCGTAATCTCGCATTAATTGCAAGTCATTTTGGAAAATTTCAAGCCGGTGGCAATTGTTTTTCAATTTTTTTCACGTTGATGAATTCATTGCAACTTTTATGAAATTAACATTCTGTTCGCATGAAAATATTTGGAGATTTAGGAATGAGGCATTTGTAATTTTCAGCACACTGTAATTTCACATTCATCGCAAGTCATTTTGGAAAATTTCAAGCCGATGGCAATTGTTTTTCAATTTTTTTCACGTTGGTGAATTCATTGCAAATTTTATAAAATTCACATTCCGTTCGCATGAAAATTTTTGGAAATTTAGGAATGAGGCATTTGTAATTTTCACCACACCGTAATCTCACATTAATTGCAAGTCATTTTGGAAAATTTCAAGCCGATGGCAATTGTTTTTCAATTTTTTTCACGTTGATGAATTCATTGAAAATTTTATAAAATTCACACTCTGTTCGCATGAAAATTTTTTGAAATTTAGGAATGAGGTATTTGTAATTTTCACCACACCGTAATCTCACATTAAATGCAAGTCATTTTGGAAAATTTCAAGCCGATGGCAATTGTTTTTCAATTTTTTTCACGTTGATGAATTCATTGCAAATTTTATAAAATTTACACTCCGTTCGCATGAAAATATTTGGAAATTTAGGAATGATGCATTTGTAATTTTCACCACAACGCAATCTCACATTAATTGCAAGTCATTTTGGAAAATTTCAAGCCGATGGCAATTGTTTTTCAATTTTTTTCACGTTGATGAATTCATTGCAAATTTTATGAAATATACATTCTGTTCGCATGAAAATATTTGGAAATTTAGGAATGAGGCATTTGTAATTTTCACCACACTGTACTCTCACATTATCTACAAGTCATTTTTGAAAATTTCAAGCCGATGGCAATTGTTTTTCAAATTTTTTCACGTTGGTGAATTCATTGCAAATTTTATAAAATTCACATTCCGTTCGCATGAAAATTTTTGGAAATTTAGGAATGAGGCATTTGTAATTTTCACCACACCGTAATCTCACATTAATTGCAAGTCATTTTGGAAAATTTCAAGCCGGTGGCAATTGTTTTTCAATTTTTTTCACGTTGATGAATTCATTGCAAATTTTATAAAATTCACACTCTGTTCGCATGAAAATTTTTTGAAATTTAGGAATGAGGCATTTGTAATTTTTACCACACCGTAATCTCACATTCATTGCAAGTCATTTTGGAAAATTTCAAGCCGATGGCAATTGTTTTTCAATTTTTTTCACGTTGATGAATTCATTGCAAATTTTATGAAATTCACACTCTGTTCGCATTAAAATATTTTGAAATTTAGGAATGAGGTAATTGTAATTTTTACCACACCGTAATCTCGCATTAATTGCAAGTCATTTTGGAAAATTTCAAGCCGATGGCAATTGTTTTTCAATTTTTTTCACGTTGATGAATTCATTGCAAATTTTATGAAATATACATTCTGTTCGCATGAAAATTTTTTGAAATTTAGGAATGAGGCATTTGTAATTTTTACCACACCGTAATCTCACATTCATTGCAAGTCATTTTGGAAAATTTCAAGCCGATGGCAATTGTTTTTCAATTTTTTTCACGTTGATGAATTCATTGCAAATTTTATGAAATTCACATTCCGTTCGCATGAAAATTTTTTGAAATTTAGGAATGAGGCATTTGTAATTTTCACCACACCGTAATCTCGCATTAATTGCAAGTCATTTTGGAAAATTTCAAGCCGGTGGCAATTGTTTTTCAATTTTTTTCACGTTGATGAATTCATTGCAAATTTTATAAAATTCACACTCTGTTCGCATGAAAATTTTTTGAAATTTAGGAATGAGGCATTTGTAATTTTCACCACACCGTAATCTCGCATTAATTGCAAGTCATTTTGGAAAATTTCAAGCCGCTGGCAATTGTTTTTCAATTTTTTTCACGTTGATGAATTCATTGCAAATTTTATGAAATTTACATTCCGTTCGCATGAAAATATTTGGAAATTTAGGAATGAGGCATTTGTAATTTTCACCACACCGTAATCTCGCATTAATTGCAAGTCATTTTGGAAAATTTCAAGCCGGTGGCAATTGTTTTTCAATTTTTTTCACGTTGATGAATTCATTGCAAATTTTATGAAATTTACATTCCGTTCGCATGAAAATATTTGGAAATTTAGGAATGAGGCATTTGTAATTTTCACCACACCGTAATCTCGCATTAATTGCAAGTCATTTTGGAAAATTTCAAGCCGGTGGCAATTGTTTTTCAATTTTTTTCACGTTGATGAATTCATTGCAAATTTTATAAAATTCACACTCTGTTCGCATGAAAATTTTTTGAAATTTAGGAATGAGGCATTTGTAATTTTCACCACACCGTAATCTCGCATTAATTGCAAGTCATTTTGGAAAATTTCAAGCCGCTGGCAATTGTTTTTCAATTTTTTTCACGTTGATGAATTCATTGCAAATTTTATGAAATTTACATTCCGTTCGCATGAAAATATTTGGAAATTTAGGAATGAGGCATTTGTAATTTTCACCACACCGTAATCTCGCATTAATTGCAAGTCATTTTGGAAAATTTCAAGCCGGTGGCAATTGTTTTTCAATTTTTTTCACGTTGATGAATTCACTGCAAATTTTATGAAATTAACATTCTGTTCGCATGAAAATATTTTGAAATTTAGGAATGACGCATTTGTAATTTTCACCACACCGTCATCTCACATTCGTTGCAAGTAATTTTGGAAAATTTCAAGCCGATTGCAATTGTTTTTCAATTTTTTTCACGTTGATGAATTCATTGCAAATTTTATGAAATTAACATTCTGTTCGCATGAAAATATTTGGAGATTTAGGAATGAGGCATTTGTAATTTTCACCACACTGTAATTTCACATTCATCGCAAGTCATTTTGGAAAATTTCAAGCCTATCGCAATTGTTTTTATATTTTTTCGAAGCCTCCAAAAAATTTTCAATTTTTTTGTAATTTATTCTGTGGAAGTATGGCATTATTTCTAAATGTGGGGATGAGGGATTTGTATTTTTTGCAGAATCTGTTTTTGGGATGCATTTTGAGAAAATTTGGAAATTTTCAAGTCGATGGCAGTTGTTTTTATATTTTTTTGAAGCCTCCAAAATTATTTTAATTTTTCAGTAATTTACTCTTTGAAAAGAAGATATTATTTCTAAATGTGAGGATGAAGGATTTGTAATTTTTTCGGAATCTGTTTTTGGTATGTAGTTTGAGAAAATTTGGAAATTTTCAAGTCGATTCCAGTTGTTTTTATATTTTTTTGAAGCCTCCAAAATTATTTCATTTTTTTAGTAATTCACTCTTTGAAAAGAAGATATTATTTCTGAATGTGGGGATGAAGAATTTGTAATTTTTTCAGGATCTGTTTTTGCTATGTAGTTTGAGAAAATTTGGAAATTTTCAAGTCGATTCCAGTTGTTTTTATATTTTGTTGAAGCCTCCAAAATTATTTTAATTTTTTAGTAATTCACTCTTTGAAAAGAAGATATTATTTCTGAATGTGGTGATGGAGGATTTGTAATTTTTTGCAGAATCTGTTTTTGCTATGTAGTTTGAGAAAATTTGGAAATTTTCAACTCGATGGCATTTGTTTTTACATTTTTTTGAAGCCTCCAAAATTAATTAATTTTTTTTTATTATTTTTATTTTTTCGTTTCTTTGTAAAATCGGTTGCTTTGGATTATAGGATAGTACCCACCCACCACCCACGAAAATACCCATTCTCAGGTCGCTCGTGTTTGTTAATCTCTGTAAGATTGCGAAATTCCTTCATTATTAATCGCAAACTTTCACACAAAATTAATTTGTTCACGTGACTAAACTGATAGAAAAATTATCCCCGGTTTGCATTTTACCTTTCATTCAGGCTGTTATTCTTCGTGCTGAAAAATGCAAAATCACAGAGTAATAGAATACCGCTGCAGCAATTAATCACGATTCCCCCCTTAAGAAAAAAAAAAGAAAATTCTCCTAAGCCCACTCTTTGAAACACATCGGAGGGACGTAATCATTTCATATCCATTATTCCGCCCTCATTTCGCCTAAGTATCGAAATACAAAAATGATTTATAACGGAAAATGGGGCCCGGTTTCGTAATTTAGCTGCTAAGATTACCTACACAAGGGAAGAGGAATCCTTTCATTCCGCGTCGACCCTATTTGTGTATTACCGGGCGTCTTTTTCCCCCTCATTCCCTTGTTTTTCTCACTTTTGCGCTTTTGATAAATTTCCGGACAATTACTTGCGTTATTTGCGCGCTTTTACTTACGCAAATAAACATATCACGCGGGCTCCTGTTTCTGGCAGATGCATTTGTCAACGGTTTTACCATATTGCGTTTTCTGGAAAATCGAGGGAATATAATGGGGGTAAAAAAGGTAAAAAAAATGAATGAAAAAAGTGTATTTTTACATTTCTCTAGACTGTACAATCTTGACCTAATCGACTTATTTGTCGGCGAATTGGAACCAACACGTTAAGCAAAAAATAAAGCAAGCAAAACATTTTTTTTTAATCGAAAAGAACATTTAAGAAAAAATGTTAAAAAAAAAATTGGAAAAATTAGTAATAATTTTTTTTTTAATTTTTATTTTATTTTATAGCTATATATGTCCGGAATATTTCCAGAAATATTTATTGAAATTCGTTGCAAAATTTTTGAGAAAATGAAGAAAACATATTTTTTGCTATTTTTTAAAATAACGATTTTAAAGAAAAATTCCGGAAAAACTAGTGATAACATCTTTTTAAATTTTTCTCTTGTTTTATAGCTACATATGTCTGGAATATTTCCTGAAAAATTTATTCAAATTCATCAAGCGATTTTTGAGAAAATTAAGAAAATCTAGGCGAATGGTTACTTTTTTCAATGCAGAGATTTTGAGAAAAAATTCCGGAGAAACTAGTGTTAACGTCTTTTTGGATTTTTCTTTTATTTTATAGCTACATATGTCTGGAATATTTTCTGAAAAATTTCAATAAAATTCATTACAGGGTTTTTGAAAAAATCCAGAAAATCTAATCGTATAAGTTCGTATTTTACAAAAGAGAGTTTGATGGAAAAATCCGGGAAAACTAGTGATAACGTCTTTTCGGATTATTCATTTGTTTTATGGCTACATATGTTTAGAATATTTTCTGAAAATTTCATTAAAATTCACTGAGGGGTTTCCGAGAAAAATAAGAAAATCTAGTCAAACGTATTTTGCAATGCAGTGATTTTGATGAAAAATTCCGGGAAAACTAGTGATAACGTCTTTTCGGATTTTTCATTTGTTTTATAGCTACATATGTTTAGAATATTTTCTAAAAATTTCATTAAAATTCACTGAGGGGTTTTTGAGAAAATTACGAAAATCTAGTCAAACGTATTTTGCAATGCAGTGATTTTGATGAAAAATTCCGGGAAAACTAGTGATAACGTCTTTTCAGATTATTCATTTGTTTTATGGCTACATATGTTTAGAATATTTTCTGAAAATTTCATTAAAATTCACTGAGGGGTTTTTGAGAAAATTACGAAATACTAGTCAAACGTATTTTGCAATGCAGTGATTTTGATGAAAAATTCCGGGAAAACTAGTGATAACGTCTTTTCGGATTATTCATTTGTTTTATGGCTACATATGTTTAGAATATTTTCTGAAAATTTCATTAAAATTCACTGAGGGGTTTTTGAGAAAATTACGAAAATCTAGTCAAACGTATTTTGCAATGCAGTGATTTTGATGAAAAATTCCGGGAAAACTAGTGATAACGTCTTTTCGGATTATTCATTTGTTTTATGGCTACATATGTTTAGAATATTTTCTGAAAATTTCATTAAAATTCACTGAGGGGTTTTTGAGAAAATTACGAAAATCTAGTCAAACGTATTTTGCAATGCAGTGATTTTGATGAAAAATTCCGGGAAAACTAGTGATAACGTCTTTTCAGATTATTCATTTGTTTTATAGCTACATATGTTTAGAATATTTTCTGAAAATTTCATTAAAATTCACTGAGGGGTTTTTGAGAAAATTACGAAATACTAGTCAAACGTATTTTGCAATGCAGTGATTTTGATGAAAAATTCCGGGAAAACTAGTGATAACGTCTTTTCGGATTATTCATTTGTTTTATGGCTACATATGTTTAGAATATTTTCTGAAAATTTCATTAAAATTCACTGAGGGGTTTTTGAGAAAATTACGAAAATCTAGTCAAACGTATTTTGCAATGCAGTGATTTTGATGAAAAATTCCGGGAAAACTAGTGATAACGTCTTTTCAGATTATTCATTTGTTTTATAGCTACATATGTTTAGAATATTTTCTGAAAATTTCATTAAAATTCAGTGAGGGGTTTTTGAGAAAATTACGAAAATCTAGTCAAACGTATTTTGCAATGCAGTGATTTTGATGAAAAATTCCGGGAAAACTAGTGATAACGTCTTTTCGGATTATTCATTTGTTTTATAGCTACATATGTTTAGAATATTTTCTGAAAATTTCATTAAAATTCACTGAGGGGTTTTTGAGAAAATTACGAAATACTAGTCAAACGTATTTTGCAATGCAGTGATTTTGATGAAAAATTCCGGGAAAACTAGTGATAACGTCTTTTCGGATTTTTCATTTGTTTTATAGCTACATATGTTTAGAATATTTTCTATAAATTTCATTAAAATTCACTGAGGGGTTTTTGAGAAAATTACGAAAATCTAGTCAAACGTATTTTGCAATGCAGTGATTTTGATGAAAAATTCCGGGAAAACTAGTGATAACGTCTTTTCGGATTATTCATTTGTTTTATGGCTACATATGTTTAGAATATTTTCTGAAAATTTCATTAAAATTCACTGAGGGGTTTTTGAGAAAATTACGAAAATCTAGTCAAACGTATTTTGCAATGCAGTGATTTTGATGAAAAATTCCGGGAAAACTAGTGATAACATCTTTTCGGATTTTTCATTTGTTTTATAGCTACATATGTTTAGAATATTTTCTGAAAATTTCATTAAAATTCACTGAGGGGTTTCCGAGAAAAATAAGAAAATCTAGTCAAACGTATTTTGCAATGCAGTGATTTTGATGAAAAATTCCGGGAAAACTAGTGATAACGTCCTTTCGGATTATTCATTTGTTTTATAGCTACATATGTTTAGAATATTTTCTGAAAATTTCATTAAAATTTACTGAGGGGTTTTTGAGAAAATTACGAAAATCTAGTCAAACGTATTTTGCAATACAGTGATTTTGATGAAAAATTCCGGGAAAACTAGTGATAACGTCTTTTCGGATTATTCATTTGTTTTATGGCTACATATGTTTAGAATATTTTCTAAAAATTTCATTAAAATTCAGTAAGGGGTTTCCGAGAAAAATTAAAAAATCTCGTCAAATGCAGTGATTTAGATGAAAAAATCCGGAAAAACTAGTGCCGCCGTCATTTGGGTTTTTCTTTTGTTTTATAGTTACGTATGTGTGGAATATTGCCTGATTTTTTTTTATTCGTTACAAGATTTTTGAAAAAAAATGAAAAAATCTTGTTCGCATTCTGCAAAACAACGATTTTGATAAAAAAAAATTCCGGAAAAACTAGTGATAACGACTTTTTATGTGTTGCCTTTATATTTATAGCTATTAATGTCTGGAATATTTTCTAAAAAAAATATTTAAATTCGATTTTTGAGAAATTAAAGAAAATCTAGTGGAATGCTCATATTTTGCAATGCAACGATTTTGATAAAAACAAATCTGGAAAATTAGTGATAAAGTGATTAGTGATTTTTTCCTTTGTTTTATAGCTACATATGTCTGGAATATTTTTTATAAAATTTATAGAAAAATCATTACAGGAAATTAAGGAAAATCCAGAGCAGAAATTTTGATGAAAAATTCCGAAAAAGATAGTGATAACGCCTTGTTGAATTTTTCTCTTGTTTTATAGCTACATATGTCTGGAATATTTCCTGGAAAATTTATTCAAATTCATCAAGCGATTTTTGAGAAAATTAAGAAAATCTAGGCGAATGGTTACTTTTTTCAATGCAGAGATTTTGAGAAAAAATTCCGGAGAAACTAGTGTTAACGTCTTTTTGGATTTTTCTTTTATTTTATAGCTACATATATCTGGAATCTTTTCTGATAAATTTATTAAAATTCATTAAGCGGTTTTTGAGAAAATTAAGAAAATCTACTAGAATGTTCGCTTTTTCAATGCAAAGGTTTCGATGAAAAATTCCAAAAAAATAGTCTTTTTGGATTTTTTCTTTATTTTATAGCTACATATATCTGGAATCTTTCCTAAAAATTTAATCAAAATACATTACATAGTTTCTGGGAAAATTAAGAAAATTCAGTCGAATGTTTTTTTTTGCAAAGAAGACATTTTGATGGAAAATTCCGGAAAAACTAGTGATACCGTCTTTTTAGGTTTTTCTTTTGTTTTATAGCTACATATCTTTGGAATATTTCCTGAAAACCTTATTAAAATTCATCAAGGGATTTTTGAGAAAATTGAGAAAATCTAGTCGTATGTTCGCATTTTTCAGTACAGCGATTGAAAAAATTAGTGATAACGTTTGTTTAGATTTTTTTCTTTTGTTTTATAGCTACATGTCTCTGGAATATTTCCTCAAAAATTTATTCAAATTTGTTACAGGGTTTTTGAGAAAATAAGAAAATCTAGTCCAAAGTTTACATTTTCAAAGCAGAGATTTTGACGAGAAATTTAGGAAAAAAAACTTTGAGTTTTCCTTTTTTCCATAACTGCATTTGTCTATAATATTTCCTGATAAATTTATTAAAATTCATTTAGCAATTTTTGATTTTTTATTTACAAAACATGTTTATTTTTTTAATTCTGCATGGAATAACGTAAAAATATACAGAGGCTCCAATTTAAAATAAGAAAAATAAAGTGCTTTAAAGTTTGAAATGTTTGACACTAAATTTTGGACACCCTGTATAATTCGTATCGATCAAACTTGGTTAACGGGACTATCAGACCTTATTTGGAACAAGGTTATTATTATTTTTTACTTTCTATTAATCCGTTAATTATTAACCCTTAACGAACGAGTTAGTTTATTTATTTAACAGTCGCAACCATCGCTTTACACGCAATAAAAATGAGCTCATTTGTGATTGAATCTTTTGGTGGATGCGCCGGGAACTTAATTTATAATATTGCTAATATGGCGGCTTTCGTTCGCTAAGGGTTAACAGTTGACACGATGGAAGTTGCCTGACACCATCAAGATGTTGCCACCTTTTGGATACAAAACGATGACAGAGATCGTGAACGTGTTACTTTAATTAAACTGGTAAACATCGATTGGAAATTATTCGGGTCTAGCCAGGCCAACGATCGATCGATTCTTCGGCCTTTTTCGAGTGAAAACGCACGCCGGTTTATGTATACGAAAGAGATCCAGTTTAAATGTAAATTTTTATGTCGCTGACAATTTCCTCCAGAGAAGTACTTAAGTTTGTAGTTTCAATACACGCGCGATAGACTTCCCCCCCTACTAGGCTTTTATTCCATCATCATTTCATTATTCATTGGTTCGGTGTTTTAAAATTGATTTATTTTCCAGCGCGAAAAAACCGCACACGAATCTTTACTTTCAGTTTGAGAAGTGCGATATTAACAAATTTACTCGTATTTTGATTTTACCGCGTAGCGGCTAGGAGTTTGCGTCTATAAGTGTTATAACCAATATTTTGTAATCTGATATTTAAAGACGAATGAAAGGGGACTCAACATAGCGTTGTAAAATTACAATTTCTGCGTGTTCAATAAGGTAATTACTGCTAATAAAAACTCGCTTTGCATGCATAACATATTACAATTTCACCGACTAGTTTCGACCGAGTAATCATTCTCAAAGGGATTAAACCCCATGCGGTCGAGACTTCCTATAACCGTACGGCATGCCAGAGAGCAAGGCACTCTAGTTGCTTTTGCAAATAATAGATGGTCACGTCCATTCACCGTAAAGGCGAAATATGATGAGACGGATGGCCCGGTTAATATTACTCCGGCACTAAATCATCGCTAAAGGTATTACGCAACACATGAATCACATCATCCCCATTTTTGACAATGGACTATTGATTTTGAGGAAGAAATATGTTTCACTTTCTCTCGATGACATTATTTGCGGCTGGTGAAGGTTTTATGGGGAGATTTTTATTATTCCGAATGGGTTCGAGGATATTAAACTAAATGCACACAGAAGGAGGCACGATATTATGCTGGGCAAATCGTTATAGATTTGAGACTTTATTAGAACATATTTAATGATTTTATTTGTCCAAATTTTGGAACGAAACAAAGCTGCAGCGCTCCAAACTTGAAATGGAAAAGTTTAAAAATGCATTCAACGATTTAAAAAATTGTAAAAAAATAATCAGACGAGGAATTTATTTGAAAACTTGAAGATGTCTTAATAAATAATGTATTTTTGATTTCCCGTTAAAATAATTGCCAAATTTTGTAACGAAAGAAAGCGGCAACGCTCCAAACTTAAAATGGAAAAGTTGATAAATGCATTCAACGTTTTGAAAAATTGTAAAAAAATAATCAGACGAAGAATTTATTTGAAAACTTGAAGATGTCTTAATAAATAATGTATTTTTGATTTCCCGTTAAAATAATTGCCAAATTTTGGAACAAAAGAAAGCGGCAACGATCCAAACTTAAAATGGAAAAGTTGAAAAATGCATACTACGTTTTGAAAAATTGTAAAAAAATAATCAGACGAGGAATTTATTTGAAAACTTGAAGATGTCTTAATAAATAATGTATTTTTGATTTCCCGTTAAAATAATTGCCAAATTTTGTAACGAAAGAAAGCGGCAACGCTCCAAACTTAAAATGGAAAAGTTGAAAAATGCATTCAACGTTTTGAAAAATTGTAAAAAAATAATCAGGTGAGGAATTTATTTGAAAACTTGAAGATGTCTTAATAAATAATATATTTTTGATTTCCCGTTAAAATAATTGCCAAATTTTGAAACGAAAGAAAGCGGCAACGATCCAAACTTAAAATGTAAAAGTTGAAAAATGCATTCAACGATTTAAAAAATTGTAAGAAAATAATCAGACGAGGAATTTATTTGAAAACTTGAAGATGTCTTAATAAATGATGTATTTTTGATTTCCTGTTAATATAATTGCCAAATTTTGGAACGAAAGAAAGCGGCAACGCTCCAAACTTAAAATGGAAAAGTTTAAAAATGCATTCAACGTTTTGAAAAATTGTAAAAAAATAATCAGGTGAGGAATTTATTTGAAAACTTGAAGATGTCTTAATAAATGATGTATTTTTGATTTCCTGTTAATATAATTGCCAAATTTTGGAACGAAAGAAAGCGGCAACGCTCCAAACTTAAAATGGAAAAGTTGAAAAATGCATTCAACGTTTTGAAAAATTATAAAAAAATAATCAGACGAGGAATTTATTTGAAAACTTGAAGATGTCTTAATAAATAATGTGTTTTTGATTTCCCGTTAAAATAATTGCCAAATTTTGGAACGAAAGAAAGCGGCAACGATCCAAACTTAAAATGGAAAAGTTGAAAAATGCATACAACGTTTTGAAAAATTGTAAGAAAATAATAAGACAAGGAATTTATTTGAAAACTTGAAGATGTCTTAATAAATAATGTATTTTTGATTTCCCGTTAAAATAATTGCCAAATTTTGTAACGAAAGAAAGCGGCAACGCTCCAAACTTAAAATGGAAAAGTTGATAAATGCATTCAACGTTTTGAAAAATTGTAAAAAAATAATCAGACGAAGAATTTATTTGAAAACTTGAAGATGTCTTAATAAATAATGTATTTTTGATTTCCCGTTAAAATAATTGCCAAATTTTGGAACGAAAGAAAGCGGCAACGCTCCAAACTTAAAATGGAAAAGTTGATAAATGCATTCAACGTTTTGAAAAACTGTAAAAAAATAATAAGACAAGGAATTTATTTGAAAACTTGAAGATGTCTTAATAAATAATGTGTTTTTGATTTCCCGTTAAAATAATTGCCAAATTTTGTAACGAAAGAAAGCGGCAACGCTCCAAACTTAAAATAGAAAAGTTTAAAAATGCATTCAACGTTTTGAAAAACTGTAAAAAAATAATAAGACAAGGAATTTATTTGAAAACTTGAAGATGTCTTAATAAATCATGTGTTTTTGATTTCCCGTTAAAATAATTGCAAATTTTGTAACGAAAGAAAGCGGCAACGATCCAAACTTAAAATGGAAAAGTTGAAAAATGCATTCAACGATTTAAAAAATTGTGAAAAAATAATAAGACAAGGAATTTATTTGAAAACTTGAAGATGTGTTAATAAATAATGTATTTTTGATTTCCCGTTAAAATAATTGCCAAATTTTGGAACAAAAGAAAGCGGCAACGATCCAAACTTAAAATGGAAAAGTTGAAAAATGCATTCAACGATTTAAAAAATTGTAAGAAAATAATCAGACGAGGAATTTATTTGAAAACTTGAAGATGTGTTAATAAATAATGTATTTTTGATTTCCTGTTAAAATAATTGCCAAATTCTGTAACGAAAGAAAGCGGCAACGATCCAAACTTAAAATGGAAAAGTTGAAAAATGCATTCAACGATTTAAAAAATTGTAAGAAAATAATCAGACGAGTAATTTATTTGAAAACTTGAAGATGTGTTAATAAATAATGTATTTTTGATTTCCCGTTAAAATAATTGCCAAATTTTGGAACAAAAGAAAGCGGCAACGATCCAAACTTAAAATGGAAAAGTTGAAAAATGCATTCAACGTTTTGAAAAACTGTAAAAAAATAATAAGACAAGAAATTTATTTGAAAACTTGAAGATGTCTTAATAAATAATGTATTTTTGATTTCCCGTTAAAATAATTGCCAAATTTTTGAACGAAAGAAAGCGGCAACGATCCAAACTTAAAATGGAAAAGTTGAAAAATGCATTCAACAATTTAAAAAATTGTGAAAAAATAATAAGACAAGGAATTTATTTGAAAACTTGAAGATGTGTTAATAAATAATGTATTTTTGATTTCCCGTTAAAATAATTGCCAAATTTTGTAACGAAAGAAAGCGGCAACGATCTAAACTTAAAATGTAAAAGTTTAAAAATGCATTCAACGTTTTGAAAAATTGTAAAAAAATAATCAGACGAGGAATTTATTTCAAAACCTGAAGATGTCTTAATAAATAATGTCATTTTAAGCGGAACACCCTGTATATATATATTCACGACGCAATTTACATACAAATCAATTTAAATGTTTAAAGTTTTAACTAGTAGAAGAGTTACTTTTTTTATTACCATTTTTGATTGGTCGAGTCCATTTAAGGACTTTTGTTCCGTCTCTCATGCACGAAATAAATACGCAAATAGCTTCCATTTGAATATTTTACCTTCCGCTTTCCGAGGAGGAGAAATGCAGAATTGATTTATTTTTTTTATGATGTACACAATATACATATTTCGTATCTTCGCAGGGAGTTTAGATCGCAATAAACATTTTTCCGCGGTGAAATTTTCTTGAGAAATTCCGTCATTCGTTTCATTCCTTTCTATTTCGACAAATTTAAAATATCTATACATTTCATGTTTTTATGAAAAAAAAACATTTCTTCAAAATTTTATGCTCGATGATTCGAATGGAATTTTGTCAAAATTTAGGGACGGGGTGTTTATAGATTTTTGTAGAATCGTAAACATAAATGAATTTTGAATAAATTTGAGAAATTTCTAGTCGATGGCAATTGTTTTTGTATTTTTTCAAGTCGTCGAAATTATTGCATTTTTCCACAATTCCACGCTCTGTTCTAATGAGATTATCTCGAAGTTTAGGGATAGGGTGTTTCGAAATTTTTATGGAATCGTAAACCTAAACGCATTTTGAATAAATTTGAGGAATTTCAAGTCGATGGCAATTGTTTTTATATCTTTTTCAAGACGTCGAAATTATTGCATTTTTCCACAATTCCACGCTCTGTTCGAATGGAATTATCTCGAAGTTTAGGGATGGGGTGTTTCGAAATTTTTATAGAATCATAAATCTAAACGTATTTTGAATAAATTTGAGGAATTTCAAGTCGATGGCAATTGTTTTTATATTTTTTTCAAGACGTCGAAATTATTGCATTTTTCCAGAATTCCGCGCTCTGTTCTAATGGGATTATCTCGAAGTTTAGGGATGGGGTGTTTCGAAATTTTTATAGAATCGTAAATCTAAACGCATTTTGAATAAATTTGAGAAATTTCAAGTCGATGGCAATTGTTTTTATATTTTTTTCAAGATGTCGAAATTATTGCATTTTTCCAGAATTCCACGCTCTGTTCTAATGGGATTATCTCGAAGTTTAGGGATGGGGTGGTTCGAAATTTTTATAGAATCGTAAATCTAAACGTATTTTGAATAAATTTGAGGAAGTTCAAGTCGATGGCAATTGTTTTTGTATTTTTTCAAGTCGTCGAAATTATTGCGTTTTTTCAAAATTTCACGCTCTGTTCTCATTAAATTATTCCAAAATTTAGGGATGAAGTGTTAATGGTTTTTACAGGTTACATTCCTTATAAACAAATTTGCCGTGACATTAATCAGAAGGGCGGTGATATTATAGATTACAAAGTGTCGATTTTTTTTTATTATCATTTAATTTATTTACAATCGAATTATAGGAATTTTTACATTAATTTACATACACGTCTTCGTTTGGTCATCTCTAGGCAAATGACCAGATGAAGAGAGAACCTGAAAGAGCAGGGAGAATGAAAACAAGAGACAGAAGAAAAAAAATGCAATTTGTGAAAGATACGACTTTATACTTTTTTTTATCACTTAATTTACAATAACACTGTTAAATGTATTCGATCATAAATCACCTTTTCAATAATCTATTTAGAAAATGAGAAACATGCATTCGTTTACAGACCCTAAGACTCGACTACAGTGTGTATAAAAATAAATGAGTAAAAAGGAGATTTGTGCTTAAAGAAAATACATCAAAATTAACACATGTTATTGTCAAATCACTAATGAATGAATATACACACAGAAAAGGGCAGTAAATTGATATTGGTTTTTCTTTTTGTGTTTTTAAGAAGGAAGAAAATTTAAATTTAAAATTATACAGGTACAAATACCTTTGTTAATGAGCCGTTTATTTATTAGTGTTTATTAAAATTTTATAAACGATAAATTCACTGAAACGATTTATATAATTCAAATAAATGAGGTAAATTAAATTAAGTTAATTTAAGTTAAATTAATTAAATACAAGAAGGACTTACACGAAAATGAGATTTCTTTTGATGTAAAAAAAAATTGTAAATGAAGGAATGAAAAAAAAAATTTAATTAAATTAAATTGAATTAAATCAAATTAAATTCGTCTACGAAATTTTTTTAGGTTTTTAAATTCTTAAATTATAAATAACCTGAGCCGGTGACGACCTTGTAAACAAATTGTTTAAATAAATGGCCCATTAACACTTAAAATAAACGATTTTCAATAAATACAAAAATAAATAAAATCTCTTTTTTTTTCTCTAACTTAACTAGCCTGCTATTTTGTACTGATTGGCACAATACATAATTTTATTTATATCCTCGTTGAACATGTATTAATTTATGTTGTAGTAGTAGATTTATTAACTAGAACCACCGTTACGTCCATCAAGTATCCATCATCAGACAAACATGGAATTTATAGTTTCTCGAGTGCAACCTCTTTGTCTGCGGAAGATTCAAAAGATTTCGAGCGTCCAGCTCCTTCTTAGACGAACGTGTTTCCTTGTTGTGGACCATCTAAAAATGAAATCATGTTTAATTCATCTTTCTGTAACAGATTTTAATCGGATTCAATCAAAATTGGCGATTCGTTCAAAAAAAAATATAAAAAGAATTGCCAGAAGCTTGAAACTTTACAAGATCACTCATCATGGATTCCGCTGCAATATTCACCAACAATCACAAAACTTCCGTCCTTTGAATTTCGTAAAAATCGCTCATAATCAGAATTAAAAGTAAATCTCGATTTTGAAATTCTCCGATCGCTCAAAAAAAATATAAAAACAATTGCCAGAAACTTGAAACTTTACAGGATCACTCATCATGGATTCCGCTGCAATATTCACCAACAATCACAAAACTTCCGTCCTTTGAATTTCGTAAAAATCGCTCATAATCAGAATTAAAAGTAAATCTCGATTTTGAAATTCTCCGATCGCTCAAAAAAAATATAAAAACAATTGCCAGAAACTTGAAACTTTACAGGATCACTCATCATGGATTCCGCTGCAATATTCATCAACAATCACAAAACGTCCGTTCTTTGAATTTCGTAAAAATCACTCATAATCAGAATTAAAAGTAAATCTCGATTTTGAAATTCTCCGATCGCTCAAAAAAAATATAAAAACAATTGCTAGAAACTTGAAACTTTACAAGATCACTCATCATGGATTGCGCTGCAATATTCACCAACAATCACAAAACGTCCGTCGTTTTAATTTCGTAAAAATCACTCATAATCAGAATTAAAAGTAAATCTCGATTTTGAAATTCTCCGATCGCTCAAAAAAAATATAAAAACAATTGCCAGAAACTTGAAACTTTACAAGATCACTCATCATGGATTCCGCTGCAATATTCACCAACAATCACAAAACTTCCGTCCTTTGAATTTCGTAAAAATCGCTCATAATCAAAATTAAAAGTAAATTTCGATTTGGAAATTCTCCGATCGCTAAAAAAAAAATATAAAAACAATTGCTAGAAACGTGAAACTTTACAAGATCACTCATCATGGATTCCGCTGCAATATTCACTAACAATCACAAAATGTCTGTCCTTTGAATTTCGTAAAAATCACTCATAATCAGAATTAAAGGTAAATCTCGATTTTGAAATTCTTCGATCGCTCAAAAAAAATATAAAAACAATTGCCAGAAACTTGAAACTTTACAAGATCACTCATCATGAATTCTGCTGCAATATTCACCTACAATCACAATAATAATCGCTCATCAAGTCATTTTATGGCAAATTTTGAAAAAAGTCGATTTTTTCAAACTTTGAACGGTCGTAGCGGCTAAACGAAGAATCCAAATCGAACGTGGATTTCAAATCTGAGTTCCTCGGGTACTAATTAGTCGGATTCAATTAAAATTGGCGATTTTTAATTTTTGATGAAAACCTGAAATTCGATAGAAGTGTCCCCCTTCTTATTTTTGCTTAAAAATTGGCTTTGAAATGATTTCCTGAAGAAACCACTGGTTCGATTCGCGGTTTCTATACACCACTGGAAAGATCTCCTCAAGACGCTTCAGAAAATGTACTTTCGCAAGAACAAATGTCAATTTGAAGCACGTGACGCGTCAGCAAAGAAAACTTGAAAATGGAAAAAATCGAAAAAATCAACTTTTTTTAATAACCGTACGTAAACTAACCTGCAGCAAAGAATGGATTAGTCGTCACCTTCACCGAAGACGTTGACGGACGGTCTTCAGTCTCATTCCCCTCAATATCAAAGTCCTCAGCTCTCGGTGCGTACTCCACCAAAGCGTTTTGCTACAAAGCAAACATATTTATAATTGTATTGTCCAAAGTTTATAACTTTGCCTTCAAGGTCTTCGGCCATCGTCGCATGAATATTACCTGGAACGATTTGAATTCCTCGTCCTCTTCCGGGTCGGTGTATTTGTACTTGCAGCAGCAGAAACAGCAGCAGCAGCAGCAGAAGCAGGTGGCGAGGCAGCTCGCGAACACTATCATCTTCAAAATGCAATACATGTCTTTTATTATTATCTGCGTTGTTGGTACTTACTGGCGAAACATCGGATCACACACATGCTGTTCAGAGACGGACGGGTAATTTATTAACACTGGATGGCGGGAACTCAAAGTGGCATCGTGAATGGTTCACCGGACTAATCCGATATATCGGATTTTGTACGGTTGACGAGGCAGAGGTTGGACGAAGAGAAATAATAATGTAAAACCGGAGTTGATCGATAGACGACACATCTGCACCCGCATGTGTGGTTCGTTAGGTTTGCTAGTTTCAGTAATTACACAATTTTACGTAAAGATTTTTTATTGGCTTGAAATAAGAGTGACTCATGGTAGAGATCTGTATTACCATCTCTACTCATGGTACGGCCGAGGTAGCAGATAGATTGCAGGGATCTATTTTACCACTTCTACTCATCGTACGGCAGAGGTAGAAGATACATTGCAGAGATCTGTATTACCAACTCTGCTACCTCAGCCATCCCGCAAGCCATCACTGCGTTTGTTATGTTTGAAATGGAATAAAAGAAACTTTAAGTAAACACACGATATATTACCTTCAACCACCATGGCAATTTGATCCGGATGTTGTCGTCGCCGAAACTCTTGCCGATGGCCAGACCTATGGAGCCGTACTCGTCGTAGATCGTCCTCTTGTTTTCATCGCTCAAAATCGAGTAGGCGTATGTGATTTGTCGGAATTTTTCGGTCGCTTCCGGGTCCGGATTCTTGTCGGGATGGTACTTCAGTACTAATCGTTTGTAGTGTTTCCTAATTTCTTCGCCGGAAGCGGTTTTTGGAAGAGTCAGCTGTGCGTATAGAGATTCTCCTTTCGCCCTAAAAAAAACAACTTTTTGAATAACATGAACATTTGCCTTTTAAAGGCTTTCAACTTTTTGAATGACACAAAAATTACGAATGCCGAAATCCTTCAGTGACAAGATGTACAATGGTAAAATTAAATTCAACAGTACCTACATCTCAAAAATAGTTTTTTGCATTTTTGAAAATTGTGAAATTTTACGTTTTCAAATATAAAAAGTCATAAATCGTTTCGAAATTAAATTAGAGTGAAACTTCTTGAATATCCTTAAATTCTAAACATTTGCGGAGTTTCCTGATTTTGTTGATTTTTTTTAAGAGTGAAATTTAACATTATTTTCAATCTTTTAAGTTTTTCATGTGAAATTATACATTTTCAAATATAAAATGTTATAAATCGTTTCTAAATTAAATTAGAGTGAAATTTCTTATATATCCTTAAATTATAAACATTTGTGGAGTATTGTGATTTTATTGAATATTTTTAGAGCGAAATTTAATATTTTTTTCAAATTTTTTAAGTTTGTCATGTGAGATTTTACATTTTCAAATTTAAAAAGTCATAAATCGTGTCAAAATTAAATTAGAGTGAAATTTCTTTATCTTTAAATTATAAACATTTGTGGAGTATTGTGATTTTATTGAATATTTTTAGAGCGAAATTTAATATTTTTTTCAAATTTTTTAAGTTCGTCATGTGAAATTTTACATTTTCAAATTTAAAAAGTCATAAATCATTTCAAAATTAAATTAGAGTGAAATTTCTTATATATCCTTAAATTATAAACATTTGTGGAGTACTGTGATTTTATTGAATATTTTTAGAGCGAAATTTAATATTTTTTTCAAATTTTTTAAGTTCGTCATGTGAAATTTTACATTTTCAAATTTAAAAAGCCATAAATCGTTTCAAAATTAAATTAGAGTGAAATTTCTTATATATCCTTAAATTATAAACATTTGTGGAGTACTGTGATTTTATTGAATATTTTTAGAGCGAAATTTAATATTTTTTTCAAATTTTTTAAATTATAAACATTTGTGGAGTACTGTGATTTTATTGAATATTTTTAGAGCGAAATTTAATATTTTTTCAAATTTTTTAAATTTGTCATGTGAAATTTTACATTTTCAAATTTAAAAAGTCATAAATCGTTTCAAAATTAAATTATAGTGAAATTTCTTATATATCCTTAAATTATAAACATTTGCGGAGTATTGTGATTTTATTGAATATTTTTAGAGCGAAATTTAATATTTTTTTCAATTTTTTTAAGTTTGTCTTGTGAAATTTTACATTTTCAAATTTAAAAAGTCATAAATCGTTTCAAAATTAAATTAGAGTGAAATTTCTTATATATCCTTAAATTCTAAACATTTGCGGAGTATCCTGATTTTTTTTGTTGATTTTTCTTAAAACATTAATTTTTCAAAAATTCATAACTCGCGTAAAAATTGGCAAATTTTAAAAAATTAAAGATAGTTTTAAAGGTAGAAGTTTTGTGCAGGTATTGAATGGTTTGAGGAACTCTGTTGAATCAGTATTTATTTGTTTTTTAATTTTTTGTCAACTAAAAACATTAATTTTTCAAAAATTCATAACTCTCGTAAAAACTGACAGATTTTCAAAAATTAAAGATAGTTTTAAATATAGAAGTTTTGTACAGGTATTGAATGGTTTCAGGAACTCTGTTGTATCAGTAGTTATTTATTTTTTAATTTTTTGTCAACTTAAAACATTATTTTTTCAAAAATTCATAACTCGCGTAAAAACTGACAGATTTTCAAAAATTAAAAATAGTTTTAAAGGTAGAAGTTTCGTACAGGTATTGAATGGTTTGAGGAACTCTTTTGTATCAGTAGTTATTTATTTTTTAATTTTTTGTAAACTTAAAACATTAATTTTTCAAAAATTCATAACTCGTGTAAAAATTGGCAGATTTTCAAAAATTAAAGATAATTTTAAAGGTAGAAGTTTTGTACAGGTATTGAATGGTTTGAAGAACTCTGTTGTATCAGTATTTATTTATTTTTTTATTTTTTGTCAACTTGAAACATTAATTTTTCAAAAATTCATAACTCGCGTAAAAACTGACAGATTTTCCAAAATTAAAGATAATTTTAAAGATAGAAGTTTTGTACAGGTATTTAATGGTTTGAGGAACTCTGTTGTATCAGTAGTTATTTATTTTTTAATTTTTTGTCAACTTAAAACATTAATTTTTCAAAAATTCATAACTCGCGTAAAAATTGGCAGATTTTCAAAAATTAAAAATAGTTTTAAAGGTAGAAGTTTTGTGCAGGTATTGAATGGTTTGAGGAACTCTGTTGAATCAGTATTTATTTGTTTTTTAATTTTTTGTCAACTAAAAACATTAATTTTTCAAAAATTCATAACTCTCGTAAAAACTGACAGATTTTCAAAAATTAAAGATAGTTTTAAATATAGAAGTTTTGTACAGGTATTGAATGGTTTCAGGAACTCTGTTGTATCAGTAGTTATTTATTTTTTAATTTTTTGTAAACTTAAAACATTAATTTTTCAAAAATTCATAACTCGTGTAAAAATTGGCAGATTTTCAAAAATTAAAGATAATTTTAAAGGTAGAAGTTTTGTACAGGTATTGAATGGTTTGAAGAACTCTGTTGTATCAGTATTTATTTATTTTTTTATTTTTTGTCAACTTGAAACATTAATTTTTCAAAAATTCATAACTCGCGTAAAAACTGACAGATTTTCAAAAATTAAAGATAATTTTAAAGGTAGAAGTTTTGTGCAGGTATTGAATGGTTTGAGGAACTCTGTTGAATCAGTATTTATTTGTTTTTTAATTTTTTGTCAACTTAAAACATTAATTTTTCAAAAATTCATAACTCGTGTAAAAATTGGCAGATTTTCAAAAATTAAAAATAGTTTTAAAGGTAGAAGTTTTGTACAGGTATTGAATGGTTTGAGGAACTCTGTTGTATCAGTATTTATTTATTTTTTTATTTTTTGTCAACTTGAAACATTAATTTTTCAAAAATTCATAACTCGCGTAAAAATTGGCAGATTTTCAAAAATTAAAAATAGTTTTAAAGGTAGAAGTTTTGTACAGGTATTGAATGGTTTGAAGAACTCTGTTGTATCAGTATTTATTTATTTTTTTATTTTTTGTCAACTTAAAACATTAATTTTTCAAAAATTCATAACTCGCGTAAAAATTGGCAGATTTTCAAAAATTAAAGATAGTTTTAAAGGTAGAAGTTTTGTGCAGGTATTTAATGGTTTGAGGAACTCTATTAAATCAGTATTTATTCCCGACACGAAATTTGTCTTACTATCCTTAATAATATGAACTACTAATACGTGAATATTAAAACGATCAATGACTAATGTCTTAATTGTAAAGATGTGTAGGTGTGACCTTATATATACCCAATAAGTTATTCCTGAATAGAAATGTAATGATCCCAGTTACATCGTTGACCCCAATCGTGCCAGCCACATACCGTTCTAAATTTGACATTGACCTATTTTAATTTAAAACTGGGTCAAGTATGCGTTTTCTTGAATCGTTAGAAATCTTTTCATCAAATGCGGAAAAGAAAGAAATAACAATTTCTTTCGATTTTCTGGCTTCGGATAGGACACACGTAAATTTAAAGAAAAATGTTTCATTCATTTGTTTCACGGTTTAAATATCCCGAATTTTTATTTGGTAGAATTATTATCTATTAATAATGAATTGCGTTGAAATTTATATTAAATTATCATTTTTGTTTCAAAATGGAAACTTAATAAATTGAATGAATAAGGGCAGAAATACTAATCAAGTAAATTTACACTGAACAAAGAGATTACTGTTGGTAATGGTCTAAATAAATGAAGTACATAAGTGTTTTACTCAAAAATTGTAGTACGATGGTGTATTTAAATAAATTTTATTCCTGTATTTTAGATGCTGTTTCTTCTAGCTATTACATAAATGATCACATTTAAAATATGTATTAAACAATAAAAACCAACAAAGGGATGTGCAATTAAAGTAACACGCTTAGTTACATATATACATACGCATAAACAAATCCAATTACATTATTATAATAATTAGCAATCAAATACTTACGATAATTTCCTTTTCGGGATTTGATCCATTTTATTCACACTCTCTCTGTGTTGATTTAGGCAATAAACAAAGCTCCACGGCACTATTGATAAATTCGTGAGAGGACTGAAAGCTCTCTCGGAGTGCCCAGAGCGCAAGTCCGCCAACTGCGCATTGCGCCCTTCGCCTCGTCCCTTCCCTATAATCAATTTTCGGTCGCGTGCTACAATTCCGATAAAATCTCTGTAAGTGCGCAATTAATAAATACGAACAACCACACTAATATTTAAAAGCACAACAAGTATTAAACGTTTAAACCACACCGCACTAATTAAAATGATTTTAACAAATATCTTCTAAAACTGCAAGATCACCCTTTTACATACTTATTCTACACATCTCTAATATCATTTTAGGCTAACCCGGCCAAAAAAAGCGTTCTAAATATGTACCAATAGTAGGCCTTGGTCTAAAAGCGCGCCACTCCTTAAATAACCGTATGCAATCGTATTTACACGAACGCAAAAAAAAGAAAGAGTTTGGTTCAAAAAAAAAAGCAAACCATATTTTCGTGTGGGAAAAACGTTATTTCCAAGTTAGGTAAAAACTGACAGCTGTCAAAATTGCATAATTTGAAGTATATTGGATCACGGCATCTTTTTCTCTTGAACGTTTTCCACGTGAAAACCCTAATTTCCTCGTAAAATTGCAAACAGTTTGGAAGAAAAAAAGCAAATAATATTTTCACGCGAAAAACACGTTATTTCGAGGTTAGATAAAAAGTGGCAGCTGTCAAAGTTGCATAATTTGAAGCATATTGGATCACGGCATCTTTTTCTCTTGAACGTTTTCCACGTGAAAACCCTAATTTCCTCGTAAAATTGCAAACAGTTTTGAAGAAAAAAAAGCAAATTATATTTTCACGCGAAAAACACGTTATGTCCAAGTTAGGTAAAAAGTGACAGCTGTCAAAATTGCATAATTTGAAGCATATTGGATCATGGCATCTTTTTCTCTTGAACGTTTTCCACGTGAAAACCCTATTTTCCTCGTAAAATTACAAACAGTTTGGAAGAAAAAAAGCAAATTAAATTTTCACGCGAAAAACACGTTATGTCTAAGTTAGGTAAAAAGTGACAGCTGTCAAAATTGCATAATTTGAAGCATATCAGATTACGGCATCTTTTTCTTTTAAACGTTTTCCACGTGAAAACCCTAATTTCCTCGTAAAATTGCAAAAAGTTTGGAAGAAAATAAAGCAAATAATATTTTCACGCGAAAAACACGTTATTTCTAGGTTAGATAAAAAGTGACAGCTGTCAAAATTGAATAATGTGAAGCATATTGGATCACGGCATCTTTTTCTCTTGAACGTTTTCCACGTGAAAACCCTAATTTCCTCGTAAAATTGCAAACAGTTTGGAAGAAAAAAAAGCAAATAATATTTTCACGCGAAAAACACGTTATTTCGAGGTTAGATAAAAAGTGGCAGCTGTCAAAATTGCATAATTTGAAGCATATTGGATCACTGCATCTTTTTCTCTTCAACGTTTTCCACGTGAAAACCCTAATTTCCTCATAAAATTGCAAACAGTTTGGAAGAAAATAAAGCAAATAATATTTTCACGCGAAAAACACGTTATTTCGAGGTTAGATAAAAAGTGGCAGCTGTCAAAATTGCATAATTTGAAGCATATTGGATCACGGCATCTTTTTCTCTTGAACGTTTTCCACGTGAAAACCCTAATTTCCTCGTAAAATTGCAAAGAGTTTGAAAGAAAAAAAAGCAAATTATATTTTCACGCGAAAAACACGTTATGTCTAAGTTAGGTAAAAAGTGACAGCTGTCAAAATTGCATAATTTGAAGCATATCAGATTACGGCATCTTTTTCTTTTAAACGTTTTCCACGTGAAAACCCTAATTTCCTCGTAAAATTGCAAAAAGTTTGGAAGAAAATAAAGCAAATAATATTTTCACGCGAAAAACACGTTATTTCTAGGTTAGATAAAAAGTGACAGCTGTCAAAATTGAATAATGTGAAGCATATTGGATCACGGCATCTTTTTCTCTTGAACGTTTTCCACGTGAAAACCCTAATTTCCTCGTAAAATTGCAAAGAGTTTGAAAGAAAAAAAAGCAAATTATATTTTCACGCGAAAAACACGTTATGTCTAAGTTAGGTAAAAAGTGACAGCTGTCAAAATTGCATAATTTGAAGCATATCAGATTACGGCATCTTTTTCTTTTAAACGTTTTCCACGTGAAAACCCTAATTTCCTCGTAAAATTGCAAAAAGTTTGGAAGAAAATAAAGCAAATAATATTTTCACGCGAAAAACACGTTATTTCTAGGTTAGATAAAAAGTGACAGCTGTCAAAATTGAATAATGTGAAGCATATTGGATCACGGCATCTTTTTCTCTTGAACGTTTTCCACGTGAAAACCCTAATTTCCTCGTAAAATTGCAAAGAGTTTGAAAGAAAAAAAAGCAAATTATATTTTCACGCGAAAAACACGTTATGTCTAAGTTAGGTAAAAAGTGACAGCTGTCAAAATTGCATAATTTGAAGCATATCAGATTACGGCATCTTTTTCTTTTAAACGTGTTCCACGTGAAAACTCTAATTTCCTCGTAAAATTGCAAAAAGTTTGGAAGAAAAAAAAGCAAATAATATTTTCACGCGAAAAACACGTTATTTCTAGGTTAGATAAAAATCGACAGCTGTCAAAATTACATCCTTTGGCACTTATTTTTGTGCTCCATCCTATTTTTTTTTAAATTTCCACGCGAGAATCTCGAATTCGTCTTGAAATTCCAAAGAATGTGGAAAATGTGAAGGTAACTGTGTTTTAATGTAGAAAATACGTTATTTCTAGGTTAGATAAAAAATGACAGCTGTCAAAGTTACATCCTTTGGCACTTGTTTTTGTGCTCCATCATATTTTTATGAAAATTTCCACGCGAGAATCTCGAATTCGTCTTGAAATTGCAAAAAATGTAGAAAATGTGAAGGTAACTGTGTTTTAATATAGAAAATACGTTATTTCTAGGTTAGATAGAAAATGACAGCTGTCAAAATTACATCCTCTGGTACTTATTTTTGTGCTCCATCCTATTTTTCTGAAAATTTCCACGCGAGAATCTCGAATTCGACTTGAAATTGCAAAGAATGTGGAAAATGTGAAGGTAACTGTGTTTTAATGTAGAAAATACGTCATTTCTAGGTTAGATAGAAAATGACAGCTGTCAAAATTACATCCTCTGGTACTTATTTTTGTGCTCCATCCTATTTTTCTGAAAATTTCCACGCGAGAATCTCGAATTCGACTTGAAATTGCAAAGAATGTGGAAAATGTGAAGGTAACTGTGTTTTAATGTAGAAAATACGTTATTTCTAGGTTAGATAAAAAATGACAACTGTCAAAATTACATTCTTTGGCACTTATTTTTGTGCTCCTTCCTATTTTTCCCTCTAAATAATTGCAATTGCGAACCGAAACGCATTTCCAAAAAAAAAAAAATGGAATTACCTTTGATAATTTCTCCCGTCTACTGTAAACCAAAATGCAATGTGAAGAAAGCTTTTAATATCTATAATAAATTCAACAGTCTATAAGACAAATATCATTTATTCACATTAAAATAAGTTGTTTAAATCAACTAAACAAGACCGAAAGCGTTTTCCAAATTTGCCAAAAAAAAATTACTTCCATGGAATTTTTTTGTTTTTTTGTTTTGTTTTTGGCGTCGACTACGAGGCCATCTGCCACCACCGTTTTTTTTTCCATGGAGTTAACTTCAATAAACCCCCGCTTGTACACCGCAAACCAAAATGCGAATAAAGAAAACTGTTAATATATAAAATAAATTCAACAATGTTGTTATAAAATGCGAATATCGTTTAATCATTTACATTAAAATAAGTTGTTCGGCTAAACAAGACTGAAGGCGTTTTGCAAATCCGCGATCAAATCGTCGACGTCCTCGAGTCCAACGGATAAACGGATCAAGTTTTCAGTGATGCCCAGAGCTTCCAGTTCTGCCTTGGGAACGGATTCGTGAGACATCAAAACCCTAAATTCGTACAAATCAAAAAATTAAATCAAGCATTAGTAAGACTAATTAATTATATGCCAAACGTTTCATGCAGTAATGCGTGTCCAACGATTTTTATAGTCTTGGGTGGCTGTGGAATCAAATGTGACTGTCGAGACTGTCTTATTTCACGCAATAGAGAGGCGGGAAAATTTTGAATTACTAGAGGTAGAGCAAATGTTCAAGCTCTGAGTCTGGTAAAGTTACTTTTTTGACGAGTAAGGTGTACTGTTTTTTTTTGTGCCCGTTACCCAGGAAATTGTCGTTTCGCGTGACGTTTAACAAGAGTTTGTTTATTCCGTTACCTAGGAACGACTATATTTTATTTATAGAATTAGAATTAAGTTAAGTAATTTCTATTTTAAATGTGTGCGGTGTTGACTTATGTAAAACTTGGAAGAAGTTCTGGCATTAATAAATTATTATTATTATTATTATTATTATTATTATTATTACTATGCCTGATTTACAATAGGTTTGATGGAAACAGTTTTTTGCTGCGATCATGGGCAAAACTGTGAACAAATTTATAGAATTGACGTTTAATGAGGACTTCTGTCAGAATTTGTTTATTCCGTTACCTGGGAACGACTTCACCTGATTTCTAGCAGGCTTGAATGAAAACGGTCGAGATGTCGTACTTACGGTAGTTCTGCCAAACTCTCGTATCCTCCTAGACTTTCTGCCAGGGCGAATATTTTGAGGGCCGCCAGAAATATTTTGGACTCTTCTAGAGCGCCTCCTTTCAAGTAAAAGGAAACTATGCCACTGTGTCCGGACGTTTGCTTCTTAAAGAGTTCATGGTGAGGATGGCATGGTAAACCTGGTAATAAAAATGTTTCTGTTTTTTGTTGTTTTGTTTGTTTCTTCCGATCGTAGAATGCTTTTGGGCGTCCATGCGAATTTTTTGTAGTAAAATAGAGAACTGGAGTTTGAGAAATTTTACCAATATCCGTTTTTAGGCATGAAAACTGTAGAACTTTAATGAATCCGTGAAAATCAGAGGTTGTAATCACAGAACCATAGAGCAGTTATTACCGGCGGCGGCGTTGAGAATTAAAGTCATTGATGGAACTATTTATCAGTGACGGTTCGCGGGGTTTTTACTTTCTCCGTTACGAAGTACGAGAAAGTATTGTGATCGTGATTTTTGTTTAGAATTTTTTTAATCGGGTGGTGCACATTTCAGTCACTTAAATTCGAGTTCAGAGTGCTGCTATTTTGTTTACAAACAAGGTGCGTGAATAATCTTTTGGCATTTCAAAAATATATTATTCCCAAGCAAATTTGGAAATTTTGAAGCAAATTCCGCGGGCGATATTTTTTTTGAATTTTTTTAATCAGGTGGTGCACATTTCATTCACTCAAATTCGAGTTCAGAGTGCTGCCATTTTGTTTACAAACAAGGTGCGTGAATAATCTTTCGGCATTTCAAAAATATGTTATTCCCAAGCAAATTTGGAAATTTTGAAGCAAATTCCGCGGTCGATAATTTTTTTAGAATTTTTTTAATCAGGTGGTGCACATTTCAGTCACTCAAATTCGAGTTCAGAGTGCTGCTATTTTGTTTGCAAGCAAGGTGCGTTAATTATCTTTTGATATGTCAAAAATATGTAATTTCTAAGCAGATTTGGAAAATTTTAAGATAATTTCAAGAACGATATAATAATGGCTATGAATCACGAGAACGAGGTTTGCGGAACGAGCCGTAGGCGAGTGGAGCAAATCGTTTGAGTTTGCATATCCTTATATGCTCGTTGTACTATTATTGTTTATTATTAAACCATTAATACCTCTGTAAATTACAATTTGAATCATTAAAATCAATTTAACCATTAAAAAATTGCTGCGGCAATATTTATTATTGCAGAATTTTTACAGCACTTTTATTTCAAAAGATTAAAGGATTATATATTTGTCGGTGATTTAATGCTTAAATTATCAAAATCATCGCTTAGAATTGCTATTTACAAGCTTTTAAACATTTTACATTCGGATTGCCGCCCGTCGTCGCCATCTATTAGACGGTGGCTGAACTGCTAAGTGATGTTTTTGAACAGCGCCAAAATGCTCGAACTTTATACTTATTGTCAAAGTGTTAATATTTAGCAATGGGCTGTGCATGAAACGGTAGACGATTTAATTCTGAATCGAATGGTGTATAAAATAGCTGAGGAAATTTAACGGTTTTCCTGTAATTTACGAATGAAAATTAAGCACGACACACTTACCGACATTTACAGTTCACTGTAACAGAAAAATTCAATAAAGAAGAATTTGCTATATTCTTCAATCAAATACGGGTTACAATACTTATTCCTGATTAATCATTCAACTATTTATATTGTTAATGCATTACAATAAGAGAAATATACGAGAAATCATAATCTAAGTAGAGGACTCCACCTGTTATCGGGGAGATAAACTACTTAATAATTTGTGGATGAAAACTTAAAAAGAATGTTGTATCATGATTAAATAATATCACTTGTGGATATTTACATACTTAAATTGCAAAAACAATATTTTATAATATACACGCCTAATCCCAAGCAACCCGATATACGCATAACTCTAATTAATTTATTATTACAAACTTCTAATTTTCTACGTAACAGGGACAAAACCATAAGTGTAATCCTGAGTAAAGCTTCAAAAATAGTGCGAATATTTAAGTATTTAAATTGCGAAAACAATGGTATTATATAAACGCCTACTTACAGGCAACCCAATATACAATAACTAATATTAATTTATTATTAAAAACTTCCAATTTTAAACATAATACGCGCACAAATATGAGTGTAGTCCTTGGTAACGCTTTAAAAATATTACACTTATGGTTTTGTCCTTGTTACGTTGACAATTGGAAGTTTCAAATAATAAATCATTATTAGTTACACGTGTATTGGGTTGCTTGTAAGTAGGCGTTTATATAATATAATTATTTCTGCAATTTAAATACTTAAATATTGCCATTATTTTTGAAGCTTTGCTAAGGATTATACTCCCCGTCACGTTAAGAATTTGAAGTTTTTAATAATGAATTAATATTAGGTATGGGTGTATTGCGTTGTCTGTAAGTTGGCGTTTATGTAATATAATTATTTCTGCAATTTAAATACTTAAATATTCGCACTATTTTTGAAGCTTTACTGAGGATTACACTTATGGTTTTGTCGCTGTTACGTTTAAAATTAGAAGCTTTTTAATAGTACTTATGCGTATATCGGGTTGCCTGTGATTAGGCAGATATATTATAATGTATTGTTTCCGCGATTTCAATTCGAAAATATCTACAAGTAAATTCATTTTATTATAAGTAAACATTCTTCTTAAGTTTCTTTCATTATTAAAACAATTATTAAATCCACAAATGAAAACGTAGTTTATCCCCACGATAACAGAGGGTACCCTCTATGAAGATTAGGATTCCTCATATATTTCTCTTATTGTAATGCATTAATAATATAAAAAGTTAATTGAATAATCAGTAATAAGTATTGGGACCCGTATTTCATTGAAGAATATAGCAAATTGTTGTGCATTTAGGTTTTAAGTTACAGTGAACTGTAAATGTCGGTAAGTGTGTCGTGCCTAATTTTCATTCGCAAATTACAAGAAAACCGCTAGATTGCCTCAGCTATTTTATACACCGTTCGATTCGGAATTAAATCGTCTATCGTTTCGTGTACAGCGCATTGCTGAATATTAACATTTTGATTATAGGTATAAAATTCGAGCATTTTGGCGCTGTTCAAAAACATCACTTAGTAGTTCGGCCATTGTCGAATAGATGGCGACGAGGTGAGGAAATGGGAACGTAAAATCTTTAAAAGCTTTTAAATAGTAATTCTGAGGGATAATTTTGATAATTTTAAAGTTAAATCATCTAAAAACTTGTAACCCTTTAATCTTTTTCAAATAAACGTGCCGTAAAAATCCCGGAATAATAAGTAATGTCGTCGCAATTCTACATTCATTTTAATGATTCAAACGGTAATTTATGGAGGGATTAAAGGTTTAATAATAAACAATGAAATAAGGTTTGTTCAATTTAAGAAAAATCATCCAATTTGGTTGAAAAGTCGCTGAGTTATGTGCAAAAAACCTCAAAATGCACAACCCCTTTAACTGTCTATTTATGGACTGCTAGCGCCTACTTCATGTGTATCTCTAAGCAGAGGTGGCGCGGCAGGACCCTAAATGGTTGCGGTATGTTACTTAAATTGGTAGCTATTTTGTGTCTATGACATATGACTTGTATATAGTCAAAGGTTTTACCTTAGTAATTATTTCTAGAAAAATACCTGGATGTAATACTTTCTCAACTTTAGAATGAGTCAGTAGATATTTCGCTACTGCCAAACCAGAAGTACTATGCCGGGGCATCCTCACGGTTAACGTCTTCAGTCCGCGATTGACCAAAGCGCAGTCGATCGGCGATGGAACGATCCCCATTGCTAAAAATTACGGTCAGATCTTGTAAAATTTTGACTATGTTAATACCAACAGTTTTGTAGAAACTTGAGCCTTTCGTAATATCCCTTGTCGTTGCAGACGACGGCTCCCATGACCGCGTCGGAATGTCCGTTCATGTACTTGGTCAGCGAATAGACGGACAAATGGGCGCCCAATTCCAAAGGGCGTTGGAAATACGGAGTCAGGAAGGTATTGTCCAAGGCTAAAATCAAATTGTGCTCGTTCGCAACGGATGCGATCTCTTTTACGTCCAGAATTGATAATGTTGGATTAGTTGGAGTTTCGATCCAAATCATCTATGATAAATATTGATCATTACTAAAGAGAAACAAGTAATTAACAATTAAAAATATTAACCAATTTATTAACAATTTAATGATTACTGTGCGATACTTGCGCCATCCGGCGGTGCTAGTGTAAAAGTACGCGTAAAGCTTAGGCCTGGCGAGCACTGGCAACTTTTCCTACGCAACTTTTTAGTCACCGAAATCCAATGAACTGTATACTACGTAACTGGAACGGCCCCGCTCGTAAACGAAACGTGTTGAACTGTGTCAGGGGTAACAGAGCGAGAGAGAATGATGTGTAGTTATTCCATCTCACTCTCACTTATGTCAAGCAATGAGCGTTAATGCAAACAGGATTGTTATTGTGGTGTTTTCACAGCCGATACCTGTTTAATTATCATAAGGGTCCAGAGTTTAGATGCTGTTTAGTGTCCTTTACAAGTTAACGTGAGTAGTTGCTGCTATTTTAAGTACTGTCAGTATTAAAAATGGTTTTGAACTGTGTTGCTTTCGGATGCAAAAATGAACATGATGCAAGGAAACAAATTTCATTTCACACGTAAGTTTAACCATTTTTTTTTGTAAATTTGGGATTACATGGAAAAGCTCCAACGGTGCGAGATAAACTGAATAAAGTAGATTTATTTAAAAACTGTTGAGACTTATTTATTTTTGTAATTTAAATTTTAGTTGTATGTACATATTTGATGTCAATGTGAAAATATAAATTTAAATTTAAAATCTGTGTTTTATTTTAAACTAGACAATGTTCATGAAATGTTTTAAATAAAATTATTTCTATATAAAAATAATTTTTTTTCATTTTAAACTCCTATTCCTACATATGTCCCTATAAGATAGAAAGAGAGAGGTACCCAACAGCAACGCGGGTTGCTGAAAAATTGACTTGCCTCAGGCGTTTTACATTGCGTGTCCTTTCCAGTTGTATTCTAGTTCAATGCCGAAATCGAACACATTAAAGTAAATTTAATCCCGCGCATGGGCGATTTTAAAATCGAAGCAACTTTAATATGTTTGATTTCGGTGACTAAAAAGTTGCTTAGTTAAAGTCGCCCGTGTGCGCCAGGCCTTAGATTGATACAAAACTTTATATATTTCGTTCAATGTAATCGGAGAACTCTATTAACACTTTTTCAGCGGGTGCTATGACCAAGGTGACTTGCCTGTGTAGCGGGTTGGATTTGCAACGCAAGCGAAAATACTACGCGCGCTGATGTGTATGATGAACTGTATGCAACCCATTCTACATGTTTGCGTCTAAAAATAGTTCGCAAAATGTCTACAGATAGACGCTCCCGCTCAAAGTGTGTTAACATACCTTAGTAGTTGGTTTGATGGTTTTCTTGAGGATCTCGGTGTCTTCAACATCAATGAAAGATATATCGAAACCTAGGCGATTTCCGACTTGGCTGAATAATCTGAAGGAACCTCCGTAAATATTTTCTCCTGTTATGATGTGATCGCCAGAATCAAACATGCTCAGGACTGCCGTTATGGCTCCTAATCCCGAGGAGAAGCAGAGTGCGTGTTTCGCGGATTCGATTGAAGCCAGGCATGTTTCCAAGACGTGTCTTGAAGGATTTGCCGATCTGCTGTATTTATATTCCTGCAATAAAGATTTTGAGAATGATAATTTGTTACAATTTCTTTGATACAGAGTAAGCAACGTTAGGTGATGAGTGATTGGTAGGCAACCAAATACGCATGTTGGTTGAACTGATCATGTGAAAAGAAAATCCCTTAGATTGATTTTGCATTAGCGTAGCAAACATTTTCCCCGAATTTTTATTGCTGCAATAAAGATTTTGAGAATGGTCATTTGTTACAATTTCTTTGATGATGTACAGAGTAAGCAACAATAGGTGCAGATTGATAGGTAGGCAACCAAATATGCGTGTTGATAGAACTGATCATATGAAAAGAAAATCCCTTAGATTGATTTTTCATTGGCGTAGCAAACATTTTTCCCGAATTTTTATTGCTGCAATAAAGATTTTGAGAATGATCATTTGTTACAATTTCTTTGATGATGTACAGAGTAAGCAACACTAGGTGCAGATTGATAGGTAGGCAACCAAATACGCGTGTTGATAGAACTGGTCATATGAAAAGAAAATCCCTTAGATTTATTTTGCATTGGTGTAGCAAACATTTTTTCCCGAACGAAACTTAAATTTTATAATTTTCTAACCTTAAAATCAGCAAATCACACCGTAAAACAAAGATTTACGTAAAGTAGTCTTGATAAGAACCAGTGAGGGTTCGCGGGGTTTTTCTCGTACGGCCGAGGAACAAGAGGTGGCAATACAGATAGGTGCGGTCACACAGCCAGCCGTCTCTGCAACTGACCCTACCTATCTGTATTACCACCTCTTGTTCTTCGGCCGTACCAGAAAAAAAACCCGCGAACCGTCACTGATAAGAACTGATGTCTATGAAACAGAAAGTAAAATAACTAAATTCGAAGAATTAGTGAACACAATGGCAAAATACGACGCACGACGCTGCTCGAATTTAGTTCCTCTTTATTAATTACGCCTTGGCCTGAACTTGGAGCGATCAAATCCCCCAGATTTTTCGGCGGGAAATTTAAATCATCTGCGAACATTGTTGCTCACATGATTGACGTTAACAGCAGTATGTTTTCTGCAGCTATAATAATGTGTTGCAATTTCTTTGAACGCTAAGAGCAGTGTGTTTTCTGCAGCTCACCTGATCTTTATCACCTGGTATTAATTGTTTGAACGTTGTCGCGCACACAATCGGCGGAATGACGGCACGAGATGTCCATTGCTCGGGTTCCTGTCCTGCGTGGATGGATTTGGTGGCGATGCCTTTTGGAATTGGAAGGTAGCCTTCTTCACTCATGCTACAACATGATCAATTAAAACAACTTTTGCTTGTGGCTGCAGGAAAGGGTGCAATATGAAGTCTATAAATGATGTTATCAAATGCTCCTTCAATGTCCAGAAAAACACCCGTTGCACTTGTTTACTAACAATTGCCAATTTACAAGAATTTACCTGATTGATAGACATAATGGTATCGGCGCTTAAGTGCTTCGCCCAGTATATGCCTGTCGACTATTCTTAAAGTTTAAGTATGAATAATGACAAGATGATCGGTTTGTAAAATTTAGCCTGAACGTAAGATGATGACTGAAGATCACCCTCGTTTTTATCACCGTAACTGCTTGGAATATATGAAAGGACCAAACTGGTCCTAAGAACTTTTAGAACCAAAGTGCACACCCTACGGCAAATAAGTACTTTTCACCCTTGGTAAACAAACAACTAAATCAGCCTAGTCTGTAAAAGTGAAACTTCATGGCCTAGTAGAAGTCACTAAAATCTCACATTATAATATCCACAAAAAAACAAATACTTACCTGTACGCGTGTTTTATTTACTGCACTGCACTATATCAACTATTTCAATAGATATGCCGCACACTAGATTAAAACCCTCATTTTTATATCCGCCGATAACAAATAGCTCGACTCGTAAACATGTAATGGCGTTATCTGATAAACGAATGGCGGTATTTGTTTAATTAGTAATTAACATGTAAATTCGGTAATATCTAGCCTCCGTATTTGTTTGATTGAATACGTTACGAAATCAAGGAAGTAGTTTGAAGATTAGCGAATCAGGAAAGCGCTAGGCATTAAAATTATCAGAGAAATAAAGGAAAATATTTACAAATTAATCAGGAAAGCACTGGGCATTAAAATGATCGGAAAGAGAGAAAAAATAAAGAAAAATATTTACAAATTAGTATTTTAAGTAATTGACTTATTTATGGTTTAATATGTTTTTTTTAAGTCAAGAAAAATCTAAGATGATTTAATTCATGCTCAAAATGCAAGTACCAACAAGTCATTTAAAAAAATGGTGATGTTGCCATCATGTTAGTTCCATATAGGTTTTAAAAATTAAAATTCACTTGGTTTGTTTCACGATTAAAACCAAGTGAATTTTAATTTTTAAAACCTATATTAACATAATGTTTCACCAAGTGATCAATGAGAAACACGTATATGACATATGTTATTTTCTCCGACTTGATGGTATCATTTGTATTTACGCTTTCGTGGTTCAATTTAAATGTAGATCGAGCGTTTTGTAGACTCGGATGAAAGTGACGTTTAAAACGTCAAAATTATGAAAGATGGAAAAATTATACTTCAAATTCAAAAACTCAGTTTACTCAAAAACTAAAGGGATTTCGAAAAAAACTTATTCCTTAGAAGTTGTTCATTTTGGCATTCTCTACAATTATTATTCGAGTAAATTTGCTGTAACTATTATAGTTTCATAATTATAAACTAAAAATAAAAAATAAAATAATTAACTTTTTTTCACGAAAACAATGATTTTACGAAAAATATTTACAATCAATAAATGTTCATTTCTTTGTTGTCTTCAATATTTGTTTAAATAATTTTGTGATATTTTTCGTACTTGGCAAAAAACAAAAAAACTGTTAAGGTAAACACCCACTTCCCGTGTACGAAATTTTACCAAAAGCTTTTCAATTCTTCGAATTATCAAATAAGACGGATGTTCAAAGTTTCATATCAATTGCTCTATTAGTTTTTGAGATACAGAGCGCACAGCAACACACAACACACAGACACAATTTTTTTTTCTAGAAATTGTTGAAATGGCAGGACCTCAAAACGAATATCTCCGTCAAAAAAATTTTTGAAAAAAATTTTACGATCACAATACTTTCTCGTACTTCGTAACGGAGAAAGTAAAAAATCTTAATATTTATAAAAAAATCAACGCCACCATTTTGTTTAGTGGCGCCCTCTAGTTTCGTTCACATCAACTAGAAATCCATCGAGAAGCATTTTAAGAGAACAATGTGTGTCGGTGGCGCCACCAACATTTTGCTCGTGGTAACTAAAATTAGTGGCGTCCCTTGGGTTTCGATCACACCAACTAAATGTGAATCGTAAATAAAAGACTTTGTTAATTTAATAATTATATTCCTTACTTCACTCGTTTATCTATAACACTAAATGTACATTTCGAACACGATGTGTTCACTTTGTTAATATCACACGATTTATTAATAGCGACTATAGTTTCGATCAGGTATTGATGATGATCAGTACCTGTAAGAAAAAATTATAGTCGGTTTTAATAAATCGTGTGATATTAACAAAGAAAGTGTTTTATTTATAATTCAAAATGTATCACGAAGTAAACGCCTCCGGTGTCAATCAATTAAAAGTGAATCAATAAGATTTTTAAAAGCAGAATGTATGTCAGTGGCGCTGCCCAGCTTTTATTCATAGTAATGAAAATGAAGCAACGATAACGCTCAACTCTATTAAACAAATGTCAGTGGCCTCATTTAGGTGTTACCATTGTATATACATATCGTATCTGTGCATCCACAGAAGTTTCAATACAGACGGTGGCCTTGTATATCCTATACGAATCGAATAATTAAAATTAATTCTAAAACTAGTAATAATTTTCAAGTATGCAACACATATCACACGCTACTCAAGTTTTTCAATGTGTGAATGCTTACGCGCTCTCTTGGTGTATTTCGAAACCCAATTTTTAGCATCAAAAATTTATATTGCGTTGGCATACTAGATATATAAATATAATGGTGTTACTCATTGTAACTAAAATAAATCAGCGATAATGCATTTCAAGACGTTCAACTTTATCAAACAAAAATATAAATTTGGCTGTATTATATGATATGATTTAATTAAAAACGAAACAATTAATATAAACCGCAATCATACAAGTTGCCAACTGGTACGTTCTGAAAAGAATTGACTTTAATAAATACAGGAAAAGCGATTAAAGCAAATCAACGAACAATGAAAAGCAGTTTGACACTCGGAAGAAACTACGCCAATGAGAGAGCGCAGTTTCTCCAAATAATAGACTATAAACTAGTTTTCATTCGTGCGCAAGGTACTTCTCTATTCAAACGTACTCTACCATCATTGCATTTACAGTTCACGTTTAACTTACAGATTACGTTTAACTTACTGATTACGTTTAATTTACAGATTACGTTTAATTTACAGATTACATTTAATTTACAGATTACGTTTAATTTACAGATTACGTTTAATTTACAGATTACATTTAATTTACAGATTACATTTAATTTACAGATTACGTTTAATTTACAGATTACGTTTAATTTACAGATTTCGTTTACTTTACAGTTTTCGTTTAATTTACATTATTCACTACTTGGCAGTTCAGCGATCATCCGGTAGATGGCGCGGCAGCGGCTGAAAATACGAATGCGGGATGTTCGAATTTTTAAAGCTTACAACTCGAAAGTTTGGGGGATAATTTTGATAATTGAAACCTTAAATCACCGCCGAACTTAAAATGATTCTAAATAAACGTGCTGTATAAATCCGGGAATAATAAATATTGCCGTCGCAGTTCTTTACAGTTTAATTCATTTTGATGATTCAAACTGTAAATTGTAGAGGAAGTACATGTTTTAAGTCCATCTGCGTTATATTTCATTTCTCAATTTGCCGTCGCAATTCTTTAACATTTTAATCAAGGTGATGGTTGCGACCGTTACTGCGTGGTAATTCATTATATAATCACTGAATAAAACACTTACTACGTTACTACACAATTTAAAAATTGTGGTAAAAACATAGTAAGTGTTTTATTTAACAGTTTAATTCATTTTAATGATTCAAACTGTAATTTAGAGAAGAATTACACGTTTTAATAAAAATGTGTTATATTTTATTTCCCAATCAAAATACTTAAAAAAAAACCCTGGAGACTGTTTACTTTCAGAACAGAAAGCAATGCAAGAAAAAAAAATACACGTGCATATCCCTTAGCCGTTTATTGATATATTGTTAAAATACATCAACGGCGGCTCGTGGATCTTCGTGGAGAAGGCTAAGACGGAGATGCAACTCGTGCTGCACTGCTTACTCTCATAGAGAAAGCAAATATTCTATTGCTGTTCATCCACGAGCCGCCGCTGCACCCAATGTTAACGATTTTTAAATGCATTTGAGTGCCTGAGCCAAATCATCAATTAAATCTTCCACATCCTCCAATCCGACGGACAGCCGTATCAAATTGTCGGTTATGTTCAGTACTTTCCTCTGGTCCTCCGGGACGGAAGCATGCGTCATAATTGATCTGCGAATAAAAAGAAAACAAATATATTTGAGACAACCTCACTTCTTGCAGATGCAATGAAGACGAAATATAGCCTGAATTTATGAATATTCAACCTGTTAGTGACTTAATTAATTAAATCTTATTGAGACTACAAACAAATAACTTATTAAAACAACTATTTCCCTGGCTAGGGCCACGCCAGATATTGATACAATAGTTATTTGTATGGTAAGAGCGCAAAGTGCTACATTGCCGCTTGAGAGAGGAAACCTCTCGAAAGCGGCAATGAGCTTTGCGCTCGCACTATACATACAATTTTTTCTACGACCGCTTTGAAAAAGAAACATAAATATAATTAAATATAAAAAGCAATAATACATGACCGTGGCGTGTGCTTATTTTCAGTCTGTTATACCGTAGTCAGCCATGGAATGTCGTATCCATGGTAACGGGTCAATAAAAATTGTGCAAAGTGACGTTTAGGTAGTTGTTGTGAATACACATTATACACCTATAGCAACACGCGGCAAAGTATTTTGTTGCTCGCTCCTCGGGAAACGTCTACTTTGCGTTGACAAATGCAAGCGTAAACGCCTGCTTTTTAAATCGGTCGTAGAAAAAACAAATTTGCAGTCATGAACAGGTTGATTATTGGGCTATTTTTCGTCTTTATTACATTTATATAAAGATATAACTTACGGTAATTCAGCTAAGCTCTCGTAACCGCCCAAACTCTCGGCCAAAGTAAACACCTTGATGGAGCTCAGAAACTTCTTGGACTCTTCCAAGCCGCCCTTGATGTAAAAGGTGACCATGCCGCTGTGTCCGGAGGTCTGTTTCACGAAAAGCTCGTGCTGCGGGTGGCTGGGCAGGCCTGAAAACGCGGACGTAAACGATATTGTAACAACGACCGGTCTCGGCTTTTATTCACCTGGATGGATGACCTTCTCGACCTGGGGATGCGTTTCGAGGAACTTTGCGATTTGAATCGCGCTGGCGCTGTGCTGACGCATCCTGACTGCCAGGGTTTTCAGACTCCTGTTTACCTGGGCGCAGTCGAATGGAGCGGGAACGATTCCCATCGCTGAAAGAATCGTCGAAGTTACCAACAAAGTTGTCATGATTGTTGACACTTTTCAATAAAATTCACTTTGTTGATATCGTGACAAGACTATAGTTTCGGCGCTTACAGGATCATTATCAAATAGACAGTGTTCACTGTAAGGGTCGAAACTATAGTCGCAAGAATAAGAAACGTGTGCGATACCTACAAAGAGCATTTTATTGAAAAGTTTTCGAAGAAATCTCCGCTAAAGCTATAATTAAAAAAATTAGTTTCAAGTCATTTCAATTGGACCTAGGCTTGCAAATCTCGAAGTGTTAAGAAGCCGTGTTCCTGGATATATGTGTAAAAACATTGAAATTTTTAAAATAATCACCGTCAAACGCAAGATTGGTCATTTTGAGTTCTTAAAAGTAACAAATGCTTTGATTTTTCAAAATTTCAAACAATTGCAGACTTCTAATTTTAACGAAATTATTCAGAAATGATGGGGCTTTCATGTTTAAGAAAAACCCAATCAAATTATTTGCCGAATTTTGAAAATAATCACCCTCAAACGAAAGATTGGGCATTTTGAATGCTTAAAAATAGAAAATGTTTTGATTTTTCAAAATTTCAAACAATTGCAGACTTCTAATTTTAACGAAATTATTCAGAAATGATTGGGCTTTCATATTCAAGAAAAATCCAATCAAATTATTTGCCGAATTTTGAAAATAATCACCCTCAAACGCAAGATTGGGCATTCTGAGTGCTTAAAAATAAAAAATGCTTTGATTTTTCAAAATTTCAAACAATTGCAGACTTCTAATTTTAACGAAATTATTCAGAAATTATTGGTCTTTCATATTCAAGAAAAACCCAATCAAATTAATTACCGAATTTTGAAAATAATCACCCTCAAACGCAAGATTGGGCATTTTGAGTGCTTAAAAATAACAAATGCTTTGATTTTTCAAAATTTCAAACAATTGCAGACTTCTAATTTTAACTAAATTATTCAAAAATGATTGGGCTTTCATGTTTAAGAAAAATCCAAACAAGTAACTAACAGTTTTGAAGGAATCTCAGCTTATCGTAGTACTCGGTGTTGCTGGTCATGATGGCTCCCATGATGACGTCCGAATGACCGTTCATGTATTTGGTCAGAGAGTACACCGAGAGGTCGGCGCCGAATTCTAGCGGACGTTGAAAGTACGGCGTTAGGAATGTGTTGTCCACGGCCAGGATAATGTTGTGCTTTTTTGCGACGGTTGCGATGGCTTTGATGTCCATAACTTTAAGAGTGGGATTCGTCGGGGTTTCCAACCAAATTAACTAAAAATTAAAGACAACGTGTGTAATGTATTTATTTAACATTGCTACTGAAAGTCGACAAAACGTTATTGTTACAACATTTTTGATAATCTTAATATTTTGCACATATTTAGGGGTTTCAAAGCCAATTGTAGAAAAAAAAAACGTTCACGTTCAGTGATTGTTAATTGACATTTGACAGGAAGCGAAAAATAACCTCTCATAGATTTATTATTGACACATTATTAAAAATTACCTTGGTATTGGCTTTTATTTCCTTCTCTACGTTGCCGATGATTGTAGTGTCCACGAAAGTGGTCTCGATGCCAAAGCGGGTGGCGACCTTGCGGAACAGCCGGTTCGAGCCCCCATAAATGTCGTCGCCGCTCAGAATGTGATCCCCGACCTCGAACATTCCCAAGAGTGCGGTCATGGCTCCCAGTCCGGAGGAGAAACAGATTCCGTATTTTGCGCCCTCCAGGGAGGCCAGGCAGGTTTCGAGCACATCTCTGGACGGGTTGCCGGACCTGCCGTATTCATATTTCTGAAAAAATCATAAATCGTTGAAAGACCTGTAGAAGTGTCTCAATAAATCTAAAAAAATCAATTGCCTGTTGAAGTCATTTGTAAAAGTGTTTAAATAATTTGTTATTACTAAAAAAATCATCTCTCTGGTCAATCGTCTGTTGAGGTCATTTGTAAAAGCCTCCCAATAAAAAGACCTCTGGTCAACTGCCTGCAAAAGCATTTCAATAAATGTATTGTGTCTCTCTCTCTCATAAATTGTTTGTTCTCTTTATATATTGAATAAAATTTCTCAATAAATTGAAAGACCTCCGGTTAACTGCCTGTAAAAGCGTTTCAATAAATGTATTGTCTCTCCCTCTTGTAAATTGTTTGTTTTGATGTATCGAATAAAATTTTTGCTCACTTTAAAATCGGCCGGACCGAATTGTTTAAAAGTTGTCGAGAGCACAATCGGCGGAACGACGCTCATGGAATCCCATTGTTCGGGCTCGTGTCCGGCGTGTATGGCTCTGGTCGCGAAGCCTTTCGGCACTGGCAAATAATTCGGTTGATCCATTATTGATATTTTGTACTGAAAATTGAAAATAATATTAATTTTAGTCAATAACCATTTATCAATCTAATCACACTAACAATCATTTGTGAACATTAATGTATATTATCGCGTTAGTGTTGTCGTGACTTTAAGGTCAATAGGTAACCAATATACAAATTAGGGCACTTATCTAAGCTTCAATTAAAAAAACTGCTAAAACTTCAAACCATTTACTATATTTGTAACTTGTCCCTATCGTGGATATCTACCGGAATATATAACAACTCTCCATTATACACTTTTTAAATTAAAACTAAAAAACCTAAACCTTAACAAAACAAAGTACAATAAAAATCAATAAAACATAAAGAAGACAACCTATATCCCTTAACATCATTAGCCAGAGATGGAATCAACACCGCTACATCCCGAAGTAAGGACAAAAGGAAGAATTACAAGAAGGACGTACACATACATAAAAATGTATTTATGTAAATACTGATGTAAGAAAAAAAAATTAAACTTCAAAAAAAGTCTGCTAATAACGATACCTGGCATTAATTATATATTATTGTGGGTTAGTCCAATTTTGTCCCTGATATATATTTATTTTTATTTTACAATTCAAAGTTAAATTCTTGTAAGATTATACCATTTTGTATCTTATTTAGAAATATTATTCAAGCATTGGAACAAAAAAAATAAATAAATAATAAACTGCCAACAATTTCATTTAAATTTAATTATTGCATCAGCTGAGCGTAAGCAATAAAGATTAAAATTCACATGGAAATACGACAAGGTCAATCAAGGAAAACGAGTGTTTTTCTGATAATCTCCAGCTTGAAGAATACGTTTAGGATAAAATTGGCGATATATACGCAAAAAAGTGCGACTTAACCCCTAATTGGGGGCAGCATGTCTATCCAATCTATTTATAACATCAAGTAAATTAGGGATCAAATACTGCGCAAAAAAGTACACTTACGTGGTTTTTGATGTTGTGCTGACGAGTGCCTTGGCCGGGACTGGATTATTGGATAATTGTCGAACTATTTAAAACATTCTTTTTATCGCCACGAACATTCACGACCGTTTTCGACGAGAAATAATTGGGCAATTTCGTTTAATCCCACTGAACTTAGATAATGAAAATTTAACGCGATAACGCCCCAAATTCTAAATATCATATTAATTGTTTCCATTTATCCTTAAATATATTTTTTATATATAAACTGCTCGCATTTAACAATCCATCCATCCATCCATGGATAATTTGCCTCTTATTCATACTTCCTCAGAAAGGTTTAGAATTAAACACTTTATAACTTTATTACACCACTTTATTTTTAATGTAAAGTTAAATATAAATTGCTGGCGAAAGCAAAATACATATAATTCTAAATCGCCGATTTAGGAGCCATCTTCGTTAAAATCGTTTGTACTAGAGACGGTGTATTTTGTGTTGCCTACATAACAATTCCATAGAAGATACATTTCAAGATAATTTCTCGTTAGCGAATGAGTACAAATCTATTTGATCAAAAAATAAGTATTATTATTGATATAGAATCATTGTTAATATATATATTTTATATAGAAAAGTGCTAAATAAAGTGGTTAAAATCGTTCGTACTAGAGACGCTGTATGTTGTGTTGCGTACATCACAATTCCATAGAAAATACATTTCAAGATAATTTCTGCGTTAGCAAGTCTGTATAATTCTAATTGATTAAAAAATAAGTATTATTATAGATATAGAATTTTCTGTTGATATATGTGCTGTTATTTTATACCTGTATTTTGTATAGCAAAGTGGTTGAAATAGTTAATGAGACTCTGTATGTTGTGTTGCCTACATTACAATTCCATAGAAAATACATTTCAAGATAATTTTTCCGTTAGCAAACGAGACAAATCAATTTGATCAAAAAATTGGTATTATTATAGATATAGAATTTTCTGTTGGTATATGTGCTGTTATTTCATACCTGTATTTTGTATAGCAACGTGGTTTAATTAGTTAATGAGACTCTGTATGTTGTGTTGCATATATTACAATTCTATAGAAAAAACATTTCAAGATAATTTCTTCGTAAGCAAACGAGACAAATTAATTTGATCAAAAAATAAGTATTATTATAGATATAGAATTTTCTGTTGGTATATGTGCTGTTATTTCATACCTGTATTTTGTATAGCAACGTGGTTTAAATAGTTAATGAGACTCTGTATGTTGTGTTGCCTACATTACAATTACATAGAAAATACATTTCAATATAATTTATCCGTTAGCAAACGAGTACAAAATAATTTGATCAAAAAGTAAGAATTTTTATAGATGTAGAATTATTGTAAATACATATACTGTTATTTTATACATGTAATTCATATAGCAAAGTGCTAAATGAAGTGGTTTAAATAGTTAGTACTAGATACTCGTATGTTGTGTTGCCTACTTCACGATTCCATAGAAAATACATTTCAAGATAATTTTTGTTTTGGCCTCGGATGCAAGTCCATATGATGGCCAGCTCAGGGTCAAGATAATTTCTCCGTAAGCAAATGTGTACAAATTTATTTGATCAAAAAATAATATTATTCTATATGTAGAATTATTGTAAATATATATACTGTTATTTTATACATATAAGTTATATAGCAAAGTGCTAAATAAAGTTATTTATACAAAATTGTGTGTAATGAGCGAATTACTGTGATCATTTGAGGGAAGTGATGTTGTTCATTACCCTTCGAGCGAGAGAATAACGAAGAGTCTTCGTAGCAACGTTAGGTACTAATTTATAATGCACAATGACCTGTGTAAAACAGTCTTCATTGTTAGGTAAGTTTATTATAAAGTAAATAGCTCGTATGGTACAATATAAAAGGTGGTTTCCCGTTTATATAAATAAATAAATGTTTAAATACTTTATACACGAACAATAAGAGGGATAACAATACTAGTATATTATTAAACAAGTGAGAAAGTTGTTGAAGTTTGCAACAGGAGCCGTAGGTATTAATCGTATTGAATAAATACCTAAAGATTTTTCTGTTTATATTAAATTATAATGAATTTTTCTCGTATTGGGAAATTGTGGCACTTCGTTGACAATATGTTTATGAATTCATGTTTTCACAAACAAATGGTAACCATGGTAACTGTTGAAAAAGTAAAATCGTCGTCATCTCATTGGCTGCAACCTGTTGGATAATGAAACTACTATTGTTTTATTGGACCTCATCTGTCGTTAAAAGTGACTCGGCTTTCTCAATCAAAGTGCATATTATTTAACACGTTGACTGCCACGGCCTTGGGAACTGTATTAAACCACTACGAGTATTCTCGTAGTTGGCAGTCAACGTGTTAAAGGTTGACACACGAGTGGCAGAATCTACCTTTAACGGTGTTTAGAATACTTATATTCCAATAGTAATCTCCGTTTCCCCATCAGCAACTAACTACACTGATGAGACCTGAAAGGTCGAAACCGGTCCGTAGGTGTTCTGATGGGGAAACAATATTTCATTTATATTATTTAATGATGCAAAAAAAAATCTGATTTGACATTATCTACATTGGAAATTTCATTAAACCATTTTAATCTTATCGATGATTTCATTTCCCGGGAAGCTGATCTGTGTGCCCGGCCTGGTGACGCTATCCGAGGCGACCAGACAGGCGAATTGGATTGCATTCTCCATGGTGGACCCTTGCCGGGCGCTCAAGACGAACGCCAAGGCGCCGATAAAAGCATCGCCCGCTCCTGTGCTGTCCACGCACTTCACCAAGGGACTCTTGACGCGCGTAAAATTCATAGGATCTGCTTTAGAAGCGTACAGTGCACCTTCCGCTCCTAAAGTTAGGATTACGCTCTTGCATCCTTTCGCGAGAAGCCTTCTAATGGCCTCTTCTCCATCCCTAAAAATCGCAGTTTGGATTAAACTGGTTTCTTCATCTTCGTAAATTGCCTACTCTGCACTCTCAACTTTCTGCCCAGAAAATACTTCCGCTTCACTTTCATTCACGCAGAATATATCGGCGGCGCTCAGCAATTCCGGCGAGTAGTTCGAAACCGCCGGCGCACCATTCAAAATCGAAACCTGAAAGGTAGAGTGATTATAATAGAGTAATGCAAATTACCAAAGTAAGAATTTGCGCAAATATCTATAAAATGAGTAAAAATTATTAAAAAAAATTCCTATAATTTACCCCAGAGCACATCTGGCAGCTTTTAATCGCGACCTCTGCTGATGTTTCCAGCTGACAGACGACCACAGAAGCATTTCTGATGAGGTCTCCTGCAAGTGCTACGTCGTCCGCATCGAGTTTTAAGTTGGCACCGGCCACAATCACGATTTGGTTGGCACCACTGGATGATACGGTGATTTGTGCTACGCCACTGGCGCTGTCCGGTGTTTTTTGGACAAAATTGGTGTTCACGTTGAGGGTCTTCAAGTTATTGATATATTTGTCAGCCCAAACATCATCGCCCACCTAAACAAATGTGATTATAAATTATCTTGAGACAACCTCACTTATTGCAGATTTATGCCCACTTGCACCGCAGAACTTAATCATGATTAGATTTTAATCATGATTAACTTTAATCAGAGTATTTCTGTTGCACCGTCGGCTGATTAAGCATCTATCGACCACGGAGTATTATTATGGAGAGCACACGTTTTTCTAGGGATTTTCAGTTCTTTTTTGGTTATTTTACGTCGTTCTATTGAGAACTGAGGAAACAAATGCGCGGTAAATATGAATACTAAATGCTAACTAACTTATACTATTATTATTATTTCTTATTATTGGACGAGGTAAACAAACCAAAATTAATAAAATCATTAACCTCCAAGCCATCGATTTCATCAATCTGCTCAACTATTCCCAAATCCATCGTTTTTAATAACAAAGACAAAACAAAGGTTATTAATTTCAAAATCATCTGCCAAATGTAACTAACTTCACGACTATATTCGTCGTGAAGTTATTCGTTTTTGAGTTAATCGGCCAAAATCGGCTGATTAAATATTTGACGTTTCTTGGGGACTTTAATCATGATTAAGTTGCGGTGCATGCCAATTCTCCACTAACCATTGATTAACTTTTTAATCATGATTAAGTAGCTGCGGTGCAAGTGGGCATTATTGTATAAATATAATAAAGACGAAGGTAATTTTCCAGTTACTGATACTAATATTAAAAAGTACGCATGCGCGAAAATCATGCGGACGGTATGGTATGTTGTCAGGTTTCTTTATTTTCATTTACAATAATTTGCAACTATTGGTGCTTACACTATATGCAAGTTAATGGTTGCAAATGGTAGGTGCTTATGCTTAGGTTAGGGTTAGTTTAAGTTCCCGCCCCCTCTTTAGACCGACTGGTAGTTTAACCCCTAGTAGTTTAATTATTTTTTATTTTATTTTACGTCAGTTATAGTGAGACAAGAAATCCGGCAATGTCGCAAATATTGGTCTGAAGTTGTTGCGTTTACTTCAGTCCATTCATTAGTATCAGTAACTGGAAGATTACCAAGACGAAAAATAGTGAGTAAATTAATTCTAGATAATTTAGTTGCTGATAAATCGTCGATATTTATTTTATTCTTCAATAACGTTGTTGTGAATAGAAGGCTCTAAATCAATTGATAATTCTTTACGAATCGAAATGAATCTAAAACGAAAACTGTAATTTGATACTTACCCGCGCCACGAGCGCAGTTTTCGCCCCCAGTTTAGCGGCGGCCACGCATTGGTTCGCGCCCTTGCCACCAAAGTTCGTGACGAATTTCGTGCCATGTATCGTTTCACCCTCTTTCGGTAACCTTTCTGCATAGCTAAGGCATGATTTTTAGATATTTGCCAACGTTAAAAGACGCAGTTACCTGACGAAGTCCACCATGCAGCTACCAACTACGACAACGCTGCGACCTTCGGCCATTATTCAGAACACGTTTTAAATTGCCAACATTCAGCACTACCGCATATTAATAGTAGTTTTATCGTGAGAGATAGGAGCGATAAATAATCGAAAATTATTATAGATAGATGAGTGTTGTTAATTGCGAGCGCGCCCCGTGGACATTCGTGGAAGTAGTGGCTCGAGATTTTCTGTAATACCTATTTTACCAACGTTCGTGGCGACATTGGTTTTAATAACATAATTATATAATTTATATAGCAAAGTGCGAAATAAAGTTATTATAATTATTGGTAGTATTGTACAAACATTACCAAAATATAAACGCCTAATCACAGGCAACACATTATACAAATGACCACTATTAATATATTAAAAACTTATAATAACATTATTTGTTTTAGTAATTAAAGATTATATAAAACTAATAAAGAATATTATTCTAGAATAAATTTAGTTGCAAATATTAAAATTTCACAAACAATTCTAAATATAAACGCCTCATTACAGGCAACCCGATATACCCATTACTATTTTTGATATATTAGAATTTATAACAATAATATTTGTTTTAGTAATTAAAAAATATCTGAAACTAATATAGAATTTTATCTTGGAATAAATTAACTTGCAAATGTTTAAATTGCACAAACAATACTATAATATAGACGCCTATTCGCAGACAACCCGATATACACAACTGCTTTTATTATAATAAAAACTTGGTATTTTGTTTATGCGGTAAAGAAAATAATAAGTTAAAAATTGATAACGTTATCATTACTAGAGCTTCAAAAATATTGCAAAATGCTCAAAATTTAAATTTGTAAGCTTTACAATAAATTTCATTACTGGCAGTTGTTCGTGTAGTGCGGTTGCAAATCACTTAGTAGTTCACGCTCTGTCCGACAGATGTCGTCGTCACAGCTGCAATTTCGAAAAGATTTGTTTGATTTTAATCAGAAATGATTTGATAATTTTAATGATTATTGAAACATTTAATCACAGCAAACTTGTAGTTTTTAAATCAGTTTACTTAAATGCGCCGTAAATGTTGCACTGCGAGTCGTTAAATTTTTTTTAAATTTTTAACGCAGTGTTTCTCAATCTTTTTACTCTTGCGATACATTTTAACCTAAGAAAGTCACACGATGAGCATTTTTTTAAATATTAGGATAAAATTAGGAAATTATTACTGAACGCAGGCAACCCGATATACGCACAACTTAATATTTTAAAAACATCGTTTTCTCTTTATCTATTGCGTTAAAGAATATAAAAAGGTAAAAACTGACTGGGTAATCAATATTAGAGCTTAAAAAATATTATTTGCTCTAAATTTTAATTGTAAGCTTTACAGTATACTTCATTACCGTCAGTTTCTCATACTAATTCTAGTCTTGGCGCTGTTGCAATCATCACTTAGTAGTTCACGCCTTGTTTGACAGATGGCGGAGTCATGGCAGGAATTTCGAAATTTGTTAGAATTATAAATAGAACACTTTATTTGTTAATATCACACGATTTATTAATAGCGACAATAGTTTCGATCACGTACTATTAATTATCAAACTGAAAAGAAAGTGTTTTATTTATAATTCAAAATGTACCACAAAGTGAACGCTTCCAGTGTCAATCAATTGATTTGTTTGAGTTTTTAATAAATGCTTTTCATTAGCAATCATTTGATGATTTTAATCTTAATTGCTGACAAACATGCAGTTTTCAAATCTGTGCTGTAAAAGTTGTACTTTTAGATCGTTAAAGTTTAAATAATCTCCTTACTCTTGTGACACATTTAAATCTAATGAGCATTTTTTTAAATACTAGAATAAATTTGTAAAATTATTTTTCAGCTAACAGAAAAAATCAAACAATTATAAAAAAACAAATAAGTATATTAACGTATATACATATGGATATATAATATGGTTCATGTCATTACGTGTAAATGAATATAATAGTAATTAACCTGTTAAGTAGTTGTACGTAAGTATGGGTGACTAAACATGAATAAACAGGCACTTGATAGAGAACTGGCGCAGACTTATATCTGTTGAGCTGCAGAGAAGTCGTAGCTGGCGGCCGCCGGAGCGGGCGCGCTCGTCGGCGACCTGTCTATATCCTCGTAGCTGGAGTTCCGCGCCGTCGGAAACACGTTCGCCATCAGCCCGGCATTTCCCGTCCTGTCACGAACGACCTGCATCAGATAGATCGAAGAGAACGGCCTCACGATGAGGTGGAGAATCGCGAACGCGATGGAGAACCTCTCGTCTACGGACCTCGGAAAACAAAGCGTTATCGTGACGATGTCCAGGATGATCGATAGTACGTTCAGCACGAACGCAAACTGAACCGCTTCCGGCGACTCGGGTCTCGTTATGGACCAGAGGAGGCAAGCTATCAATCCGAAGTTGTATATTAAGTATCCCGTCGGCGCCCATGCTCCCAAAGTGCTTAGGGATAAGAAAACGAAGTGTGTGAGGAGTATTATCTGAAAGGAAATGTATTAAAAATGGTTATATTAAATTACTGCGGTTGGCTATAAACATCTAACTGTTTAGTCTGACGAACGCGACCATTGATTGCATTTTATTAATTTTGACATCTTGTCATTTTTGAGGTTGCTTGATTTTAAAACAAGTAACCTCAAAAAATCACAAGATGTCAAAATAGACAAAATTCTTATGTACTGCACTGATCCAGGCAGCCAACATTTGTTACGTGAATTATTATCTCTACTTTCAGCAAATTTTTGACTTTCTGATCTCACTGTACAAGAGGCAAATGCACTTATAATTATAACCAAGCATTCGTAATATCACGGCAAAAATATGACATAACTTCGACTACTTATAAGTAAATGTTAATTTAGATCAAACAACATGTTGTTATTGCAATTACATAAAAGTATCATGTAAAGAAAATCTTGAATCATAAATTAAGCATGACATTATTAATAATACACAAAACAAAAGTCAACACTAATCAGGCCATAACAACCGATTATGTGTAAACGAGTTGATTTATAAAAATATCACATAAACATTACAGATAGAGTGCTGTGAATGAGTCATTGTAATGATTAATAAAACAATTTGAATAAACATAATGGTCGCAATAAAAACAAATGCAACCAGTTAAAAATAATGGAAGATTAATTACCGAAACCATATAACCTTAAAATTTCGAAACAATTAACTTTACAATAACAAAATGCTTACCTTAAGGTTAAAATGTGGAATATTTGATACGTCCGGCATTGTCGCGGTTTTTAATCGCCAGAATGTTCGTAAACTCGGTGTTTTTCATGAATGGTCATGGACACCTTTACGGACAAAACAAATGACAGCTGTTCGCTGGTGTATGTTTGGTTGCGTTTGTTATCTATGCTGCATCCTATGAAAAGCGCCATTTTGTCATAGCACGGGTTCTAGCTCAGTTTCTCATCTTTGTCCGCATTCTATGGAAAACGCCATATTGTTATAGCACGGATTCTAGCTTGGTTTTTTATCTATGTCAGCTTTCTATGGAAAAAGCGACATCTGGATTTCGATCTTTATTACTACGAAATGCTCTTCGTGATATTTATATTGTAGTTGTCCATCTGAACTGTTATATACTCTATTATTCCAAAAAGTCAACTTTTGTAATCAATTTCATCAGAAATAAACAGTTTGCGACTCGTTTACGCTGAAAGTTGGTGTCATTTTGATTTAACAGATTGCACGGTAAATTGTAAATTTGATTAAAAGCGAAAAATTTGATTGTTATTGGAAGATAATGGAGGTATAGTTTGATCAATGGATCTTCGCGCGTGCGTCATTAGCGAAGACTGAGTTTTCTCGAGTTCGACGACATACGTAAACACAGGATTGCCTCTAATTTAACTTATCGTAGAGAGAGTAAACGCATGAAAATGTTGTCGGAACTAGGTTCAGCTATGACGTGCACGCAAAGATCCATTGATCAAAGTATATTATTGTTAGTGTAAAAATTGCTTCAAATTTAGCGTGTCCATTTCATGGGATCAACAATTCTAAGTTTCTTGAATGGCCCAAAATATAATTGAAGAATTCGGCTTTAATATTTATCCGTGCTCCAGGCCATATAATAAGTTATCCGGCCTCATAAATAATAAAGTATTATTTAATGTATAAAAACGAATATTGCGCCCCAAAAACTGTAATCTGCTTCTGTATTGGAGAGGCCATCTATTAAAAATTCGACGTACTGACACATACTGTCGTATAAGAGTACCAACGTACTCAGAGAGCGCACCAATAGGCGTTAGTACAACGAATTGTTGATAGATGGCCATGCCAACACAGAAGCAGATTACAGTTTTTGTACAGCAATATTGATTTTTATATCCAAAATAATATGGATGAGGCCATCTATTAACAATTCAAGGTACTAATACCTACTGGTGCGCGCTCTGAGTACGTTGGTACTCACCAGTATGTGTTAGTACGTCGAATTTTTAATAGATGGCTTCGCCAAAAGAAAAGCAGATTACAGTTTTTGTAGGGCAATATTCGTTTTTATATCAAAAAAATGTTTTAAATTTGCACGACAACGAGAATTAACACGGAGTACAATTTTTACCATGTAAATCCCCATGGCCACGCTTAAATAAAATGCACTGTATACATTTTCATTCAATACGTTTACACGACATACTACCGTGGACAAAAAAAATGTCACCCCTAATTTGTCATCTGTCTATAATTTCTTATTTTTTAGTATTGTGAATTTGACTTATGTAACCTTAATATTTGACAGTGACAGTAATAATTACTTCCCGGAAAATTTGTTATGAATGCGGCATTTGTAGCATTTTCAAACAGATTTTCTATTAAATAGTTTATCACAGCATTATTTTCTTCGTTATTTGAAACTTTTTGGCGGCCCAAACCTTTAATCTGCTCTAATCGCCTTTCATTCCTCCACATTTTTGAATTTTTTTGCACTGTACGTCTACTTACATTCAATTCAGCTGCTACATCATTGATATATTTGCCACATTTGACCTGCATAGCAATTTGTGCTTTCTGTGTGTTACTTAGGTGTGGCATATTCAATTTATGTTCATATATCAATATGATTAACACATATCTGACAAGATTGACATTTGCCGGTTTGTCAAATGAAAAGTCATATTTACATTAATAAAATTAGGGGTGTCATTTTTTTTGTCCACGGTAGTATTTTTTTAAGTTATATTTGCACCCAGGCGGACCGGAACGCATGAAGAAATCAGTCTATTTAGATGTGTACATTTGATGTTCCCGCTGTTCATTTCTACCAACTCGCAGTATATGTGAGAGAGTGTGCCACAGAACACATACCTGTGTGCGTATGTGTGGGTGATGAGATTGTGGTGGAAAACGACCGCAACTGGCGGTAACCCTGATTTTATTAAGATATTGGAGCTACATTTTACTAGTGGGGACATCTATATTTTTATTTACTCCATTCTTGCATGTCAGCAATTACAGGGGACCCTTAACAATTCGACGTACTAACACCTACTGCTGCGCCCTCTGAGTACGTTGGTACGCGCCAGTAGGTGTTAGTATGTCGAATTGTCAATAGATGGCCCGTAGTAAATCCTTACTTGTTGGTTAGGTTAACAAAACCGGTCTTCTCTGTGGGGAAAATAGTGGAAATGAATATTTCTATCCTTCCCTTTCTTCGAATGACATTCGAAGACACTACAATTTGTATTAAATTTATTCATTGTTCACAACACACACGAGAAACACTCAAAGTTATAAACGGAAGCAATGCTAAACCATGTAAATGTAAACAGGATTACTCGCTTGAGTAATAACTTTCTCAAACTCCCTTTCAAGGCCAATTGAAATAATTTCAGTTTCTTGGGTTCTTACAGATTTGTTTTAGAAACAATGTAGGGTAATAAGAAATAAAAACCGGGATAGTTTGAAAATGTAATGTACTAACAAGATATATTCGTATATAAAATTAGATCACACAATAAATGGATTTTCCTTAAATATTAAAACGCTACTCTTAACGTCAATTAAATTATCTCTGCTTACGATCTAGAAACTTGCTTACAATCAAGAATAATCAATTAAATATTATATACATAAAAATGACCACAAAAGTCATAGATCAAATGGTTAAAAAAAACATATGTCAATCGAATGGCAATGGAAACATATAAACTTAATCAATAACTAAAAAAAAAAGAGATCATCATCAACTCAAACGTGAAATATAAAAATAATTAATACTCGAGCTTCATCCTGACTAGCATCCTGGCGTATCTCGCTAACACAATTCGAAAAACTTCTTGGTGACGGCCTCCAGGCTCATCGGCTGCGGCGCGTGGAGCTTCCTGTGGAAGGAGTCCCGCATGAACTTCCAGTCGCGCATCAGATTCGTGAAGACCAAAAGCTCGGAGATGTCCTGCAGTTCCGTGTAAACGTTGATCAGCCCCCTGTAGTCGTACTCGAGGCCTGAATAGGACGCGCCGAACAGATTCAGGTTGATTTTGATCGAGCGCAGGTAGAGCGCCTCGGCGTCCCTGTAGCGCTTCATCTGGAACGTGTACAGCGAGGCCAGGTGGCCGAGGCTCAGCCCGACCTCGTAGTCGTCCTCGCCCAGCAGCTCCTTCTTGATGGCGATCGCCTGCAGGTGCATCTTCTCGGCCTTCTCGAACTGGCTCATGCTCTGGTAAATCCGGCCCAGGTTGCCGTACTGCTTCGCCGTCTGGACGTTGCGCTCGCCGAACACGGAGAGGTACAGGTTCAGGGCGGACTTGTGCAGCGCCTCGGACTTCTGCAGGTAGTCCTCTTTAGCGGCTATCGCCCACGGGTCGCGGATGTCCACCGCTATCTCCTCCATGATGAGGGCCTTGATGCGCTTCGTCGAGGCCAGCGCCAGGTGGTTCTTCGGCAGGATCTTCTCCATGATTTTGATCGCCTTCTCGGCGTGATCACTAAAAAAATTGTAACCGTTGAGCTGATGGATTTTTGTGCGTGTAATTTTTTGTAATAGAAACTGCATTGCTAATAAATATCTATACTAAATCCACCAATGGATTAGACTTTTCTGACTTCATTAGAAAGCATAAAGTACCAACATGGCTATGAAAAGAATTTAATTTTGCAGCATGTTATGTTGATACCAGTATACTTCCAATATATTCATACGTGAAGTCACCAACAGCACATTATTGACAGTTTGTTATTGTTTTGTAACCTAGCGGATTTTTGTCACGCAAGTTGTCAAAAAAGTCTAATCTATGTGTAGATGTAGTATATATGGATTGGGGCTCAAGTGGATCTCCAACTCCCAACACCACACCTACAATTTATTTGAGTTTGACCGTGTGGGATGACAAGGAGGACAAACAACAGAATGGTTTTTGACCCGAACTTCCAACAACTTGCATGTATTTTCTCTTTTTTTATGCTGCACTGGCTAATTCCATGCAACCAATTTATTATTATTTCAATTATAGGGATTTTAAAAAATGTACCAACTATTTTTCATTTTTTGATCTCATGGTGTTTAAAATTAATAATTCAAAAAGTTTACAACATGAATCTTACGCAAACTGCAAAATAGATTTTGTACGTAATTTATCTACAATAAAATAAGGTTTGTTTTATATACGGTATGGTGTTAGGGTTCACTTTTTAACAGAACTTTAGCAAGAAAACTGATACTGCTTCGAGTTTACCGTAAAATCTTCTTCCTACTAAATGCAAGCCTAATACGTAAAAACATAATTACAGAAAGCACGATAAATACACATAATTCTAAGCAGGAGGAATTTGACAGCTGTTGTCATTTGTTCTATAACAGGCCTGTGCACCGATGTACGCTCGAGCTTCGGTGAATATTTGAACGGAGTAAGACGCTACCAACGAGCAGTCGCAAAACACTTCTCCCAAGTTCCGTATGTCACATCAGTTACATATACTAGTGCGCACAGACCTGCTCTAAAAGACAGTTTAACACGTTCACCGTATGAAATATGAAAATGTCAATTAGAAGCGAAAGCAAAGCGTGACAAATTACCAGCAAAATACCTGTTCGTTCCTAGTCTCTTGTTACAAATTGTGAAAAATTACCAGCAAAATATTTCTTTTTGTTTCGTGAAATTGTAATGAAAATTATTTCATTTCATTTTTATTTAGAATTATCTATAGCATTTTTAAACCATCACCATAGGCAACCTAACAAACAATTATGAATGCGTAATTGTTCATTAGGTTGCCTATGAAAATGATTTCGTTCAATTTTTAATTAGAATTAAAAATTGAACGAAATAATGCTAGTAGTTGTTTCAATAAGTAATTTGTTTATAGTCTTAGTACGACTTAATTTTGCTTGCAGAGTTACGAACAGGTTGACTATTCATATATTCAGGTCTTTATTGTATTTATTTAATGCTTTCTGCAACAAGTAAGGTTTTCTAATTTAGAAATAATTTTCGTTACAACTTCACGATTTATACCAGGAGACTAAGAACGAAAAAGAGGCATTTTGCTGGTAATTTTTCACAATTTGTAACAAACTAAGTATTTTGCTAATAATTTACAACATGGGCCTCTTCTAATCGACATCCCCACTTTTTCTTTACTATTATAGCATTTTCAAACCATCTCCCTAGGCAACCTAGTGAGCAGTCATGAATTTAGAATTGTTCATTAGGTTGCCTGCGGTGATAAATGCTATTTAATTCAAATTAAAAAAGAAACGAAAGAGTTTTCGTTCCCTTCTAATCGACATTTCCACTTTTTCTTTACTTCAAGGAAGCACCATACATTAGCAATAATTCTCAATAATTTACCGTTAATATATTTCTTACCAAGCATCGAAGAACTTCCCCGAACTGTACTCGTTGACGTAGAGCGCGTAGGCGAGGTCCTCGTACGCGAAAGCCACGCGCATGTTGTTCTTTCCGAAGACCTCCTTCCGGACGGCGAGGGCCCTCTCGTAGACCTGCACGCTCTCCTGAATGTCGTCGTAGTTCAACAGGTAAAAGCCATAGTCAGTCAGCGTGTCCGAGTAGCTGGGATGCTTGTCGACTTGGTAGAGCTGATCGGCCAGTATCACAGCCTGCCGGATGAGGAGTCCGGCCTGGGAGAAACGACGTTTCAGCACGCAGGCCCTCGACGCCTGCCTCAGGACTTGTATAATTATTCTGTACGAACGATGGAAATAATTACAAAAATTGTAAATTTAGAGAGAAAAAAAATTTGTAAGTGTAGTAAGGTAAGAGGCAATTGTCCGTAAATAAGGTTATTATTATTAAGACTTCATAAGATTAGAATTGTTTTGTATCATGGCTAGTTTTCTGACACTTATTTCAACAATTGCTTATCATTCTCAAAGGGATAATACTAAAAAATGTTATCAACTTAAGATTACATAATATAAAAGGAAAGAATAGCAAAAAAACATCAAATCTAAAGGCTTAATTGCAACTGTTCAAACTTACCTTATTGGCAGATCGTCATTTAGTAATTCGACAGCTTTCTTCGACCAATTGTAAGCCTACAACAAACGTTTATTTCTCCGTAAACTCGGAATACGTTTCATTTATAATTTTAATTGACGGTACTACCTCCTCGTATTCACTGCGCATCAGAAACAGATTGGAGAAATTTCCATACAGGCCCGCCAGATTTGGCAAGGCGTTCAGTTCTTTGAGTTCCTCTATCGTTTTCTTAGCCAGGTCCAGCGTGTTCTCAGCCTCTCTGAACATGAAGTATGAAGATTCGACGTAGACACGTCTGAAAGTACGACAATTAATTATGTGTACATGAATTAGTGATGGGAATAATTGGGTGCGTTCATCGGGAAATCTGTCAACTGTTGCAACACGTTTGCAACTATTCTGTCTGATGAATACGACCACTGTTACGGGTTAGTTTTCCATCTGTGCACATATTCTATAAAAAGCGACGTCATTATTGTAAATTACTTATATTTCTTCATACGTTATTCTCAAATTCACGATCATAATACTCGTCAAAAAACCAATATACAGGATGGCAAATGTAAGTTGGCCAGACGCGCAGAGTGCAAGCGAAAGCTCTCTCTCTACAGCCGGCCGAGTACCGTCTCTGTAATAAGCAAGCACATATTCTTCGCGTGCGCTATTCATTTACAACTCTATCGGGCGCTCTCCTCCACATAATTGAATGTACCAGGCGTGCGAACTCTTTACGAAATCTATCGAGAGCGCCCTTCGAAGGTTCCGCCCACAATTTTGCCACTGCGCAACGGCAAGTTACGTTTGCTGTCCTGTATGTCTAAAATCGTTGCGGGTATCAAAATGTAGAAACGGTATAAATTACTATGAACCCAAATTGTACAATGCACTACCAGATGCTCTCAAATTGCTTGCTTACTTGCTACTTAAAAGTAGACTCAAAGAGTATCTACGGAATAATGCATTTTATGATGTTCGCGACTGCTCATCTAATAACTTTATGGATTTTATAATTTAACACCAGTTTTATCAATTTTACCAATCTTATCAATTTTATATCTACACTGATTTAAACAATTTTATTTTTACATTTTGCAATGTTTTGTCGCTTTCAAATTTATAATTATTTATATTTTAGAGATTTTATATTCACATTTTGATTATATATTGTTCCTAACTTATCATTCCGCCCTTTTATTAGTTATCTCACGATATACGTGTTTTACTTGTATATTTAATTTTGTATGTATTAATTTGTGACCCGAGTAAACAGCATTATTATTATTATTAGTTTCTCATCCATGTCGGCATTCTATGGAAAGCGCCATTCTGTTATAGCACAGGTTCCAGTTTAGTTTCTCATCCATGTCGGCATTCTATGGAAAGCGCCATTTTGTTATAGCATAGGTTCTAGTTTAGTTTCTCATCCATGTCGGCATTCTATGGAAAAAGCGACATCTGGATTTTGATCTTTGTTACTACGAAATGCTCTTCGTGATATTTCGATTGTATTTGTCCATCCGAACTGTCATAGACTCCATACTATTATTAATAAAATATCTTAATATAATCGATCATTTACACCATAAATTCAGTTTAGGGTTTCAATCCCGCCATTTCCAATCTGTAGTGAAATCAATAGTTTTTCAAAAACTCAATTCGTTTCCGAAGAGGTTAAACACACATTACTGGTACATTTGCACTCTGCAATAGTCCCGATCAATTTAAACACAATAGTACGCGTTGATCGAACAATAAAGGCCAGATTGGGTCAACAACATGAATAACTAAATTAAATTAGAAACAACCTTACTTGTTGCAGAAAGCATTAAATAAATTCAATAAAACGAAATGAGTAACCTTCCTTACCTGTGGTAGCAGTCGAGGAGCCTGCGCTTGAAGACGAGGTCAGACGACCCGGTCGTGCACAGCTCTTCCACAGCGTTCAGGACGGCGTGGGCCTGCTTGTAGCAGGCGCACTCGCTGAAGAACGTGCCCAGGCACAGACCCAGGTCTATCGTGCCCAGGTCAGCCTCCTCCTCGGACTCCTCCCGGAGTTTCGTGTAGGAATCGACTATGGAGTTGGTCAGGTTGGCGCCGTGGTCGATGAGCGCTTGGAAACACTGCAGGAGCTGCATCCGCTTGTGCACCACCTTCAGCAGGCGGGCGAAGATCTTCAGGTCCGCCAGCTCCAGGGAGAGGAAACATAGCCTTTTATTGGTGTAAATCTGAAAATTAAAAATGTATTAATACAATACTACTTACTATTTATGTTTAAATTTTCTATTGACTTTTCTAATATGTATCACTACTATACACATCTATATGCCAAATAAAGGTCTTTTTTTTTTTTACTCTACACATCTATAGAAATAAACTATTTATTATTATTTGTTATTAAACGAACTGTTGAATTTTTCAAAGCAAGAAATTATCTATTTTCCTAGCTGATAACACACAACAAATGTTGAATTACACAATAGATAACTTATGGTTTACAAATAGTTTTTGCTATCAGTGAAACATAAGTTTTACAAAATAAAAAATAAAAATGTATAATCTAAATGCTAACACAAGTTTTTCTAAATTAAAATATAAAAATCTAAATACTAATGAAGTCTCTGACCATCTGTAAACACATTTATTTCTTATCAGTACAGCTTAACCCCTGACTAAAACTCTGTATAACTTTTAATACCTTACACTGAAAGGTAGATAGGCAAAGGAATAAATAAACTGATGAAATATACATTTCAAATCACTCACCTCGAAAAAATGGATTAGTCAACAATCTCTGCGATAGAAATGCATTGATTTTGTTTCATGTAAATTAATAGTCTAATTTCCAATTGAAATGGGGTAATCAGTCTTTTGAAAATATCAAGTTGAAAGTCCAAACGACATGTGTGTTGTCTTAATTGCATCTTTCTGGAACTGCCATCAATCAAGGTCAGTCCGCCCATAGAAAACCATTTAAAATACTATTTATATAACACTTACCATTGCGGCATAAGCACATTTTAATGACTTTTACCACGAAATGTAATTTTCATAAAGATTAATAGATTCTTTTGCCATGTTGAATACTGAATTAGCAAAATAAATAACTTCATGACGTATTTTGGAACTTTAAATAAAATAGTTTGTTTGTTAATATCACACTTTATTTTTTAGTGACTCGAGTTTCGATCATTACATCTGAAAGAAACTGTTTTATTTAAAGTAAAATAATGGATTTATTTATCATGTCTCTAAGCAATCATAACATGTTCACGGAAACAATAATAAAGCATTCACCATTCAGTTGCAACCATTCCACCCTCAAGGCAAATAATAAACATTGTTATTAATTGATGCTGGAGTAACTTATTTTGCCCATTATAATTGTCATGAACATCTGTGAATAATATGCAATAATGAATGAAACCATACAAGTTATAAATAAATGCATAACACAGATTAGGCATTCATTCCCATTAGATAAACTGCATTGATCCGTGACGTTTCAGATAATTAAATGTTTCGAGTGGAAGATATTTACGGTGTTTATTAAATTTTTATTAATTAAACAGGGAAGTGAACCATTATTTTAATTACACTATAATTCGTTTACGCATTAACGAGAGCAACATTGAGGCAATTTGTATTTAATTAATGCAAAACGGTCGAATCATTTACTTTTTATAGTAATAAATAGCTAATAAATGATACAATGTTTACTAAAAACATTCATTTATTGTAATAATTGCTTCCAATAAATAATTTGCTTTTTGTAAACATAGTATTATTAGTTGTGTTTATTGTGGTATTTGTAAGAATTAAATCAGTATCGTGTTTTTTCATCGTTATTCCAATATACTTTTCACATGTTTCATATGTTGATTGTTTAATTTTAAATTACTCAGCACACTTCAATTTTGTTTGCTTGTGCTAAATAGTCCGTGTAAAGATAGCGTGAATCAAATAAATAAACAAACTCCGATTATTTAAATAAAGCGTGTTACAATCCTTGGCCCGAAATGTGTTATCGCTTGCGGCTTCGTTAATTCGAAAGGAATGAATGAGTCACACCGGCTGCCACTGGATGGCAGTGCTTTTTAAGCAAATTTATTACATATTTTGGTAAAAATTTAACATCTTCACAAAGTGTGCCATGATATGTGCAACATACAATATTTAAAAAAAAATTAACATCTTCACAAAGTGTGCCATGACTAAAAATTTAAAAACAACTTCACAATATATTTAAAAAAACATGTTTTGCTTGTTAATGAACCGTTTGAAATTCATATATACAGTAAGCAAATTAAATACAACGGCTTGTTAAGGAAGTGTTTTCATATTGTATTCATATTCACGGTGAGCGAATTAAACGCAACAAAGGACTAAAAATGTAACGCCCCAACGGATACGATCTATAATTACACTTTTGCATTTTGTTTGTTTACATTGTTTTTTTATTGTATTCCTGGCAAGTGAAAGCAACACGGTTGGCCGAACGCACACAAACAGGAGGATGTGCAGGGCGAATATTGCACGGTGGGCAGTTCTATTGTTGGAACTGGTGCCGCGGGGGCGGGAGATCGCGTACACCCACCTTGTAGTAGAAATCGAAGAGGACGTGATCGGGCAGCACGTGGTACTCCTTCCTGGACAACTTGTTCCCAGTGGCCGAGTCAACGGCCGCACTAACGCACAGGCTGTACAACGTGGGGGACATGGCGGGCCTCGGCGACGGCGGTATTCCGTACGTTTCTCACCAGCGCACCAGGAACTGCGAACCGAACGCTGTCGCACTACATGAAGTATTAATTATTGCAATACAAAAAACAGCTGATAACTACACACGACGGTGACACTCGCTAAATGCAATGTGCCGACATCTCGTGGAAACATTATTCATATACACTATTATCATAAATTAGTTTTCAATCTTTGCACATTTTCTATGTTATAGCATAGGCTCTAGCTTAGTTTCCTATCTGTGTCTGCAATCTATGGAGAGCGTCATATTGTTATAGCACAGGTTCTAGTTTGGTTTCTTATCTATGTACGCATTCTATGGAAAGCGCCATATTGTTATGGCACAGGTTCTAGCTAGGTTGTTTATCTACGTTAGCATTCTATGGAAGACGCCATCTTGTTGTAGCATGGGTTCTAGTTTAGTTTCTCATCTATGTCCGTATTCTACGGAGAAAGTGACATCTAGATTTTGATCGTTGTTACTACAAAATGCTCTCTATGATATTTCGATTGTGTATTATTAACGTAAAAAGTCAATTTTTGCAATTACACATTACAATTACATTCGTCTCAATGTTTATTTTCATTTATGCTGAATGTTGGTATTTGATAAAATCTACTTCGGATATTTTGATTGCAGTACTTTGTGTACTTTTAATACAACTTAAATTAAACTATTTACACAAAAGTATTTACTTATTTACTTTCTTATAATTTAAATATAAGTAATTGCTTTAGACTGTCCTTATTTGAATTTTGCAAATAAAATGTTTTAATATGCACGCCTAATTGTCAAGCAACCCAATATACACTATTGTATATATATATATATATACAGTAATCAAGGGAAAATAAATATAAAATTATTTGTAATTATGACGCATATAATTTAAATATTGGTAATTACTTAAGACTTTGTAAATATTTTAATTTTACAAATAAAATGCTTTAATATCCAAGTATAATCACCATGCAACCCAATATACACAAAGACAAATTAGGGGAACATAAATATACAATGGGCGCGTTGATCGTGAACAAGTTCGTCCAGTGGTCGCCACTTTACCAATCGTACAAATTAGACTGATTGGTGTTGGAAACAAGTGTTGAAATTGCAGCCGAAATGCAGGTTACAAAAACAGCGTTCATCAAATACCAACATTCAGCGTAAATCAAAATAAACATGTCGACAATTCTGACGAAAGCGTCCAATGATTTGTAATTATGACTTATATGACATATAATTCAAATATTCATAACTGCTTAATTAGACTTTGTAAATATTTGAACCTTGCAAATGAAATGCTTTAATATGCACGCCTAATTTCTAGGCAACCCAATATACACATTAACAAAAATTAAGGGAAAATAAATTTGAAATGATTTGTAATCATGACTTTATCAGCAATTCGTGAATTTTCTCACTTTCAGTTACGTGATAAATTATATTTTTATAATCATAATACTTGGTAATCTTCATGACTTCGGCAATACCATAGCTAATTTGTACGTCATCATAAAAATTCACAACTGAGCGCTCTCTGATTTGTTTTTCCTTTATTTATAAAAAAACAGTTATTTGCAGAACTTACCAGTTGACAACATGTACGATAGTGGTTTGTATTAGTGGTTTCGTTTTTTAATTGAGTCAAACTTAAATTTTTGTTTAATTGAACGTCTTGAAATGCATTATCGCTGATTAATTTTAGTCACCATGAGTAAAACCTAGGCGGCGCCACTTGTCTTTACACTTCGAGTTCGTATGAACGAAACCCAGGGGGCGCCACTCAACAAAACCGTTGCATTTTTTCCCTACGAGATGGCGCTTTCGCGCACGTCAAACTCTCACGGCACTACATGACATATTGTGAAATCGAGTTGTTGTGAAATACCACCGTTTTTTACGAGAAAACCGACGATAAGACCGCTCCAGAGGACGGGTCCACCCCCCAAGTAAGTGCGCCCGATGCGAACGTCGAATTTTCACACCCCCGGACGCCGAGAGCTTGGATTTTCCGGCGTTGGGTGTTCACGGCAAAAACGACCAAAAAATGGAACCGCTTGTCAGGTCACCTTTGGAAACGTCAGGATGCGGACATTGCGGCGATTTTCGGGAAAATGCCGTCGCGTTCCTTTAATTAAATATCGGGGCCCGTGGGAATGGCGCGTTTGCGTTCGATTGGTATTGCCGGTAATTACGGTGGTATCGTTGGGTGTTCAACGTAACCCTCCACTGTTATTACCTTCAAGGTTGTTGATAAACAATTAATCGTTGTACTGAATTTTACGGTGTGTTGATTCTCGTCCGGTTATCAGGATTGATATTTATGTTTAACCTTCATTTGATGACTTATCATATGTTTGCATATGATATATTTCCAGCGAGTAATCATTTTTGCTATTAGAATTTTTTATGTATGCAAGTTCTTTATTCGGACAATTCATTTACAAAAATACTGTGTGATCAAAAAGTCGAAAATAATTGGCAGCCCTTAAAACATAACGTAATTAACAAAAGTTTAATGGCGTCACTAAAAATGGGAATTTTGGCATGTAAAAACTCAGAAATGTATTGATAGTTATGATTAGTTTTAGAAATAACAGCTAATGTTTATAATAGGCAACATCGGCCTATAGATAGAAAACCATGAAATGTCAAAATTAACAAAATGTACACTGCACTGCATTGTAGAATTCCAGACAGCCAATATAATTTTACTTTATGGGGATTTTCAGAAAATGTACTGCAACTATTTTTGACTTTTCGATCTTACTGTACAAAATGAACATAGATCTTAAAAATGTGTTGGTCCATTTGGGCTATCGACCATTGGTCTTTCTGCCCTAGATTTTTTAAATTTTTTAAAATATGTATTAACTGATTTTTTGACATTTGAAATAACATGTTTTCTGTTTTTCCGGATCAAGTTTGTGTTTTTTGTTTTCAACAATAGGTTTGTTTTTACTCCTGAATAGTTTTCGTATACCATTTTTGAATTGCAGAATGTTTCCAATGCGCCTGAAGATAGGCCCTTCAAGGAATAACGAGTGGCGGTGCTGCTTTTGCCTCCATGTCCGCACTGCTACGACCCTCCTTGGAATATGGCACCTCGTGAGTGTTTCGTTTGTCGGTGCCGGCATTCCTCGTCTGATCCGTAATCGTTTCTTTTAGATGCTGCACGTGTTGGCTCTCAGCATTTTGGCGCTGATAATGAGGAACCATCATTATCACGTGGAGAAGTCGCTGGCTTCGGACGACCTGGACATGGAAAACATCCTCCCGACACCCTTGAGCAAGGTTAAAGACGACCACCCTTACTATTTACCGACCACGCAGGACGGCCGACACATTTATCCAGGTAATTGATGTGAAAAGGTTGGATCCGAGTTAATTTTCATGGCAAGAGGTGAGCAAGTGCCACCCTCTTAACACTTTCGCTGCTACCGACTTTACACTTGCGTAAATGCAATCCCAATTGCGGTGGCAGCGAACGTGTTAATACCTCAAATTCTTAGGAGAGGTACCGTTCATATTTACCAAGTCGGCTTAAGTTACGTCACTATTTTTTTTGCTTTAACAAGTTGGCTGCCATAGCCTTTCGAATTGCATTGAACAACCACGAGTATTCTCGTCGTTGGCAGACAATGTGTTAACCCATCTTTGCCCGAGGTTTAAATTAAAGGAAAGTAAATGATGTGTTTCATAGAGAGGTTATTTTTCGCTTCCTGTCAAATGTCAATGAATAATTACTGAACGTACTTAATGAAATAACAAAATGATAGATGGCGCTGATGAGATTCTGGATATAATTTAAAAATAGTCATCCTACATATAGAACTTGGCATATCTGGGTTAATATAAGAAAAATATGATTTCTTTTAAATTAATACGGATTTACAATCACTAAGTTTTATGACTGAAAGTGGAATATTTTCACTTTCAAGTGAATGTTTTTCATGTGGAAAACGGTGCCCTTGTGTGTGCGCATGCGCGAATAAGTTAGAAATTAATAATAGACGAACAACATCCGTCATTCATCTATAATGACAGATAGTGTAAATCAGAAACGTGTTGAGTAAAATGTTTACAATGAACTATGTACAATACGGGCTCGGAAATTATTTTCATATCATTATCACGTAGAGAAATCAGGTGACCAGGATCTAGAAAATATTCCACCGGCATCCTCGAGCATGGTTAAAGATGGCCATGCACTCTATATCTTGAAAGAGCAGGAAGACCGGCAGATTTATGCAGGTAATAATTGATCTAAAATTGAAGACTAGACTTAAGCTGAGTAAAAAGATATAATTTTGCTGGATAATAGCAACTTTAATATCCTGTTAATATTTCTGTTACCTTAACTGTCCAAACCCAAAAATGAATCCGGTATTGTACAAAAAATCATGTTCAGGACAATTAAAACGTTTGTAACCATACAATTTTAATACAGTAAGCGATTCGATGAATAATATTGCCTAAAATTGTCATACGGAATAGCTGTGTGCAACACACGCTTAGAAATTATTTGATTCTTAATTTTTTTTTATGTAGCCGACATGGACATGGGGGCCTTAATGACGGTGTGCACACTGGCGATAACACTCCTTCTGGTTTACGGGACGGTGAAAGGGAAGGCCACACATCTGCTGCCGTTCTTCTGCTTGCAACTTTTCGACTTTGCTATAACCACGTGAGTAAAACCTTCAACCACTTTCAAATTTAATGTTGACCCCATTTTAATCAATGATTATCCTCCAATTCTTGGAACACAATGCGGATTTTACAATTATCTATTGATAAGAGAAGAATCAAACAGTTTATTGTTGCTTCGACAAAAGAATTTCTTTGTAGAAACTCTGGGATGTGTTCAGCAGACTGGAGGGTAGGATAGAGCCCACCCACCACCCTTCGTTTCCACTTTAACTTAACCCAGAGACTATGTTTATTGGTGGTTTTGCAACTTTTGAAACTCTTGACTAAGAAGTTTTTTTAATCAAACAGTGTTTTTTTGGTTAGGTTCAAGTGGAAATTTGGGGCGGTGGGGGGCGTATTTAACAGGTTGGTGATTAGGATAGAGCCCACCCAGGGTGCGGTACAAATGGGCATGAGCCATTGATGTATTCTTAACCTCAGTCACGTTGTACATTTGCTTTTTTTGAAAAAACACTTTTTTTACTAGAAAACTCTAAGTCTTAACATGTTAACCGTGTGAAACACTAAACGAATTTCCCTTTACATATTTTTTATTAAATAACAACAATTTTTATCTTATTTCCAGTTTAACTGCAACCGGTTACTTCTGTTACTTGCGATCCGTTCATAACTTCGTCAACGAACACTGGCACAATCTGCCGTACCGCAAGGAGCTCCTCCAGCTGAACTCCCAATACCTCTCCCTTCTAGTAATCGCGGCATTTTTCATCGCCATGTTATGGAAGGTGAGATTTTTAAATTTCCGTCTCTATTTGCAAATTAATCCTTTTTAAATTACAGGCGTACACCATCAGTATTGTTTGGCGCTGTTACAAGTACTTATCGCTCCGACAAGCCGCCACCAGAAGCACCGTGCACTACATCCTTCCCGGCGAGGGATCCGAGCGCGTCCCCGAACCCGACTACTCCTCCCTCCTGCCCGACTACGACGCGGCGTGCGCGAGCGCGATGAAACAACCCCCGCCGCCGTCCTACCAAGCCGCGATGGAGGCCCAGCTGCCGGCGTACCCGGACACGGTGCACATCGTCAGCCTGGTCCCCCAGCGCGAAGAACTACCCCGTTACGGTTTCATTCTTGCACAAAACAACCCGGAAACACCGACAGCAGACGAGGTCGCCCCGCCGCCGACCGCCATCACCGTGACCGAGGAGCCCGCCCCCGCCGAACTCAAAGACGAGGCGTGCGCCGAAGTAAAGGTGGAGACCGACATCGGGGAGAGGGCCGCCGATGTCGAAGACAAGAAGGAGTAAATTAATTTAATTATTTGTGTGAACGGAGCCAGGTCCAGTCGCAACTTCAATCATTTCACACTGAATCTCCCGAGAGATTTAAGTTAGGTAAGCCAAGATTTCCGTGAAATCATTGAAACCGTAACCACCATCTCCATAATTTGAACCCGGCCTGGCCTCGATACGTATTACTAAACTAGTAGCTGCAATAAGCTGTAGGTATTCCAGGACACAGGGTCGCGGCCGCTCGCGGAAATGGGCGCGGACGAGTGATTGTGATAAATTGTAACAAATTAGTGCGCTCTCTGGAAGGTGTACTTAAGGGCGCCCATTTCCGGCGCACGCCCGCACGACCCGTTTTAACCGTCTCCCAGAGCTTGAAGCAACGATCGGAAACCATTCGGTACGAAGGGAATTTATTTTTTTATTGTTATTTACGTTCTAAGGAATCAATCACACTGTTTATTAAATGTTTAGATGCACTATTTATAAATGAGGCACGAGTGAGTGTTGCCCCATTTTTAATGAAGCATAGAGAATTTTGAGCCAAACCGTAGCTAGTTAGTAGATAATTCCTTTGAAACAATAGCCTACACACACACACAAACACACACGAAATTAATGTAAATTTAATAGGGGAGTGCGTAGATACTCGATTTTATTTTGTATATTGTTAATATCGGTGGGGTTTACTATTCCGTCTTTTTATTGTGAGAATGATCTTTATTTATTATGATTTAAGTGAAGATATATATTTTTTATAGTATATGTTTTACTGTGTTAATTAACATTAAGAAATCACCATGTCATTGTACAATTCTTTCCAATTAATTTAATTATTAATGAAAATATATAATAATATTTAATACAATGGAAATTATAATCTAAATGTATTGCTATTTAAATAAATGAATAAAATATCTGTTGAATCAACTTGCGAGATATTTGTGGATCTCCTGTAAATGGACGGTACAACTCGACTAGTTAATTTTTTCTTCTAGCTACGCACTGCTCTAGTCGGTGCAAAAATATATATTCTTTAAAAAAAAAACGCTCCGAATCGTAAAGTACATGATCGGTGCTTATCTCTCTCCAAAAAAAAAAGCTGGAGATAACGAAAACTACAAGTGTTCCAAGATCGAGTCTATCCTGACCGACAAGCGCTGCTCGAAATCGTAGTTCTTGTAAGTTAAGACTTGTTCCAGGCAGAGTTTGCCTTCGGGTTTTGTCTGTAACAAAAATTGATACACTTAATACGGAAATAATTCTTTGTGCAATGGAACAAGGTGAAAGGTATCGAGGGCAGATTGTGAAATTTCGGCTAATGCTTGGTTTACACGCTCATACAATTTGCACAAACAGATTTTTACATGCATGAACTGAACGTGTGTTGGGTTTATACGTTCAGTTTACTTTGCACAATTTGCCAACATAATCTCCATAAAAGTTTTGATTTTTTCATTAAAAAAATTTAAAAACGAAGCAGAAAGATAAAATATGAACCGCCTAGGTTTTGCTTGCGGTAACTAAAATAAATCAACGATAATGCATTTAGACGCTCATCTCTATTATTATTAAGTTTAGCGTCTTGAAATGCATTGTCGTTGATTTATTTTAGTTACCGCAAGCAACATCTAGGCAGCGCCACTGACAAACGTTCTTCTCTTGAAATGCTTATCAATGGATATTTAGTTGGTTGAACGAAACATAGAGGGCATACAAATTTGCAGTCAAATATTTTTATCCAAAATCGGGTGTATATAAGCGTCGTAATTTCATGCAAATTTTTTAGCGCAGATTTTATTCAAGCCAAACTTTTTGACTTGCGCAAACCTCATGCATTCGTTTACACGCAAATTATCTTGTACAAGCCAATTGGCGCAAATTGCATGAGCGTGTAAACGGGTCCCAAGAAGGCCACAAAAAATACTTTGCAATTTGTTATATTTAGGTTAAAAAAAATGTGCAGTATGTTGCGGTTTCAATACTTACACCTTCTTCTTTGATCAACAAGCAGCCGAGTTCGTATGAAGCAAAAGCGGGTATATGGGTGTCATCTGCTTGAACGGGTGTAGTGCACTTTCTCCTCTGAAGACAATCCCTGAAACTACGGATTCCGTTTGTGTAATCGCGTAGAATGCAGTATCCACTGCCCGCCATTAAATTCGAAAGTCCAAGGAATGGTTCCCGCACGTTGTCCTGAATAGCGTTTTCACAATCTACAAATCATAAACGTGTATCATCCTCATCATCTAATAAAAGAAGCCTATGAACTAGTTAACACGTTGACTGCCATGGCCTGCAAACTGCATTAGAAAACTACGAGTATTCTCGTTCTTGGCAGTCAACGTGTTAAGTGTACACTCGCCAAACACAACTATCGGATTAAGTTATAACAATAACCTTTTCAGAAATGAATTCATTTTTTATGAAATAAAAATATAATCCTTTCGCGTTTTTCGTAAAATTTATAATGGGGGCCATTTGCCGTGCGTTCAATGTATACTCGTCATTGCTTGATTTTAATTCCGCATTCTTTGAGGTGTTTTTATATTAAATTCCGCATTTAGCAGGTTAAGAAAGAATTATTTACTGCACAGCAAGCAGTGACGGTTCGCGGGTTTTTTTCTGGCATGGCCGATTAATACAGATAGGTAGGGTCAGTTGCAGAGACGGCTGGCTGCGTGACCGCACCTATCTGTATTAGCACCTCTTATTCCTCGGCCGTACCAGAAAAACCCTGCGAACCGTCACTGACAGCAAGTCCTATCTTGGGTAACACGGTTTGTTTAACGAGTTTTCCCCAGCAACAAACATTTTTTGTTTAAAATTGTGCAATCAAATTTAAATTTTCGATTTATTATTAATCGCATTAATTAAGCGGCACCGCCTAGGTTTTGCTTGCGGTAACTAAAAGAAATCAACGATAATGCATTTGAAAAGACACTCATAATCTTTATTATTATTAAATTGAGCGTCTTGAAATGCATTATCGTTGATTTCTTTTAGTTACCGCAAGCAAAACCTAGGCGGCGCCACCGACAAAAGTTCTTCTCTTGAAATGCTTATCGATGGATATTTAGTTGGCTGAACGAAGCATAGAGGGCGCCACTAGACACAATTGTAGTCTCAAATATTTTTACCTAAAATCGGTTGTAATAAGCGAATTACTATGGTCATTTGAGGGAAGTAATGTTGTTCATTACCTACTGAGCGAGAAAATAACTTGGGCTCACGGAATACGTAGATCCTGCATAAGATTTTTGAAATAATTCAAATTGACACCACGTAAACATTATTTCAATATTTAATACAATTACAGACGATTTTGGATAAAATGTTATATTATACTTATGTGAAATTACTCATTAGTCCCTTAAGAAAATTATACTAAACTTTTTCTAGTGGTACTAATTACAAACATTCCACACTTGTACATTAAATAACTGTATGCTTTCTAGATGATTCCTGTGTTGTATCCTTTAATTTATGCCACATTGCCATAATGTTTTCAGTTATTCTCCATCCTTTTAATGTTCTGTACCCCCCTTAAAGTTTGTGCCTCTATTTATGAGCTAATTTGTGCTGGTTTTAACGGAGCTACAACGATAAAAAATCCCACATACCTTGAATAATCCCGTTCACATTATCGATATTACAGCTCGGCATGGAATTCCAGAGGTACAGAAGCTCGTAAACCAGGAGCCTCCAGTAAATCGGCTGCACGTTCATGACGCCCTCCTTTATCGACGGGCAGACCTTGAACCGCCTCGCCAGGAACTCGTCCAGCTGCGACCCTTTGGGCGCGCTGCCGAACACCGCCCTGAGCTCCTCGAAGTTGGCGGCCTCCCCGATCGACTGGTTGGCCCCCGCGGAAACGACGTAAAGGTACGTGTAGAAGGATCGCGACCATCTGCTCTGCTGCTTCAGGTTCAGGAACGTCCTGAACGCCTGCCGATAGTCGAGCTCGATCAGGTGGCACCAGGCGACCTCGTGCTGGGCGATGATGCGGATCTCCCGCTGGTTGGAGTTCTGTATGGAAGCTTCGTAGCACCGTATTGCATCAGGTATATCTGACTAGGAAGAACACGAACGTTTCTATTTTGGCCGCGAGCTCGGGGGGGGGAAGTACAAACCTTCAGGCGGGCGAGCCGGCCCCTGAAGAATAGGAACAGGGACGAGTTCGCGTACTCCGACATCGATTCCTCTATGAGCTTCGTCGCTATTTCCACGCCCGCTTGGACGTTGTTGCCGTCCAGCGCGAAGAACGGGCGGACGATCGTGTGGTACCAGAGCAGAGCCAGGCTGTAATATTTATTCGGCGGTTTAGTAATGTTATTGTGCGGTTTGAGGGTGACGTAATGGAATGAAAAGGTTATTTTTTGATTAATTTAACTTCTAGTAGGGAAAATTTAAAATTTATTTTTACAACAAAAGTTTTTGGAATAAATTTAAGACAATCTCACTTATTGCAGAAGCATTAAATACATTTAACACTTTCGCTGCCGCCGTTACGGCCGGTACTTACTCGAGGAGCCGACTAAAACCAACTCGTTGGTTCTACACATGTTCTGCAATCGGCACTGTTCGATAACACCCGATGGCACAACGTGTGTGCCCTGCGGCAGCGAACGTGTTAATAAAGACAAAAGTAGCCTGAATATATTTATTATATGATTTGATGTATAATTTTAAATATATTTAATATATAATTGTCACGAACAGGTTGAATATTCATTTATTCAGGATATTTTCGTCTTTATTGAATGTAAAAGTTTTGGAGTTTAATTGTGAATAATGATAATAATTACGTGGCCATTGGAGCTCGCATGTCCGTCCCATTCCTGGCGTAATTAAGGTTCGCCAGTCCGCCGATCCGGTCTCCCTGGAAGCCCAGAAAGTTCGTCAATCGCGCTATGGACGACGGCAGCAGCGACATGCCCAGCTGCAGCATTCCGTAGCCGAACGAGATGCCGCACATGAGCCTGGTGATGGTCTCCTTGTCGATTTCCACGATCCTCCTGCGCACAAAAAAAATGCAGATTACAAGTTGGGGCGGGCGACGAACCAACATCCTCTACTCCTTACACTCCCTCCGTGTTGAACGGGTAAAGGCTGGAGATGTACGACAGGGAGCTGTTGAGCGGTGAGGAGAGCCTCCCCAGGTTCTTTTGAAAGTGATTGTTGTACCTGGCGAGGGTGCTGCTCACCGATTGCGATTTTTTCATCGAGCGCTTGCGCGGTGGTGTGGTGTGTGTTGTGGATTTGGGGCTGCTCGTCGAGTTGGAGTCCGACTCGAAGTGCATCGTGTGTGATTTTGGTATGTACCCGTTGCGAAGTATTGGTTTGGCGTTCGGCGCGCGCATAGAACACTCACTGCTCCTTGTGTTTCGGACGGCGGGTATTTCTAAGGCGGTCTGGTCGGAGGGAATCGTGGGTTGGGCGTCCGCCGCCTGAAGCGCGCTCTCGCTTCTGGTCATTCTTTGCGACACGTTGCTTTCCGATTGCGCCACGTCGGTTCCCGAATACACCACGTTGATTTCTGAATGCGCCTCGTCGGGTTCCGAGTTCACCGCGTCGGGGGGGAGGTCCGGTATGTCAGATTCCACGGTCCGAATGAATGTTGCAGCTGAATTTTCTGTAAAGGAGAGTTTTATCGGTATAAAAAAAATTTCCTATTTAACCTAAATATTTTTAGCTTAAACCTGGTCGTTAAAATTTGGAATTTGATTTAACTTTAAATCTGATAATTTGCTACAAGTAGTCGAGACAATGATCTTCAGAAAGCGGCAAAAACTCATCCTTCTTAATCTATTTATAAAATTTACCATCTTTGGCGGAAGACACTTTACAACCAAGACTGCAACAAGACGTTTTATTGGATGCGTGATCCATCTCCATGTCAGATTCCTCCTGGTAGTTACTGGGACCTGCTTTCAGTGGTATCGTCGTCGCTGATGGAAATTTCTCAACGATACCTTGAAAATTAATAAATAGAACATTACAATACAATAAAATGATAAAGTTATACAATTAAAATTTAAAATTACCGAGGAAGTAAATCACAAAAGTTATAGATCTTACTAATCTAACGGAAAGAATTATGACTAAAAAAAGTTTGTTATTTACTTGGAGGTTTATTGTCGCCGACGATCAGCTCGTACAGGGACGAAATTTCCTTATACGTCTGCTGATAGTTCTTCCACGATTTCCTCAGCACCCAGGCGCCCTTGAAGTACGCGGAAATGTCCTGCTGCAGGAACGCCAGGGTGGCCAGGAACATCTGAGAGTCCGCGCGGATGATCTGGCTCTCGAGGTGCTCGGCGTACCCCAGGGCGGTATCCACGTTTTTCGCCCGCGAAATCTTCAGCCAGCTCGTCCCCGAACACCGGCTCTCCAATTCTTTCAGAGATTGCGTGGCCTGGCTCAGTTTCTCCTCTTCGAACGTCAGCAAAGCATCCTAAAAAAATTAGAAAATTATATTCATACGCAACGTTGCCAATTGACACATTATTGACAGTTTGTTATTGATTTCCACCATGGAGAACATTCTAAATGATGTGACAAACCAACTACACACCTAAACGTTAAGATTCTCGAGTGCGATTTTCGTAATAAATCAAGTTTCGTAAGTACCACTTTTTGTTTGGCAACCTGGTGGGATTTGTCACTCGAGATATCAAAAAAGTCTAATCTATGAGTAGACGGAGTATATAAACATTATTCAAATCGTCACTCAGGTAATATAAAAAAGGGTTCAAATATTTCGCTTTAATACTAATGAACTGTTAAATAACGTACACTAATTCCTACATCCTAAATAAAATGGGATACAAACCAGGAACAGTACCGACGCATAACCCGAGTACATCTGGATATTGTTCGGGTATCTCTTGAAGAGTGCCACCGCATCCTCCAGCTTATTGTTCAGCACGAGGCACACCCCCTCCCTCGCGAGCCTCCAGTAGCATGCGTCTTTCTGCGCCCCCATCACCGGTTTCTCGGATAATCTTAAGGCACCATCGTGGACAAACTGAATCTGTTGCCACCCTCGTCCGAGCGGTCGAAGTTATTTTCGTTGGCAATTTTCACTGAAAATTTTGAACGTTTCCGAACGCGAACTTTGACGGCAAAGTCAGCTGGAAACGTGCTCGGGGTTGCTTTCATTGAGACGGAGTTGGCTATTGATTTTTCAATTTTCGCGCGATAAATTCATTCATAAACCGCAAAACGAATTGTTTCAAGTCATTATTATTTAAAAATTTCATATTCACATTTACAAAACCATGGGCATCCTCAGAAATGCAAAATATCTGCGCATTTATTTTGCCTAAATTACCGACCGGTTTCGACCTATTAACCTCAGCAGTGCAGTAGAGGTAATTTATGCGGATTCGGAATTATTATGAGTGACATAAACCACTTGGGTACCGAAATGGGACAAAGTAGATAAAGCATATTTATTGATATTAAAGACAGTTGATTAATAAACGCTTTTTTGGCGTTTTAATAGACCAATACAATTTGAAGCTACGAAAACTCTCCGTGAAACTTATTGTAAGACTATAAAAGAAAGCGATTATTGTTTTGATGAATGCATCGCAATCGAAGGCGTCCAAAAATAAAAGAGGAAGAAGTCGTGATACCGTTAAGTACACTAATTGCTAAGTACAAACCATGAACGTTGTCGTTGCGTAACCCGAGCACATCTGGACACTCTCCGGGTACATCTTGAAGAGGGCCTCCGCTTCCTCCTGCTTGTTGTTCAGCACGAGGCACACCCCCTCCCTCGCGAGCTTCCAGTAGCACAGGTCTTTCTGCGCCCCCATCGCCGGTTTCTCGGATAACGTTAAGGCACCATCGTGGAAAAACTGAATTTATCGCCACCCTCGTCCGGGCGGCCACAATGATCGTTATTTAATTTAAAACGTAACTCACGCCCAAGTCAATTGGAAACGTGCTCGGGTAGCTTTCATTGAGACGGAGTTCGCTATTGATTTTACATGGCGGCACGCGACGCGCAATTTCTATTCTTGCGCGATCGATGCGAAGAAAGACCGGATTCATTCATAAAATGGATGCGTCACGAGCGCGGGTCGTAATTATTTAAAAACATTTATAATCATACTAGAGATTGTACGTGCGCAACTATTTAAATGAACTCAGTTAGCGCATTAAAATTATATTTAAAAAATCCTACCACGATTTTGTATAGTGGCGCCCTCTAGATTTCGTTCGTACCAACTAAAAATCCATTGTTGAGCATTTCAAGAGAAGATTGTGTGCCAGTGGCGCCACCTGGGTTTTGCTCGTAGTAACTAAACTAAAGCATTTCAAGACGGTCAAGTTTCTGAACAAAAATTTAAAGATATAACAACACTAGTGTTGTTCAGCGGCGGCTCGTGGATGTTCGGCGGTGAGGCAACGGAAGAAAATTTGACCGAAAAAGCAACGGAATATTTGCTTCTTCTATTAGAGTAAGTAGTGCAGCGCGAGCGGCATCTTTGTCTTTGCCTCACCTACGGAAATCCCTGAGCCGCCGATGGTGTTGTTATGAATTTCTTACCAACACTAGTGTACCTTAACATTACTCGCTGCTAAGGAGTTATTGGCATGTTAACATTATAGGATAAAATAAAATTATAGGTATTTAAAAATCCTGCCATTATATTCTTCAGTAGCGCCCTCTAGGTTTCATCTACACCAACTAAAAATCCATTGATGAGCATTTCAAGAGAATAATGTATGCCAGTGGCGCCATCTAGGCTTTGCTCGTAGTAACTAAAATAAGTCATTGATAATGCATTTCAAGACGGTCAACTTAATTGAACAAAAATTTAAATTTGATTGAAGGTAAATGATTTAATTAAAAATGAAGCAATTAATACAAACCACTATCGTACAAGTTGCTAACTGGTTTGTTCTAAAAAAAGAACTGATTTTAATAAATGCGTAAAGAAATTTACAGGATGATCCATTAAAAAACTGCAGATGATGCCATATCTAGAAAAATAGAGTAGCTGCAGAAAATGAAAATACGTTACTGAATAGGATAAATAAAACTATACACATTTTTTTTTTAAGTAATAAGGAAACAACAGACGTTTAGCCAGAAATCAGGTGTTTCGACACATTTGCCCAACTCTATATACTCCAGTATAATCTATTTTTAGGCCAGTCAAAATGTAAAACGAAATAGAAGCCTACAGCATAAATTATACTATTATAGTCAGTGACGGTTCGCGGGGTTTTTTCTGGTACGGCCGAGGAACAAGAGGTGGTAATACAGATAGGTGCGGTCACGCAGCCAGCCATCTCTACAACTGACCCCACCTATCTGTATTATCACCTCTTGTTCCTCGGCCGTACCAGAAAAAATTCCGCGAACCGTCACTGATTATAGTATTATTATCAGTAATCTAATCGATTGACAAATATATTTCCAAATTTCCCGCCGTAAGCAGCATTTTCGGATTACAAAAGTGCTGCCATAACAAAGGAATAAAAATATATCTTATCTTGTTCTTGCACCATCTATGGATTTTAAGTAGTCGGTTCCGGATTTATCCGCCGGGGTGCGCGCCAGTCGGCCCAAAATGGCGTCGGTTGTTTCGAGTGCAGTGATGTGTTGACATGAACGGGAAAGAGGATTAAACATGTCCGGCACACCCTCGAATAGACGGAACGGTGCCCAGAAGATACGACTGACGAGTAAGTGGTGTACCGCGGTCGGGCCTCCGCCGGCCGTTCCAGGGGCGCGGACCTCTCGGGGGCGGTTTTGTTTGGCACCCAGCGGAGGAGTCAATATGGCCTCAAAACAGTTACCGCACCGACTTTTCGCTTGTTTACGCAACGCGACAGACGCCCGCGGTGCTGTTGTTGTTGTCGTTGGGGCCTAACCGCCCTCGACGCCCGCGCGGCCCGTCCCCCCGCTCACTCCAACTAATCGTGACCCCCATTTTTCCTTTTCCAGTACTGTGCGCCCGAAATTTGGTCAGGAAGGATCTGTTCCGTAAGTAATTTATAATTCATTAGATCAAATCAATACGGTGCTTAATAATTGTTATTGTGCCTTTAAACGTGTATTGTTCCTCATCAATGACAACTGCAAACTTTTAGCCCTCAGTATGCTGAGGAATATGTTTTATTTTTGTTAGCACTTTGAATGAAACTGATAAATACAAATAACATTCAGCAGTGGGTGATATGCACATGGTAACTTTAAATTAAATTGAAGAATGTATACTTTGATCAATGGATCTTTGTGGGCCGTTATAGATAGCTGAGACAACATTTTCATGCGCTTACTCTCTCTACGATAAGTTAAATGCAATCATCTGTGTACGTATGTCGTCCAAGGTGAGAAATACTAGGTCTTCGGTAATGACGCACATGCAAAGATCCATTGATCAAACTATGCCTTTAAATCATACCTATCCACTAAAACATTTTGTTTTATATATTATTTTATTTTATCATTGACGCAAATTCCGATAATAAGTGTATATATTTTGTATGTTTATATGGGAATAAAGATTATTTGTATTTGTATTTGTATTCTTGTATTACTGTTGTTGTAATTCCAATGTTGTCAAATTTAATGTTTATTTATATTTAAAGTTATACAAAGTTATAGTGTTTTATTTATTATACAAAATTTATAACAAAGTAGAGGCCTTCAGTATAAAATACAAATGTGTTAATTGTTTAAATATTTACGTATTATTAATAACAGCAAATTTGAGACTTCATCACTTGTTGCAGAAGCATTAAATAAATTTAATAAAGACGAAATATATGTTTGTTTTGTTAGTTTTAACATTTTTTCTTTTTAGGTCTGCCCGATCCCTTCGCCAAGATCTCCGTGGACGGCAGTGGCCAGTGCCACTCAACGGAGACCGTGAAGAACACGCTCGATCCGAAATGGAACTCCCACTACGACCTGTACATTAGCAAGACTGACACGATAACGATTTCCGTGTGGAACTACAGGAAGGTCCACAAGAAGCAGGGCAGCGGCTTTCTCGGCTGCGTGCGGATAGTCAGCTCGTTGATACAGAGACTCAAAGATACCGGCTGTAAGTATTAATTTAATTAACTCCCGCAATTCACAATAATATTTAACAGGAAGAGTAAAGGGTGACGGCTTTAATTAAATGTCGACTGCATTAATTTAGGTTAATCTAGACCCCGCTGATAAACTCGCAATTATCTGCCTACAATGTGGGCCACTTATGAATAATAGCGTGGCGGCCGATTCGTGGATTTTCATGACAAAGCCGATACTTTGCATTTACATTAACTGGAACTAGTTTGGTTACTCATAAGTATTAGTATGGTTTAAAATAACCGAAGGAGAGAAAAAATTTTAGTATAATTACAGAAGCGACATGTTTTTTCCTGTAATACCACTTTTACTTGTGTTTTACATGTCACTTGCATTTTTTATTGTGTGCATCGAGTCAAGTGAAACGTTAATTTTCACTCGCAGCTAGTTGCACAACACGCATCATATTTAATAAGTTTTGCATTGAGCAATCGCCGTTTTCACTCGTTTAATTTAATTAACCGCGAGGTAATCTAATTATCTTTAATCTTGATGTGATTTATCGGGTTTCATTTATACTAGAGTTAATTGAATGCATGTATCGCATGTTGATTTTCAGATATTTCATGTATCTAATGATTATGAAATTATTTTCTGTTTAATGACCAATTTGATGTACAGAGTGTCCACAGTAACGTTTGGATCTTGCTTATTATGAGGGATAGAGATATGGTTAACCCTTTCAGACCTGAATTTTTAAATTTGAAAAAAAAATGTTTTGTTAATTATTATTGCTGGGTAGCTTCTTAAGACCATAAATACCAAATTTGAACTGATTTGATTAATTAGTATAGGAATTAATTAGCGAGGCTTTGTTGAAGTGACATCTAGTGGTAAACAGCAAAAATATGGATTGTCATAGTAAGTAGACATGTAAATGTTGCGGTGGCAATCGCCACCACCAGGGCCGAAAGGGTTAAGTGGGATGATGTTAAGTAAAGTTGTGCCACACCCCATAAATATACTCGTTTTTTTTTTATTGGCCAACCAGATTACAGATTTATTTTTCTTAGGTTCTTTGATTATTTGTCATGTAATAAAATTGATATATGAATGCTATGTTCCAATTGATTATTTGACAGAGAAGTGCTGAAAGCAGTATCCAATTATGATAGCGTAATTAAACACATGGAAAACATAACCACAAATTTATTTTGAAGACAAAAGTCAAAATTACAACCAGTGTATCCAACATTATAAAAAAACACCAGCTCTGGTTGGTCAATAAAAAACTGAGAAGAAATAGTGAATTATTGTACCATAAATCACAATTGTGAATAAATTTTCTTTTCCTCAACAGATCAATGTTTGGACCTGTGCAAAGCATCTCAGGAAGATAGCGAGCCGGTGAAGGGACAAATAATAATCTCCCTGCTGTCCAGAGACGGCCCCTGCGGAGGCACGCCTCTGGCGGTGGTGGGGCCTCTCGGAGAGCTCCGCGGCCCCACGGACCGCGACGCCTCCCCGGCCGCCGACAACAACGAGGAGCTCCCGCCGGGATGGGAGGAGAGGCGGACGGCGAACGGCCGCCCCTACTACGTGAACCACGTGACGAGATCAACGCAGTGGATCAAGCCGACGACGACGACGAGCAACGCGAAGTCCCGCCCCAGGAACAATCCGGCCAGAACGAACAACGCCGACAATCAAAACGATAACAACATCGTGAACAATAACACCGAAGAGGCGCTGACCAGCCCGAGCTCGAGCACCTCGCCCACGTCGCCGGTGATCAGTCCCCAGAAGGAGATAATACCGTCCAGGCAGGGGCAGAGCTTCACGGCCGTCTCGACGACGAGCACGACGGTCATCCCCGCCCCGAACAATGTCAGTTACAACGTGCCGAACGGCTCGCCGCAGGTGGTCAGTCCTCAGGTGCAGAGGGGGACGAGGGACCGCCGGCAGAGGAGCACGGAGGAGAGGAGGAACGAGGGCGGGTCGCGGAGGAGGTCGGCCAGGAGCAGGAATTCCGTGAACGCTCCCCAGGCTCCGCAGCAGGGGGCGCAGAATGGTAATACGTCGGCGTTGGATTTACCTCCTGGTTATGGTAATTTTTTTTAAAGCCTATAGTTCTAGATATTCATATTTTTTTCTTTCGAAACCGAAAATTTTCAAAAATTCATAACTTAAATTCATAGACTGAACTTGATTTCAAAAAATGGCCTTTTCTATATTTTAGTGAAATTTAGTGATTTTATAAATGTTTAATATTTCAAAAAAAAAAATCACCAGTTAGAAATCAAACATTTTCAAAAGTGCAGAATTTTCACAAAATAAACTTGATTTGAAAATATAGCATTTAGTGAATTAGATATTAATTTTTATGTTTTTTTTAATGAGCGTTTATTTTGTTTAAATAGCACAAATAAAGTAGACAATTATTTTAATATTCCTCTTAAAATTATATCTAGAATATCATCAGTGCCATCTATCACTTTTCTATTCTTATAAGTATATTCAGTGATTATTCATTGACATTTGACAGAAAGCGAAAAATAACCTTAAAATTATATCTAGAATATCATCAGCGCCATCTATCACTTTTCTATTCTTATAAGTACATTCAGTGATTATTCATTGACATTTGACAGAAAGCGAAAAATAACCTTAAAGTTATATCTAGAACATCATCAGCGCCATCTATTATTTTTCTATTCCTATAAGTACATTCAGTAATTATTCATTGACATTTGACAGAAAGCGAAAAATAACCTCTCTATGAAGCATATCATTTACTTTCCTTTAATTTAAATCTCGAGCAAATGCGTGTGTATTGATTTTGTTATTTTTATACAGAGTTACGAACAACACAACAAGGGCAAGTGTATTTCTACCATATACCGACTGGTGTGTCCACTTGGCATGACCCTCGTTTACCTAAAGACATGGCTCCCCTAGGTTTAGCCTTGGATCAATTGGGTCCACTTCCTCCCGGCTGGGAAATGCGACAGACCTCTTCCGGAAGGGTAGGTATTAGAAGATTCAAACGTTTACTAGATTTAAAGTGGATAGAGTCTGTTCCTCGAAAACAATAATTTGGGTCGGATGAAAGATTTGATTACAGGGACAGAATGTGGTGCAGAATCCGTCACAATCATTGAAATATAATTAAAATAATTGGGACTTCATCTATTGAAATAATTCTCTGAATAAGCGCCATCTGTTGATCAATAAAGCCTACCAAACTTACAATCTCCTCAGAACGTATCCAACTAATTTAACACGTAAAGCGCTGCGTGGTATAGTGCACGTGCCACGCGTGTTTTGTTCCTGGGGTGTCGTGGTATACATAGAGTACCACACTGCAAACTATTTTATTTTGTGATGTGGTATCGTATAGATGTCACCGAAATTTCTTGAATATACATATATATGTCAGACATGAACGTTTCAAAAAAGACAAAAAACATTTTTTGAGACCAGATTTTCTGATACCATGGTGGCGCTCAACGTGTTAAGAATATGTATATATATATATATATATATATATATATATATATATATATAATCAGACTCCCTTCTACCCAATGGGTGTAGGGTGGACGTGTTAAGAATGTTGCAGTAATGCTAAGCTGGACCTTCAGTACAAGAAAATGTATTTTTGAGGTTATGTCCCACACATACAGTTTTCACTGCACTTTAAAAATTTGATGTACACACCAGCGATAGCTTGTGAAAGTTCAACGGAGGAAGCTATGGAAGAAAACGATGGCCTAATACTGTCAGTCAGAAATAGTTGGTAGGATATTTTCTGAAAATCCCTATAATCGTTCAAGTAAAATTATATCGGCTGTCTGGAATTTTCCAGTGCAGTGCATTTTGTTTATTCTGACAATTTGTGGTTTTTTGAGGTTACTTGTTTAAAAATAGTTGAGTAACCTCAAAAAACCACAAGATGTCAGAATAAATTGGAGAATTCCAGACAGCCAACATAATATGTTATAGGTATTTTTAGAAAGTGTACTGCCAACTATTTTTGACTTTCTGATCTCACGGTACTTGCTTTTTTTATAACCATCTCCAATAGTTGTCATAGACATTAATCTTAGCCTCCTCCGTGAAACTTCTTGAACTATACTTAGTGTTTTAAAATTCATGCACCAAAAGTTTTCTGCACAACTGTAGGAAGCCAGGAACAATAAAAAAAGTATAATAAATAAGGTGAACTTGAAATTTGTGCGTCAGTTTTATCAACCCGCACCGGACTATTTATGTTTTGATAAAAAAATTTCAACTGCGCGCTCGAAATTAGGTCACCATTCATTCATGTGTCAACACTTAAAATAGACACTGTTTGTTTTTATACAAGCGAACGAACGTATCCATTGAACTGTGGCGTCTCATTCATATTTCAGCAAAGGGGTTAAATCCATTTTATTTTGTAGAAAATCGAGATTTGTCATAAGAGTTTTTTTTCTTTCTATATACGAGGAGTATGCAAAAAAATTTTGGTGCATGAATTTTGAAACACCCTGTATTTGAAAGACTTACTATTTTTATATAAATAATGCTGTATTTCGTTAGGTTTACTTCGTGGATCATAACAACCGGACGACGCAGTTCACAGACCCCCGTCTGAACTCGCAGATACTGACGAGTATCCTGAAGCGGCAGACGCCCCCGACTGTTACCACCGTTCCGCCGAGCGCGGCGGCCAGCAACACTACGACCGCGACGACGACCGTGCCCTGCGGCAGCACCGTGACCACCACGACGACGACCGCCACCGCCCAACCGGCTCCGACGGCGGAGAGCAACGGTCTCCCGCAGCCTGTCGTTCCCAACGCCGCCCCCCTGTCTCCCAGGAGTCGAAACGACGTATGCGACCTTCCCCAGAGCCTGCTGAACGATTCCGACCTCCTGCCGAAGTACAGGAGGGATCTGGTCGGAAAGCTGCGAGCGCTGCGGGCCGAGCTGACGGCCATGCAACCGCAGAGCGGTCATTGCCGGCTGGAGGTTTCGAGGAATGAAGTTTTCGAGGAGAGTTACAGGTAACTGTTATACCGTTAGATAAAAAAGTTGAAAACAGTTGGCAGCCCTTAAAACATAAGTTCAGCGGCGTCTCTAAGGATGGGAATTTTGGTATGAAAAACCCTAAAAGCTAGATTATGAATCCTAAATGTGTTATTAATAGTGATGATCAGTTCTAGAAATAACTGTTAACCGGGGAATTCTCTTCTTAATTACGCATCATAACGGGCGCGAACTTTTTCACTGGGTCGTGTCAATACGTCACGCCCGGAGGACGTAATTTTATATTATTATTATTTTTTTTATTTACGCTTTAAAATAAATTAAGATTATGAAATATATTTTAAGGACCCGGAATTGTTTACGTTTGATGTATTTATACGTCCCGCTCGGTTAACAGATTAATGTTTAAAATTGGCAAATAACTGTTTTTAAAAGAAGTAAATTTTTGATTTGTTTGTAAATACAAAAAGTAATTCCAAATTAAAAGAATGTAATGAATAAAATTCGTTTCAGATTAATAATGAAGATGAGGCCGAAGGACATGCGAAAACGACTGATGGTGAAGTTCCGCGGCGAGGAGGGGCTCGACTATGGCGGCGTCGCCCGCGAATGGTTGCACCTATTGTCGCGGGAAATGTTGAATCCTCAGTACGGTCTCTTTCAGTACAGCAGAGACGACCACTACACCCTGCAGATCAATCCCGATTCCTCTGTGAACCCCGAGCACCTCTCCTACTTCCACTTTGTCGGCCGGGTTCTGGGCATCGCCGTGTTCCACAACCACCAGCTCGAGGGGGGATTCACGATGCCCTTCTACAAGCAGCTCCTGAACAAACCCATCACGCTGCAGGACATCGAGGGCGTCGATCCCGACCTCCACAGGAGCCTAACGTGGATGTTGTAAGTTGAACAAATTTCGGCAAGCGAGCGTGCCAAAATAATGAGTACTCGTTTCAGGCAAAATAACATTGACGGTGTGTTGGACACGACGTTCTCCGTGGAGAACAACAGCTTCGGAATTGTCAAGGTTCACGAGCTGAAGCCGAACGGAGCCTCCATTCCGGTCACCGAGGAGAACAAAAGGGAGTACGTGAAGCTGTACGTTAATTACAGGTTTATGCGCGGCATCGAACAACAGTTTTTGGCACTGCAGAAGGGCTTCACGGAGCTGATACCACCGCCCTTGCTGAGGCCTTTCGATGAGCGTGAGCTTGAATTGGTAATCAGTGGAATTGGATCTATAGATATCGTCGACTGGAAAACGCACACGAGGTAATTGTTAAATTATATTTACTAATTATTTTAAAATTATTAAGCCTTTCATTATATATACAACAGTCCAATTAATGTTTTTTTACATTACATTATCACTATACCGTGAGATCAAAAAGTCGAAAATAGTTGGCAGCGCTTAAAACATAACCTAACTAACAAAAGTTCAGTGGTGTCATCAGTTCTAGAAATAACTGCTAATGTTTAAAATAGGCAAAATCGGCACACAAAACTATTTTTAAAACAAGTAAACTTAAAAAATTACAAGATGTCAAAATCTTGTTGGAGAATTCCAACCAATATACTTTAACCCACATTTGCCCGAGATTTAAATTAAAGGAAAGTAAATGATATGTTTCTCTAAATTAAGTAATTAAGGATTGAAAACACAGAGAGGTTATTATTTGCTTCCTATCAAATGAATAATCACCGAACGTACTTATTGGAATAAAAAAATGATAGATGGCGCTGACGATATTCTTAATTTTGAGGAACTTTAAAATAGTCATCCTACGTATAGTACCGTGGGTTAACTTGAATTATTATAGGGATTTTCAGAAAATGTGCTGCCAACTATTTTCAACTTTATGATCTCACTGTACTCGTTCTGAAATATTCTAAAAAATTCAGTCAACAACAACAAATAAACAAATAAATTTGAAACAATCCCACCGTAGCAGAAGCACTAAATACATTTATTAAATTATGTACAACAAAATTTGTTAGGATTGTTAATAAAACTAGTTCACAAAGTTCGTTCAATTTTCCTTTAGATTGAAACACTGCACACCGGAGACGGCGGTGGTGCAATGGTTCTGGCAGGTGGTGGAATCGTACTCGGAAGAGATGCGAGCGAGGCTCCTCCAGTTCGTGACGGGCTCGTCGCGCGTCCCCCTGCAGGGCTTCAAGGCCCTCCAGGGCAGCACGGGGGCGGCGGGGCCCCGCCTCTTCACGATACACTGCGTCGACGTGTCCCCGCAGAACCTTCCCAAGGCGCACACGTGCTTCAACAGGATAGACATACCGCCTTACGACTGTTTTCAGACGCTGAACGATAAGCTCACGCAGGCGGTGGAGGAGACCTGCGGCTTCGCCGTCGAATGATTCCCGGGCGGGCGCGACATATCCGAACTTTAGATTAGTATGGAATGCAGGCATATCGTAGGCTAAGGTAATTAAGTTGTAGAGCTTACGTCGGAAACAGTGCCTTCTCCCAGGTCCCCTCTCTCATCACACCCGGAAACACGAAATTTCAGAAACATCACAAGTGCCTACTTGCTAGTCAATCTATATAAGTGATCTAGGAAATTTTATTGCGAGACAATATGAACCCGTTATCGTGGAAAATTCAAACTAGTTTTTTAATTTTCCATTGTAATTGTTAATATGCGTGATTATACACTCGCCCCGGATTGGAAACAAAAAATTGTTGCGAGATAAAAAAAATTGCCGGGGGTGTTGGTTAAGCACAATCACAAGCTTTTACACACTTTAGAGCTTTATTTTCCAAAACGATGGAAGCATCGGACTGATTTCCTTTACAAAACGTTCGTATTATCGTGGGCGCAGCCCGGTTGATTATTTAATTATTCGATTCATTGCATTAAGGTTTTTGTGATTCATCTAATGTTGAGGTGTAAATAGGTAATGTTAAGTTTGCAATGTTTGCACAATTACGTATTGAAAACGAAACAAAAAAAAAACAAGCAATAATTTAGCAAAGTAAGTTCACAAGTCTGACTGCACACAACACACACTTTAATCAACACACATGTTGTTATCGGATACATTAATTATTAACTATTTAACTACTCACTGCGCATGAAATACTCCTTAAATTAGTTCATTTGTTGTAAATACTTTTTACGTATTGCGTTACACGGTTTATTACTGCATATAGTTATATATATTATATACAAATATTATTATTTAGATGTATATTTATAGATTTATTTGTACAGATGTGTATTTTTCAGACAAGATTATATTTTCAAATATATTATATTGCGATGGGTCGTGTCTACTTTTTGAGTGTGCACGGCTTGTTGCGGCTCGTCTGCGGAAAGGACGGTTGGTTGTCGTTGGTGAGATTATATTTTTAAAATTGAATATATTTTTAATAAATGATTACGCTTTAGACCTTCCTGAAAAATCATTAATTGTTTTTTTATTCTATATATGCATTTTGCATGGGGATAATCGAGTGAAATGTATTGTTCTTTTACAATTAACACCAGTGGCGGCTAGTAGAGGTGGCAATAAAGATGCAGCGAATGACCATAGATGTCGATGCACCTTAAACCCAAAATTCATTCAATAAAGATGCATACGTGTCAATTCACTCAGAATCATCATTACAGCTTTACAAATTCTGACCAGTCACTAGAATGAAAGGTAATTGTATACATTCCTGCTATATTAAAATGATTAAAACAAATCGGCTGAAAACTGCGTTTTATTTGATTTTTGATGCATTTGAAATTGCTCCGAAAACTAATTCAGACTATGCTTCACCCATATATAATATTTAGAAAAGATTTCTGTATCGCCTTTTAATTAGTTATAATTCATATATCCAGGCTATTTTCGTCTTTATTACATTTATTCAATATATCTGTGGTTGACAAGTCTATTTAATTTCGTATCGTTTTACTGGATCGACAAATGCAGAAATCATTTTAATAAACTCCTGGTACCATCTATCTCTAATATATTTAACTCGAGTAGATTTCATTTCAATAAACTACTGGCGCCATCTATCTCTAATATATGTAACTCAATGGAGTAGATTTCATTTTAATAAACTCCTGGCGCCATCTATCTCTAATATCACAAACTCAGTGGAGTAGATTTCATTTAAATAAACTACTGGCGCCATCTATCTTTAATATATGTAACTCAATGGAATAGATTTCGTTTTAATAAACTCCTGGCGCTATCTATATTTAATATATATAACTCAGTGTAGATTTCATTTTAATAAACTCCTGGCGCCATCTCTGGTATTTATAACTCACTAGAGTGGATTTCTGCAGTTAATATACCTGCCGATAATTTATGTTTTCCTGATACAAAATCGAAAAATTTAAACTTCTCTGCGCTTGTTTTGACGTTTGGCGACTTAACCTACAAATTTCATCGTTAGTGAAGAATGTGGCGCAACACGTTGAAGCTGTGCTCCTGCGGGGCAAAGTCTGGCCGGGCGTTGTTGAGTCAGTTTAAAAAGTTAGTATTCATTATACAATCACTTTCATTACCATAAAGCATTTCCATAATTGGCTCCAGTCTTAAGTTGGACGGATGACGAGCAACGTTCAGGAGGCAGTGACAACCGAATGCACACAAAGTAAAAAATAAGAAACATGAGACACAAAAGTAATCTTGAAGCTACGCGCACACTTGTCGGAATCGGACGGACGGCACGCATCAGCAAAAATTGTTTAACACAGTACGGTACGGCAGTATGGTACGGCATGTAACGGATAAATGTGCGTTGACTCGTTTACAATTGTGTTAAGCAATTTATGCCGATGCGTGCCGTCCGTCCGATTCCGACAAGTGTGCACGTAGCTTAAAAATTAATTGAAAAATTTAGTAAACATGCTTAATTTTATTTTATTTTTAATGTGAAACAGCCGCTGTAGTAGTATTACTGTAAATGTTAATAGGAATAAACATGATTATTATTGTACAGTACTATTTTCAAAGAAATTACACTTTAGAAATAAGTTATGCAATTTCTCTTCTGTTATAGTGGTGTCAATGTTCGAAATAACGGAACGGCGCTGCCACCGTTCACCGCCCGCACCTTCAAAACATCCCCGGCGGTCTCGATGTTCGTCCAAACGCAGGAAACCCCGAATCCGAACAGCCTCAAGTTTCTGCCGGGCGTTAAGGTGATGGAGCCCGGCCAGACCATAGATTTCCCTAACGCTCAGGACGCCTTCTGTTCCCCTCTAGGAAAACTGCTGTTTCGCATCGAAGGAGTCAAGGGCGTCTTTTTGGGTTCGGATTTCATCACCGTGACCAGGACCGACGACGACGTCGAGTGGAAACTGCTGAAACCGGAGATTTTCGCTACCATAATGGATTTTTTCGCCAGCGGCTTGCCCGTTTTGAACGAAGGAGTGCCAAACTCCGACACTCGTAAGAATTACATTTAAGATGAATTACTAGGGAGGTTGAATTAAACACTACGCTGCTATCACAAATTTTTCACTTTATTGTGACTAGTTTCGTCCTGTTCGGACATTATCAAACAATACACAATACAATAGTGCCATACCTTAATTTTTTTAAATCCTCGTTTGATGTTTAATTGTTTGCAGAGATTAACGAAGATGATAGTGAGACAGTACAGATGATAAAAGAATTACTGGATACAAGAATTCGTCCGACTGTTCAAGAGGATGGAGGTAAGAACATAATCCCGACAGCTGAAATTAATTTAAGTTTAATGTTAAATTAAATAAGGTGATGAATATAAATTTGATTACAGGTGATATTATTTTTATGGGTTACGAAGACGGCATAGTGAAATTGAAAATGCAGGGTTCCTGCTCGAATTGTCCCAGCTCCGTTGTCACCTTGAAAAACGGTGTGCAGAATATGTTCCAGTTTTACATCCCCGAAGTTTTGGGAGTCGAGCAGGTGGAGGATGAGGTGGATAAGACTTCCAAGTCGGAGTTCGAGAAATTCGAGCAGCAGCTGAAAGCCAAGAATCCCGGGATAGCGGAATAAATTTAGATACCTGTATATATAGATTGTAAATAAATGTCAAATAATTTTTTGTATTTGTTGCTTACTTTCTTTGAATAATTGAAATGTTTCATATCAAAAAATTCAAGGAATTATGAAGAAATCTGTGTATTCAAAGTACAAATTAATTTTTCTTATCATTTAAAATTGCTTGTGAGGTACGAATGTGACCAACTTTTTTACAAGGAAAAGGAGGACAAATTAATTGAAGAAAAAAATGCTTACCATTTGCAATTAATTTTCTATAATTATCAATGTTATACAAAACAAAGTAAAAAATAATCTCTTTTTTGTCAATTAATCATCTAACAATATTGTAGGCAGATAACTTAAATTTAGCGCCAATAACTTAGGTTGGTAGTGATGATTATGCGGAAAGAGAATTATGTTCGACGAAGGAGAATGAAGTTGTTCACGATTAGAGTTTTACGGGTTACGATTATGCTGATACGCATTATTATTGTATGAAGAATTAATAAAAACCAGAAAATACGAGCTCCGTCACAATTATTTGGCCCGCAACCACCGCCGCCTTACGACAATATATTGGATATATCTAAAGATATATCCATCATATTATTTTTTTTAGGCCGCTGCGATTATCGACACTCGATTTTCTATTAAACATTTTAAGCCTTTATTTAATTTATCATTAAAACTTTAATTGCTCTATTGGTTAATTCTTGATTAATCCAAATCACTTTAAACGTTAAACAACAATCCCAATAGTGGATTATTAGCAGTGATGGTTCGCGGGGTTTTTTCTGGTACGGCCGAGGAACAAGAGGTGGTAATACAGTTAGGTAAGGTCAGTTGCAGATACGGCTGGCTGCGTGACCGCACCTATCTGTATTACCACCTCTTGTTCCTCAGCCGTACCAGAAAAAACCCCGCGAACCGTCACTGATTATTAGCAACAACAATATTTATTATTTCCCGATTTTTTTTTGAGCACGTTGAATAAAACAGATTTAAAGATCACAAGTCTGTCAGCATTTAAACGTTTCAATTATGAAAATCGTAGCTCAGCATGAAGAGTTGTGAGCTTTTAAAAATGCAATCAAATAAAGTTCGTAATTACTGTCGCGTTGGCGCCATCTATCGGACGATAGCCGAACTGCTAAGTGCATGTTGCCGGCAGCGCCAAAATGCTCGAACTTTATACTTATAACCAAAATGTAAAAATTCAGCAACGGGTTGTACATCAAATGATGGATTATTTAATTCTGAATAGAATGATGTACAAAATAGCTAAGAAAATTACGCGATCTTGCTGTAATTTGCAAATGCAAATATAGCAAAATCCCAGGTCGGTAATTCAGTACGCTGCAAAGCTTAATATTATAATTTAAAGCATTTTAGAGTGCAATAAACAGACAAAACGTGCAACGAATACACCGTACTCATTAATTAAACCTGTATTTATTTATAAACACTGTAAAATGCTTAAAATTCTTATATTAAATTAAACAGTAAACTTTATTACGAATTGTAAATTTTCAATTGCGAAATACAGCAAAACCGCTTAGTTTCCCAAGCTATTTTATACATTATTTGATTTTAAATGAAATAATCTATCATTCGCTGCACAACTTATTGCTAATTTTTTTAATTTTGGTTCAGGTATTTTGCGCTAGATGGCAATCGCTCTTATATTACAGAAGCTGAGTTACAACACGTTTTGGGTATCCCATACACCACCTGAGCCTGCAAAACCTCCGTGATTTCCTTAGCTGTGTTGTACACCATTCGATTCAGAATTAAATCGTCCATCAGTTATTAACTTATTGTGCAACACGTTGCTAAATATTTACATTTTGTCATAGGTTTACATTTCAAAACTTCAAGTGTTTTGCGCTAGATGGCAATCGCTTATGTATTACACATTTTATTTGCAAATTACAGCAAAACCGCTTAATTTCCTCAGCTGAGTTATACACCTTTCGATTCAGCTTCAAATTGTCTTTCGCTTAATATACAACACGATGCTAAATATTTACATTTTGTATACAGTTCACTGTATGTATGCACGTAGTAGTTCAGTAGTAGTTCAGCCATCGTCCGTTAGGTGGCGCGGCGCGGCGGTTATTACGAACTTGATTTAATTGATTTGTTAAGGCCTAGCGCGCATTAGCAACATTTTCTAAGCAACTCTTTAGTCACCGAAATCAAACGCATTAAAGTTGCCTTGATTTAAAAATAGCCCGTGCGCGGGTTGACATTTACTTTAATGTGCGATTTTGGCAGTGACGATTCGCGGGTTTTTTTCTGGTACGGCCGAGGAACAAGAGGCGGTAATACAGATAGGTGCGGTCACGCAGCCAGCCGTCTCTGCAACTAACCCTACCTATCTGTATTACCGCCTCTTATTCCTCGGCCGTACCAGAAAAAAACCCGCGTACCGTCACTAGATTTCGGTGACTATAAAAGTTGATTAGGAAAAGTTGCCGGTGTGCACCAGGCCTAAAAGCTAACATATCGTCATACGAAGCTATGATTATCACAATTGAAACGTTAAAATGCTGACAAACTTGTAATATTTAAATTTACACACACTCCCTAGAAAACGAGATTGTAGCGCCATCTTTGAACCAATCTGTTAGGTGTTAAGTGTTGGCAACGTAACCTTGTCCGGTCAATCTTGCATGCGCGTACATAAAGTTGCCTGTTTTTTATGTAAAAAATTTAATTAAAATGGAAATTACGGTCATTATTTCAATTAAATCAGCAAAAACATTTATCGGTTTCGTATTAGAACTCGTTAGCGAAATTGTCTCAGTTATGAGCGTGCGTAATTGAACACACGCATTCCTTTCGCATTATTCGAACTGGTTTAGCAGTAAAATAAGCATAAAAATAAGGTTTTCGCGATGGCAGTCGACGGCGGAACGTCAACCTTGACTGCAAGAAGACGACCATCACCTATAAGATTTTGATATATCATTGCGTTTTCGTCAGTGAACGTTCGATGAGGATACTTTAACCGTTGCAGAAGGGTATTAACGCGTAAGTAATGAAAAATTAAACATTTATTTTGCAATTCTCCTTTTGTTGTAATTAACTTGCTAATTATAAGTAAGGGCCGGCTTACACGGTTCAGGCTACGTTTCAAAATTTTATGTTTTTAATTTAAGCCGCAAATAGCGTACGATAATTAAAATTCGGGCGGCGCCCTTTTCCTGTTTCCTCTCGAAATTGGGTAATTGCGTCTCGATATATTTTTATCATCAGTGAATTTAAAATAAATAAAATTTAACTCTTAACTTTTATTAGTATAAAGAAAGTTTAATTGTAAGTAATTGAAAATAAACGACTATTATTGATCAGAAAAACGTAGAACTAGATCTATTTATGAATGAAATTGTATAATTAAAGCAAAGTAAAAAACCTGCTCTAATAATTAAATCGTTCCAAGCTACGCTTTCTCGTAGTGAAGTAAATTAATAGCAAATACGTAGTAATGAGGTAATTACTAAATTAAATTAATTTTTCCCAGAACTAGTCGACTTGAATTAATATCAAAGGTAATTATTATAAATGATCAATGTTCAATGATTTTTTCTCCGTAGGCATGTGTGTTAAGGAACTTGCATACGTGTTAGTGCAGATTCTGGCCTGTGAGAAATTAGCTAAATCCAATGATATTATTATGTAAAAGAAATATGTTAGAAGAGCAGTGACGGTTCACAAGGTTTTTTTAACAGATAGGTAGGGTCAGTTATAGAGACGGCTGGCTGCGTGTAAAACCACCTCTTGTTCCTCAGCCGTACCAGAAAAAACCCCGCGAACCGTCACTGTAAAAGAGGCATGTTAAAAACTAAATTTGACGAGTTCGAGCGATTTTCTTAGTCATTAACTAAAGCAAATATTAATTTTATTCTTAATTTTATCAACATGCAGAATATGTAAATAAATGGAGCACGAGGCAAGGCTGTCGCCACTTTCTCAACCCATTCATTCATATGTAGTTCGAATGATGTGAAAGAGGTATTGTAAATCGCGTGAAACATTTTTAGTTTCTCGCACGAAGATGATCGAGATGTATGGATCGGAAGGGAAGCGTAGGTTGGTGTCCATTTTCCAAAGGCGATAAGCATCCCCACATTTGGTAACAGCGGGGGATGAGATGAGTTACGGGCGTTGTCTTTCAGTTACAGCAAAAGTATTTCGCATTGCATATTTAATGAATGAATTAAATGAATAATTAATTGATTATGTAAATACGATTCAATTCTTTCGACACATATTTTTACATCTTTGAACTAGCCCATTATGTGTAAAACTGGCACAAGGCTATTACATTTTGATTTAAAAAAAATACGTATTGTATGTATGTATTTATTAACGGTAGGCCATGTGCAATTAAACAAGTAGAGTAAAATAGATTCTTACAAACTAAAAATAAACGTCAGAATAAATGGAATACTAAGACACTATTGAAACAACTACAGTACCAGCTAATCCCACACCGGATATTGACTTATACAGAAGATATTTGCATATTATAAATAGTACAACTGTTGTAAAACATTGGTTTGAGATCGTTTTTTTCCACATTACAAATTAACTTGGAAAATATTTGTAATTCCATTTATTATTGACGTGATAAAACCAGAAAACATTTAAACAATGACATACCGTGCTATTTATATCTAGCAATTCCAAGTATCAGACATAAATAATCGCAATATAATCTATTCCGTTTCATTTTTATTACACATAGTTGAGTCATTAGGTAATTCTACCTGCAATTTTAAGACGAATCTTTGGCTCCCTTATGTTGGGTGTTAATTAAGAAATTTAACTTTGTCATCTAATTTTTTTTTTTAATTGTGGTATAAATATTGGGAAAATTTCACTTGTATCTTGTAAACAGTGCTTTTTTTTTGTTGATAATGATTTAGTACAAATGTCCATAAATTGATCTTCGATAATTAAAACAAAAAATAGTGATGTGGCCATCCTGTTATTTTCTCCGACTTTATATTTACGTTTTCATGGAGTTATTTTTAATTGAAATCATATTTTAAATATACATCGAGCGTTGCGTAAACTCGGATGAAACTGACGTTTAAAACGTCAAAATCGTGAAAGACGGAAAAATTACACTTTCAAATTCAAAAACTCGGTTTACTCAAAAACTAACGAGATTTCGAAAAAAACTTATTCTTTAGAAGTTGTTCATTTTGGCATTCTCTACAATTGTTATTCACAAAAATTTGCTGTAACTATTATCGTTTCATAATTATAAACCAAAAATTAAAAAAAAATTAATGAATCTTTTTCTCGAATAACGAACGAGATTTCGAAAAAAACTTATTCTTTAGAAGTTGTTCATTTTGGCATTCTCTACAATTGTTATTCATATAAATTTGCTGTAACTATTATCGTTTCATAATTATAAACCAAAAATTAAAAAAAAATTAATAATTCTTTTCTCGAATAGCAATGATTTTATGAAAAATATTTTCAAGCAAAAGATGTTCAGTTCTTTGTCGTCTTCGATGTTTGTTTAAATGTTTTTGTGATATTTTTCATATTTAAGAAAATATTGGCAAAAAACAAAAAACAGTTAAGGTAAACGCCCACTTCCGGTGTACGAAATTTTACCAAAAGCTTTTCAGCTCTTCAGATTATCAAATAAGACGTATTTTCAATGTTTCATATCAATTGCTCTATTAATTTTTGAGATACAGCACACACACACACACAGACACAAATTTTTTTTTTCCAGAAATTGTTGAAATGGCGTCTAGGGACCCCAAAACGGATATTTCCGTAAAAAAATACTCACAATACTTTCTCGTACTTCGTAACGGATAAAGTAAAAATATTGAATATTCTGTATTTGTTTATTTTCAGGGAGAAAATGAACAAAACCGTAGAACACGTCCGCAAGGTCTTCGACTCCGGCCTGACCAAGCCCATAGAGTTCCGCAAGAAACAGTTGCGCGGGCTCCTGCGATTCTACGAGGAGAACGTCGACCGGATCTGCGAAGCGATATGGAAAGACCTGAAGAAAAGCCGCCAGGAGGTGATCACCATGGAGATCAAGGTCGCCACCAACGATCTCCACTATCTGATAGATAACCTGGAGAAGCTGACGTCTCCCGAAAGGCCCGAAAAGAGTTTCGTCAACTGGATGGACGGAGTGTACGTGGTGAACGATCCCTACGGCGTGGTCCTGGTGATGGGCGCATGGAACTACCCCCTGCAACTCCTGATGGTCCCCGTCGCCGGAGCCATCGCTGCCGGCAATTGCGTAATCATGAAACCCTCGGAGTGCGCGCCGGCCACCGCCGATCTTATACACGAATTAATTCCAAAATACCTCGACCAATCTTGCTACACAGTCGTAAAGGGAGGAATCCCGGAAACGACCGAACTCCTGAAGCAGCGCTTCGACTACATCTTCTTCACCGGCAGCTCCAAAGTCGGAAAAATCGTCCACAGAGCTGCCAACGAATATCTAACGCCCGTCACCCTGGAATTGGGCGGAAAGAGTCCAGTTTACATCGACGACACCGTTAATTGCGAAGTTGCCGTTAAAAGGCTCCTCTGGGGAAAGTTTGTTAACGCCGGCCAGACCTGCATCGCCCCCGATTACGTGCTCTGTTCGCCGCAAGTCGAAGAGCAGATCCTGAAGTGCGCGCCCAAGATAATCGAGGAGTTCTTCGGGCTCGATCCGAAACAGTCCCCGGATTTCGCCAGGATAATAAACGAAGCCAATTTCAAGCGGGTGGCGGGGTTCCTAAAATCCGGAACCGTCACGATAGGCGGCGATGTCGACTCCACGGAACGCTACATAAGCCCCACGATCCTCACCAACGTGAAACCCTCCGACCCCGTCATGCAGGAGGAAATTTTCGGCCCCATCCTTCCCATAATAAACGTCGGCAACGTGGACGCCGCCATTAACTACATCAACTCCAACGAGAAACCCCTGTCCCTGTACATATTCACGAACCGCAACAGCGACGCCTGGAAAATTGTCAACGGCACGTCCAGCGGAGGCGTTTGCATAAACGACGTGGTCATGCAGTTCGTGGTGGACGGCACGCCTTTCGGAGGGGTCGGAATGAGCGGGATGGGTCGGTACCACTGCAAGTACAGCATCGAGACGTTCCAGCACAAGAAAACCTGCCTGGAGAAGGATTACAATCCCCTCCTCGAGAGCCTCGCCTCGTCGCGTTATCCGCCTTATTCGGAAAAGAAGACGAACTTCCTGTCGATGCTGGTCGGGTACAGGAAGGGCTTCCCCTTGCATTACTTGAAGTACGCTTTAATTTTCGGGCTGGGATCGTTCGCTTATCACTACTTTCAGCGCTTGCAGGAGAATTGAGTTCGTTAGCAACTGTGTGTATTCTAATGTATTTTTATATATTTCTCAGATCTGTGGTGGAAAGTTGGCGCTCGTGGATTACCATGTAATTTAACGTTTTCGTATTGGTGCTATAATTGTATTTAAAGCTGCTTTTTTTGGCAAATTAATAAATTACACTTTTTCTTGCCAAACTTTGATTTGTTAACCCTAACATTATAATAAATTCAAAAAACGAAATATATATATATATATATATCGTTTTTTGAATTTATTGAATTTATTGAATTTATTTAATACTCTCTGCAACAAGTAAGGTTGTTTCTATTTTATTTACTAACATTATAATATTGTGGGGGCACTTGAGACGAGGAAACGGAGATCGACGTTATCGACGGTTGTCATGGAAAATATTTTGGATTTTTAATAAAAAGTAATGTTGTATAAGTTGAAAATTCAAATGACTTCAATAAACATCCCTGTCTCTGGATAGATAATTATTAAATAGTAAAAGTTTGATTTAGGCTATTGACATTACAATATAATGTTTTCCTCTTTAGATTCATCTATCCACAGAATCTTCGGATAAGGTTATAACTATTTATATGCCTCAGACAGCAAACCAGCAAACTCCACATTTACCATATAAAAACTCAAATGAACAAAAGTTATTATATTAAGGCTGAGAGCATGCCCTGCACACTCCAAACAAATAAAATTGTTCGCATTTAAGCTTTGGCGCTGTCTCCAAGTTATCCAGGACTGAAAGGCTTCTTGTAAAACTGCCTCAATAAATGTGTGGGGACACCTCAAGCATAAATCTGAGGTAGCAATGGAATGCATGCCCTGCGCACTCCATACGAAATAAATTGTTCGCACTGGAAATATGGAATGGCGTAAGCACGGGTGTGAAGCCGAGATACGAATATCGGTATCGGTAAGGTATGTGTTCTGTGGGCGTAAGTATCGCCAAACAGGCTAGAATTTGTTACAGCAAATGACGCTAGATGGCCCAACTACTACTCATCTCTGCTATTAATCACGAGAACGAGGTTTGCGGAACGAGCCGTAGGCGAATGGAGCAAATCATTATATGCTCGTTGTACAATATACTATTATTGTTTATTATTAAACCATTAATACCTCTGTAAATTACAATTTGAATCATTAAAATCAATTTAACCATTAAAAAATTGCTACTGCAATATTCATTATTGCAGGATTTTTACAGCACTTTTATTCCAAAAGATTAAAGGATTATATGTTTGGCGGTCATTTAATGCTTACATTATCAAAATCATCCCTTAGAATTGCTATTTAGAAGCTTACAAACATTTTTCGTTCGGATTTCCGCGCCTTCTCGCCATCTATTAGACGGTGGCTGAACTGCTAAGTGATGTTTTTGAACAACGCCAAAATGCTCGAACTTTATTCTTATTGTCAAAGTGTTAATGTTTAGCAATGGGCTGTGCATGAAACGGTAGACGATTTAATTTTTAATCGAATGGTGTATAAAATAGCTGAGGAAATTTAGCGGTTTTTCTGTAATTTGCGAATGAAAATTAAGGACGACACACTTACCGACATTTACAGCTCACTGTAACATAAAAATTCAATAAAGAAGAATCTGCTATATTCTTCAATCAAATACGGGTTACAATACTTATTCCTGATTAATCATTCAACTATTTATATTGTTAATACATTACAATAAGAGAAATATACGAGAAATCATAATCTAAGTAGAGGGCTCTACCTGTTATCGTCGGGATAAACTACTTAATAATTTGTGGATGTAATAATTGTCGTAATAATAAAATTATATTTCAAAACTTAAAAAGAATGTTGTCTCATAATTAAATAAATTCACTTGTGGATATTTACGTACTTAAATTGCAGAAACAATATTTTATAATATACACGCCTAATCCGAAGCAACCCGATATACGCAAAACTCGAATTAATTTATTATTAAAAACTTCTAATTTTATACGTAACAGGGACAAAACCATAAGTGTAATCCTGAGTAAAGCTTCAAAAACAGTGGGAATATTTCAGTATTTAAATTGCGGAAACAATGGTATTATATAAACGCCTACTTGTAGGCAACCCAATATACTATAACTAATATTATTTTTTATTAAAAACTTCTAATTTTAAATATAACAGGGACACAAGCATGAGTGTAATCCTTAGCAACGCTTTAAAAATATTAGACTTATGGTTTTGTCCCTGTTACGAATAAAATTTAAAGTTTTAAATAATAAATCATTATTAGTTATACGTGTATTGGGTTGCCTGTAAGCAGGCGTTTATATAATATAATTATTTCTGCAATTTAAATACTTAAATATTCGCACTATTTTTGAAGCTTTACTGAGGATTACACTTATGGCTTTGTCAATGTCACCTTTAAAATTGGAAGTTTTTTTATAGTAATTATGCGTTTATCGGGTTGCCTGTGATTAGGCGGATATATTATAATGTATTGTTTCTGCAATTTAAATACAAAAATATCCACAAGTAAATTTATTTTATTATAAGATAACAGACTTCTTAAATTTTTAAATATTTCTTCATTATTGAAACAATTATTAAATCCACAAATGAAAACGTAGTTTATCCCCACGATAACAGAGGGTACCCTCTATGAAGATTAGGATTCCTCATATATTTCTCTTATTGTAATGCATTAATAATATAAAAAGTTAATTGAATAATCAGTAATAAGTATTGGAACCCGTATTTCATTGAAGAATATAACAAATTGTTATGCATTTAGGTTTTAAATTACAGTGAACTGTAAATGTCGGTAAGTGTGTCCTCCTTAATTTTCATTCGCAAATTATAAGAAAACGGCTAAATAGCCCCAGCTATTTTATACACCATTCGATTCGGAATTAAATCGTCTATCGTTTCGTGTACAGCGCATTGCTGAATTTTAACACTTTGATTATAAGGATAAAGTTCGAGCATTTTGGCGCTGTTCAAAAACATCACTTAATAGTTCAGCTATCGTCCGGTAGATGGCGCGGTCGCGGCGGAAATTATGAATGCGATTTGTTTAGATTTTTAAAAGGTGATAACTCGTAACTCCGAGGGATAAATTTGATAATTGAAAAGTTAAATCACTGATAAACCTGTGTAAATAAATCGCAGAATAATAATAATAATAATAACAATTCGAACGGTAATTTAGAGAGGAATTAGTGGTTCGGAATTAGTAATCGATGTGTTCTTGCATCATTTTACTGTACCTCAATAAAAACGAAAACTTAAGGCACAGATTAAATCTTTATTGGTATTGCTTGAAAAATTTTTAATAACAAAAACATCAACTTTAGCAAAATGGCACTGTATAAAGCATTTTAGAACTGCGTCTGCAAGAAACAACTGACAATTTAAAACCCACATTATATTTGTAAAAAAAAAAAAAGTACAAATGGCACTTGAATATAAATCTATACATAAATATAAATAACGTACCAGTAAACGAAACGATTAACAATTAAGTACATAAAACTTGCTTTAAAAGGCACGACGTTACGGGCTAATCCAGCGTTTTTAGTAAAAATTGTAACATTAGTGTTACTTATAAAATATATGTTATGTAATATATATAAATATGGAATTATTTACAAAATATGATTAATCTTTGTATACGGTAGTATTACTTAGTGATTCTTTATTATGTTGTTGCCGTTTTCCTGGATCGCGTAACTCGAGGGCAGGTGGTAGGCGATGTTGGAGCCGTCTTTTTTGAACATCGGCTCCTGGACGTCTATGGAGACCCTTATGCTGACCTGCCGCCGCTTTCCTCCCAGACTGCACATCAGCACGTTATTTATCGTCACCGGAAGCTCGGCATCTTTTAAGCTGATGTAAAAAAAAATATTTGAAAACGGAGCCAAAATGTTATTCAAACAATAATTTCCCGATCATTGAAACATAATGAAAGGAAAATAAAAAATGGTGATGTGTCCATCATGTTACTTTCTTTGACTTGATGGTATCATTTATATTTACGCTTCCATGGTTTATTTTCAATTTAAATCATATTTTAAATGTTTTGTAGACTCGGATAAAACTGACGTTTAAAACGTCAAAATTATGAAAGATGGAAAAATTATACTTCAAATTCAAAAACTCTGTTTACTCAAAAACTAAAGGGATTTTGAAAAAAACTTATTCTTTGTAAGTTGCTCATTTTGGCATTCTCTACAATTATTATTAACATAAATTTGCTGTAACTATTAGCGTTTCATAATTGAATACCAAAAATGAAAAAACAAAATTTTCTCGAATAACAATGATTTTATGAAAAATATTTTCAAACAAAATAATCGCATTTCTTTATTGTCTTCAATATTTGTTTAAACGTTTTTGTGATATTTTTCATATTTAAGAAAATATTGGCAAAAAACAAAAAACAGTTAAGGTAAACACCCACTTCCGGTGTACGAAATTTCACCAAAAGCTTTTCAGTTCTTCGGATTATCAAATAAAACTTATGTTCAAAGTTTCATATCAATTGGTCAATTAGTTTTTGAGATACAGTGCGCACAGACACACAGACACAAATTTTTTTTTCCAGAAATTGTTGAAATGGCATCTAGGAACCCTAAAACGGATATTTCCGTAAAGAAAATTAAAAAAAAAAATCACGATCATAATACTTGCTCGTACTTCGTAACGGAGAAAGTAAAAATGTAAAAATTAATTATGGCGTCCATTTAAAATAAAAAAAGTTGATACCTGTACCTGGATAATTGCCATTTTAAATTTAATTTTTAAAATACTACCGTGGACAAAAAAAATGACACCCCTAATTTGTCACGTGTCTATTATTTCTTATTTTTTGGTGTTGTGAATTTGACTTATGTAACCTTAATATTTGACAGTGACAGTTATAACTAGCAATACAGTAAATCTAAAAAGGTATTGCCTCCCAACAAGCTTTGATTTTGTGCAAGAGCTTAGATGACATTTGCCGGTTTGTCAAATGAAAAGTCATATTTACATTAATAAAATTAGGGGTGTCATTTTTTTTGTCCACGGTAGTATACATAAATTAAGTAATAAAGTAATAAAATTTAAAAAAAAGTTTTTTATTTGTTGAGGTATTTAGTTTTTTCTTAATAACTCCGAAACATCTTAAAATTTGTAATTTTTCTCAACAGAATCTGTGACAGTGCATAAAATTTTGAATATTTAGCGTATTCTAGAGTTAATTAAAATAGTGTGCCTAATGAACCGAGACTGTAGCAGTAGTAAAGATCGATGAAAACCAGTTCATTTTGAAAAAAATTTTAAAAGCAAAAATTTGACTTAAAAAAAAACTTACCTAGCATATTTGTTGTATAAAACCCCAACGAGTTCTCCAATCCTATCGACCTTACTGTCATGCATATTACCGTGCAGCGAAAGCACCAAGTCGTTCCCTCCGGCGCAATGTACGATGACGAGCTGATCCCGTCCGGCGGTGACGCTCAACCCCGTTATCGAGTTAAAATCCACGCCCTCCTTCATACTCCTGAACTTATCCTTGTCCAGCTTGAACAAGTACCTGTCGGTGACGAGCAGGACCCGCTCGGCGCACTTGTTGAACTTGTTGAACTTCGTCACGAACGACGAGAAGAGCACCTCCTTGAAACTGGACGTGTTCTTCAGGTTGTTGACGCTCTCGTTGAAGAAAACGCAGCCGGGATTCTCGTGCGGGAGGGCCAGGTAGTTTCCCTCCCACTTCCTGTCCAGGCCGAAGTGGGCGCGCTTCTTGTTGAGGACGGACGCCGCCGATATCTTCAGCTTCAGCTGGGGCCACTCCTTCCTCGGTATCTTCTTCAGGATCATCGCGCCGCGCCAGTTGTTGAACAGCTTCTTCAGGATGGGCACGGCGCGCCTGAGGGGCAGGGGCGGGGCCGGCCAGAGGACGCTCTTCCCGTAATCCCTCGTCTGCTTCGCGTTCCTGAACTTCGAGTTCAGGGTGTTCACGTAGGTGCGCGCCTTGTACCGCCTGTAGTGCTGCATTATCGCCAGGGCCGCTTTCATCCTCTTGTATTCTTGTCGGACTTTGTAACCTTTAATACGGAGATTAAATATGGAGATTAAACATGGAGATGTGCCCGCGTAACCATTCTAAAAAGACAATTGTGCCCGAAGATGGCGTAAGCCGAAACCGGTCGCAATATAAATTTTATACAAATTAACCTGTTTCCAAATGGGAACATACTTTTTGTGCTGCCATCTTACAAAATAAATAATTACTAAAATAAACAAAAAAAGATTCAAAAATTGTAAGAGAACCTCAACAAAATTTATTTTAAGGAAATCTTTCAGAAGACTAATTTTTTTCTTTATTTCTCAACCGGTAGAGCAAACATGTTCGCACAGCGCACAAAAAAAAAACTAAACAAACCAATTACAAGTAACTCTAAGGAAACGGAGCAATTCATAGGAATAGTGATTTGAATGTCTCTCATCAGACAACTTTCCTCAAACAGGTATTGGACTGCTAAAACCAAAATGGTTCAAATTACAGATGTTATTCCTCTAAACAAGTTTAACCCATTTTTGCTCAACGATTTTTTTTTCAAATTTTCTGTGCAGTTTCTTAAGACAAAAGATTCAAATGGCAATCGTGCGTTTTCCTTAGTGCACAGTGGTCTTCCCAATTATAAATTCATCATAAACAAACGATGCAGAACGCTGGTACACGTGCAATGTTTCACTAATGGAACAGTGGGCAAAAATGGGTTAAAGAACTCCTTCATTTCTTTGTGTTGCCGCGAAAAATACTGATAAAATTACAGCACTAAACCAAATAAAATATTATCAAATTTTATAAAAAAAACATAATTTTGCCTTATTGCTTCAATCATTTAATGTAAAAACTTTATTTTTATGTTTAAATAAATCTTCTAATTTCTACACAAAATAATTCTTACCTCTCCAGGTCTTTTGAATGCACGTGACGACGTAATACATCCTCTCGTTTCGCTTGTTCTCCAAGGAGAACAGCGTCTTCGGGGATCGAATGAAAATCTTCTTGTGGCCGTACTTCACGTCGTCGGCGAACCCGTTGTCGTCCATGATCGCCTGCGTCCCGTCCCGGTCCGATCCCCCGTAGAAGTTGGGCCACGTCCTCGGCGAGATCATCTTGTACCTCTTCAGGAACCTGTCGTACCGCTGCCTGAAGGCGAAGCCGGCCCGTCTCACCCTGACGTTCTCGACCAGGCCCAAGTAGCTGACCTGATGGGTCACCCGTTCCACGTCGAAGACGCTCGCCGACTTGAGCTCGTTCGGCTTCAGGCACCTCACGTAGTGCGGCTCCTTGCTCTGGAGGTTCTTCACCAGCTCGGACATCGAGTTTTTGAACAGGGTGCCCGCCGTCAGTGGGCGTTTTGTAACCTGTAAAACAATACAAAATTAACTGATTGAGGGTGGCGGCACTTACTCGCGATACATTTTTAATTAAATAAAACACACTGTAATATGCCCCCATATCATCCAAATAAAAACTGATCACATTGTCGACAACAGTTTGATAATGATCATTGTTTGAACGAAACTGCGGTCACTAATAAATAAACAGTGTGATAGTAACACATTGGCTGCCAACAAGTTTTTTTTGTAAAATGTCAAAAAAAGTTTTCTTTGCTTTTAAGTTTTATTTTATAAAGGAAGGAATATGCTTATTTAATTTAACTACTCGTGACTGACAGCGCTAAATATTAAGTTTAAAGTAGGTGCCAACTATCAGTCGGCGGTGACTGACGTGGCCCCATTGGAATACTTTAGCGTCAGTCACCGGTGACTGCCAAAGCGGCCAACGTGTTAACCTTCCGGGCTCGGCGCCAAGTCTGTGTGGACCCCGTGCGCGAATAAACGTTTGTCAATTTTCAGCAAACTGTTTCTTCCAGTTGTCCAGCCGAATACCGTAATAATTTCTTCTTTAGTTCACGTTTGGAAAGCGAAGAGTTTGTATGATATTTTACTTATTTGAAATTCAAAACATGGTGATGTGGCCATCATGTTACTTTCTCCGACTTTATATTTACGTTTTCATGGGTTTATTTTCAATGGAAATCATATTTTAAATGCACATCGAGCGTTGCGTAAACTCGGATGAAACTGACGTTTAAAACGTCAAAATCATGAAGTATGGAAAAATTATACTTCAAATTCAAAAACTCGGTTTACTCAAAAACTAACGAGATTTCGAAAAAAACTTATTCTTTAGAAGTTGTTCATTTTGGCATTCTCTACAATTATTATTCACATAAATTTGCTGTAACTATTATCGTTTCATAATTATAAACCAAAAATAAAAAAAAAATTAATACATTTTTTTCTCGAATAGCAATGATTTTATGAAAAATATTTTCAAGCAAAAGATGTTCATTTCTTTGTTGTCTTCGATGTTTGTTTAAATGTTTTTGTGATATTTTTCATATTTAAGAAAATATTGGCAAAAAACAAAAAACAGTCAAGGTAAACACCCACTTCCGGTGTACGAAATTTTACCAAAAGCTTTTCAGTTCTTCGGATTATCAAATAAGACGTATATTCAAAGTTTCATATCAATTTCTCTATTAGTTTTTTTAAGATACAGCGCACACAGCAGACACACACACACACATACACTCTGACACAAAAAAAAAATTGTTGGAATGGCATCTAGGGACCCCAAAACGGATATTTCCGTAAAAAAATTTTTTGGAAAAAAAAATCACGATCACAATACTTTCTCATAGGTACTTCGTAACAGAGAAAGTAAAAATAAACTTTGGTTAGATTTTTTGCAGGAGATTGTTTTTTTGCATGGGTCTCTGAGACCCAGCGCCCGCTACGGTGTCAAGATGTAGGGCGCCCCACCCGGAAGGTTAATTAAGTAATACAAAATGTATTTTCAAAAACTTTTCTTTTATAATACAACAGAGAAATTTTAAATTCTTACGTTGAAGGCAGTTAAAACCAAATAGATTTGAGGATTAAAAGTTTGGAGATGATTTACTTTTCTTTTACAACACAACAAATAAATTTTAAATTCTTACATTGAAGGCCGTTGAACCCAAATAGATTTAAGGATTAAAAGTTTGGCGATGATTTAATGTTTCAAAATCATTCAGAATTACGATTAATAAGCGTTTAAAAAAGCAAACATGTCACGCCTCCGCGCCATCTACCATAGCATGACCAAACTGCCAAAACGTTCTAACTTTATACTTACAATCAAAGTGTAATCCTTTAACGAGTTATACATGAATGATAAATTATTTCATTCTGAATCGAATGATGTTTAAAACGGACTGCAGAGACTTTGCGATTATCCAGTAATTTGCAAATGAAAATTCAGCACGAGCGATTGTCGGTAATACAGTTTACTGCGATGATTAAAAATTAAATATAGTTCATCCGTTGAGAGCTGACGGTGACTCATGCATTTTCGTACTAAGAATTGCTTTGCATTTTATATCTATCTTTTTCTATCATGTACGAAACAGTACGAAATAAAAGACGAAACGTGTGTCTGCGTGTTAAAGAATAAGGCAGCGTAAACATAGGTCTAAGCTCACGCATGACTCTTGCATCGCATTGGCACGCTTCATATAAACACACAAAACACGCGAGAGCTACGTCAAATAACATAACCCTAAAAAGTTTGTTTATATTGCGCTTTACATTTCATTTCGGTGCGCGAGAATTTTTAAATATCCCGCCAATGAAAATCGGCGCGGCACCAAATTTTCTTACGGACATACGTTTACTTAAATCTTGATTCATGCGATTTTAAGCGATGAGTCACAGGCAGCTCTCAGCGGCACGACTATATATAGCATTTTGCAATATTTTTGAAATATAAGTGCGTCTTAACATCCATTACTGACAGTTTCATTCCATTGTCATATTTGATGCGGAATCTACAATAGAGTTTCTGGAAAAAGTCAGGTTTTGATCATCAAATTTTAATTTTGATCGGCGCCATTTTTCTCTCGGTGAAGTTGGAAAAGTTTTAATTGGCAAATTATATAGGTACACTTCTTAGCTTTAAAGCACCACAGTTTCATTCAATTGTCATATTTGATGTGGAATCTACAATAGAGTTTCTGGAAAAAGTCAGTTTTTGATCCTCAAATTTTAATTTTGATCGGCGCCATTTTTCTCTCGGTGAAGTTGGAAAAGTTTTAATTGGCAAATTATATAGGTACACTTCTTAGCTTTAAAGCACCACAGTTTCATTCAATTGTCATATTTGATGTGGAATCTACAATAGAGTTTCTGGAAAGTCAGTTTTTGATCCTCAAATTTTAATTTTGATCGGCGCCATTTTTCTCTCGGTGAAGTTGGAAAAGTTTTAATTGGAAAATTACACAGGTACACTTCTTAGCTTTAATGTACCACAGTTTCATTCAGTTGTCATATTTGATGTGGAATCTACAGTAGAGTTTCTGGAAAAGGTCAGTTTTTGATCATCAAATTTTAATTTTGATCGGCGCCATTTTTCTCTCGGTGAAGTTGGAGAAGTTTTAATTGGCAAATTATACAGGTACACTTCTTAGCTTTAAAGTACCACAGTTTCATTCAATTGTCATATTTGATGTGGAATCTACAACAGAGTTTCTGCAAAAAGTCAGTTTTTGATCATCAAATTTTAATTTTGATCGGCGCCATTTTTCTCTCGGTGAAGTTGGTAAAGTTTTAATTGGCAAATTATGCAGGTACACTTCTTATCTTTAAAGTATTACAGTTTCATTCAATTGTCATAATACTATAGTGTATTATTTGTGGATTCAATATTTGTTTTAATAATCATGATAATTTATTTAAAAATAAAGAATGTTATCTTGAAATAAATTTACTTGCAAATTTTTAAATCGCACAAATACTATTATATTATAAACGCCTAATCGCAGGCAACCCAATATACGCATAACTATTAATGTATTAAAAACTTAGTTTCTTTTTTAAATTTAATGCTTCAGAGAAAATAATCAATTGAATTGAAAATTGACTTATAAATATTTCCAAATTTTCAAAATGCACAAACAAAACTATTACATTATGAACGCCTAATGACAGGCAACCTAATATACGCGAAACTACTATTAATATACAAAAAACTTGAACGAATCAAAGAAAATATAAACAGTTAAAAATTTACTTCCGCGTTACGCTACACACTTACTTCGGTAATATGCTGCTTCCCCTCGGGCCACATCCCACTCAGGTTCTTGTCCGAGGACTGGAAGAGCAGCCGCTTGAAGTCCTGGAAGAGGGAGTCCTTGTTCTTGTCGAGGAAACCGTAGATGCAGTAGACCACGTCGCCGGCGTAGTGCGTGACCTTGAAGTCGACCTTGTGCCTGAGGCCCTTCTCCGACGACTTGAGCTGCCTGGAGGTGTAGTGGTTGTGCGACTTCAGCTTGTCGTCCATGGCCTCCAGGAGCATTTCGTCGGTGACCTTTCCCACGTTCAGGCAGGCCTCGTCCAGGATGGCCATAATGCCCTTGTGGGGGGCCTCGACCAGCTCGCAGATAATTTTGTTGTTGAAGAACTCGATGTTCTGCCACTCGATGCCCTCGCGCTTGTACTCCTCCTGCTCCTGTTTCAGCACGAGCTCTAAAAATATGATCGATGTATCTTACTGTGAGTTATCCATATACAAATTTTTAAAATGTCTGTTCTCTACTTGTATTTCTGTGTAACTATATACGTAATGATAAAGATCTTATTATTTAACCGTATCTGATTTTAATATGTGTTTTTAATCTATATATAATAATTGTAAACATATTATTCCATGCATGTATAATACCGAATATGAACAATGAACATGAACAATGTACAACATACTATTATATTAGTTAACGACCATTTTTATACTTTATAATATGTAACTTAAATTTGACGAACACATCCGCAGCTTCATGTATACTATTGTAACATGTATTTTATATTGTGGCTAAGTGTAATAAATTGATTTTTTTTTTTTTTTTTTTTTTTTTTAAGCTAGCTATAAGAATGATATCCTAAAGCAAATTTATAATAAAACACTTTTACTTTGTTGGTATAACACGAATTTTATTTTTATTGTTGATTATAGTTTCGGCAACTCAACTTGCCATTAACAAAACATAAAGTTGCCGAAACTATAGTCAACAATAAAAATAAAATTTGTGTTATTATATTTACAACATGTATAACGAAGTGGAAGCCTCTTCCATAAACAATACTATAGCAAATTGAATTTTGCAAAATGCTTGCCAAGCAACCCAATATACATGTAGATAGAAATTAATAGCTATTATTACAACTAGGGAAATATGAATGGTATATTTCCCGAGGTTGGCTAGTTACATCCCGAGGGCGGAGCCCGAGGGATGTATAGACAACCAAGGGAAATGTATTCATATTTCCCGTGTTGTAATCATTAGTTTTTTTCTGATTGAAAGAATATTGTTCTGTAAATGGGAAAATATTGGATTGTAAATTTTTGAATTTATCAGATTGGTAACGTTGCTAAGGGCCTTGTTTGTAAATATCATGGTTGACTTGTTTTGGTATTTGCGTTGTTTTATAAATTGGTGAAATGTCAAACTATGTGTTAACGCAAGCAACGAAAGACCGTGAATGTTTGGTTCCCGTAAAATCCAAAGCTGTAATATCCATAAAGGATACCTTCCTAAGAAATCAGAGGTGTTGTCCCGAGAGCAATTAAAACAATTCTTGCGAGAAGCTCCTAATGACAATTGTTTGATGTCTATATTTCCCTAGGGAAATATAATTGTGTTATGACATATCGTAACTAAGGCAATATCACTCAACATTGTTTCAATCAGAAAAAAACAATATTTTACATTTAGGGAAAATAAATAAAGACTTTACAAGCTCTAAAAATAAGCTAGCCGAGTACCAAATACGTACAATAAACTCACCAATAAACAACTGCTGCAGTTTCTCGTTGCAATAATTGATGCAGAACTGTTCGAAGCTATTGTTATCGAATATCTCGAATCCGTAAATATCCAGAACGCCGATCAACGAGGAATCGAACTTCTTGTTCCTCCCGTGACCGTCGACCGCAATCGCGGAATTGATCCTGTCGACTATCCACGTGAACAGCCTGTCGTATATGGCCTTCGACAGGGCGTCCCTTCCGTAGTTGGCCTCCGTTTCCGTGTGCTCCTTCCTCATGACGTCCCCGTGCGCGGCTATGACGCGCTCGCAGAGGGCCTTGGTCAGTTCCTCCCTCGTCACCTTCAACAGTGACGCGATCGTGTCGGCCAGTCTGGTGTCCTTGATTTTTATTTTGTCGTCGTCGGTGATGAATTCGAGGTTGCCCAGGTGGAGGATCGCGGCCACCACCCTCCAGAGGGTGTCCACCTCGTCCCCGCTGAACTGGAGAGTGTTCAGGGAGGACATGGTGTTCTTGAAGTCGGTCTTGTCGTTTATGGAGTCCACGCGGGCCGTCTGGCCCTGCTTCACGTAGAAGTACTGCTCCCAGTTGCGGGTGATGCTCAGTTTTCTTAGGAGATCATCGGATCCACCGAGCAGTAACTGTGAATTAAAACACATGTTTCATAAGAAAGTTTTAAATAGATTAAAAATTCTCTCATTTTTATAGAAAGAAATATGTAGGTTGCGTCTGTCTGTGTGCGCTGTATCTCAAAAACTAATAGAGCAATTGATATGAAACTTTCAACATACGTCTTATTTGATAATCCGAAGAACTGAAAAGCCTTTGGTAAAATTTCGTACACCGGAAGTGGGCGTGTACCTTAACTGTTTTTTGTTTTTTGCCAATAATTTCTTAAATATGAAAAATATTACAAAAACATTTAAACAAACTTTGAAGACAACAAAGAAATTAACATCTTTTGCTTGAAAACATTTTTCATAAAATCATTTTTATTCGAGAAAAATTTTCTTTTTTAATTTTTTTATTTTTGGTTAATAATTATAAAACGATAATAGTTACAGCAAATTTATGTTATTAATAATTGTAGAGAATGCTAAAATGAACAACTTATAAAGAATAAGTTTTTTTCGAAATCCCTTTAGTTTTTGAGTAAACTGAGTTTTTGAATTTGAAGTATAATTTTTCCATCTTTCATAATTTTGACGTTTTAAACGTCAGTTTTATCCGATTCTACAAAACGCTGCATGCACATTTAAAACATGATTTTAATCGAAAATAAACCATGAAAGCGTAAATATAAATGATACCATCAAGTCGGAGAAAGTAACATCACCATTTTTACTTAATTTAATTATTTTTAAATATGTACACTGTGCAATACTGCGCTAATTTCATATCATTATTTAAACAAGGATGAATCACAACGAAATAAATTTCCTTAAAGGTGACGTCACGGTGAATCATGCGGAATACACCAGAGTCTGCTTTTCCTTTAAATCTATTCGTCATAAATAAATAGATGAGCATGTTTTTTAACCGTCCGATTATTCATGTTTTGAATTTAAATCTATTTGTCATAAATAATTACTAACTGTCCGATTATTTATGTTTCGTAATAATTAGCAGTAATTATCGTCGTTACTTGATAAAAGCAGTGGAAATTCCTCTCTCCCTGCTGCTGGTAGATAACTCTGGATTTTTCGAGAAGGTACTTATTGATGTGTCCGCCGATCGGGTCGCCCTTGAAGTCGAAGTGGATGTCCATGTACTTCCCGAACCTCGAGGAGTTGTCGTTCCTGTTCGTCTTGGCGTTTCCGAAGGCCTCCAGGATCCCGTTGGACTGGATCAGGACGTTTTTCACTCTTTCAATTTCCGTGCGTCCGCCTGAAGAAAAAATATTCAATGATTGGCGACCGTAATCAATAATTAAACAGATTTGTAGAATTCACTCAACTTGTTTTATCATCACAATTACATGCGAGGACATTTTCTAGTAAATAGTTTGGTTTATTTTATGTCATGAATAAAGGTTATACTGTCGAAAATAGTTGGCAGCACATTTTCTGAAAATCCCTAAAATTATATTGGCTGCCTGGAATTCGCCGGTGCATTTTGACATCTTGCGATTTTTTGAGGTTACTCGTTTTAAATAGTGGATTGTTTGATAAGTTTCGAAAGCTTCGTTTTGCATGCGAGTACCAACGTAACCCTACGGGCTAGTAAATGCAAGGTACGGGCACGCGTGTGTTGAACACTCTGCTTTTCCTACGACCAAACATTTTCTTAAGTAAAGTATGTTCATTAAAAAAAAAACCCCAAGTGTGCAGTGAGTTTTTATTTTTACAAATTTAAGTTGGTAACACATATTGAGGTTATATTACTTGAGACATGTTCCTACCGATAAATTTATTTGCTGTGATAAACGACGCAGAGAAGACGTAGCGTAGGTTCACCTTCCAAAATTCCTTGGGCTGTGTTAATAGCATCCTAAGTACGTTTGACTGGTATACCACTTCCTGGTTTACGGAGACATACCAGATCGTGATAAGGTATTTTTAAATTTATCATAAATAATGGGAATGTTAGGAAATTCTTCCTGAAACTCAGCCAAAGGTGCGTCAAATGAATACACCCATTGCGTACCACAGAAATCATTGCGACCACAGAAAAATTGTGAATTTTAGAACGATCTGACGTTTTGTATATCAATTGCTAACATGTGTGCCAACTTAAATTTTTTTAAATAAAAAATCATGGCACACTAGAGGTTTTTTTTAATGAACGATATGTTTCATCAATCATAATTTTTCTCGACTTTACACGCGCCTATCTCAATTAAATATGTGTGTATTATTAGTGTCATAACATTCTAAACTTGTAATCTAAATTTTCTTATTCATATTTTAAAATCGATTAATAAATAATTAATTAAATAAATAATAAACGAAGTTTCTCCGTATATAGATGAATCAAAAGTGTGAACATGCCTCCGACAGGGATCAAACCTGCAACCTCCAGAATTAATTGTTCTTCGTCACTACCCATTTTATTTTAATAATTTTGACACATTTTTTGAAGTTTGAGGATTTCACTTTCAAAACTTGTTTTAATAATCCAATTTTCAAGCATGACATTACTTGTCAAAAGTGACAACTTCCAATGCAAAGGTATTGCGACGATATATCCGTTTTCGGGAGCGGTTGTAGGAAAATAATTTTGGTGATTTTGTCTATTTTTAGGACAAGTAACCTCAAAAAATCACAAGATGTCAAAATAAACAAAATGCACTGTACTGGGGAATTCCTGGTAGCCAACATAATTTTACTTGAATTATTATCCCTATTTTCAGAAAATATGCTGCCAACTATTTTTGACTTTCTGATCTCGCGGTACATACGTTAATGGTGTTATTCTGAACAGTTGTTCAGAATAACACCATTAACGTATGTACCGCATGATCGATGTTATTAACATTGCAATGTTATGTGAAATTGAACAGCGCTGTTAAAAACTGTATTCTGCACAGCCCGATGTACACAAATTGGCAACAGTGCAACGTCTACAGAGCGACCAACTTCATGTATATTATAATAGATGATTCATGATACGTTTTTGAGGATATTTTTAGAAAGAAAATGAGTGTTTCATAAAGCATGCACATAAATATTGGAATACTACTATTCATTTGAGTTTTTTGTTGACGAAAAACAGAAACTACGAAATAACCTCAAAATATCACCATTAACAATCTCGTAATGTTTTGACAAGTGTTGTTTAACATCGAGAATGTTAATTTACATCGATGTTAGTTGACAGACAGTGTACAGAATAGTAAATTCATAACTTCTGTCGATATTAGCAAATAACACCGCTGTTAACACTAACATTTTTGTTCAGAATAACACCATAATACATAGAGTTATTTAAATCATTTAATAATTAAAACATACACAATACAATTATTTATACATAGTCTCAGTTTGGTTCGGTGTTAAAAAACTATGAAAGAAAATCATTCGAATTAATTGCAAGCCAATTACGGTGCTAAGATGTCAAGGCATTCGCAACTGTAAGCATTTGTAATGAGCGAAAATGGAACACCAAAAAAGGAATCTTGTCATGACAGACTTTACATCTTTTTCTTTTTTAGTTGCAGACAATGAATTGCATTACTCGTGGCTGAGTTATGCTTAATTAGCAAGAATGCTGAACAATGAAAGAACAAAACGACTGGATCACCATCTCCGTATGTCTTGACTCGATATAAACTGCATCGTCATTAATAAGATAATTGCTGAAATATTGGCCAATTTGCTAAAATGCGGTTTTTGTTTTTTTTTTTTTTTTTAGTGCATCGCTGAGTGCTAAATAAACACCTTTTGATTTATGCATAAGAAATATATGACCATTAATAAATATATTTTGCGGATACAATAATTAATCTACAGAATTAAAAAGCTTTGAAAGAATTATTCTGAGGGAGAAAAAGTGTCTTCTAAATAGTATATAGTGTATCAAGGGCCGAAAATAGGCTTTAGCAACCCGCCGCTTTTAGCAACACGAGCGAGCGAGGGTTGCTAAAAGTGAAGGGTTGCTAAAGCATTTCGGCATGACTTACACTCGATATTTTTTCGCCTGCCTTAAGTAAAAACAGTGTTTCAGGAAATTTTTCATCGCGCACCATTGAACTGTCACTGTCAGTTTTTCGCATAGCCTACTCATATTCCGCGGAAGCTTGTCTATATTATGCATATTATTTTTTCGGCCCTAGATACGCTAAATCGTAATTTCGGCCCGATTTTATGGCCGAAATATATGGTTTCGGTTGAGGGAGGCGAAAAATATATTTTATTAACCCATTTTGCCTCAGTGGTACAAAATACAATCCCCGATCTTCTTCGATTAATTTATTCAGGTTATAGTTGTATTCGTATGAGTACGAATTATTTTAAATTACGATTTCATTACAAAAAGTATGCGTAATTCTAGCAACTATTTTCCAAACGATGGGCTAATCCGAGGGAAAAGCAATTCGAGATCCGAGGAAAACTTAGATTAGTTTTTCACTTTTTTATCACTGTGTGTGCCAAGTTGGTCCGGATCCGTAACGAACGAACTTTGTAAATATTTACTACAATACTTTGACTTACCTTGATTTGTAACGGCGGCAATGTACTTCATAATAATTTTGGAAGCCTCCGTTTTCCCTGATCCCGATTCGCCCGAGATGACTATGCAGGTGTCTCGCCTCTGTTGCCTCATGACCTTATGGGAGGCGTCCGCTATCGCGAAGATGTGCGGGGGATTCTCGAATAATTCTCTGTCTGAAAATTAAATATCATTGAAAGAAACTGATCACACACAACTATTAGTAATTTATTGTAATTCCTTAACTTTCTTGGTTCTTGTAACTGTTATGTTAATAAATGAATTACTATTATTATTATTATTTGGTTTCTCAGTAAGTAATTTATTGTAATTCTTAAATTAAATTGTCCAGGATTCTCAAGGTGAAGACAGAGGAAAAGAATCTATAAATTACGTGAAATATAAATATGTAATTTGTCAGATAAATAAATACATAGTACAATATTTTTGTTTTTTAAGATTGAGGAATTGCAGATAATAAGGGAAATCATTCTGCCGCAACTGATTTTGTATTATTATTAAATAAAGTAAGAAGAAATTAATCTTGTATAATAATATACCATTACAATCTCTTTTTTGTAGTTTTTTTTAAATAATTTTTATTACACAATACATATATTTCATCTTTATTACATTTACACAATACAGTTCCATATAAAAACTTACGATGGCAAATTAGTGATAACCCGGCGTCCTTATCTCGAAAGTCATTAATATGCTAACAATGTAAATTGCACATTTTAATTGCAAACAACATAATAATTCATTGAATATTCATGATTACGGATATTTGTAAAAATTCTTTGCATTTTCCAATTTCATAAATAAACATTTGCGGTTCATGCAGTATTCATATTATTTATTAAATTGCGGTACGGATGTAAAATAGGATCAGTGATTTAAATAAAACCAGCTCAAAAATTCAACAATCAAGTTTTCTACGATTCCTCGAGATACTTTATTATAATTTCCTGTATGCAGTATATCCTTAAACTTCTCAAATTTTGATTTCAAGTCAGCGTAGTGTTGAAGGTTCACCAGATAATCGTTGATTTTCTTCTTTCATTCGAAGAAAACGACAGCCGGAGCGCATAGAGAGCTCCAAAAAGTTTCCAAGTGAAACAATGTGCCGTGATCGGTTCCGTCGCATCAAAGACAGTAATTTCGATGTTGACGACTTGGGATACAAATTTGTACCTCGGGAAAAATCATGCACTTCTCTCCCTTGATATATAATCTACTATCACAGCATGACAACGCTCAGCCTCACGTTGCCAAACAATTTGAAACCTACCCGGAAAAGTTCAAACGGAAAGTCCTTGCCCATCCGCCGTATTCCCCAGATATTGCGCCGTCCGATTATTACTTGTTCCGTTCGATGGCGCATGGTCTGGCCGACCAGCAGTTCCGCCCATATGAAGACATCAAAAAATGACTTGATTCGTGGATAGCCTCAAAAGATGAACACTTTTACCGTAAGAGTTTTCGAGCTCCGCCAGAAAGATGGGAAAAAGTTGTAGCCATGTGACGGGCGATACTTTGAATGATTCATTTGTAAACATGTATAATAAAAAAAAACAGCGAGAACTTAGTTCCGCACGTAATACTTTCCTTGGTCTAAGTTTTACTGAGATATTTTGAAATTTTGAGGTTATATAATGTTTAAACTAAGGTGTCCTTTAGGGGAGGACAGTCCTTCTTTCGAAGGTTTTGTCCTTCCTCGAATAGTGTCCTCCTAAACTTTAGATTAGTAAAAAGGGTACTTTAGGATCTAACGTCCCCTTTTTACTAATCTGTAACCAGTGACGGTTCGCGGGGTTTTTTCTGGTACGGCCGAGGTATAATAACAGAGGTGGCAATACGAATAGGTAGGGTCGATTGCAGAAACGGTTGGCTGCGTGACCGCACCTATCCGTATTACCTCCTCTTGGTCCTCGGCCGTACCAGAAAAAACCCAGCGAACCGTCACTGTCTGTAACCCTTTTATCTAAAGAAATGCGAGGCATTAAAATAGATGCCATTTGACTTTTTGAAGAAATTATAAGACCAAAGGTAAATTTAAATTCCGAGAGATTATAAGTCTTGTCAGCTTTGTTACTTCTCAACTATGGAATTATCGTACAAATTTGACAAATTGCGAGCAATTAAACATCCAATTAAATCAAATTCATAATTACCGCCGCGCCAGCGCCACCTACCCGAAGATTGCTGAACTGCTAAATGCAGAATTTGATTTAATTTAAATTTTGGAAGCTCACAACTCATCGCACGGAGCTACTCTTTACATTCAATTTATCTCCAGACGATAAATAAGCTATTTGTTCAAGGATTGTTTAATAAACTGTCGGGTGTTTTGACGCTAGTGGGACATACGGACTTAGCAGTTCAGCGATCGTCCACTAGGTGGCGCTGGCACAGCGGTAATTACGGGCTTAATTTAATTGAAGTTTTAAAAAGCTCACAACTCTTCATACGGAACTATGATTTCTATAAAATTTATTTCCAGACAATAAATAAGCTAATCCTTTAACGATTGATTAATAAACTGTCGGCAGTTTTGGCGCAAATAGTGCATGCAATCAGCAGTCGTCCGCTAGATGGCGCTAGCACAGCGGTAATTACGTGCTTGATTTAATTGAAGTTTCAAAAAGTGTGCACAACGGCACTATGATTTCTATAAAATTTATTTCCAGACAATAAATAAGCTAATCCTTTAACGATTGATTAACAAACTGTCGTCAGTTTTGGCGCTAATAGTGCATATGCACTCAGCAGTTCAGCGGTCGTCCGCTAGATGGCGCTGGCGCGGCGGTAATAACAGACTTGATTTAATTGAATATTTAACAAGCTCACAACTTTTCTTGATTTCCATAAAATTGATTTTCAGACAATAAATAAGATATTTCTTTAATGATTGATTAATAAACTGTCGGCAGTTTTGGCGCTAATAGTGCATATGTACTCGGCAGTTAAGCGGTCGTCCGCTAGATGGCGCTGGCGCGGCGTTAATAACGGACTTGATGTAATTGAATATTTAAAAAGCTCACAGCTTTTCCTGATTTCCATAAAATTGATTTCCAGACAATAAATAGGCTAATCCTTTAACGATTGATTAATAAATGTCGGCAGTTTTGGCGTTAATGTACATATGCACTTAGCAGTTCAGCGGTCGTCCGATAGATGGCGCTGGTCCGTCGGTAATAACAGACTTGAGTTAATTGAATATTTAAAAATCTCACATTTCTCTTGATTTCCATAAAATTGATTTCCAGACAATAAATAAACTAATCCTTTAACGATTGATTAATAAATGTCGGCAGTATCGGCGTTAATGTACATATGCACTTAGCAGTTCAGCGGTCGCCCGCTAGATGACGCTGGCGCGGCGGTAATAACGGACTTGATTTAATTAAATATTTTAACAGCTCATAACTCTTCATAACGTCCATGAAATTTATTTCTAGACAATTAATAAGTTATTGCTTTTAGGATTGATTAATAAACTGTCGGCAGTTTTGGTGCTATAGTACAATCGCGCAGAGGTGACAGTGACTTATGCATTTTCGATCCAATAATCGCGTCTGGATAAATATCTATACTCGGTCGCATGCTTAAGAAAAACGAAATGAAATACAAAACGTATGTCGATATGTAAATTCAAGGACCAAGTGCAACGTATGTCTTTACTCATTTTATCTATTCTAAACTCAAAATTCACGTGCTTGTATCTGGTTTTGACCGTCTCCGATTTCGATTTAGTAAAGAGCAGAATTGATTGTATCCATTTCGTTAATAAAAAGGTTAAATTTAATGGCCAATTTCCAGTTGTCTTTACCGACTGCCGAAAAATGCACTCGCAAAGTTTCGTCGGGAAAATATTTGCACGCTCGAGAATTTTTAAATTTCCCGCCTAGACTGAATCAAATTATTTTACGGACATACGTTTACTATAGAGCCATTCAGCAGAGATGGCGGTCGGGGTGTCTTGTCCGTCCGAATCAAGTAGTGCCTGTTGCAATTTTCCACCATAGGCTAAATCGCGCGCGCCTATGAAATAACCGGTAAGTAAGGGACGCCGTAAACAATTTATTTCTCTTTCTACCGCTCGGTCTAAGACCGAACTACGCGGGCAGCGTGTGTGTTTTCTAGATACGGCGGACGAAATCGTACGTCTTGGGAATATCCGCTCGGTTATCAGGTAGTAGAAAAGGATACCAATATTATTTGAATGTTTCGAACTTGGTTCGTAAACCGCCCTTGCTCATGAATAGGTCTATAGAAACTTAATTAAGGCAACATGGAGCGATGAGTCACTGCCACCTCTGCATGATTGTGGGACATATGGACTTAGCAGTTCAGCGATCGTCCGCTAGGTGGTGTTGGCGCGGCGGTAAGGACAGACTCGATTTAATTGAATGTTTAAAGTGCTCATAACTCTTCATGATTTCCATGTAATAAATACGCTATTTCTTTAAGGATTGATTAATAAACTGTCGGCTCTTTTGCCTCCAGCAATATAAACACTTAGCAGTTCAGCGATCATCCGATGGGTGGCGCTGTCGCGGCGGTAATAACCAACTTAATTTAATTGAAATTTTAAAACCTCATAACTCGTCATGCGGAGCTTAGATTTCCATCAAATTTTTCCAGGCAATAAACGAGCTAATATTTTTTGATTAATAAATTGTTGGCGCTCGAGAGAGAAACGCGGTCTTCTGAAGCTTTCAAAATCGCGCGGAAAACCTGACTCTATTTGCAATGAAAACGCAATTATTACGTAATTAAATTTAATGCGAAACGCTTCCCAGCAAACAATAAATTGGCCATTACTTATTAGCCTTTAAAAACCCATTAATGGTTATCGGCGGGGCGAATACTGTCGAACCGTAAATCCACCATAAAAGGGAAGAGGCGGATGCGTTTTATATTTTTGCGATCTTAAAAATAATAGAACTCGTTAATTTCTTCGTTGTCTTCGTCCGTTGTTTTTGTGCTCTTGATTTATGACTCTCGGAAACGATTTAGGTATTCCGATAGATTAAATAGTTATCACGTGTTTGCACTTACGGATTTCTTCTAATCATTCGGCGTGTTATTTAAAGATATAGATTAAATCCTGTATGTAATGTGTAAGTCGAATGGTACTCGTGTTTTATCGATAAACAAGGTATCTTATCGCGTGTCTATATTTTTCGTATTTAAAAAAAAGTGTATAGTGGAAAAATTTAATCGAATTCGCTTTTTGCAGTGAATAAACTATATTTACCATTGTGCTATTATGTAACACAATCACTGGTGGAAAAAATTGTGATGTGGCCATCATGTTACTTTCTCCGACTTGATGGTATAATTTATATTTACGCTTTCGTGGTTTATTTTCAATTGAAATCATATTTTAAATGTACATCGAGCGGATGAAACTGACGTTTAAAACGTCAAAATTATAAAAGATGGAAAAATTATACTTCAAATTCAAAAACTCAGTTGACTCAAAAACTAAAGGGATTTCGAAAAAAAACTTATTCTTTGTAAGTTGTTCATTTTAGCATTCTCTACGATTATTATTAACATAAATTTGCTGTAACTATTATCGTTAACTGTAACTATTATAAGTTATGCATGCGATCTTAACCCTATGTGAAAAAAAAATTCAGGAAACCATGTCCAACTTTGGCGATGTGTACCGAGTTGGAAAAACTTTGTCGACTTCATCCACCATAAAGGCATTAAAATTTGATCAATTCCCTATCCAGGACTCGCAAAACGAAGTTCCTACGACGATTTGGGACAGAGTTATGGGTGTTTGAAAATAAAGTGCATTTTGTGATAATCTTGTGGCTCACGCGTTACAAACGGCAATTTCTTATTATTAATTTAAGCCGTAACTCATTTTTATCCCGAAGATGATGACTGACAATAAATCTAAATCATCAACATGTTTGATTAATGCGCGTTATCAACGTCACGCGCGTTTACTCATCATTCTCGACTTAAGCGCCGCCGCCGTTGAGAATTAATTGCTAGCATTCGCGATTTCAGGAATGAATTCGCTGATGAGTCATCGCAAATAAAGCACGAATCCACATCAATATTGAACATCGCCAAACAGTCGATCCTTATCGGGAACAAAAGGCACGGCCGCCTAATCAAACACAAGCGACGCCCCGAAAATTATCAATCTACCTTTATATTTATTGATGTACTCGTTCCCGTAAATGTTCATCGTCCTGTAGGGATTCACGGACACGCACACCTCGCCGATGTAGGTGTAGATCAACCCATTTTTAAACCTGCAACAAGAGAAAAAACACGCAATTTCAATTTTTGAAGTAAGCGGAAGGTGTAAATTATTTAAATGAAAACTAGATGGCGCCACAAAAAAATTGTCAGTATATTACAGTTTGATCGATGGATCTTTGCGTGTGCGTCATTAACGAAGACGAGTTTACTCGCCTTGGACGATATACCGGCACACATGATGAGTAAACGCATGTAAATGTTGTCGGAACTAGGTTGTGGATGTGGACGCAAATATCATGCATAGAACCAGTGACAGTTCGCGGGTTTTTTTTTTCTGGTAAAGCCGAGGAACAAGAGGTGGCAATACAGATAGGTGCGGTCTCTGCAACTGACCCTACCTATCTGTATTACCACCTCTTGTTCCTCGGCCGCACCAGAAAAAAACCCGCGAACCGTCACTACATAGAGCACAACAAATCTGGGCCCCAAAAAACTAAAATGATTGTTGCAGGTGTTTTGCTAGCGTTTCGACAGCCGAGTTTAAAAAAAAATGTGTCCGTTGTTATCTACGTTGTGGGAGGAAGTTTGCGCCATTATTGACGTTTTCTTTGTTATCGTCGAATCGGCGAAACCAATTTCCTGTCCTTCGAAGCGAAATTGCTAAAACGTCCGGCGAAGATAAAGCCCGACGAAAGGCAGGAATCGATTTAGAACTTCAAGCCGCAGGTATTGTTGCAATCGGGAAAATGCAATTTTAGACGGTTTAGTGCTCAATTGCAGTGACGGTTCGCGGGGTTTTTTCTGGTACGGCCGAGGAACAAGAGGTGGCAATACAGATAGGTGCGGTCTCTGCAACTGACCCTACCCATCTGTATTGCCACCTCTTGTTCCTCGGCCGTACCAGAAAAAAACCCGCGAACCGTCACTGCTTAATTGCTTGTACTCATTAGGATTTAGATCTTTATTTAAATTAATTGATTGATAACCAATGATGTTCACGTAATTTTAGATAATTACGGATCGTGAGATTCTCCATGGTATCATCGATTACATACATGGATAGCCCATGATATCGTACAACGAACGCGGATTGGCAATCAGCAAAGTCAAATGTCTCCGGAGGAATAAAAAAAAAAGAAATTGAAAGCATTACGAATTGTTCCACCATTATTGTATAAAATGTGACTTAACAATCACCGCATTATGACATGCCCGTACAGCTGTCATGCAGTAATACCAATTTTTTCCCGTATCATTCTTGCCTGGCCATTCAATCCTTTTGCATTGGAGAAAATAACACCGGCAATTAAGCTTGTGCACACACACACACACAATTTATTAGTGATGTGTAAACGCGAAGAAAGTACAATTCCCACTGCGTTTATTTTTTTTTTATTGTATCGATAGGTAAAACGAGAAAGTAAAAATTGCTTTATGATTTTCTCGCGTACGAAATCGCAGTTGCACATATGTTTAACCAACTTTTACTTCGTGTGCAATTGCGCCCAAATAAACATCAAGTCCAGCGGTTGCTCGCACTATGACCGGAGACCGGAGGATGTCATAAAGAAAAAACCGTTCAAGGTCAGGAGATCAAAGAGTTTTCGCCGATTGCGGTACCGAAATTTTTGCGTTGTTCCACTTAAGCGAACCCGGTTTAATTAAATTTAAAACGTTGTACGAAAATAAAACTTCGAAATTGCGCGATAAAAATATTTTAAAATTATCCGCTACAAGAAAATAAAACTTCTTAACGAAGACGTACAAATAAGTACGTGATAAAGATATTTTAAAATTAGCGCCACTTTATCCGTTGCGATCAAATAGTAGGTGGCGCGAAATTTGGAACTAACGCTCAATTAATTGTTTATCTATGATGTAATCGCTGGAATTATAATTTAAAATGTTGATTTCTCTTGCAAAAAGAGTTTTTGTGTGTTTGTGATTTTTTCAATTTTACAAAAACTGGTTACGAAAAAAAATCTCCTTTTTGCAGATCATTAATTTTTATATTTATTAAGACCTAATAATAAAGTATGTTCATTAAAAACAACCTCGTGTGCAATGATTTTTTATTTTTTAAAATTTAAGTTGGTAACGCATATTGAGGTTATGTTACTGGCGGCATGTTCCTACCGATAAATTAATTTGCTGTGATAAACGACGCAGACAAGACGTAGGTTCACCTTCCAAAATCCCTTGGGCTGTGTTAATGGCACCGTAAGTACGTTTGACTGGTCTACCACTTCCTGGTTTACGGAGAATACTACCCGTTTAATTTATTTTTCTCTCGTGTTTTCCGTGTCGGTCACAATGTTGGCACACAAGACGTTTATTATTAAGCGGAAATTGGCGAAGAAGCTGAATAAAACAAGCCGATTCCACAATGGGTTAGGATGAGGACAGGAAACACAATCAAATATAACGCCAAGAGGCGTCACTGGCGTAGGACCAAGCTGAAGTTGTAAGCTTAGCCGTTTTCCATCTTCAACATTGAATTGGATTCGATGTACGCTTGTTACATTATAATAAACCACAGTTTCATGAAATTATACAACAGATCGTGACAAGGTATTTTTAAATTCATCATAAATATTGAGAATGTTAGAAAATTCTTCCTGAAACTCTGCTAAAGGTGCGTCGAATGAATACACCGAATTTCCGTCCACTTTAGTCGCATTTCGGAAGTAACTTTCAACTAGAAACGTTTTTGCTGGTTGCTGTAATCTATTGTGCCCACGGAATAATTGTGACTTTTAGAACGATCTGACGTTTTGTATGACAATTCCTAACATGTGTGCCAACTTAAATTTAAAAAAATAAAAATCATGGCACACTTGAAGTTTTTTTTTTTAATGAACATACGATATAATTTTATATTCATTACATTTCTTCGCAATTCTTACAGAACGATAATAAATTTGCATGAAGGGCAATAAAATAATTGATGAGATTGTTGTATGTATTCCATAAATCTTATCTCGGCCGTATCAAATAAATAATAAATTTAATTTATTGAATGCTAAGTGAATGGGGCACTATTAAAGAGACTTTTATCGAGGAAAGTTCAAGGCTTGTCCCAGACAATATCAAAAGGCCGATTTTTTGGACGCCGAAAGGTTGTAAATTACATTGCGGCGGTGTGTAATGACAAAAGTTTTTTTATAGTTTTTCGAAGTTATGACCGACACCTATTTTTTATGTTTCGATTCAAACATTGATCATCTTGGTAATTGTGAAAGAGAGAGAGGGAGGGAGAGAGAGCGAATCGAATACGTTAAGCTGAACATGTTTTTACCACATTACTAAAAAATGGTGATCTGGCCATCATGTTACTTTCTCCGACTTGATATATTTACGTTTTCGTGGTTTATTTTCAATTTAAAGCATATTTTAAATGTTCATCGAGCTTTGTGTAAACTCGGATGAAACTGACGTTTAAAACGTCAAAATTATGGAAAAATTATGCAAATTTAAAAACCAAGTTTACTCAAAAACTAAAGGGATTTCAAAAAAAACTTATTCTTTATAAGTTGTTAATTTTAGCATTATCTACAATTATTATCAACATAAATTTGCTGTAACTATTATCGTTTTATAATTAAAAACAAAAAATTAAAAAATAATAATAAATTTTTTTCTCGAATAAAAATGATTTTATGAAAAATGTTTTCAAGCAAAAGATGTTCATTTCTTTGTTATCTTCAAAGTTTGTTTAAATGTTTTTGTGATATTCTTCATATTTAAGAAAATATTGACAAAAAACAAAAAACAGTTAAGGTAAACGCCCAATTCCGGTGTACGAAATTTTACCAAAAGCTTTTCAGTTCTTCAGATTATCAAATAAGACGTATGTTCAAAGTTTCATATCAATTGCTCTATTAGTTTTTGAGATAAAACGCGCACACACACACACACGATCACAATACTTTCTCGTACTTCGTAACGGAGAAAGTAAAAATGTTGTATTTCAACAAATCTTTTGTTTACTGGGTAACATTAACACTTTCATTGCCGACTGATTTGTATAGGTTCTAACGCTGGGGCCGACCACGCAACAGGTGCGTGACACTAAACCTAATAGGCAAACGTCGGCCTGACTGGCAATCAGTTTATCTAAACGTGTTAATAATACGAAATAGCAAATAAAAATGATCAAGATTGGTGAAAATCATCGAGCGCATCGCGACAAGCTCGTTATGAAGATTATTTTTTTGTTATAAACAAACGATTTAATTTCGATGAATTGAATTGCTAAAAAACCAATTAGACCAACTTCAGCCGCTCTAATGAGTGCGCGATTAATGACAAAACGTGGAGCAACACGCGCTACATGTGGTAACAGTGTGTTTTCGCCGCTGGGAACGGACGAAGGACGGAAAGTGCGTTTTTTGCCCACTTCCGGCCGCGCGACATCGAACCGCAATTAAAATTATAAAAGCATCGCGCATCGCTCCGGTCTATCGGCACACTTTTCAACGAGATACTCGATTGACCGTTGGAAAGTGGAAAAGTGCATAAATTTAGATTGCATTGCGCGCGGGTGTCTTCTTTGTTCGCCGCCTGTTCAGGAAACTGGAACGAGGGTATTGATATGTAAATGAGTAATATCAATGAGTATTTTAAAAAAAATTAGAAAAGTACGTAACCGCATCTATTTCTGGATGTGGGATGGTCGGTCGGTTTATGATCGGAAAAGGATTTCAACATTAAAATGTAACTTTCTTAAAGAGATTCATGAGATATTTCCTCAAAAGCTAGTGGGATTAAAAACAAAACTGATTGTCGATTATTCGCTGAATTGGGTGGCGCGGCAACCACGGGTAAGCGAATTCAGCAATAATCCGCAAAATGGGCGAAATATGTCACAAATAAACAGTGTATCTATAGTATATCCACGGTACACAAAGAGTTGTAAAAACGCCAACAATCGCCATTTGTTCTGAGCAAAAGTCTGATTTACACTATGTAAATTTATTTAAACAGAGCTAATAATTTTCCTGACACACCTTAGAAATATTAAGTATAGTTTCCTTGGTGGACACTGAAAAATGCTTCGCACGGCGTCGTTTTGATGAAGATAGAGCCATTATAATGAAACAAGCAGAAAGGTACTCGATCGCAAACAGACGATAACAGCTAACACAATACAATGAGGCAATCAGCTGATGATCGCGTCAACCATTTGCATTCGTACTGCGTGATTTGGACGTGCGGATTTCCCGCAATTTTTCGAATCGGCCAGTAAGAATGATAGCGTTTTTACAACTCTATGTGTACCGTGGATAGTAAGTGCCACTGAGGAAAAAAAGTATACAAAGTGGCAATTTTAAAAGATCCACATTGAAATATCACCGTCTACCCCCGATAACCTTTTGTAAAAGAATTCGTGGCATTCCCGAAGGGGTGACTTTCAAAAGGGTCGAGATAACCAACCGGAGCGTCTGCGTTTTATCGTTCGCGAGAAACCACTCGAAAATTTCAGTGCCCCGAAATAAATTTTTCCAGTAGCCGCGGGTTACGTTCTATTTTCGTAAATATTAAATTGCCGGAGTGCAACCGCCGCCAACTGCATTATCAACACCTGCAGAGGGCGCGCCCGTAAAAGCTTTTCCTTTACACACCGGCGATAATTGAACGTTCAAAGTTTCGCATTTTTCAGTTTTAAAGAGACGATAATTAAAAGCTTCGCTAAACTCTACTCAAATATGGATAAGGTAACATCCTCCAATTCCACTAATTATTACCCGTTGACATCGCGTTAACACGTATCTGCAAGGATTTTGTTAATGGTGCAATTAGAGAGGGTTTACCTAATTTCGCTAATTAGTGTGCTTGTAATGGTTTTGTTTTATTTTGTTGTAGTGTCGCCCCGTTTTCATCACATAAAAATCGTATCTGGCTCGTCACGTGTATAAATAGTTATGCAATCAATAATTTTATTCAATGTTTGCCCCGCCTTATCTAATCTAATCTAATGGGTTTAAGTAAATCGGATTACGTCGAAGATCACTTGAAGGCTGAAAGTTTTAATTCCGACTAAATATTTTTGAGAGGACTTTAAATTATAAATAATTTAAATAATTCATATAATAATGTCGGATTGGGTTTAGTACAACATTCAGGCAACAGATTCCGCCACGTTGGCGGATCCATTGATTAATTGTTTTCATTCAAAAAATGGTGATGTGGCCATCATGTTACTTTCTCCGACTTGATGGTATCATTTATATTTACGCTTTCAATTTAAATCATATTTTAAATGTACAACGAGCGTTGTGTAAACTCGGATGAAACTGACGTTTAAAACGTCAAAATTATGAAATATGGAAAAATTACACTTCAAATTCAAAAACTCAGTTTACTCAAAAACTAAAGGGATTTCGAAAAAAACTTATTCTTTATAAGTTGTTCATTTTGGCATTCTCTACAATTATTATCAACATAAATTTGCTGTAACTATTATCGTTTTATAATTATTAAACGAAAAATTAAAAAAAAATAATAAATTTCTTTCTCGAATAAAAATGATTTTATGAAAAATGTTTTCAAGCGAAAGATATTCATTTCTTTGTTGTCTTCAAAGTTTGTTTAAATGTTTTTGTGATATTTTTCATATTTAAGAAAATATTGGCAAAAAACAAAAAACGGTTAAGGTAAACGCCCACTTCCGGTATACGAAATTTTACCAAAAGCTTTTCAGTTCTTCAGATTATCAAATAAAGCGGATGTTCAAAGTTTCATATCAATTGCTCTATTAGTTTTTGAGATACAGCGCGCACACAGACACAATTTTTTTTTTCAGAAATTGTTAAAATGCCATCTAGGGACCCCAAAACGGATATTTCCGTAAAATAAAAAAAAATAAAAATCACGATCACAATACTTTCTCGTACTTCGTAACGGAGAAAGTAAAAATCATACTATTGCTTCTAAACTCTCCGCCGCTTTGGCATTTCTACCTTTTTAAATCCGTTGATCGTTTTCATGGAAAAATCATTCCAAAAACTCTTGCAATTGTCTCTGAACTTTAAACTGTATTACGAATAGGACTTAAAATGCCCTCAGAAACACGCTACATTACGTCATGCACCACCCTGTACGTAGGGCTACCATTCATCCGGATAAATGTCCTCCTTTTTCAGTAAAATTTAAACGTCCGGCCGGCTTTCTCTACTGACCGGCTTTTTCCAAAATATCAATAAAAATTGCTTCATGTTCATCTTGGAACATGATGATAAATACGCGAATCCTATATAAGGAATGATTGCATTCATTTTAAAACATTAAAGTCGCGAGATAAAAGCTTCATGTTCACCTTAAAACATGAACATTTATGACAAATACTCTAATCCTATACAAGGAATGATCGCATTCATTTTGCAAGATTAAAATATTAAAATCGCCAGATAAAAGCTTAATGTTCATCTTGGAACATGATGATAAACACGCTAATCCTATGTAAGGAATGATCGCATTCATTTCAGAACATTAAAATCGCCAGATAAAAGCTTCATGTTCATCTTGCAACATGAACATTTATGACAAATACGCTAATCCTATAAAAGGAATGATCGCATTCGTTTTGCAAGATTAAGATATTAAAATCGCCAGATAAAAGCTTCATGTTCACCTTAGAACATGAACATTTATGACAAATACTCTAATCCTATAAAAGGAATGATCGCATTCATTTTGCAAGATTAAGATATTAAAATCGCCAGATTAAAGCTTAATGTTTATCTTGGAACATGATGATAAATACGCGAATCCTATATAAGGAATGATCGCATTCATTTTAAAACATTAAAATCCCCAGATAAAAGCTTCACGTTCACCTTGGAACATACAAATTGACAGACATAAACTTTATTTTCACTGTGGAACATGTGTATTACCAATGTTCATCCTGGAACATGAACGTTGGCACTGATGATACATATTCTAATCCTTTAGGAATGATCGCATTAATTTTGGAACATTAAAATCCCGACATAAAAGCTTCACATTCACCTTGGAACATACAAATTGACAGACATAAACTTTATTTTTACTGTAGAACATGTGTATTATCAATGTTCATCCTAGAACATGAACGTTGACACTGATGAGAAATATTCTAATCCTTTAGGAATGATCGCAATCATTTTGGAACATTAAAATCGCCAGATAAAAGCTTCACATTCACCTTGGAACATACAAATTGACAGACATAAACTTTATTTTTACTGTAGAACATGTGTATTACCAATGTTCATCCTAGAACATGAACGTTGACACTGATGAAAAATATTATAATCCTTTAGGAATGATCGCAATCATTTTGGAACATTAAAATCACCCGATAAAAGCTTCACATTCACCGTGGAACATACAAATTGACAGACATAAACTTTATTTTTACTGTGGAGTATGTGTATTGCCCATGTTCATCCTAGAACATGAACGTTGACACTGATGAGAAATATTCTAATGCTATAGGAATGATTGCAATCACTTTGGAACATTAAAATCACCGGATAAAAGCTTCACATGCACCTTGGAACATACAAATTGACAGACATAAACTTTATTTTTACTGTAGAACATGTGTATTACCAATGTTCATCCTAAAACATGAACGTTGACACTGATGAAAAATATTATAATCCTTTAGGAATGATCGCAATCATTTTGGAACATTAAAATCACCCGATAAAAGCTTCACATTCACCGTGGAACATACAAATTGACAGACATAAACTTTATTTTTACTGTGGAGTATGTGTATTGCCCATGTTCATCCTAGAACATGAACGTTGACACTGATGAGAAATATTCTAATGCTATAGGAATGATTGCAATCACTTTGGAACATTAAAATCACCGGATAAAAGCTTCACATGCACCTTGGAACATACAAATTGACAGACATAAACTTTATTTTTACTGTAGAACATGTGTATTACCTATGTTCATCCTAGAACATGAACGTTGACACTGATGAGAAATATTCTAATCCTTTAGGAATGATCGCATTAATTTTGGAACATTAAAATCGCCAGATAAAAGCTTCATGTTCACCTTGGAACATACAAATTGATAGATACAAGCTTTATTTTTACTATGGAATATGTGCGCGTAAACATACACAAGTCTGTGTTTATTTTATAAGCGAAACAATTGACAGATATAATTTCTATGGATGACTACAAATGACAGTTGAAGGGGTTATTTTTATCATAGAGCACAAATTTAAATATTGCATTGCAGAACATTGCAATTGACTAATGTAATCTATTTACACATGAAAAGACGATCTTTTAGGAACATAAAAAATTATGAATAAATATGTAGTGTTTATTTGAGAACATGAAGAGGCGTAATATTATGAATCAAGTTTTTTCTAGAACATTAAACTTGACAGATTGCATATTTGTTGTTATTTCCTAATGCAAACATTGATAAAAGGCATAATAAACGTGACTCAGAACATGAATATTAACATGTTCATTCTGGAAAAAATTAAAATTATTACAATGCTAAATTTCGATTACGATTTCTTAATTAATATGGTTGATTTTTCACTTGTGGTTGCGAATTGGGCTTAAATATGCCCTCAACAATGCACCACCCTGTATATTGTTACGTTTAACACTCGGATGATCAAGTATTCGATGGAATTAACCCCTCGTATAATTTTTATAGTTGCGGTGCAGAAAAGGGTGGCAGGTGGTGCCACCTGTGCACGTAGGTGATTGGTTATGCGCACATGTGTCCCATATTTTCCCTCCACGTGCACTGAATTAGGGCACCGCCTTATCTAAAATTTAAAGCTCACGCTATTTCCTTATTAAAAACTTGAAAAACTTTTACAAAAATGGTGTTACAATCTCCGATGCGACGGTTCAAATAATTGAAGATTTATTATAAGCATTCAACGCAAGATTTATTATCCATTACTTAAACAATCGTTTCGATAACGAAGTAATTGGAACGAATGCATACGTATTGTTTATAAACAGTGCTTTTAAAATATACATAATAAATTTTCATCCGCAATAACAGAGAAAAGATTTGCGTGTATTTTATCTAAAAGTACTTTGAATTTCATGTTTCGCCAAAATTTTCAAAACAACGAACGCCCTTTTTAATTTAGACAAGAGCATCTTCAACAGGTAAAGTCACACACGCAGAGTTGAAAAAGTAGCAAAATTTTCAAAACAAGTAACATATTCAACAGTTACGCAAAGTTGAAAAATGCAGCATTAAACTCGCGCGCGTAAATTACCCGCGTAAAACGCAATTTATGGTTAATTATGTCATCTTTTTTTTGTGGGAAACACTTCCACGTTTCATGGGAGACCGGCCGTGTTCCGACCATTGTTGCAAAAGTGAAAACGAAACACACAAAGTGACTCACGAACCGACCACCACCCGCACCCACACACCACATGTGCATAACGAATATAAATAAAACCTATAAAAAAAGTCATGTGAACCTCTCGGATTTTGATTCTTAAACGATGGCCAGAACCGTGAAACGCCTTTGTTCTTTTCGTTTGTTGTTAGGCGATGGAGCCGGAGGAGATCAAGGTGAGCCGTGTAAACCGAATTCGTTTAAAAAAATCAAAGTAAACGAACGCGCGTTCGCGGTTTACGCGGTCCGCTCGCGATTCAATGGGAAATTGAGTTTGTCGAGTTCAGTCATTCCCATTAAAAGAATTTCTAGCGGTACTCCTTATAGTTTCGGGGACGTGCGAAAAATAACAAGCGGGGCGTTTATTTGGATGGAAGGAAGGAAGAAAGTCTGTTTACCTGAGCTCGAGGTTCTTCATGAAGTGCTCCAGGTCGATCTTGTCGAGGAGGACGAAGTCCCCCACGCCCACCTCCTTCTGCGTGGCCATCGTGTTCTTCTTGCTTGGTGATGCGGGCGCGACCACTCGAAATTATCGCATAATTTACGAAATAAACGGGCGGCTGACCGGTTACTCTGGCGGGCGATGCACACACAACCGACCGCAGATGCGAACTGTCAGTGGTTCGGGCTCGGCCGCCGCTCGGCGTTCCGCGGTGACGTAAGCGTCGGCAAATGTCGTGCGGCGCGCGGACGTTGCCGTGTCTTCACCGAATTCCAGGGCTAGAAGAAAGTCGCGCGTTCAAGGCGACGTTACTGCCTGTAATGGAATAGTAATGACTGAATTCACCGAGATTCCAACTTGATTAATCCAAATCTTAACAATAATTCCATTGGTGGCATATTAGCAACAACAATATTTCCCGATTTTTCTAAGCACGTTTAATACAACAGATTTAAAGATTGCAAGTTTGTCGGCATTTTAACGCTTCAATTATGGAAATCATGCATGACGAGTTGTGAGCTTTTAAACATTCAATTAAATCAAGTCCATAATTACCGCCGCGCTTGCGCCATCTACCGGACGATTGCTGAACTGCCAAATGCATGCATTTTACTATTAGCGCAAAAACACTGAAACCTTATACGTTTATGATAGAACTCTATGCGTAAATGATAGAACCTTTAATTCTGATTATTGCTTGAAATGGAATAGTAATAACTGAATTCACCGTGATTCCAACTTGATTCATACAAATCTATTTAATCCTTAAACAATAATTCCAATGGTGGCATATCAGCAACAACAATATTTCCCGATTTTTCTAAGCACGTTCAATACAACAGATTTAAATATTGCAAGTTTGTCAGCATTTTAACGTTTCAATTATGAAAATCATGCACGACTAGTTGTGAGCTTTTAAACATTCAATTAAATCCAGTCCATAATTACCGACGCGCTTGCGCCATCTACCGGACGATTGCTAAACTGCCAAATGCATGCATTTTACTATTAGCGCAAAAACACCGAAACCTTATACGTTTATGATAGAACTCTATGCGTAAATGACAGAACATTTAATTCTGATTCGAACGTTGTTAAGGAAATTGAACGATCTTTCAGTAATTTGAAAATAAAAACTTATCACTTAGATGTCGGTAATGGAGTTCACTGTACATCCTAATATTTAAATTTATAGCATTTTATTAAAAGTTAGCTATTGATAATGGATACTTGTGGTAATACAGTGTCAGTTGCAGAGACGGCTGGCTGCGTGACCGCACCTATATGTATTACCGCCTCTTGTTCCTCGGCCGTACTAGAAAAAACCCCACGAACCGTCACTGATACTTGGCACCTGAAATGTACATCTAGCGTTAAAAATAAGTTCTGTGTCTTCACGTAACTTACAAACCACATTAGTGTTAATTTTATTTAATAATTTAACCCGCCATTTGTGACGCAAATTTAATGGTGACGCCGGTCTCACGCACCGGGGTTTTCAACGGAAAATTTTTCGAAACGTGTTACTAATACAGTGGCGGTTTGAGAATTTTTCGCTAATCAATTTTTATTCTTAAAAATTACCGACATTCCATATTCCAAACAAATAATATAACCGGATAGCCAATGAACAAGAAAAATTGGTACACTGTCTATCATTCTTTTACTCACATACTGTATTGTACTTTTTATTTCTGTAAATAAAGATGTTGTATATATAATATAACCGGTAAATTTTTCCGGGAGAGTCGTGGTAGTAGTGTTGCTAGGAGTAATTTTTAATTTTCCTCAAATATTTCATAAAAATATATATATTTCTTTTTTTTAATTACCCCCCCTGGACTAGTTGGCTGGAAACGCCCTTGTGCTAATAGTTCATGTTTTTTTTTAATTTATGCTCTTTGGCAATCAAAGATATTTAATCAATTTAAGCTCTGCAATGCGGCAGCTACTCGAAATTGCAAGAAAAAAACAATAACGGAGAATAAAGTTATTCGACAAACCCGGTCTCACAGACCAGTAGGTTATTGGCGGGTTAAGGATTATAAGTTTGTCAGCATTTCAACGTTTAAATTGTGGAAATCATAGCTCCGTATAACGAGTTGTGAGCTTTTCAAAATTCAATTAAATAAGTTCGTAATTATCGCTGCGCCTGTGCCACCTGCCGGACGATTTTTGAACTTCTAAGTGCATGTAATTACTATTAGCGCCAAAACACTTACCTATAACGGAAATTCAGCAATAACTTGTACAGCAAAAGATAAAATATTTAATTCCAAATCGTACGTTGTATGAAATAAGAAAAGAAATTAATCAAGTTTGTGGTAATTTGCAAACAAAAATTTAAAATTCAGCTGTCGGTAATGCAGTTCGCTGCAAAGCTTAATATTTAAATGTATTGAATTTTATTGAATGATTTTAAGATTACAAGTCTGTCGGCATTTTAACGCTTTAATTAAGAAAATCATAGCCCCGTATGATGAGCTGTTCAATTAAATAAAGTCCGTAATTAACTCGGCGCCTGTCCCACCTGTCGGAAGATTGCTGATTGCTGAATTAAATCTTTACGTAACTCACAAACCACATTAGTGTTAATTTTATTTAATAATTTAAGGATTATAAGTTTGTCAGTATTTTAACGCTTCAATTATGGAGATCATGTGAGCTTTTCAAAATTCAATTAAATTAAGTTCGTAATTATCGCCGCGCCTGTGCAATCTGCCGGACGATTTCTGAACTTCTAAGTGCATGCATATTGCTACTAGCACCAAAACACTTACCTATAACAGAAATTCAGCAATAACTTGTACAGCGAAAGATAAAATATTTAATGCCAAATCGTATGATGTATAAAATAAGAAAAGAAATTAATCAAATTTGTGGTAATTCGCAAATAAAAATTTAAAATTCAGCTGTCGGTAATGCAGTTTGCTGCAAAGCTTAATATTTAAATGTATAGAATTTTATTTAATGGTTTTAGGATTACAAGTCTGTCGGCGTTTTAACGCTTTAATTAAGAAAATCATAGCCCCGTATGACGAACTGTGAGCTTTAAAAAATTCAAGTAATTAAAGTTCGTAATTAACTCGGCGCCTGTCCCACCTGCCGGAAGATTGCTGAACTACTAAGTGCATGCATATTGTTACTAGCGCCAAAACACCTACTTATAACAGATATTTAGCAATTTAGCTTTAATTAAGAAAATCATAGTATGAGGAGCTGTGAGCTTTAAAAAATTCAACTAAATAAAGTTCGTAATTAACTCGGCGCCTGTCCCACCTGCCGGAAGATTGCTGAACCTCTAAGTGTATGCATATTGCTACTAGCGCCAAAACACCTACCTATAACAGATATTTAGCAATTTAGCTTCATTTAAGAAAATCATTGCCCCGAATGACGAGCTGTAAGCTTTAAAAAAATCAATTAAACATAGTTCGTAATTAACTCGGCGCCTGTCCCACCTGCCGGAAGATTGCTGAACTACTAAGTGCATGCACATTGCTACTAGCGCCAAAACACCTACCTGTAACAGATATTCAGCAATGAATTGTACGGCAAACGATAGAATATTTAATTCCGAATCTGATGGTGTATAAAATAGCTGAGGTAATTAAACGTTCTTGTAATAATTTGCAAATGAAAATTAAACTTGCGGTAATTCAGTTCACTGTAAAGCTTATTATTGAAATTTAAAGCACGTCACAGCAGTTTTTAATTAAATACCGGTTAAGTGATGAGTGTGGTGTATTTATTGCTTGTTTCATCTTCTTAGTGCTGTCTAAAATGCTATAAATCCCATTATTACGATTTACAGCGAACTGTATGACCGACTTGGGATTATGGTAAATTTTCATTTGCAAAATACAGCAAAACCGCGACCCGTACATCGGTCAACGAGTATTATTATCGCGCCGGTGGCATACATAATCGCCTTCAACAAAGAAATATATCGCCATGGTGTTATAAAATTTCATAGTATAAAGGTGAGTATAGACTAGAGCATTTACTAGTAACAGAACAACGAGCCGCTCTATGATATGTTCTAGTGTATCACCTTCACAAACCAGACGTCTTTTGACAACAGCTTTGGAAACTGAGCATTTTCCTGTATTGTACCATTCGTTAGAACGTTACATTACATAGAAATGCAAGAGAAAATGCTCTAGTGTGTATCCACCCTTTCAATATTGAAGCGATTAAAACACAATAAACTACTCTGCAATTTTCTTGGCTATTTTATAGATCGCTCGATTAAGAATTAAATAATCTATTATTTTATGTGCAACCCCTTGCTGAATTTTTACACTTTGGCTAGAATTAAAAAGTTAGAGCATTTTGGCGCTGCTGGCAATATGCACTTAGCAGTTCAGCTATCGCCCGGTAGGTGGCGCCAGCGCGGCGGTAATTACGAAATTGATTTGATTGAATTTTTAAAAACTCACAACTCGTCATATGGAGCTATGATTTCCACAATTGAAGCTTTAAAATGCTGACAAACTTATAATCTTTAAATTTGTTATATTACACGGTACAATAATAAATATTGTTGTTGCTTAAATGCCACTATTGGGATTGTTGTTTAAAGTTTTAATTGATTTGGATTAATCAAGAGTTAACCAGAATAAATATGTGAATCATAAAAAACGACAGACTTTTAATTATCGATGACGTCGAGGATTTCGTCATCTTGTGTTTGTGTGCGTTTTTCTGATGGCTGATGGCTGACATCTGGTCGCTGTAAAAATAAAGGTAGGGCCCCGCGCGCATACACAGCCAACATATTCATTGCGATAATGTACCGGGAAAAAACAACGCCCAACAAAACCGCCACCGCCGCCGAAAACGGCGACGCGAACGAGAAAGATTTCAGGTTATGTGAGTGGAGGATTGCGATATCCGCCCTGATACTGTCGCTCTGCGTGATCGCCGCCAAGCTCCTTTTCGCCAACCGTAAGTACCCTTCGATAATCGTCGTGAACGTGATGAATTCCGTTTTTCGTGTGTTTCTATTGCAGGGGAGTACCTGCACGATGCGCTCGTACAAGTCGACCTGACCAGGGTGGAGAGCATCGCCGAAGATGGCAAAGTCACATTCCGGCACGTGTGGAAGGAGTCGGTGAAGTACAGCAGCGTTTGGCTGCCGGTGCTGTGCGGGTTTTTGGCGACTTACTTTACCTGGATGATGGTTTACCTAGACTCGAATGTACCTGGTGTGCAACCCCCTAGTCCGTTATCACCTAGTAAATATAAGTATGTTTATTATTACTACCGTTTTAGTGTTTACATAAAAAAAATCGAGAAGGCCGGGGTTTCGTCATCTGATCAAAAAGTTGAAAACGGTTGGCAGTTCTATTTCTGAAAATGGGGATATTATTTGAAGTCATTTTTGATTATATTCTTAAAATATAACAGTTTGGGAGTTGTATAGAATTATTTCAGAATATTTAAACAATTTTTTATTTAAAGGTAGAAACGCCAAAGTGGCGGAATCTATTGCCTGAATGCTGTACTTGTATTTTTCTGATGGGGGAACAATATTTAATGTTCACAATTTTTTATTTATTTTAGAAAATGCTCAATTTTAAACACAATCTAAAAAGTAATTGCCAGACACTTGAAATTTTCTAATGCTACAATACTTTATTTCACTTTCGGTGAAAGAAAGAAATGCAAGAAAATCAAAACTTACTATAAAGGAAAATCCTTTCGAGGTGTTTTGGCGGTTAAGATGTAATTCTTTGTTTCTTTTGGATTGTTGGAAAAACACAAACACCAACACACGCACACACACACACACACAAATCCTGAAGATGTATCACAACACAACGGGCACTAAAACTATCGAAACATCTCACTATTTATATAATGTGTAGCATTAAAATTTTTTTAAAAGATTACTACGGTCTGAAATGACTTTTGGTTCATCGATATAGTTATTTATCAATACATTAAGAATAATGTTATTTTTTGTTTTTAGGCAACAATCGGGGCACTCGTTCCATTTGAATTACATTTTTAGCATCGTGATCGGAGTCCTGATCGCTTCGTACATGTATTTTAGAGGAGTACAAATTCAGTATTAAGTTTTTTTCTCTTGTTTTATCTTTTGCTCACGGATTGTGTAATCTCTTTTTGTTGACGTATTTTATTTATTGTAATATAACGCTCATTGACCATGCATTTATAAGATTACAGATATTTCTGTAAATAAAGTAATATTTAAGTTGTAATTCACTGTTTTATTTATCCTCCTTATTTATTTATTTAACGGAAATTCCTTTTTATAACAAATTAAATTAAATGCTATGGCCACAGTAGCGCAATATACAATCGCAAGATGAACACTAAATTTTAACATGATTACGGTACGTCGCAGATCGAGTAAATCTAGGTTGAGAAAGCTTAGGCCTCCGCGGAGCAGAAATTGGAATTAAGAACATTTGAAGTGAAAAAGAGCATGTGTGCAATTTTAACAGTGATTCTGGAGGAAGCCCTTTCCGGCACTGGTAGCGTACACATGTGTTTGTATTTCGGTCCGTTCTGATAAACATAACCGTGCCTCGTGCCGGCGGCTTGTTTTTGACAACTCTGCAGGATGGGAATTCAGTTTGTGTCCCCACTAGAACTCTATGGAGTGCTTTATAATTCAACACCCTGTATATGTGTATTACCATCTTATATTGTTGAATATTGAACATAACCGTGCCTCGTCTCGGCGGTTTGTCTTTTGACAGCTCCGCAGGATGAGAACTCAGTTTGTGTCCCTACTAGAACTCTATGGCCCACTTTACAATTCCACACCCTGTATATGTGTATTAACGTCTTATATTGTTGAATATTGAACATAACCGTGCCTCGTGTCGGCAGTTTGTCTTTTGACAACTCTGCAGGATGAGAATTTAGTTTGTGTTCTCACTAGGACATTTTTGTCAGTTGGAAATGGTAATTTTTGGCAGTTGAAAATGGTCACCGTTGGCAGTTACTCGAAATTGACTGAATGTCTCGAGCACAGGGGTAGTGGAACAAAACGAAACATAGGATTTTCAATGTTGATCCCTTTATACTGGAATATTATCTTCCCTGATCATTTTAGAGCAAACATGTAAATAAATGTTTTGTAGAGTAGAAATTCCTGCATGCAGTCATGCTATTATTTATTTTTTAGCATTCATAAAAACCCTAAAAAGTGATAAAATAAAAATGATCATTTTCACGAAAATAATAGTTGCCATGAAATTAAACAAAAACGGTGCGCTGTTGATTTGTTGGCTTCTGTCAAACGTATTGAACACTTCACAACTGTTTACAAGTCTTTTCATTAAAAATGTATTCTATTCAAGAAAAAGTGCAAACTGTGAAGTGGTGCTATGCTGGTGGCAGTTTTCGTGAAGTGCGTGTCATCATGTTGTAATATTTCTTGGTGGCGCTGGTATTTGTACGAGTGAAAATGATGCTTCTTTAAATACCTCTGGGCAGTCGTACAGTGAATTGCACACTTGTCAGCTTATGTTTGGATCTTCTACTACAGAAGCTAAGACTATAAACTCGCCATCCTTCTCATTTATTGGTAAACTATTCTGCTCTGCATTTGATGTCCCCGTAATATTGAGCCAGTCGTTTCAAATTTATGAGTCAACCTTTGGATCGTTGCATTGGAGGGTCGGGATAGTTGACCACAGACATATCCCCCAAGTCACGAAAACTGCTACCAGCATAGCACCACTTCACAATTTGCACTTTTTCTTGAATATAATACATTTTTAATGAAAAAACTTTGACAGAAGTCAACAAATCAACAGTGCAAGGTTTTTGTTTAATTTCATGGCAACCATTACTTTCGTGAAAATGATCATTTTTATGTTATCATTTTTTAGGGTTTTTATGAATGTTAAAAAATAAATAATAGCATGACTGCGTGCAGGAATTTTTACTCTATAAAACATTTATTTACATGTTTCCCCTAAAATGATCAGGGAAGATAATATTCCAGTATAAAGGAATTCACATTAAAAATCCCATGTTCCGTTTTGTTCCACTACACCCTGTAAAAATAAACAATTGAAGGCATTTCAATAAATTAGTTTCTTAGATTTTAAACCAAAATTTGATAAATATTTGTGTTAATTTCAGTATCTACACTTTCGCAGAAACAGAAATGTGGACGGTTATAAAAATCTTAATAATATTTTTATGGTTTTATTTAATATATTAGATAAGAAATTTTGCAACCAAAACGTAACATTTCATCATACTTGGGTGCCCTAAGGTTCACTGACTCCGCCTTCTGTTAGCCCAATGGACAAGGAGGACCTGCCCATGAATCACACATTTTTGAATATCGATCATTAAAGATTTTCTTATATTTCACAATATTGTGCAACGTATATGTGTCGTCAGTGGCCACACATTTTGCTCTCATTGTCAGTTCCTTTAATACGTGTGTGGAGAACAGTGCTCTCCCGAAACGCTGCTAGATATTACTGGTTAGTGAAACTAGTTATTTCTCATCATTCAATTTTTTTAACTCGGCGTGTGCAAGAGATTTGATTAATATTTTTTATTAAAGGGTAAATGAATGTGTTAAAAACTCTTACTAACACTTAACGATATTAAAATTATAACGGACTGGAAGGTGTGGGTCATTCTTGTATTTATAATTTTAATTACGTTTAAGTAATCAATTATTTTCGTCTTGTGTACATAAAATAAATAATTTTTATTCAAAAAAATGTGTTACGCACAGTTGTATACTTTACGGAGGAATGACCTCCGGTCTATTTAACAAACATTGTTTTTTTATTCGTTCGTTATCGGTGATTATAATATTGATGTTATAATTAATGCCGTTACGAAGTAAAATCCTGAATTTTATTTTAACCCTTTGCACTCGTTTGTCGACTTATTGTCGAGACAATACGTGTTACCACTAATAAATACGAGTGCAAAGGGTTAAAGAAATATCCGTTTTGAGTTCCCTTGAGGTGATTTCAACTATTTGGAAAAATATTGTGTATGTATCTGATCGTCTGTGTATCTCTACCAAGACGCAGTGCCTCAAAACAGAAACTAATGCAGGAATTAAAATTAAAACTTTATTTGATAATCCGAAGAACTGAAGAGCTTTTGGTAAAATTTCGTGGATGGCAACCATTTTATGCATTTTTTTCTAATAGTTGTTTAAATATGAAAGTTATTATAAAAACATTTAAACGAATATTGTTTTGTCTGAAAATATTTTGCACGAAATGATAAAAAAGTAATTTAATTATTTTATAGCGTTATAAATAATACACTTATAGATAACGTTCGTGTCACTAATTCACCTAAATTATCTCTCGTTTCAGAACATGAATCAAATTCCCGTTTACGAAGCCGGCTTCCGGGACTTGATCGTCGGAGATGTGCAGACGGTCCTGCTGGATAGGTCGGAAAAAGTTGAAGGTAATTAATTTGAATAATGAATAATAATAATAATACTTTATTGATTATTACAAAAGTTTACACAGAATAGAAAATACGTTTCTCACATCTACTGGAGAATGTTTACACCTTTAACTATATATGTAAGACGAGCCTTCATCTGTATTATTTTTTTCAAAATTTTTGAAACACCCCCTACCCTTCCGGTGGGCGTCACCCGGATTTTCGTTTTTCTTCTTTTAGTGATTTCTTTTTTTCTATTTATATTAGAGAGCTGAAACCTGCAGGGAAGGTGCGAGGGACAACGGGCTTTCATGGGGAATTTTTTCAAAATTTTTGGAACCTCCCCTGGGCGCTATTTGCACCCCCCCCCCCGTTTTGATACCTCATCAAAAAAATCAACCGATCGAACTGAAATTTTCAGGGTGTAAACTTGACAAAACCACAAGAAAAAAGTCGTTAATAGGTAATTTTCTTAAATATACCCTTCACCCTCTTCTCGATCCTCAAAAGTCAAAATTTTTAAAAATTTCGAAAAAAAAAAAACAAAAAATTTCGAAGGCGGTAAAGTTGCCCCCGCCGAGTGGCACATTTTGTTTTTTTTTGTCCGATCGAAAATTTGATTACACCGCTAAGGCCTTCTCAAATGCAATAGAAAATCCAAATAACATTTCTCGATCCGACCCCTCCTTCTAATTTTAAAAATTCATTAAACTTTTATTATATTTGCCGGTAAATATTTTCGATCGTTTTAAAATGAATTTTTCTATTCCTTTTTAAATCACGAATCCAACGACGGATTATCATTGCGGTATTGGGTGTACGTAAAACAAACTTGGATTTTTTAAATCGCCCGATTATTAACCGAGATATGAATATTGTCGTTTTTGAACGTTGAAAATTTTTCCCCGGAAAATCAATTGAGAAAAAAAAAATACTTCCGGGAGGGTTATGAAATTTTGGGGAATCATTAAGAGTGCCATGTGAAGCAAACCACCAAGGTTTGGTAACATTTCGGTCACCCTGTCAGCCGCAACGAGGGGGGCGGGGGTGCTAAAGACCGAAACAACCTAATCAGGACCGCCCTCAATTTTGTTTACATGTGGAAACTTTCAGGGTAGGAGGGGGTGAGACGAGCCGTCATCTCAGAAAAAAAAGTTATTATTATTATTATTTCGTTGTTAACCAGTTAGCTGTGTTTGACAAGTCAGTCTCGTCACGAATGAATGACCATATGACAAATATCCACTCGACACACACAATATTGCCAATCATTCAAGGCTATAAATTTTGATCCTTCCTTTCTTTTATTTTACAGTGCCATCGCCTAGAGACGACTACAAAGTCGGAGATTGCAAGACACTCTCTTGCTCGTGTTGCAAAATCAAATTTACGAATGCGTCCGAGCAAAGGGAGCACTACAAACTAGACTGGCACCGCTACAACCTGAAGAGGAATCTTTCGGGAAAGGACGTAATCAGTGAAGACGAATTTAACTCAAAATATGGTGAGAAATAACACGTTGAAAGCGATTTAACAATTATTTTTTATGTTGCGCCCTTTATAGTTATAAAAACAGTATTTTATGGTCGTTGAAAACCGCAGTTTTGCTTGTACAGTTAAATGGGCAAAGAAGTGCAGTTTTACGAGCCCAATCAAATAACACTAAAAAAAGTGACATTTTTTTTTTTTTGACTTAGGCATGAGCCATTCAGTCACAACCAGGTTATTATTATTTTTATTTCATTTCGTATCATAAACTTACATTTATTGTACTAAAAATCATGTTATAAAGTATGTCTTTATCTCCGCTGTCAATGAGGACGGAGATCAAAACTTTACAAATACACATTAAATTAACATATCATATGAGATGCAACGAAATCCATGGCAGCATGCGGTGATCATAGGTTATGGTCCTGTCAGAATTCCAAACGTTAAAATGAACTCACAAATCGTCGAGGTATAGTTACGCAGTAAAATCAGTGAAACGGTAAAAAGTGCGACGCCACACCGCGAGGAATCACAATAGTGGCAGTCTACGTGCTGCATAAAACTACAAACTTAATCAAAACACTGCAATTTGTAAGTTGACATCAATATTACAAAACTGTATTCATTCTATTAGCTCGCTAAATATAACTCATGTTACGATTATTTATATATGTGATATTTAGTGTTGAAATCAAAGCAGTACAGACTCACTAGTTGAATCTGCAGCACAGATTCAACTTCAAAATATCATCGATAATAATTATACCAATTGTAATATTGTGGCTAATAATAAATTAGACTTTCAAAACGAAATGAAATAAAAAATCGTATGCAACATGGAGATCAAGCTAAGTTTAAATCTTAGGAGATTTATAATCCTCGGCTGTCGCCTCGGCGTTACAGTATCTCCTCAGATTTAAACTGCCGCTTGATCTCCTACTTACATAATATTTATCATGTATTTTAATTTGGGTTGAGTAAATGAACAAATGAATAATGTCAGACAACAACAACCATGGAGCCGAGCGAATACTTCTTGATCCCCGAAAAATCTTTCTGCCGGGCTGGGTATTCGAACCCACACGGCACGTGGTGCAACCGGCACAAGCACTCGCCTGTACCCACTACACCAACGGGCCGCCCTAAAGTGATATTTTGAAAAATATAAAAAGTGTGGATTTTTTTAAATAAATATATTTTGGTTATTATGACAGATGGAAAAAAAACTGTAAAGGACAAAGTTGTGGATAATTTTACGCAGCTTAAAAAAATAAATTCAGAAAAATTCTGACGCCATTATTTTCCGAGATATGACGCAAAATTACATTTTTTTTAATGGAAACCATAGTTGGCCATGATCTCATTCAAAAGACTATTTTTTTCTCTTTAATCCGACATCACATACGACATAGTTATTTCTAAAAATAAGTGATTTACAGTCATTTTTATGTTTTATTATAAATCAAAAAATAGTTAGCCATGAAAAAGATGAAAGCAAAACAATTGCAGTTGTTTATAACAACAATATAATATTGTGAGATAAACAAAGTTGAAATTCAATTCATCAGTTATAAACATTTAAATTCTAAACTGTACTTTCATTATTTATTTCTTTAATTCTTCAAGATGATGTTTCGAGCATATCAGGCTCGGACACGGACTCCGAGAAAGAGGACGGCATCGAGGAGATGGTCAGGGCGCAGGGGAAACTGTTCCTGAAGTCCGGTCCGGGAAAGGTGTTCTCCGTGTACAGGTGCCTCCTGGCGGAGAAGAAGGCGGAAATCGACCAGAACGCCATCGCCCGGCAGCTCGAGCGCGTCCACAGCGGAAACAAGTGGACGGTGTTCATGCTGGGCGGCGGGCACTTCGCCGGGGCGGTCTTCGACAGGGACGTCCCGATCCTGCACAAGACGTTCCACTGCTACACGGTGAGGGCCGGGCAGGGGGGCTCCCAGTCCGCGCGCGACAACAAGAGCGCCACCTCGAACCCGAGGAGCGCCGGCGCCTCCCTGAGGAGGTACAACGAGCAGGCGTTCGGCCAGCACATCACGGACATCGTGACCAGGTGGAGTGAGGACATCGCCGCCAGCAGTTTGGTTTTCTGCCGGGCTCCCGGTCCGTACAATAAGTCGATTTTGTTCGGTGGGAAGACTCCCCTGTTGAGTAAGGGCGACGGCAGGTTGAGGTACATTCCGTTTTCTACTAGGAGGGCGACGTTTGCTGAGGTTAAGAGGGTGCACGCTCAATTGGCCACGGTTTCCGTTTATGGTGAGTGCTTTTATTTTATCTTCTTCTTCTACTGAACCCTTTAGAGCGTCAAGTATATACAGGGTGTCCGAAAAGTATGGAATATCCCGTATAGCTCAGTAAATATCCACTTTAGAGAAAAAAAGTTTTAAATAGAAGTTATTTGACACTTGGTTATCCATCACCATGGATATATCAATTTTATTTTTTGCTATAAACAAAAGCGCAACGAATAACACTTACATTTTTTTTTAAATGACAAGGCACATATTTTTTATACTCATTTGATAGAGTTTTTTTTCTCTTTGCAGCGACATAAAACTAGATTACCTTTATCTAAAAAAAAAATCAATAAAAAGAAAATATCTTGGATATTTATTTTTTGTAATTTCAAATTGTTTAACAAATGAGTAATGTAATTAAACTAAACTTACAGGAAATATTCAAAGTGTAAACCATTCATGAAAATAACAAGCTGAAATTGTCGAAACTATAGTAACTACTCCAAGTTAATAAAGTGATACCAACAAAGTTATTCGTTTTATTTGAATTAAATAACAATTAGGCGACCAGTTTTCTTTAAATAATTTTTTTAAATGTTGGATAACATCAAAATTACACTTACAGATTCCGTTGAAACCGTACTAAACAAATACACCGAATCGAAGAGAAACAAAGTACGGAACACATCGATAAACCGGGCGAAATCCAGGGAACCGCTCGAGAGACCCTTACCGGACAGCTTCATCGAATCCGAGGAAGAGAGTCCCGCCGAACGACCCGTCGAATGCAGCGTGCACGAACTGGAAATCAATTTCAAGGATTCCCTCCAACCGTTCGAGGACACCGAGCGGAGAAAACATCCCCCGAAGAAGAAGAGAAAGAACGCCAAGAGTAAAAACCAGAGACGGCTGGAACTGGAGAAGGCCAGGAAGGAGGAGCTGGTGAACGTGATCAAGTCCGGCGATCTATCGAAGCTCCAAAACGTGTTCAAAACGTACGACGATGAAGAAATCTCGGGTGGGATTAACGAGGTCTTGGATGACGACGGGAATTCATTGCTGCACTTGGCCGCATTTTTCGGGAAAGAGGAGATGGTGCAGTTTCTGTTGGACAACGAGGCCGACGTTTGCGCGAAGAACAAGAAGCAGCAGACGGCCTACACGTGTAACAAGAGCGCGGAAATCAGGGACGTCTTTAAAACTTACGCCAGTTCGAATCCCGATAAACATAATTATAATAAGGTGAGTGGAGAAGAATAAATCACTTGGTTATGAGGTTCGCTCCTGCGTCGCTCGCCTCACAAACTCCAAGTACGCCCAGTAAAAATGAATTTACAAAGCTGGTCCCGTAAATATCTATTACAGGCTCAGATACCGGTAGCTAGCCTTTCACCCGAAGAACTGGAAAACATAGTCGAGAAAAAGAAGCAGCAGAAGAAAGCGAAGCGGGATAAGGAAAGGGAGAAACGCAAGATCAAGGAATCGGAGCAGAAGGAACAGTGCGAAAAGAACAGGTTCGCTTCCTTGAGCGACCGCGAGAAGGTTCGTTGATCTTCAGTCCTTTGAAATTTTTTGATGGGAATTTTTTTTTACCGTTTCAGAGAGCTCTGGCGGCCGAGCGCAGGATTCTGAGCCAGTCGGGTTCGGTGATCGCGCGGTGCTTCCTGTGTGGTCAGGATATCTCCGGCAGGGTCCCCTTCGAGTACTTGGGCAACAGGTTTTGCACCATTGAATGTCTGAAGGCTCATAGAATAAAAAATCATGGATTTGTTTCTTAGTGAAACCAAGGTTTTATTTCTTAAACCCAAGAACTTTTCTAAATATTATTATTTATTTCTAAGTACCAGTTTTAGTTCTATAGTAGGGCATCCCCGGTTGGAAGGGATTGTTCATCAGTAGCAAGAAACAGTATTGGATCTGATAAAATAAAATGCACTTTGTTGGTATCATACACATTTTGCGACTATATCTTTAATCTTTATTGTGTTAATAGCTTAGCAGCCTTACACTTGTCAGTATAATAAATATACATAAAAGACATAAATAACAAATATATCGTGTGAACCACAAAATTTTGATTCACAATTGGCTGTGAGATGATGTGGTTACGTATGTCACATATTATTACGTCATTGAATTACATTGAAAAAATGAATTAATCTCAGACATGACTGCTATGTTTCTCTCTCTCGGGCATGGTTAACTCGGCAGCAAAATTTTATGGCTCACATCTTACAATTTAAATATATAAATAAAAAACTAATAGTCCTAATAGATAAAAACTTGGAATTATAATAAAATAGTTTTGACCCTAACAGGGTCATTATCAAACAGACACTGTCATAAAAGTAAAAAATGGTGATGTGGCCATCATGTTACTTTCTCCGACTTGATGGTATCATTTATATTTACGCTTTCATGGTTAATTTTAAATTTAAATCATATTTTAAATGTTTTGTAGACTCGGATGACACTGACGTTTAAAACGTCAAAATTATGAAAGATGGAAAAATTATACTCCAAATTCAAAAACTCAGTTTACTCAAAAACTAAAGAGTTTTCGAAAAAAACTTATTCTTTATAAGTTCTTAATTTTAGCATTCTCTACAATTATTATTCACATAAATTTGCTGTAACTATTATCGTTTCATAATTATAAACCAAAAATGAAAAAAAAAATAAATAATTTTTTTTCTCGAATAACAATGATTTTATGAAAAATGTTTTTAAACAAAATAATCTCATTTCTTTATTGTTTTCAATATTCGTTTAAATGTTTTTGTGATATTTTTCATATTTAAGAAAATATTGGCAAAAAACAAAAAACAGTTAAGGTAAACGCCCACTTCCGGTGTACGAAATTTTATCAAAAGCTTTTCAGTTCTTCAGATTATCAAATAAGACGGATGTTCAAAGTTTCATATTAATTGCTCTATTAGTTTTTAAGATACAGCGCGCACAGACACTCGTACTTCGTAACGGAGAAAGTAAAAACTTATAGTTCTAATAGATAAAAACTTGGAATTATAATAAAAATAATTCAAATAAAATAGTTTTGACCCTCACAGGTCATTATCAAACAGACACTGTCGTAAAAGTAAAAAAACATGTGTGATACCAACAAAGTACAAAGTGCATTTAATTGAAAAAATCAAAATCAGAATCAAAATGTATTTGGCTTCCACCATCAACAATACCTAACGGTATCCTTCAGAGAACGGGTCGGTTATCTTAGAGGCCCGAGGATGGAAGCTTGAGGAATACCACCCGGTAATTGTGGCTTCCCTTGGATAACGCCGTCGCCGAAGAGGAGGCTCCTGTCGACTGAGTAGCTTCTCGCAATCCTCATCAGGTAGCCTGTAGGTGTCTATTTTAGAGTGTTATTCTAAAAATAAGCATTCATAACAAAAGAATGTTGAATATTATATGTGTATTTAGATAGCATATTGCTAAATAAAGATTATTATTATTATTATATTTAAGCAACAACTGCTTTAAATTGCCATTTATCACAAACGCGTTGTGACTCGATTTGAATTTCATGGAGTGTGGATCTTTGTAGAGGAGGCTAAGACAGAGATGCCACTCGCACTGCACTAGGTACTCTTATAGAGGAAGGAAATATTTCGCTGCTATTTCAGTTGCCTCTCTGAACATCCACGAGCCACCGCTGCTTCATTCTGCTTAACCTGTATTGGGGAAAAAATTACTTTTGCAAACAATATCCAGTTTTAGACATTTTTTGCTATTTATAAAACTTATAATATAATATACTTTTAAAGAGACCAAGTCCTTTTGAACGTTTTGTCCTCTTTTTCAATATTTAAAGACTGATCTGTAACACTTTTATCGAAAGCAATGTGAGGCATTAAAATTGACAAGTGACTCTTTGAAGAAACTAGTATATCAAAGGTAAATTTAAATTCTGTAAAATTACAAGTTGGTCAGCATTTTAACGTTTCAATTATGGAAATCATGGTTTGTGAACTTTTAAAAATTCAGATAGATCAAGCTCGTAATTTCCACCGCGTCCGCGCCACCTATCGGATGATCGCTGAACTGCTAAGTGCATATTAGGTACTACCAGCGCTAAAACTGTAAAAAAATTCTGTAAAATTACAAGTTAGTCAGCATTTTAACGTTTAAATTATGGAAATCATAGTTTGTGATCTTTTAAAAATTCAGATAGATCAAGTTCGTAATTTCCACCGCGTCCGCGCCACCTATCGGATGATCGTTGAACTGCTAAGTGCATATTAGGTACTACTAGCGCTAAAACTGTAAAAAATTCTGTAAAATTACAAGTAGGTCAGCGTTTTAACGTTTCAATTAAGGAAATCATAGTTTGTGAGCTTTTAAAAATTCAGTTAGATCAAGTTCGTAATTTCCACCGCGTCCGCGCCACCTATCGGATGATTGTTGAACTGTTAAGTGCATATTGGGTACTACTAGCGCCAAAACTGCGGAACTAAAATATACTTAGTAGTTCACTTAAAGTCCGGCAGGTAGCTCTGACCCAGCGTATAAATACTCAAAACCCTTTGACTATATAGTCAAAGTCAAAACCAAAATGTAATTATTCAGCAACGAGTTGTATGATACAATATTGAATTCTGAATCTAATGATGTATAAAATATCTAAGGAAATTTAATGATTTTTCAGTAATTTAATAATAAAAATTTACTACCATCAGTGACGGTTCGCGGGTTTTTTTCTGGTAGGGCCGAGGAACAACAGCCGTCTCTGCAACTGACCCTACCTATCTGCATTACCACCTTTTGTTCCTCGGCCGTACCAGAAAAAACCCCGCGAACCGTCACTGCCTACCATCCCTTGCTGTAAACCTTAATAGTGAGATTTACAGCATTTTAGAGTGTGCTAATGAGACAAAAACTACGATAAATACACCGTACTCATTAAATAAACCTATATTTAATTAGAAATTACTGTATAATGCTTTTAATTTATATTTCAAGCATTACGGTAAACTTTATTACCGACAGAATTTTTAAATACAATCAATTTTAAAATACAGCAAAACCGCTTAACTTTCTTGGTTATTTTATGGATAATTCGATTTAGAATTAAAAAATCATTCCCTGTGCAACTCATAGCTAAATTTTTACATTTTGGTTTTAGGTTTAAAGCTCGGATTTTTTAATTTATTTATTAGTTTTATCTTTCGGTTAAGTTTTTAAGAGTATATTATCAATTTTATAATATATTACTGTGTGTAGATTCATTTGTAACTGACGAGTGTAAACTTATTACAAGTATAAACACGAATAAACTACATTACTCGGGCACTAACAGGTGTAAATATGCACTTAGCGGTTCAGCTATCTTCCGCTAGATGGTGCTGGCGCGGCGGTATTTTTTGATTTAATTGAATGTTTCAATGCTCACAACTCATCAGTGACGATTCGCAGGGGTTTTTTCTGGTACGGCCGAGGGACAAGAGGTGGTAATACAGATAGGTGCGGTCACACAGCCAGCCGTCTCTGCAACTGACCCTGCGTATTTGTATTACCACCTCTTGTTCCTCGGCCGTACCAGAAAAAACCCCGCGAACCGTCACTGCAACTCATCATACGGAGCTGTAGTTGACATCCGGTAATTTCCAGACAATAAATAAGCGACTCTTTTAAGGATTGATTAATTAACTCAGGGGTGTGTTGGCGTCAGTAGTAAATATGCGCTTGCAGTTCAGCGATCGTCCAATAGATGGCGCCAACGCGGCGGTAATTACAAATGTGATTTAATTGAATTTTTAAAAGCTCACAACTCGACATACGGAGCTTTCCCGATTTCCCCAATTAAAACGTTAAAATGCAGACAAACCCATAATTTTTAAGTATGATTTATTAAAGTAGGGAGATAATAAAAATTGTTGTTGGTAATACGCCACTATTAGGGTGGATATACACTAGAGCATTTTCACGAGCATTTCTATGTAATGTAACGTTCTAACAAATGGTACAATACAGGAAAATGCTCAGTTTCAAAAGCTGTCGTCATTAGACGTCTGGTTCGTGAGGGTGATACACTAGAACATATCATAAAGCGGCTCGTTGTTCTGTTACTAGTAAATGCTCTAGTCTATACTCACCTTTAGAATGGTTGTTTAACGTTTAAATTGATTTGGATGAATCAAGCGTTAATCAGTAGAGAAATTAATGTTTTATTGGTAAATTAAATGAAGGCTTAAAACAGTTTAATAGCAGATTGTTAATTAAGGCAGAGAGAAAGAGAGAGAATACATTTATTGAGACACTTTTACAAATTACTTCAACAGGCAATTCACCAGAGGTCTTTCAGCCTTGTTAATTGATGTTTATTGAAAATGGTAAGCATTTTTTTCTTCAATTTATTTGTGTCCTCCTTTTCATTGTAAAAAAGTTGTTCACTGTAAGATTCTCTATTATTTTGAATAGATTCTGATCAGCGGCAGGTCGTGGATTTCCGTAGGGTGGGCTAAGACAAAGATGTCGCTCGTGCTGCACTACTTACTCTTATAGAGGAAGCAAATATTTCGTTGCTGTTTTGGTCAAATTTTCTTCCGTTGCCCTACACCGAACATCCACGAGCCGCCATTGGTCTGATCCTAATCGCTTATGAATCTGAATTATCGATCTGTAATAAAACCCTAATTCGTGTTTACGGCACAAAACATTTTCTGTTTTTATCACTTTCGAAAAGTTTTCACTTCACGCAAGTCACCCATCGAGTTTCGAATGACGTCAGTCGAAAAGTAGGGTTCAGTTTTATCACCGAGTTCGGAGCAGGTGATAAGGAAAATGGTCTTTATTTCGCTTTATTATTGCTGCGGAATAAGAAGAAGCAGCCAAAAAATATTATTTGCTGCAATTTTAACGACATTTACGGGACTTTAGCAATCCAATGTGAATTAGAATATTTGTTTTAAAAACAACAAATTTGTGAGAGTTTAGAAGTAACACACCCATATTAAATGGTGATTAGTACTTATCAATTCCATAATTCTTCAAAATTAATTTAATTACAGTTCAAGTGCACTCGGTACTGATTTTCCCGCGTAAATTTGAAAAATGGCGAATGCATGCCGTTATTAGTTCAGTTGCTTCGATTTTACAGTGTTGTCACACTTACTTTATCACGTTGGAAACGGAATACCAATTTGCCGGTCGATCGAAAACGATGTGATAAGTTTTCACGGCGTAAAGTTATCACCGTGATAAAAACAGAAGGCATCCAATGAATGTTCGTGCAGACGATCATGCGCTCGCATACAAGTTACCAAAAAAACTTCGCAATAATATACTTCAAGACTATAATGAATCATTTAAACAGTTCATCCGTGTAACAGTCACCTGAATATATAATTACAAAATGTCCGCCCGATCAACTTTTCAAGCACGAAACCTTTAAAATGTAGCATTCACCAAATCATCAATGTTCATCTTCAGTTGTTGCAAGGCAGCCGCGGCACCCACGCCGATTTGCCCTTCCACCGATTCCGCGGGTTCCAGCGATAAAATCTGAACGGCTTCCTCGAGCAACCGTATCGCTCTTTCCAGCTTCTGCCTCACCGCCTTTTGATCGATGCTGCCCCTTCTGTACAGATTTCTCGCCAGCACGATGAGGGGGGCGTGCAGTTCGTAGATGATCATGCCGCGCGCCCTGGTAAACCCGGGTTCTATAACGTTCAGGTTTTCCAACAATTGCTGGCACAATTCCACCTTCCTCTCCAGGAGCAGGTCCGGCAATTCCTCGAGCGAGTACCCCTCCACCTTGCCGTACATCTGAGCCAGAGACATTCGCAAGATGCTGTGGTAGGCGTTGCGCGGATGCAACACGCTTCTGTACTTCCTGTAGAGACTCTCGCGCGCCTCAACGGCCTCACTCGCGTCCTCAACGTGCGCGTCCACATTATCTATATCCGCTTGGATGGTTTGGTACACTTTTAGAATCGCGGTTGCTTTTGTGGCGAACTCGCAGTGGGTGCACTTCCACGCGGCGTCGAAATCCAAAGGCGCGGTCGACAGGATGACCCCGTTGTCGCATTTGGAGCACTTCAGGGTTCCCATGTGCGTGCCTAATTCCGTAGGATCGGCGCATCTCTCGCAGGTGCACTCGAAATACTTGCTCTCCTTGAGGAAAGTCCTGCGGACCAAAGTCGGCCACAGCGAGTACGTGTAGCTGCAATTTAATTCCTCTCCCGTTTTGATCGGCACCGAGGCTCTTACGGTCACTTTAAATGCGTCCTCTCCGTAGTTGTAGATCGAGTGGGTGATGTTGGACACGCAGTTGTGCGAGAAGATGCCCACGTTCGGGTACAGGCATCTGATGGAATAGCCTCCGTTGATGGGGTGGGCTTCGAACGTGTTGACCACCAAGATACCGCAAACCGTGTGGATTAGTTCTTCGGAGAACCGGTCGAGTTTGCAGGGTCCTCGCAGATATTCCACCACGTTGACCTGGTTGAAGTTCCAGTTCGGTAACTGCTTGCGCGTCTCGTCGTGCGACTCCATGCATTTCACATCCTCCCAACTTTTTGGATTGGCTTCCGAGGCTATTAATACCCTGAAATGATGTTTTGAAAATTATATTAATTGGAAAATTGAAAATGGAAAAAATCGAAAAAATCAACTTTCTTTAAAATCATCGTAGACGCTTGTGTTTTACCTTTTTTTTTCATCAGAAGAACGAGATAAAACGATTGCCGTTAAAAAATTTCATCCAGAGAAAATTGCAAAAAAGTTAGCTAGTCACCATGAATTTTTTTAAAAAAAGTCGATTTTTTCAAACTTTGAACGGCTGTAGCGGCCGAACGAAGAATCCAATTTGAACGCGATTTTCAATTCTGTGGTCCTTGTGTGCCAATTAGTCGGATTTGATTAAAATTGGCGATTTTTTATTTTTGACGAAAACCCGAAATTCTATCCAAGGGTCCCCCCTTCTTACTTTTAACAAAAATTGCATTAAAAATGATTTCCTGAAGAAACCACTGGTTGGATCCGGGGTTTCTTGACGTCACTCGAAAGATCGCTTCAAGACGCTTCAGAAACTGTCCTTTCGAAGAATCAAATGTCAATTTTAAGGCCGTGACGCGTCAGCAAAAAAACTCGAAAATGGAAAAAATCGAAAAAATCAACTTTCTTAATAATCAACGTAGACGCTTGTGTTTTACAGTTTTTTTCATCAGAAGAACGAGATAAAACAATTGGCGTTAGAAAATTTCATCCAGAGAAAATTGCAAAAAAGTTAGCTAGTCACCATGAATTTTTTTGAAAAAAGTCGATTTTTTCAAACTTTGAACGGCTGTAGCGGCCGAACGAAGAATCCAATTTGAACGCGGATTGCAAATCTGTGTTCCTCGTGTGTCAATTAGTCGGATTTGATTAAAATTGGAGATTTTTTATTTTTGACGAAAACCCGAAATTTTATCCAAGGGTCCCCCCTTCTAACTTTTTAACAAAAATTGCACTAAAATTGATTTCCTGAAGAAACCACTGGTTGGATCCGGGGTTTCTTGACGTCACTCGAAAGATCGCTTCAAGACGCTTCAGAAAATGTCCTTTCGAAGAATCAAATGTCAATTTTAAGGCCGTGAGGCGTCAGCAAAAAAAGTGGAAAATGGAAAAAATCGAAAAAATCAACTTTCTTAATAATCAACGTAGACGCTTGTGTTTTACAGTTTTTTTCATCAGAAGAACGAGATAAAACGATTGGCGTTAAAAAATTTCATCCAGAGAAAATTGCAAAAAAGTTAGCTAGTCACCATGAATTTTTTTGAAAAAAGTCGATTTTTTCAACTTTTGAACGGCTGTAGCGGCCGAACGAAGAATCCAATTTGAACGCGGATTGCAAATCTGTGTTCCTCGTGTGTCAATTAGTCGGATTTGATTAAAATTGGAGATTTTTTATTTTTGACGAAAACCCGAAATTTTATCCAAGGGTCCCCCCTTCTAACTTTTTAACAAAAATTGCACTAAAATTGATTTCCTGAAGAAACCACTGGTTGGATCCGGGGTTTCTTGACGTCACTCGAAAGATCGCTTCAAGACGCTTCAGAAAATGTCCTTTCGAAGAATCAAATGTCAATTTTAAGGCCGTGAGGCGTCAGCAAAAAAAGTGGAAAATGGAAAAAATCGAAAAAATCAACTTTCTTAATAATCAACGTAGACGCTTGTGTTTTACAGTTTTTTTCATCAGAAGAACGAGATAAAACGATTGGCGTTAAAAAATTTCATCCAGAGAAAATTGCAAAAAAGTTAGCTAGTCACCATGAATTTTTTTGAAAAAAGTCGATTTTTTCAACTTTTGAACGGCTGTAGCGGCCGAACCAAAAATCCAATTTAAACGCGGATTGCAAATCTGTGTTCCTCGTGTGTCAATTAGTCGGATTTGAATAAAATTGGAGATTTTTTATTTTTGACGAAAACCCGAAATTTTATCCAAGGGTCCCCCCTTCTAACTTTTTAACAAAAATTGCACTAAAATTGATTTCCTGAAGAAACCACTGGTTGGATCCGGGGTTTCTTGACGTCACTCGAAAGATCGCTTCAAGACGCTTCAGAAAATGTTTTTTCGCAGGAACAAATGTCAATTTTAAGGCCGTGACGCGTCAGCAAAAAAACTCGAAAATGGAAAAAATCGAAAAAATCAACTTTCTTAATAATCAACGTAGACGCTTGTGTTTTACACGTTTTTTCATCAGAAGAACGAGATAAAACGATTGGTGTTAAAAAATTTCATCCAGAGAAAATTGCAAAAAAGTTAGCTAGTCACCGTGAATTTTTTTGAAAAAAGTCGATTTTTTCAAATTTTGAACGGCTCTAGCGGCCGAACGAAGAATCCAATTTGAACGCGGATTGCAAATCTGTGTTCCTCGTGTGTCAATTAGTCGGATTTGATTAAAATTGGCGATTTTTTATTTTTGACGAAAACCCGAAATTTTATCCAAGGGTCCCCCCTTCTAACTTTTTAACAAAAATTGCACTAAAATTGATTTCCTGAAGAAACCACTGGTTGGATCCGGGGTTTCTTGACGTCATTCGAAAGATCGCTTCAAGACGCTTCAGAAAATGTACTTTCGCAGGAACAAATGTCAATTTTAAGGCCGTGACGCGTCAGCAAAAAAACTCGAAAATGGAAAAAATCGAAAAAATCAACTTTCTTAATAATCAACGTAGACGCTTGTGTTTTACAGTTTTTTTCATCAGAAGAACGAGATAAAACGATTGGTGTTAAAAAATTTCATCCAAAGAAAATTGCAAAAAAGTTAGCTAGTCACCGTGAATTTTTTGGAAAAAAGTCGATTTTTTCAAACTTTGAACGGCTGTTGCGGCCGAACGAAGAATCCATTTTGAACGCGGATTGCAAATCTGTGTTCCTCGTGTGTCAATTAGTCGGATTTGATTAAAATTGGCGATTTTTTATTTTTGACGAAAACCCGAAATTTTATCCAAGGGTCCCCCCTTCTAACTTTTTAACAAAAATTGCACTAAAATTGATTTCCTGAAGAAACCACTGGTTGGATCCGGGGTTTCTTGACGTCATTCGAAAGATCGCTTCAAGACGCTTCAGAAAATGTACTTTCGCAGGAACAAATGTCAATTTTAAGGCCGTGACGCGTCAGCAAAAAAACTCGAAAATGGAAAAAATCGAAAAAATCAACTTTCTTAATAATCAACGTAGACGCTTGTGTTTTACACGTTTTTTCATCAGAAGAACGAGATAAAACGATTGGCGTTAAAAAATTTCATCCAGAGAAAATTGCAAAAAAGTTAGCTAGTCACCGTGAATTTTTTTGAAAAAAGTCGATTTTTTCAAATTTTGAACGGCTCTAGCGGCCGAACGAAGAATCCAATTTGAACGCGGATTGCAAATCTGTGTTCCTCGTGTGTCAATTAGTCGGATTTGATTAAAATTGGCGATTTTTTATTTTTGACGAAAACCCGAAATTTTATCCAAGGGTCCCCCCTTCTAACTTTTTAACAAAAATTGCACTAAAATTGATTTCCTGAAGAAACCACTGGTTGGATCCGGGGTTTCTTGACGTCATTCGAAAGATCGCTTCAAGACGCTTCAGAAAATGTACTTTCGCAGGAACAAATGTCAATTTTAAGGCCGTGACGCGTCAGCAAAAAAACTCGAAAATGGAAAAAATCGAAAAAATCAACTTTCTTAATAATCAACGTAGACGCTTGTGTTTTACACGTTTTTTCATCAGAAGAACGAGATAAAACGATTGGCGTTAAAAAATTTCATCCAGAGAAAATTGCAAAAAAGTTAGCTAGTCACCGTGAATTTTTTTGAAAAAAGTCGATTTTTTCAAATTTTGAACGGCTCTAGCGGCCGAACGAAGAATCCAATTTGAACGCGGATTGCAAATCTGTGTTCCTCGTGTGTCAATTAGTCGGATTTGATTAAAATTGGCGATTTTTTATTTTTGACGAAAACCCGAAATTTTATCCAAGGGTCCCCCCTTCTAACTTTTTAACAAAAATTGCACTAAAATTGATTTCCTGAAGAAACCACTGGTTGGATCCGGGGTTTCTTGACGTCATTCGAAAGATCGCTTCAAGACGCTTCAGAAAATGTACTTTCGCAGGAACAAATGTCAATTTTAAGGCCGTGACGCGTCAGCAAAAAAACTCGAAAATGGAAAAAATCGAAAAAATCAACTTTCTTAATAATCAACGTAGACGCTTGTGTTTTACACGTTTTTTCATCAGAAGAACGAGATAAAACGATTGGCGTTAAAAAATTTCATCCAGAGAAAATTGCAAAAAAGTTAGCTAGTCACCGTGAATTTTTTTGAAAAAAGTCGATTTTTTCAAATTTTGAACGGCTCTAGCGGCCGAACGAAGAATCCAATTTGAACGCGGATTGCAAATCTGTGTTCCTCGTGTGTCAATTAGTCGGATTTGATTAAAATTGGCGATTTTTTATTTTTGACGAAAACCCGAAATTTTATCCAAGGGTCCCCCCTTCTAACTTTTTAACAAAAATTGCACTAAAATTGATTTCCTGAAGAAACCACTGGTTGGATCCGGGGTTTCTTGACGTCATTCGAAAGATCGCTTCAAGACGCTTCAGAAAATGTACTTTCGCAGGAACAAATGTCAATTTTAAGGCCGTGACGCGTCAGCAAAAAAACTCGAAAATGGAAAAAATCGAAAAAATCAACTTTCTTAATAATCAACGTAGACGCTTGTGTTTTACACGTTTTTTCATCAGAAGAACGAGATAAAACGATTGGCGTTAAAAAATTTCATCCAGAGAAAATTGCAAAAAAGTTAGCTAGTCACCGTGAATTTTTTTGAAAAAAGTCGATTTTTTCAAATTTTGAACGGCTCTAGCGGCCGAACGAAGAATCCAATTTGAACGCGGATTGCAAATCTGTGTTCCTCGTGTGTCAATTAGTCGGATTTGATTAAAATTGGCGATTTTTTATTTTTGACGAAAACCCGAAATTTTATCCAAGGGTCCCCCCTTCTAACTTTTTAACAAAAATTGCACTAAAATTGATTTCCTGAAGAAACCACTGGTTGGATCCGGGGTTTCTTGACGTCATTCGAAAGATCGCTTCAAGACGCTTCAGAAAATGTACTTTCGCAGGAACAAATGTCAATTTTAAGGCCGTGACGCGTCAGCAAAAAAACTCGAAAATGGAAAAAATCGAAAAAATCAACTTTCTTAATAATCAACGTAGACGCTTGTGTTTTACACGTTTTTTCATCAGAAGAACGAGATAAAACGATTGGCGTTAAAAAATTTCATCCAGAGAAAATTGCAAAAAAGTTAGCTAGTCACCGTGAATTTTTTTGAAAAAAGTCGATTTTTTCAAATTTTGAACGGCTCTAGCGGCCGAACGAAGAATCCAATTTGAACGCGGATTGCAAATCTGTGTTCCTCGTGTGTCAATTAGTCGGATTTGATTAAAATTGGCGATTTTTTATTTTTGACGAAAACCCGAAATTTTATCCAAGGGTCCCCCCTTCTAACTTTTTAACAAAAATTGCACTAAAATTGATTTCCTGAAGAAACCACTGGTTGGATCCGGGGTTTCTTGACGTCATTCGAAAGATCGCTTCAAGACGCTTCAGAAAATGTTTTTTCGCAGGAACAAATGTCAATTTTAAGGCCGTGACGCGTCAGCAAAAAAACTCGAAAATGGAAAAAATCGAAAAAATCAACTTTCTTAATAATCAACGTAGACGCTTGTGTTTTACGGTTTTTTTCATCAGAAGAACGAGATAAAACGATTGGCGTTAAAAAATTTCATCCAGAGAAAATTGCAAAAAAGTTAGCTAGTCACCATGAATTTTTTTGAAAAAACTCGATTTTTTCAAATTTTGAACGGCTCTAGCGGCCGAACGAAGAATCCAATTTGAACGCGGATTGCAAATCTGTGTTCCTCGTGTGTCAATTAGTCGGATTTGATTAAAATTGGCGATTTTTTATTTTTGACGAAAACCCGAAATTTTATCCAAGGGTCCCCCCTTCTAACTTTTTAACAAAAATTGCACTAAAATTGATTTCCTGAAGAAACCACTGGTTGGATCCGGGGTTTCTTGACGTCATTCGAAAGATCGCTTCAAGACGCTTCAGAAAATGTACTTTCGCAGGAACAAATGTCAATTTTAAGGCCGTGACGCGTCAGCAAAAAAACTCGAAAATGGAAAAAATCGAAAAAATCAACTTTCTTAATAATCAACGTAGACGCTTGTGTTTTACAGTTTTTTTCATCAGAAGAACGAGATAAAACGATTGGTGTTAAAAAATTTCATCCAAAGAAAATTGCAAAAAAGTTAGCTAGTCACCGTGAATTTTTTTGAAAAAAGTCGATTTTTTCAAACTTTGAACGGCTGTAGCGGCCGAACGAAGAATCCAATTTGAACGCGGATTGCAAATCTGTGTTCCTCGTGTGTCAATTAGTCGGATTTGATTAAAATTGGCGATTTTTTATTTTTGACGAAAACCCGAAATTTTATCCAAGGGTCCCCCCTTCTAACTTTTTAACAAAAATTGCACTAAAATTGATTTCCTGAAGAAACCACTGGTTGGATCCGGGGTTTCTTGACGTCATTCGAAAGATCGCTTCAAGACGCTTCAGAAAATGTACTTTCGCAGGAACAAATGTCAATTTTAAGGCCGTGACGCGTCAGCAAAAAAACTCGAAAATGGAAAAAATCGAAAAAATCAACTTTCTTAATAATCAACGTAGACGCTTGTGTTTTACAGTTTTTTTCATCAGAAGAACGAGATAAAACGATTGGTGTTAAAAAATTTCATCCAAAGAAAATTGCAAAAAAGTTAGCTAGTCACCGTGAATTTTTTTGAAAAAAGTCGGTTTTTTCAAATTTTGAACGGCTCTAGCGGCCGAACGAAGAATCCAATTTGAACGCGGATTGCAAATCTGTGTTCCTCGTGTGTCAATTAGTCGGATTTGATTAAAATTGGCGATTTTTTATTTTTGACGAAAACCCGAAATTTTATCCAAGGGTCCCCCCTTCTAACTTTTTAACAAAAATTGCACTAAAATTGATTTCCTGAAGAAACCACTGGTTGGATCCGGGGTTTCTTGACGTCATTCGAAAGATCGCTTCAAGACGCTTCAGAAAATGTACTTTCGCAGGAACAAATGTCAATTTTAAGGCCGTGACGCGTCAGCAAAAAAACTCGAAAATGGAAAAAATCGAAAAAATCAACTTTCTTAATAATCAACGTAGACGCTTGTGTTTTACAGTTTTTTTCATCAGAAGAACGAGATAAAACGATTGGTGTTAAAAAATTTCATCCAAAGAAAATTGCAAAAAAGTTAGCTAGTCACCGTGAATTTTTTGGAAAAAAGTCGATTTTTTCAAACTTTGAACGGCTGTTGCGGCCGAACGAAGAATCCATTTTGAACGCGGATTGCAAATCTGTGTTCCTCGTGTGTCAATTAGTCGGATTTTATTAAAATTGGCGATTTTTTATTTTTGACGAAAACCCGAAATTTTATCCAAGGGTCCCCCCTTCTAACTTTTTAACAAAAATTGCACTAAAATTGATTTCCTGAAGAAACCACTGGTTGGATCCGGGGTTTCTTGACGTCATTCGAAAGATCGCTTCAAGACGCTTCAGAAAATGTACTTTCGCAGGAACAAATGTCAATTTTAAGGCCGTGACGCGTCAGCAAAAAAACTCGAAAATGGAAAAAATCGAAAAAATCAACTTTCTTAATAATCAACGTAGACGCTTGTGTTTTACAGTTTTTTTCATCAGAAGAACGAGATAAAACGATTGGTGTTAAAAAATTTCATCCAAAGAAAATTGCAAAAAAGTTAGCTAGTCACCGTGAATTTTTTTGAAAAAAGTCGATTTTTTCAAACTTTGAACGGCTGTAGCGGCCGAACGAAGAATCCAATTTGAACGCGGATTGCAAATCTGTGTTCCTCGTGTGTCAATTAGTCGGATTTGATTAAAATTGGCGATTTTTTATTTTTGACGAAAACCCGAAATTTTATCCAAGGGTCCCCCCTTCTAACTTTTTAACAAAAATTGCACTAAAATTGATTTCCTGAAGAAACCACTGGTTGGATCCGGGGTTTCTTGACGTCATTCGAAAGATCGCTTCAAGACGCTTCAGAAAATGTACTTTCGCAGGAACAAATGTCAATTTTAAGGCCGTGACGCGTCAGCAAAAAAACTCGAAAATGGAAAAAATCGAAAAAATCAACTTTCTTAATAATCAACGTAGACGCTTGTGTTTTACAGTTTTTTTCATCAGAAGAACGAGATAAAACGATTGGTGTTAAAAAATTTCATCCAAAGAAAATTGCAAAAAAGTTAGCTAGTCACCGTGAATTTTTTTGAAAAAAGTCGATTTTTTCAAACTTTGAACGGCTGTAGCGGCCGAACGAAGAATCCAATTTGAACGCGGATTGCAAATCTGTGTTCCTCGTGTGTCAATTAGTCGGATTTGATTAAAATTGGCGATTTTTTATTTTTGACGAAAACCCGAAATTTTATCCAAGGGTCCCCCCTTCTAACTTTTTAACAAAAATTGCACTAAAATTGATTTCCTGAAGAAACCACTGGTTGGATCCGGGGTTTCTTGACGTCATTCGAAAGATCGCTTCAAGACGCTTCAGAAAATGTACTTTCGCAGGAACAAATGTCAATTTTAAGGCCGTGACGCGTCAGCAAAAAAACTCGAAAATGGAAAAAATCGAAAAAATCAACTTTCTTAATAATCAACGTAGACGCTTGTGTTTTACAGTTTTTTTCATCAGAAGAACGAGATAAAACGATTGGTGTTAAAAAATTTCATCCAGAGAAAATTGCAAAAAAGTTAGCTAGTCACCGTGAATTTTTTTGAAAAAAGTCGATTTTTTCAAACTTTGAACGGCTGTAGCGGCCGAACGAAGAATCCAATTTGAACGCGGATTGCAAATCTGTGTTCCTCGTGTGTCAATTAGTCGGATTTGATTAAAATTGGCGATTTTTTATTTTTGACGAAAACCCGAAATTTTATCCAAGGGTCCCCCCTTCTAACTTTTTAACAAAAATTGCACTAAAATTGATTTCCTGAAGAAACCACTGGTTGGATCCGGGGTTTCTTGACGTCATTCGAAAGATCGCTTCAAGACGCTTCAGAAAATGTACTTTCGCAGGAACAAATGTCAATTTTAAGGCCGTGACGCGTCAGCAAAAAAACTCGAAAATGGAAAAAATCGAAAAAATCAACTTTCTTAATAATCAACGTAGACGCTTGTGTTTTACAGTTTTTTTCATCAGAAGAACGAGATAAAACGATTGGTGTTAAAAAATTTCATCCAAAGAAAATTGCAAAAAAGTTAGCTAGTCACCGTGAATTTTTTTGAAAAAAGTCGATTTTTTCAAACTTTGAACGGCTGTAGCGGCCGAACGAAGAATCCAATTTGAACGCGGATTGCAAATCTGTGTTCCTCGTGTGTCAATTAGTCGGATTTGATTAAAATTGGCGATTTTTTATTTTTGACGAAAACCCGAAATTTTATCCAAGGGTCCCCCCTTCTAACTTTTTAACAAAAATTGCACTAAAATTGATTTCCTGAAGAAACCACTGGTTGGATCCGGGGTTTCTTGACGTCATTCGAAAGATCGCTTCAAGACGCTTCAGAAAATGTACTTTCGCAGGAACAAATGTCAATTTTAAGGCCGTGACGCGTCAGCAAAAAAACTCGAAAATGGAAAAAATCGAAAAAATCAACTTTCTTAATAATCAACGTAGACGCTTGTGTTTTACAGTTTTTTTCATCAGAAGAACGAGATAAAACGATTGGTGTTAAAAAATTTCATCCAAAGAAAATTGCAAAAAAGTTAGCTAGTCACCGTGAATTTTTTTGAAAAAAGTCGATTTTTTCAAACTTTGAACGGCTGTAGCGGCCGAACGAAGAATCCAATTTGAACGCGGATTGCAAATCTGTGTTCCTCGTGTGTCAATTAGTCGGATTTGATTAAAATTGGCGATTTTTTATTTTTGACGAAAACCCGAAATTTTATCCAAGGGTCCCCCCTTCTAACTTTTTAACAAAAATTGCACTAAAATTGATTTCCTGAAGAAACCACTGGTTGGATCCGGGGTTTCTTGACGTCATTCGAAAGATCGCTTCAAGACGCTTCAGAAAATGTACTTTCGCAGGAACAAATGTCAATTTTAAGGCCGTGACGCGTCAGCAAAAAAACTCGAAAATGGAAAAAATCGAAAAAATCAACTTTCTTAATAATCAACGTAGACGCTTGTGTTTTACAGTTTTTTTCATCAGAAGAACGAGATAAAACGATTGGTGTTAAAAAATTTCATCCAAAGAAAATTGCAAAAAAGTTAGCTAGTCACCGTGAATTTTTTTGAAAAAAGTCGATTTTTTCAAACTTTGAACGGCTGTAGCGGCCGAACGAAGAATCCAATTTGAACGCGGATTGCAAATCTGTGTTCCTCGTGTGTCAATTAGTCGGATTTGATTAAAATTGGCGATTTTTTATTTTTGACGAAAACCCGAAATTTTATCCAAGGGTCCCCCCTTCTAACTTTTTAACAAAAATTGCACTAAAATTGATTTCCTGAAGAAACCACTGGTTGGATCCGGGGTTTCTTGACGTCATTCGAAAGATCGCTTCAAGACGCTTCAGAAAATGTACTTTCGCAGGAACAAATGTCAATTTTAAGGCCGTGACGCGTCAGCAAAAAAACTCGAAAATGGAAAAAATCGAAAAAATCAACTTTCTTAATAATCAACGTAGACGCTTGTGTTTTACAGTTTTTTTCATCAGAAGAACGAGATAAAACGATTGGTGTTAAAAAATTTCATCCAAAGAAAATTGCAAAAAAGTTAGCTAGTCACCGTGAATTTTTTTGAAAAAAGTCGATTTTTTCAAACTTTGAACGGCTGTAGCGGCCGAACGAAGAATCCAATTTGAACGCGGATTGCAAATCTGTGTTCCTCGTGTGTCAATTAGTCGGATTTGATTAAAATTGGCGATTTTTTATTTTTGACGAAAACCCGAAATTTTATCCAAGGGTCCCCCCTTCTAACTTTTTAACAAAAATTGCACTAAAATTGATTTCCTGAAGAAACCACTGGTTGGATCCGGGGTTTCTTGACGTCATTCGAAAGATCGCTTCAAGACGCTTCAGAAAATGTACTTTCGCAGGAACAAATGTCAATTTTAAGGCCGTGACGCGTCAGCAAAAAAACTCGAAAATGGAAAAAATCGAAAAAATCAACTTTCTTAATAATCAACGTAGACGCTTGTGTTTTACAGTTTTTTTCATCAGAAGAACGAGATAAAACGATTGGTGTTAAAAAATTTCATCCAAAGAAAATTGCAAAAAAGTTAGCTAGTCACCGTGAATTTTTTTGAAAAAAGTCGATTTTTTCAAACTTTGAACGGCTGTAGCGGCCGAACGAAGAATCCAATTTGAACGCGGATTGCAAATCTGTGTTCCTCGTGTGTCAATTAGTCGGATTTGATTAAAATTGGCGATTTTTTATTTTTGACGAAAACCCGAAATTTTATCCAAGGGTCCCCCCTTCTAACTTTTTAACAAAAATTGCACTAAAATTGATTTCCTGAAGAAACCACTGGTTGGATCCGGGGTTTCTTGACGTCATTCGAAAGATCGCTTCAAGACGCTTCAGAAAATGTACTTTCGCAGGAACAAATGTCAATTTTAAGGCCGTGACGCGTCAGCAAAAAAACTCGAAAATGGAAAAAATCGAAAAAATCAACTTTCTTAATAATCAACGTAGACGCTTGTGTTTTACAGTTTTTTTCATCAGAAGAACGAGATAAAACGATTGGTGTTAAAAAATTTCATCCAAAGAAAATTGCAAAAAAGTTAGCTAGTCACCGTGAATTTTTTTGAAAAAAGTCGATTTTTTCAAACTTTGAACGGCTGTAGCGGCCGAACGAAGAATCCAATTTGAACGCGGATTGCAAATCTGTGTTCCTCGTGTGTCAATTAGTCGGATTTGATTAAAATTGGCGATTTTTTATTTTTGACGAAAACCCGAAATTTTATCCAAGGGTCCCCCCTTCTAACTTTTTAACAAAAATTGCACTAAAATTGATTTCCTGAAGAAACCACTGGTTGGATCCGGGGTTTCTTGACGTCATTCGAAAGATCGCTTCAAGACGCTTCAGAAAATGTACTTTCGCAGGAACAAATGTCAATTTTAAGGCCGTGACGCGTCAGCAAAAAAACTCGAAAATGGAAAAAATCGAAAAAATCAACTTTCTTAATAATCAACGTAGACGCTTGTGTTTTACAGTTTTTTTCATCAGAAGAACGAGATAAAACGATTGGTGTTAAAAAATTTCATCCAGAGAAAATTGCAAAAAAGTTAGCTAGTCACCGTGAATTTTTTTGAAAAAAGTCGATTTTTTCAAACTTTGAACGGCTGTAGCGGCCGAACGAAGAATCCAATTTGAACGCGGATTGCAAATCTGTGTTCCTCGTGTGTCAATTAGTCGGATTTGATTAAAATTGGCGATTTTTTATTTTTGACGAAAACCCGAAATTTTATCCAAGGGTCCCCCCTTCTAACTTTTTAACAAAAATTGCACTAAAATTGATTTCCTGAAGAAACCACTGGTTGGATCCGGGGTTTCTTGACGTCATTCGAAAGATCGCTTCAAGACGCTTCAGAAAATGTACTTTCGCAGGAACAAATGTCAATTTTAAGGCCGTGACGCGTCAGCAAAAAAACTCGAAAATGGAAAAAATCGAAAAAATCAACTTTCTTAATAATCAACGTAGACGCTTGTGTTTTACAGTTTTTTTCATCAGAAGAACGAGATAAAACGATTGGTGTTAAAAAATTTCATCCAAAGAAAATTGCAAAAAAGTTAGCTAGTCACCGTGAATTTTTTTGAAAAAAGTCGATTTTTTCAAATTTTGAACGGCTCTAGCGGCCGAACGAAGAATCCAATTTGAACGCGGATTGCAAATCTGTGTTCCTCGTGTGTCAATTAGTCGGATTTGATTAAAATTGGCGATTTTTTATTTTTGACGAAAACCCGAAATTTTATCCAAGGGTCCCCCCTTCTAAATTTTTAACAAAAATTGCACTAAAATTGATTTCCTGAAGAAACCACTGGTTGGATCCGGGGTTTCTTGACGTCATTCGAAAGATCGCTTCAAGACGCTTCAGAAAATGTACTTTCGCAGGAACAAATGTCAATTTTAAGGCCGTGACGCGTCAGCAAAAAAACTCGAAAATGGAAAAAATCGAAAAAATCAACTTTCTTAATAATCAACGTAGACGCTTGTGTTTTACAGTTTTTTTCATCAGAAGAACGAGATAAAACGATTGGTGTTAAAAAATTTCATCCAGAGAAAATTGCAAAAAAGTTAGCTAGTCACCGTGAATTTTTTTGAAAAAAGTCGATTTTTTCAAACTTTGAACGGCTGTAGCGGCCGAACGAAGAATCCAATTTGAACGCGGATTGCAAATCTGTGTTCCTCGTGTGTCAATTAGTCGGATTTGATTAAAATTGGAGATTTTTTATTTTTGACGAAAACCCGAAATTTTATCCTTCTAACTTTTTAACAAAAATTGCACTAAAATTGATTTCCTGAAGAAACCACTGGTTGGATCCGGGGTTTCTTGACGTCATTCGAAAGATCGCTTCAAGACGCTTCAGAAAATGTTTTTTCGCAGGAACAAATGTCAATTTTAAGGCCGTGACGCGTCAGCAAAAAAACTCGAAAATGGAAAAAATCGAAAAAATCAACTTTCTTAATAATCAACGTAGACGCTTGTGTTTTACGGTTTTTTTCATCAGAAGAACGAGATAAAACGATTGGCGTTAAAAAATTTCATCCAGAGAAAATTGCAAAAAAGTTAGCTAGTCACCATGAATTTTTTTGAAAAAAGTCGATTTTTTCAAATTTTGAACGGCTCTAGCGGCCGAACGAAGAATCCAATTTGAACGCGGATTGCAAATCTGTGTTCCTCGTGTGTCAATTAGTCGGATTTGATTAAAATTGGCGATTTTTTCTTTTTGACGAAAACCCGAAATTTTATCCAAGGGTCCCCCCTTCTAACTTTTTAACAAAAATTGCACTAAAATTGATTTCCTGAAGAAACCACTGGTTGGATCCGGGGTTTCTTGACGTCACTCGAAAGATCGCTTCAAGACGCTTCAGAAAATGTTTTTTCGCAGGAACAAATGTCAATTTTAAGGCCGTGACGCGTCAGCAAAAAAACTCGAAAATGGAAAAAATCGAAAAAATCAACTTTCTTAATAATCAACGTAGACGCTTGTGTTTTACACGTTTTTTCATCAGAAGAACGAGATAAAACGATTGGTGTTAAAAAATTTCATCCAAAGAAAATTGCAAAAAAGTTAGCTAGTCACCGTGAATTTTTTTGAAAAAAGTCGATTTTTTCAAATTTTGAACGGCTCTAGCGGCCGAACGAAGAATCCAATTTGAACGCGGATTGCAAATCTGTGTTCCTCGTGTGTCAATTAGTCGGATTTGATTAAAATTGGCGATTTTTTATTTTTGACGAAAACCCGAAATTTTATCCAAGGGTCCCCCCTTCTAACTTTTTAACAAAAATTGCACTAAAATTGATTTCCTGAAGAAACCACTGGTTGGATCCGGGGTTTCTTGACGTCATTCGAAAGATCGCTTCAAGACGCTTCAGAAAATGTACTTTCGCAGGAACAAATGTCAATTTTAAGGCCGTGACGCGTCAGCAAAAAAACTCGAAAATGGAAAAAATCGAAAAAATCAACTTTCTTAATAATCAACGTAGACGCTTGTGTTTTACAGTTTTTTTCATCAGAAGAACGAGATAAAACGATTGGTGTTAAAAAATTTCATCCAAAGAAAATTGCAAAAAAGTTAGCTAGTCACCGTGAATTTTTTTGAAAAAAGTCGATTTTTTCAAACTTTGAACGGCTGTAGCGGCCGAACGAAGAATCCAATTTGAACGCGGATTGCAAATCTGTGTTCCTCGTGTGTCAATTAGTCGGATTTGATTAAAATTGGCGATTTTTTATTTTTGACGAAAACCCGAAATTTTATCCAAGGGTCCCCCCTTCTAACTTTTTAACAAAAATTGCACTAAAATTGATTTCCTGAAGAAACCACTGGTTGGATCCGGGGTTTCTTGACGTCATTCGAAAGATCGCTTCAAGACGCTTCAGAAAATGTACTTTCGCAGGAACAAATGTCAATTTTAAGGCCGTGACGCGTCAGCAAAAAAACTCGAAAATGGAAAAAATCGAAAAAATCAACTTTCTTAATAATCAACGTAGACGCTTGTGTTTTACACGTTTTTTCATCAGAAGAACGAGATAAAACGATTGGCGTTAAAAAATTTCATCCAGAGAAAATTGCAAAAAAGTTAGCTAGTCACCGTGAATTTTTTTGAAAAAAGTCGATTTTTTCAAATTTTGAACGGCTCTAGCGGCCGAACGAAGAATCCAATTTGAACGCGGATTGCAAATCTGTGTTCCTCGTGTGTCAATTAGTCGGATTTGATTAAAATTGGCGATTTTTTATTTTTGACGAAAACCCGAAATTTTATCCAAGGGTCCCCCCTTCTAACTTTTTAACAAAAATTGCACTAAAATTGATTTCCTGAAGAAACCACTGGTTGGATCCGGGGTTTCTTGACGTCATTCGAAAGATCGCTTCAAGACGCTTCAGAAAATGTACTTTCGCAGGAACAAATGTCAATTTTAAGGCCGTGACGCGTCAGCAAAAAAACTCGAAAATGGAAAAAATCGAAAAAATCAACTTTCTTAATAATCAACGTAGACGCTTGTGTTTTACACGTTTTTTCATCAGAAGAACGAGATAAAACGATTGGCGTTAAAAAATTTCATCCAGAGAAAATTGCAAAAAAGTTAGCTAGTCACCGTGAATTTTTTTGAAAAAAGTCGATTTTTTCAAATTTTGAACGGCTCTAGCGGCCGAACGAAGAATCCAATTTGAACGCGGATTGCAAATCTGTGTTCCTCGTGTGTCAATTAGTCGGATTTGATTAAAATTGGCGATTTTTTATTTTTGACGAAAACCCGAAATTTTATCCAAGGGTCCCCCCTTCTAACTTTTTAACAAAAATTGCACTAAAATTGATTTCCTGAAGAAACCACTGGTTGGATCCGGGGTTTCTTGACGTCATTCGAAAGATCGCTTCAAGACGCTTCAGAAAATGTACTTTCGCAGGAACAAATGTCAATTTTAAGGCCGTGACGCGTCAGCAAAAAAACTCGAAAATGGAAAAAATCGAAAAAATCAACTTTCTTAATAATCAACGTAGACGCTTGTGTTTTACACGTTTTTTCATCAGAAGAACGAGATAAAACGATTGGCGTTAAAAAATTTCATCCAGAGAAAATTGCAAAAAAGTTAGCTAGTCACCGTGAATTTTTTTGAAAAAAGTCGATTTTTTCAAATTTTGAACGGCTCTAGCGGCCGAACGAAGAATCCAATTTGAACGCGGATTGCAAATCTGTGTTCCTCGTGTGTCAATTAGTCGGATTTGATTAAAATTGGCGATTTTTTATTTTTGACGAAAACCCGAAATTTTATCCAAGGGTCCCCCCTTCTAACTTTTTAACAAAAATTGCACTAAAATTGATTTCCTGAAGAAACCACTGGTTGGATCCGGGGTTTCTTGACGTCATTCGAAAGATCGCTTCAAGACGCTTCAGAAAATGTACTTTCGCAGGAACAAATGTCAATTTTAAGGCCGTGACGCGTCAGCAAAAAAACTCGAAAATGGAAAAAATCGAAAAAATCAACTTTCTTAATAATCAACGTAGACGCTTGTGTTTTACACGTTTTTTCATCAGAAGAACGAGATAAAACGATTGGCGTTAAAAAATTTCATCCAGAGAAAATTGCAAAAAAGTTAGCTAGTCACCGTGAATTTTTTTGAAAAAAGTCGATTTTTTCAAATTTTGAACGGCTCTAGCGGCCGAACGAAGAATCCAATTTGAACGCGGATTGCAAATCTGTGTTCCTCGTGTGTCAATTAGTCGGATTTGATTAAAATTGGCGATTTTTTATTTTTGACGAAAACCCGAAATTTTATCCAAGGGTCCCCCCTTCTAACTTTTTAACAAAAATTGCACTAAAATTGATTTCCTGAAGAAACCACTGGTTGGATCCGGGGTTTCTTGACGTCATTCGAAAGATCGCTTCAAGACGCTTCAGAAAATGTACTTTCGCAGGAACAAATGTCAATTTTAAGGCCGTGACGCGTCAGCAAAAAAACTCGAAAATGGAAAAAATCGAAAAAATCAACTTTCTTAATAATCAACGTAGACGCTTGTGTTTTACAGTTTTTTTCATCAGAAGAACGAGATAAAACGATTGGTGTTAAAAAATTTCATCCAAAGAAAATTGCAAAAAAGTTAGCTAGTCACCGTGAATTTTTTGGAAAAAAGTCGATTTTTTCAAACTTTGAACGGCTGTTGCGGCCGAACGAAGAATCCATTTTGAACGCGGATTGCAAATCTGTGTTCCTCGTGTGTCAATTAGTCGGATTTTATTAAAATTGGCGATTTTTTATTTTTGACGAAAACCCGAAATTTTATCCAAGGGTCCCCCCTTCTAACTTTTTAACAAAAATTGCACTAAAATTGATTTCCTGAAGAAACCACTGGTTGGATCCGGGGTTTCTTGACGTCATTCGAAAGATCGCTTCAAGACGCTTCAGAAAATGTACTTTCGCAGGAACAAATGTCAATTTTAAGGCCGTGACGCGTCAGCAAAAAAACTCGAAAATGGAAAAAATCGAAAAAATCAACTTTCTTAATAATCAACGTAGACGCTTGTGTTTTACAGTTTTTTTCATCAGAAGAACGAGATAAAACGATTGGTGTTAAAAAATTTCATCCAAAGAAAATTGCAAAAAAGTTAGCTAGTCACCGTGAATTTTTTTGAAAAAAGTCGATTTTTTCAAACTTTGAACGGCTGTAGCGGCCGAACGAAGAATCCAATTTGAACGCGGATTGCAAATCTGTGTTCCTCGTGTGTCAATTAGTCGGATTTGATTAAAATTGGCGATTTTTTATTTTTGACGAAAACCCGAAATTTTATCCAAGGGTCCCCCCTTCTAAATTTTTAACAAAAATTGCACTAAAATTGATTTCCTGAAGAAACCACTGGTTGGATCCGGGGTTTCTTGACGTCATTCGAAAGATCGCTTCAAGACGCTTCAGAAAATGTACTTTCGCAGGAACAAATGTCAATTTTAAGGCCGTGACGCGTCAGCAAAAAAACTCGAAAATGGAAAAAATCGAAAAAATCAACTTTCTTAATAATCAACGTAGACGCTTGTGTTTTACAGTTTTTTTCATCAGAAGAACGAGATAAAACGATTGGTGTTAAAAAATTTCATCCAGAGAAAATTGCAAAAAAGTTAGCTAGTCACCGTGAATTTTTTTGAAAAAAGTCGATTTTTTCAAACTTTGAACGGCTGTAGCGGCCGAACGAAGAATCCAATTTGAACGCGGATTGCAAATCTGTGTTCCTCGTGTGTCAATTAGTCGGATTTGATTAAAATTGGAGATTTTTTATTTTTGACGAAAACCCGAAATTTTATCCTTCTAACTTTTTAACAAAAATTGCACTAAAATTGATTTCCTGAAGAAACCACTGGTTGGATCCGGGGTTTCTTGACGTCATTCGAAAGATCGCTTCAAGACGCTTCAGAAAATGTTTTTTCGCAGGAACAAATGTCAATTTTAAGGCCGTGACGCGTCAGCAAAAAAACTCGAAAATGGAAAAAATCGAAAAAATCAACTTTCTTAATAATCAACGTAGACGCTTGTGTTTTACGGTTTTTTTCATCAGAAGAACGAGATAAAACGATTGGCGTTAAAAAATTTCATCCAGAGAAAATTGCAAAAAAGTTAGCTAGTCACCATGAATTTTTTTGAAAAAACTCGATTTTTTCAAATTTTGAACGGCTCTAGCGGCCGAACGAAGAATCCAATTTGAACGCGGATTGCAAATCTGTGTTCCTCGTGTGTCAATTAGTCGGATTTGATTAAAATTGGCGATTTTTTATTTTTGACGAAAACCCGAAATTTTATCCAAGGGTCCCCCCTTCTAACTTTTTAACAAAAATTGCACTAAAATTGATTTCCTGAAGAAACCACTGGTTGGATCCGGGGTTTCTTGACGTCACTCGAAAGATCGCTTCAAGACGCTTCAGAAAATGTCCTTTCGAAGAATCAAATGTCAATTTTAAGGCCGTGAGGCGTCAGCAAAAAAAGTGGAAAATGGAAAAAATCGAAAAAATCAACTTTCTTAATAATCAACGTAGACGCTTGTGTTTTACAGTTTTTTTCATCAGAAGAACGAGATAAAACGATTGCCGTTAAAAAATTTCATCCAGAGAAAATTGCAAAAAAGTTAGCTAGTCACCATGAATTTTTTTGAAAAAAGTCGATTTTTTCAACTTTTGAACGGCTGTAGCGGCCGAACCAAAAATCCAATTTAAACGCGGATTGCAAATCTGTGTTCCTCGTGTGTCAATTAGTCGGATTTGATTAAAATTGGAGATTTTTTATTTTTGACGAAAACCCGAAATTTTATCCAAGGGTCCCCCCTTCTAACTTTTTAACAAAAATTGCACTAAAATTGATTTCCTGAAGAAACCACTGGTTGGATCCGGGGTTTCTTGACGTCACTCGAAAGATCGCTTCAAGACGCTTCAGAAAATGTTTTTTCGCAGGAACAAATGTCAATTTTAAGGCCGTGACGCGTCAGCAAAAAAACTCGAAAATGGAAAAAATCGAAAAAATCAACTTTCTTAATAATCAACGTAGACGCTTGTGTTTTACACGTTTTTTCATCAGAAGAACGAGATAAAACGATTGGCGTTAAAAAATTTCATCCAGAGAAAATTGCAAAAAAGTTAGCTAGTCACCGTGAATTTTTTTGAAAAAAGTCGATTTTTTCAAATTTTGAACGGCTCTAGCGGCCGAACGAAGAATCCAATTTGAACGCGGATTGCAAATCTGTGTTCCTCGTGTGTCAATTAGTCGGATTTGATTAAAATTGGCGATTTTTTATTTTTGACGAAAACCCGAAATTTTATCCAAGGGTCCCCCCTTCTAACTTTTTAACAAAAATTGCACTAAAATTGATTTCCTGAAGAAACCACTGGTTGGATCCGGGGTTTCTTGACGTCACTCGAAAGATCGCTTCAAGACGCTTCAGAAAATGTCCTTTCGAAGAATCAAATGTCAATTTTAAGGCCGTGAGGCGTCAGCAAAAAAAGTGGAAAATGGAAAAAATCGAAAAAATCAACTTTCTTAATAATCAACGTAGACGCTTGTGTTTTACAGTTTTTTTCATCAGAAGAACGAGATAAAACGATTGCCGTTAAAAAATTTCATCCAGAGAAAATTGCAAAAAAGTTAGCTAGTCACCATGAATTTTTTTGAAAAAAGTCGATTTTTTCAACTTTTGAACGGCTGTAGCGGCCGAACCAAAAATCCAATTTAAACGCGGATTGCAAATCTGTGTTCCTCGTGTGTCAATTAGTCGGATTTGATTAAAATTGGAGATTTTTTATTTTTGACGAAAACCCGAAATTTTATCCAAGGGTCCCCCCTTCTAACTTTTTAACAAAAATTGCACTAAAATTGATTTCCTGAAGAAACCACTGGTTGGATCCGGGGTTTCTTGACGTCACTCGAAAGATCGCTTCAAGACGCTTCAGAAAATGTTTTTTCGCAGGAACAAATGTCAATTTTAAGGCCGTGACGCGTCAGCAAAAAAACTCGAAAATGGAAAAAATCGAAAAAATCAACTTTCTTAATAATCAACGTAGACGCTTGTGTTTTACAGTTTTTTTCATCAGAAGAACGAGATAAAACGATTGGTGTTAAAAAATTTCATCCAAAGAAAATTGCAAAAAAGTTAGCTAGTCACCGTGAATTTTTTTGAAAAAAGTCGATTTTTTCAAACTTTGAACGGCTGTAGCGGCCGAACGAAGAATCCAATTTGAACGCGGATTGCAAATCTGTGTTCCTCGTGTGTCAATTAGTCGGATTTGATTAAAATTGGCGATTTTTTATTTTTGACGAAAACCCGAAATTTTATCCAAGGGTCCCCCCTTCTAACTTTTTAACAAAAATTGCACTAAAATTGATTTCCTGAAGAAACCACTGGTTGGATCCGGGGTTTCTTGACGTCATTCGAAAGATCGCTTCAAGACGCTTCAGAAAATGTACTTTCGCAGGAACAAATGTCAATTTTAAGGCCGTGACGCGTCAGCAAAAAAACTCGAAAATGGAAAAAATCGAAAAAATCAACTTTCTTAATAATCAACGTAGACGCTTGTGTTTTACACGTTTTTTCATCAGAAGAACGAGATAAAACGATTGGCGTTAAAAAATTTCATCCAGAGAAAATTGCAAAAAAGTTAGCTAGTCACCGTGAATTTTTTTGAAAAAAGTCGATTTTTTCAAATTTTGAACGGCTCTAGCGGCCGAACGAAGAATCCAATTTGAACGCGGATTGCAAATCTGTGTTCCTCGTGTGTCAATTAGTCGGATTTGATTAAAATTGGCGATTTTTTATTTTTGACGAAAACCCGAAATTTTATCCAAGGGTCCCCCCTTCTAACTTTTTAACAAAAATTGCACTAAAATTGATTTCCTGAAGAAACCACTGGTTGGATCCGGGGTTTCTTGACGTCATTCGAAAGATCGCTTCAAGACGCTTCAGAAAATGTACTTTCGCAGGAACAAATGTCAATTTTAAGGCCGTGACGCGTCAGCAAAAAAACTCGAAAATGGAAAAAATCGAAAAAATCAACTTTCTTAATAATCAACGTAGACGCTTGTGTTTTACAGTTTTTTTCATCAGAAGAACGAGATAAAACGATTGGTGTTAAAAAATTTCATCCAAAGAAAATTGCAAAAAAGTTAGCTAGTCACCGTGAATTTTTTGGAAAAAAGTCGATTTTTTCAAACTTTGAACGGCTGTTGCGGCCGAACGAAGAATCCATTTTGAACGCGGATTGCAAATCTGTGTTCCTCGTGTGTCAATTAGTCGGATTTTATTAAAATTGGCGATTTTTTATTTTTGACGAAAACCCGAAATTTTATCCAAGGGTCCCCCCTTCTAACTTTTTAACAAAAATTGCACTAAAATTGATTTCCTGAAGAAACCACTGGTTGGATCCGGGGTTTCTTGACGTCATTCGAAAGATCGCTTCAAGACGCTTCAGAAAATGTTTTTTCGCAGGAACAAATGTCAATTTTAAGGCCGTGACGCGTCAGCAAAAAAACTCGAAAATGGAAAAAATCGAAAAAATCAACTTTCTTAATAATCAACGTAGACGCTTGTGTTTTACGGTTTTTTTCATCAGAAGAACGAGATAAAACGATTGGCGTTAAAAAATTTCATCCAGAGAAAATTGCAAAAAAGTTAGCTAGTCACCATGAATTTTTTTGAAAAAACTCGATTTTTTCAAATTTTGAACGGCTCTAGCGGCCGAACGAAGAATCCAATTTGAACGCGGATTGCAAATCTGTGTTCCTCGTGTGTCAATTAGTCGGATTTGATTAAAATTGGCGATTTTTTATTTTTGACGAAAACCCGAAATTTTATCCAAGGGTCCCCCCTTCTAACTTTTTAACAAAAATTGCACTAAAATTGATTTCCTGAAGAAACCACTGGTTGGATCCGGGGTTTCTTGACGTCACTCGAAAGATCGCTTCAAGACGCTTCAGAAAATGTTTTTTCGCAGGAACAAATGTCAATTTTAAGGCCGTGACGCGTCAGCAAAAAAACTCGAAAATGGAAAAAATCGAAAAAATCAACTTTCTTAATAATCAACGTAGACGCTTGTGTTTTACACGTTTTTTCATCAGAAGAACGAGATAAAACGATTGGTGTTAAAAAATTTTATCCAAAGAAAATTGCAAAAAAGTTAGCTAGTCACCGTGAATTTTTTTGAAAAAAGTCGATTTTTTCAAATTTTGAACGGCTCTAGCGGCCGAACGAAGAATCCAATTTGAACGCGGATTGCAAATCTGTGTTCCTCGTGTGTCAATTAGTCGGATTTGATTAAAATTGGAGATTTTTTATTTTTGACGAAAACCCGAAATTTTATCCTTCTAACTTTTTAACAAAAATTGCACTAAAATTGATTTCCTGAAGAAACCACTGGTTGGATCCGGGGTTTCTTGACGTCATTCGAAAGATCGCTTCAAGACGCTTCAGAAAATGTTTTTTCGCAGGAACAAATGTCAATTTTAAGGCCGTGACGCGTCAGCAAAAAAACTCGAAAATGGAAAAAATCGAAAAAATCAACTTTCTTAATAATCAACGTAGACGCTTGTGTTTTACGGTTTTTTTCATCAGAAGAACGAGATAAAACGATTGGCGTTAAAAAATTTCATCCAGAGAAAATTGCAAAAAAGTTAGCTAGTCACCATGAATTTTTTTGAAAAAACTCGATTTTTTCAAATTTTGAACGGCTCTAGCGGCCGAACGAAGAATCCAATTTGAACGCGGATTGCAAATCTGTGTTCCTCGTGTGTCAATTAGTCGGATTTGATTAAAATTGGCGATTTTTTATTTTTGACGAAAACCCGAAATTTTATCCAAGGGTCCCCCCTTCTAACTTTTTAACAAAAATTGCACTAAAATTGATTTCCTGAAGAAACCACTGGTTGGATCCGGGGTTTCTTGACGTCATTCGAAAGATCGCTTCAAGACGCTTCAGAAAATGTACTTTCGCAGGAACAAATGTCAATTTTAAGGCCGTGACGCGTCAGCAAAAAAACTCGAAAATGGAAAAAATCGAAAAAATCAACTTTCTTAATAATCAACGTAGACGCTTGTGTTTTACAGTTTTTTTCATCAGAAGAACGAGATAAAACGATTGGTGTTAAAAAATTTCATCCAAAGAAAATTGCAAAAAAGTTAGCTAGTCACCGTGAATTTTTTTGAAAAAAGTCGATTTTTTCAAATTTTGAACGGCTCTAGCGGCCGAACGAAGAATCCAATTTGAACGCGGATTGCAAATCTGTGTTCCTCGTGTGTCAATTAGTCGGATTTGATTAAAATTGGCGATTTTTTATTTTTGACGAAAACCCGAAATTTTATCCAAGGGTCCCCCCTTCTAACTTTTTAACAAAAATTGCACTAAAATTGATTTCCTGAAGAAACCACTGGTTGGATCCGGGGTTTCTTGACGTCATTCGAAAGATCGCTTCAAGACGCTTCAGAAAATGTACTTTCGCAGGAACAAATGTCAATTTTAAGGCCGTGACGCGTCAGCAAAAAAACTCGAAAATGGAAAAAATCGAAAAAATCAACTTTCTTAATAATCAACGTAGACGCTTGTGTTTTACAGTTTTTTTCATCAGAAGAACGAGATAAAACGATTGGTGTTAAAAAATTTCATCCAGAGAAAATTGCAAAAAAGTTAGCTAGTCACCGTGAATTTTTTTGAAAAAAGTCGATTTTTTCAAACTTTGAACGGCTGTAGCGGCCGAACGAAGAATCCAATTTGAACGCGGATTGCAAATCTGTGTTCCTCGTGTGTCAATTAGTCGGATTTGATTAAAATTGGAGATTTTTTATTTTTGACGAAAACCCGAAATTTTATCCTTCTAACTTTTTAACAAAAATTGCACTAAAATTGATTTCCTGAAGAAACCACTGGTTGGATCCGGGGTTTCTTGACGTCACTCGAAAGATCGCTTCAAGACGCTTCAGAAAATGTCCTTTTGAAGAATCAAATGTCAATTTTAAGGCCGTGACGCGTCTGCAAAAAAAGTCGATAATGGAAAAAATCGAAAAAATCAACTTTCTTAATAATCAACGTAGACGCTTGTGTTTTACAGTTTTTTTCATCAGAAGAACGAGATAAAACGATTGGCGTTAAAAAATTTCATCCAGAGAAAATTGCAAAAAAGTTAGCTAGTCACCATGAATTTTTTTGAAAAAAGTCGATTTTTTCAAACTTTGAACGGCTGTAGCGGCCGAACGAAGAATCCAATTTGAACGCGGATTGCAAATCTGTGTTCCTCGTGTGTCAATTAGTCGGATTTGATTAAAATTGGGGATTTTCAATTTTTGACGAAAACCCGAAATTTTATCCAAGGGTCCCCCCTTCTTACTTTTTAACAAAAATTGCACTAAAAATGATTTCCTGAAGAAACCACTGGTTGGATCCGGGGTTTCTTGACGTCACTCGAAAGATCGCTTCAAGACGCTTCAGAAAATGTCCTTTCGAAGAATCAAATGTCAATTTTAAGGCCGTGAGGCGTCAGCAAAAAAACTCGAAAATGGAAAAAATCGAAAAAATCAACTTTCTTAATAATCAACGTAGACGCTTGTGTTTTACAGTTTTTTTCATCAGAAGAACGAGATAAAACGATTGGCGTTAAAAAATTTCATCCAGAGAAAATTGCAAAAAAGTTAGCTAGTCACCATGAAAAAAGTCGATTTTTTCAAACTTTGAACGGCTGTAGCGGCCGAATGAAGAATCCAATTTGAACGCGGATTGCAAATCTGTGTTCCTCGTGTGTCAATTAGTCGGATTTGATTAAAATTGGGGATTTTTAATTTTTGACAAAAACCCGAAATTTTATCCAAGGGTCCCCCCTTCTTACTTTTTAACAAAAATTGCACTAAAAATGATTTCCTGAAGAAACCACTGGTTGGATCCGGGGTTTCTTGACGTCACTCGAAAGATCGCTTCAAGACGCTTCAGAAAATGTCCTTTCGAAGAATCAAATGTCAATTTTAAGGCCGTGAGGCGTCAGCAAAAAAACTCGAAAATGGAAAAAATCGAAAAAATCAACTTTCTTAATAATCAACGTAGACGCTTGTGTTTTACAGTTTTTTTCATCAGAAGAACGAGATAAAACGATTGGCGTTAAAAAATTTCATCCAGAGAAAATTGCAAAAAAGTTAGCTAGTCACCATGAATTTTTTTGAAAAAAGTCGATTTTTTCAAACTTTGAACGGCTGTAGCGGCCGAACGAAGAATCCAATTTGAACGCGGATTGCAAATCTGTGTTCCTCGTGTGTCAATTAGTCGGATTTGATTAAAATTGGGGATTTTTAATTTTTGACGAAAACCCGAAATTTTATCCAAGGGTCCCCCCTTCTTACTTTTTAACAAAAATTGCACTAAAAATGATTTCCTGAAGAAACCACTGGTTGGATCCGGGGTTTCTTGACGTCACTCGAAAGATCGCTTCAAGACGCTTCAGAAAATGTCCTTTCGAAGAATCAAATGTCAATTTTAAGGCCGTGACGCGTCAGCAAAAAAACTCGAAAATGGAAAAAATCGAAAAAATCAACTTTCTTAATAATCAACGTAGACGCTTGTGTTTTACAGTTTTTTTCATCAGAAGAACGAGATAAAACGATTGGCGTTAAAAAATTTCATCCAGAGAAAATTGCAAAAAAGTTAGCTAGTCACCATGAATTTTTTTGAAAAAAGTCGATTTTTTCAAACTTTGAACGGCTGTAGCGGCCGAACGAAGAATCCAATTTGAACGCGGATTGCAAATCTGTGTTCCTCGTGTGTCAATTAGTCGGATTTGATTAAAATTGGGGATTTTTAATTTTTGACGAAAACCCGAAATTTTATCCAAGGGTCCCCCCTTCTTACTTTTTAACAAAAATTGCACTAAAAATGATTTCCTGAAGAAACCACTGGTTGGATCCGGGGTTTCTTGACGTCACTCGAAAGATCGCTTCAAGACGCTTCAGAAAATGTCCTTTCGAAGAATCAAATGTCAATTTTAAGGCCGTGACGCGTCAGCAAAGAAAACTCGAAAATGGAAAAAATATAAATACGAGTGCAAAGGGTTATATTCACCTACCTTAACGGAGTGATGCATTCAAATTGCAAGCAAATTTCCGACGGATCCGCGACGGGCTGAAACCTCACCCTGGCCTTCGAGAAGACCGCACATTCCGCATTTTTGTGCACCGGATTGTTTTCGCATTCCGGTCCACACACGGGCCATTTGCAGGTGGAACACAAGTAGGTACAGTCGAGTGGGAGATAACATCCCAAACACATGGGTGGGTGATCTAAAAATTAAATTAAAATCATCGACGTACACACTTTGATCAAAACATCTTCGCGTGCACGTCATAGATAGCTGAATATTTTCATGCCTTTACTCTTTTAAATTAGATGCAACCATATATGCACGTACGTCATTCAAGGCGAGATGCACACGCAAAGATCCATTGATTAAACCATAGATGTCATATATCCCGACCTACCGCAAGATATGGAAGGCTGTAGAAATAGGAGCATGTGCTAGTTTTACTTGTGAACTGGTTTATTGCGTGTAATGCAATTCTTAGATGAAAGTAAAAAAATTGCATAACTGATTATAACAAAAAAAATTAATATTTATGGCAAATTATTCAAACTGCAGAAACAGAACAAGCATGATGACTATTACTCTACTTATCATGCGTAAATCAATCTTACCTACCCGGCTTAGGTCCGAACGCGAACGGAATTTCCGAAATGATCACATCCCCGGGTTCCAAGTCTTTACTCGCAACAGCATACCGCCCGAACTTTTCGTTCGTTTTAACGTTAAATAACACTTCCGCAGACATTATCAAAAATCAAATTAATAACACCCGCACGATTCCCATCCGCTAGAGTATATAAAGTTGGAAACGTCCTCTAGAAACTTCTAGTCTATTTTCGTCATGCCAACGAAATAACTGCGCAAGTGTGCCCGTAAACATCCGCGGTAAACACTATTAATTATTTATTTTTAATTCACACACTTTCGAGTGTGTATTTAACGCTTACAATTAGTCTTCACTTGACTTTCGTTGCGTTCTATTAATAATTTAATGGAGAAGGCTATGAATTTCCTTCTTAAGGTATTAAACTTGTTCTGTTTTACAAGATATCGGAGTGTAACAGTACTGGAAAACCGCTGCACTTACTACACCCGATCCGCTGCCATTTTAACAGTCTACGCCTCTTTGGTGATCTTGAGGGAATTCACGAGAATCCCCAAGAAATCGAACGGTTTAGCCTCTGCCGTACGTTTCGTTAATTATTACGGATGGACTTTCGTGGCGTTAATAGCGCCCGTTATAATTAACCTATCACAAACCAATTTAACCAATTTCTTCACGGGAATCCACAAATTCCAACTCAAGAATTCAACCAGGAGCTTCAAACTAATCATCGCTTTAAACTTAACGAAATTCTGCCTTCAGCAATTGGCCATAATCCACAACGACGTTATAAACCATCTGGTTTCCAACCTCTCATTCCTCTCGCTCTTCCTGAGCACGGCCCTCTGGATGACGAGCATAATTATGCTGCTCGACTGCTTCAAACACCTCAACGAGCTGTTAAAAACCGTGCGGTTCAATCGCTGTTGGGTCGTTGAGGATTACAAGGTGCATCTGACGGAGAGTGTGAAGACCGGGAGTTTGAAAGAATGCGCCTTGATCTACAATCAGCTCTGCGGACTCAGCAAGGTGATCAATTCGGTGTTCGGCACGATAATTCTGCTCTTCGTTTCGATGCTGTTCTTGGAGCTGATTTACGACGCGTTCACAATTTGCCACATGATACAGAGGTTGGCGGATTTCGATTTGAGGTTCGTTATCCGCGCGTTGATTGGGATTACGGCCTTCCTGGAAATCGTTCTTCCGTGCATCACCCTGAAGGAGGAATCTGAGAAGTTTATCAACGGGTTGAATAAGTTTGATCTGCATGGGAGGGATGATAAAATGCACAACATGATGGTGGGTAATTATTTGTCAGTTAAAGTGACATTAGTAAATGCAAGTATGAAATATGTATTCAGAAATTAATCCCCATAATAATTTAAGTAATCTGATATTGGCTGCCTGAATTATTTCAGTGCATTTAATTTATTTTGACGTCTTGTCATCTTTGACGTTACCTGTTTTTAAAACAAGTAACCTCAAAAAACCACAAGACGTCAAAATAGACGAAATTCTTATACAGGCAGCCAACATAATATTACGTGAATTATTATCCCTATTTTCAGGAAATGTGCTGCCATCTATTTTCGACTTTCTGAACTCACTGTATTTAAATATTCCAGGTGAACAATTTAACTCTACAGACTTACCATTTGAAGGTGCGCCTTACTGCTCACGATACTTTTTCCTTGGATGGTACTCTGGTGTATTCGGTCGGTAACGATCTCATCAGCGATTTAACATTTTATTTTGAAATTATTTTTACAGGTGTTCGGTGCCATAACTACATATCTAGTCATCCTTCTACAATTTGATAATTAAAAAGTCGAATACTTAGAACAGAAGAATTACTTGTATTATGCACGTGGACGCACTTTTTAAATAGTATAAGGATTTTAAAATTGCTCTCCGACAGGAGACGTAACAATCGGAAATTTCCATTGATATTTAACTAGGCTGCTTTAGAAATATATCTAAATGTGAATTTAATGCAATTTATTCTCAAAATAGTTTATATATCACATTTCAGATGTAATAAATTCAAACTTGAATCACGTACACCGACGCCAAAATATCTATTGACATTTAGAATAATAAATATTTGGCAGCCGGATCAAGGTTTTATCACACATTCATGAAGCTGACGTTGGTCAGATCATGCATTAAAATTATCTCTTTTTTTTTGGCTTTGGCTTATAAACCACTAAAGCCACTAGCGATTATCATCTTTTAGATAAAAATTATTTCTGTATATTAGAGAATTTTTCAACTACATTACAACGAGTTGTGAGCTTTTAAAAAGCAATTCGTAATTACCGCCGCGCTAGTGCCACCTGCCGGACGATTGCTGAACTACTAAGTGCATGCATATTAATCCTACTGCCAAAACACCTACCTATAATAGAAATTCAGCAATGAATTGTAAATCAAATGATGGAATATTTAATTATGAATCGAGTGATGTATAAAATAGTTCAGGAAATTGAACAACTTTACAGTTATTTGTAAATGAAACCGTACCACTCGTCTGTCGGTAATGTAGCTTGCTGTAAAGTTTAATATTAATATGTATTGCATTTTCTTTACGGATTTAAAGATTACAGCTTTGTCAGCATTTTAACGTTTTAAATATGGAGATCATAGCTCCGTAGTGATTATGAGTTTATAATCAATGATAAGTTTCAAAAATGTGAAGCATTAAAATAGACAATTGACACTAAGGCAGCCTTATTATAATTATCCCCTGAGGGGTAATATGGGATTTTCTGAGGGGTAAAGAAGACTAGGATTGATCATCATCAGTCACAAAACCAAATTTATTGACGACGCCGTTAAAGCCTCTCCACATTTTGGCAGGCGATTGAACGAGTTGGTTTGAAATTTGCGCCCAGTTGATTAGCGCGACCGGCCGCTTGATGGGTTAGGCCGGCTCCACATAAGACGTGTTACAAGCGATGAGCCATAGCTAATATACAGGGCTTTTATTTTAACTCTGAACATACGATCGCCAATGCTTATGTTCAATCGTGGAACAATCACCTCAACGCATTAATAGGTAGGCAACCTTATTTACTTAGTTTTATTTAAATGTCAACATTGTGTTATTAATTGTGTATTAAATGTACCCCATTAATGCTGCCCATACATTTTCGTGAACAAAAGCTTTTAAACATTTTACATTCGCATTTTCATGTCTTGTCGCCATCTATTCGACGATAGCCGAACTACTAAGTGATGTTTTTGAACAGCGCCAAAATGCTCGAACTTTATCCTTATAATCAAAGTGTTAATATTCAGCAGTGCGCTGTACACCAAACGATAGAAGATTTAATTCTGAATCGAATGGTGTATAAAATAGCTGAGGCAATTTAGCGGTTTTCTTGTAATTTGCGAATGAAAATTAAACACGACACACTTACCGACATTTACAGTTCCCTGTAACTTAAAACCTAAATGCACAACAATTTAATATATTCTTCAATGAAATACGGGTCCCAATACTTCTTACTGATTATTTAATTCACTTTTTATATTATTAATGCATAACAATAAGAGAAACTTATGAGGAATCCTAATCTTCATAGAGGGTACCCTCTGTTATCGTGGGGATAAACTAAGTTTTCATTTGTGGATTTAATAATTGTTTTAATAATGAAAGAATATTTAAAAACTTAAGAAGACTGTTATATTATAATAAAATAAATTTAATTGTAGATATTTTCGTATTTAAATTGCAGAAACAATACATTATAATATATCCGCCTAATCACAGGCAACCCGATAAACGCATAACTATTATAAAAAACTTCCAATTTTAAAGGTGACAGTGAGAAAACCATAAGTGTAATCCTCAGTAAGGCTTCAGAAATAGTGCGAATATTTAAGTATTTAAATTGCAGAAATAATTATATTATATAAACGCCTGCTTACAGGCAACCCAATACACGTATAACTAATAATGATGTATTATTTAAAACTTAAAATTTTGATCGTAACAGGGACAAAACCATAAATGTAATATTTTTAAAGCGTTGCTAAGGATTACACTCATGCTTGTGTCCCTATTATATTTAAAATTAGAAGTTTTTAATAAAAAATAATATTAGTTATAGTATATTGGGTTGCCTGCAAGTAAGCGTTTATATAATACCATTGTTTCCGCAATTTAAATACTTAAATATTCTCACTATTTAGGTCAAAGGGGTAACAATATTGAAAAGATTAGGAACCACTGCACTAAGGAAATTAAAAGATCAAATCGGTTACAAAATCGCTAGACTTAGGCCCATCAATCTACAAAATTAACATTCTAAAAATTAAATAAGAAAGAATTTCTGATAAGATCTGCGATTATAATATTATAATTAATCATAAGATTCAATTATTTAATAACAAATAAATCTTATTTCTGCAAAAACAACTAAAAACCATAATTTTTCAAGTTGTCAATTCTGGAAAACTGAGTCCTGTAAAGTCCCGCACTTAACATGAAAAAATTTTAGTTTCACGAACAAATTCCACACATCCTGATTCAAAATGCCGTCCAAATTTTCGCTCAGTAACGGCGCCTTAAGGGTTAGTATTTACTTGTTATATAGGAAGCTTCTACTTCATTATGTACATGTTTTTTATGATCAATAAAACACTATTAGTATTAGGTATTTACAGTTAACGGACAAACGTTTTACATTATCAGAGCTACCGCTGTGAGGGATGTTGGATTAGCTCAGCTTTTAAATATCGAATTGTTTTCAATGTATTAATCGTAGTTTGTCATATCCTTTTAGTAATTCAAATAAAAACGAATAACTTTGTTGGTGAATTATTCAAAATGTATCACGAAGTGAAAGCCTCCACAATTACTTATTTATATCCTTTTAGATTTTAATTATTTTACATTTCTCGTTATTCGAAGACACGTACTTAACAATAATGAATCATGCGCACTATTTGTACTTTTTAAGCCATGGGGGTACACTTCCTTCATATATAAGGGATGGTTCATCCGAACAAACAAATTATTCCGTATTCTCAATATCGTACAAGAGCTCGATTGATGTATGCCCCAAAAATTCGCAGTAGAATATTTTAGATTGCAATTTTTTTGTTACTAAAAATACCACCATTTATTATATTTCTTGGTAATCTTGTAGTTTCTGATACTAATGAATGGACTGAAGTGAATGTTTCTTTTTTGTTGATTAGATTGTAATGAGAGGAGGCAAGGTGGACGAACCCGTCATGCAAGTGCTGGACAGTAAGAAATATGTGGCCAGGAATGCCGAGAAAGAGGGGATCAGACTACTATTGTCCGATGGGAAAGATATGTCCTCGTTTGTAGTGGTCATCGCACAGTATAAGCATATCATACCCAAGCATTCCATTATTAAGCTCGTACGCTACATCACGAGCGTTGTCGAAGACACGAGCAAAGGAGGTGACAGGTAAATACTACAATCTAGGATTAAATTTGTTACGTCGACAATTTGCACAACAATACTTACAGTGGATTTCACAAAGGTGGTAATAAATTGACATAACACTGGTATTACATTTTTGGCTGTGTAAACTATCTTTTGAACGGTAAACAGAATGCAAAATTTCAGGTTAAGTACTGCAATGACATTACACATATTTTAATTGATAATTACTCTGTCACAGTCTTTATTTATTTTTTCCTTTTTTGATGTATGTTTACCTTAAATATATGTGTCTGTCTGTACATATGTATATACTTTGGTCTTTCATATGTATTTCTATACATTTAATCAATTATTATTGTTATTAAATCCTCTTCTGAGGCTCCATTTCTTTAAACAATAACGATTTAATATTCGGACTGACAGTGATGGACAATGACGCATAAAGAACATTTACACAGCTGAAAATTTAATAACGGCTTAAAAAAAATCCACCATGAGAAAGAGAATTAGAATGTATTCATGTAGTTTTCAAAATGGTGCATTTAAATTTATTGATACCAGTCAAAGATTTAATAAATAAAGTTAGATATAACTTAATTAATCTGAAAAATGGTTTTCACTATTCAAGATGGTTATAATGGTATATGTGAGCATTTCCCATCCACTGTAAGATTACGTCATCAAGGGCGAGCACTCCTCAGCTATATTATCAGATGTTTATGTTAAGCGATGTATGTTTATGTTTTGGGAATGCTGGGCATTCAGAAATCGAGCGTCAAATGGTTCAGACGCGAGTGTACAACAAATGAAAAAGTATTCGTTCGTGTAATTAATTCGATCTTTTAATTTACCCATCCACTAGTAATTCTGACATATACACAACTGGAGAAATTTCAAAATGATCAACATCCCTTTTTATTTTAAGCCCTTCGGAACTGGCAAAGATTAGCAATAGTAATTTATTAAATGTATATAGTAAGTACTTAAAATTGACTGATCCGGGGAAAAATGCGCCTAGTTTATAAATTCTTGATCATGTGAAATTTTACTCAGACTCGCCCTCGTCATACTGGACATGGAGCTTCTGCAGAGAGGCGAAGAAGTCGGGTGCACGATTGGTGATCCCATAGATCTAGAAGATCAGCCCGAGGAAGCAGTTCCAACAACGAAGAAGGCAACTCGCTCCGGCTCTGTCAATTTGCAGGATCAACCCATACGCTCGATATCCGGCTTGAGTTCTCTTGGAAAGTAAGCGAGAACTGTACATTCCACGTTTCGTTGATTTTAATTGTCGCATTTTTATTTACCAGGTGGGTGATAAAAGCCAGAATTTTAAATAAATCTGCGATTCGCACCTGGCCCACTTCCAGCGGCGAAGGTAAGATGTTCGATGTGCATTTAATCGACGCGAGCGGAGAGATCAGGCTGACCGCTTTTCATGACGCCGTGGACAAGTATTACGACTTCATACAGGTGGCGTATTCTTTTTCCTTGATTATTCGCTGAAAAATACAAACCAATTTCCTGCCCTGGATTTCAATTGGAAATTATAATTATTATAATGATCATCAATGGGTTTACGAGTTAAATATCCAATGTTGAAAATCCATATACTGTGAGAATAAAATGTCAAAAATAGTTGGCAGCCCTTAAAAAATAACCTAACTAACTTATACCTTGAGATCATGGTGTAAAGATTACATGGTGTGCCTAGTCGGCCACGTTCTCCCCCTAAAATATTCCTCTCTCTCATTTGGTTGATGCCCAGGGATACAACCTTCTAAAAACGCTTGCTTAGCTTCGAAAAGTCGATATATTCAAATATTCCCAAATCCATCGTTTTTAATAACAAAGACAAAACAAAGGTTATTAATTTTTAAATCGTCTGCCAAATGTAAATAACTTCACGACTATATTCGTCGTGAAGTTATTAGTTTTTGAGTTAATCGGCCAAAATCGGCTGTTTAAATATTTGACGTTTCTTGGGGACTTTAATCATGATTAAGTTGCGGTGCAAGCCAATTCTTCGCTAACCATTGATTAACTTTTTAATCATGATTAAGTAGCTGCGGGGCAAGTGGGCATAAATGTGTTATTAATAGTGATGATCAGTTCTATGTTTAAAATCGGCAGATAAAAACACACAAAACTGTTTTTAAAACGAGTGACCTTGAAAGATCGCAAGATGTCAAAATTAACACTGCATTGCAGAATTCCAGGCAACCAATATAATTTCACTTGATTATTATAGGGATTTGCAGAAAATTTACTGCTAACCATTTTCGACTTTTTAATCTCACGGCATGTACATTTACACACCTTTAAACTACATGCAAATAGCCATGACGATAAATATGTTGACACTGTATTAAATCCTGTGAAAAAAAAAAGAGTTTCCAGTTTTGGTTTTATTTTTATGACAAAATCTGTAATAACGTAACCTTTTATATTAAATCTGAACTTTGTTTACAAACGTTTAAACAAAACCATCCAACCACATAATAATCTTACAGATTGATAAAGTATACTACTTCAGCGAGTGCCACCTGAAGTCGGCCAACAAGAATTTCTCCACTCTGAAGAATGACTTTGAAATGACCATCGGTTTTAACACGGTCATTCAAGAATGTAAAGACGTAACAAAACCATTTCCCACCTTGCAGTTCGATTTCATCTCTATAGATAAAGTTGCCAGCATGGATGTTGGAAGTTTCGTCGGTAAGTTGATGAAAAAAATTAATTTTTTTTTTTTAATATTTGAATTAAATTTTATGGCTGCATTTGGTTGTACCATATGTATAAAAATTATTCAGATAAAGGGTGGCTTTGTATTTCGGAACGTACGTTGGAGGTTTGATACGTCGCATCACGTCTTCGCCACCAGTTGTTCATATGACATAAAGTCAACAACGTGCTGAACTAATCTAAGACCGTGATTTTGTTTATCATGGCCATGCCTTATCTAAATAATTTTTATACATATGGTATAATCGCCTGTAAACATCAGTTTCCGATCACTAGCTATTTCACTATTTTATAGATGTCATCGGTGTTTGTAAGTGTGCTGGTGTGCTACAGACTTTCAAGGCTAAATCTACTGGCAAGGAAATGAAGAAGAGGGAACTCACCCTTATTGATATTTCGAAAACAGCTGTAAGGTTTTTGTTGTATACATACTCCATCTACCCATAGATTAGACTTTTTTGACATCTTTAGTAACATTTATTTTTTATTTGTTAATTGTAAAATTTCCCTGTAATTGGAATATTTTTTTGTTCTGTTGGGAAATAAACCTATTATTATTATTATTATAAACATTAGAAAATGAAAAATACCAACACGGCTATGAGAAAAATGTAATTTTGCAGCAAGTTACATTGGTATCGGTATACTTCCAATATATTCATACGCAACATCGCCAATAGACAGTATGTTATTGTTATTGTTCTTGATTTCCGCCAAGGAGAACGTTCTAAATTATGTGACGAACCAACTACACACATACGCGGTAAGATTCTCGAGTGCTATTTTCGTAATAAATTAAGTTTCGTAAGTACTACTTTTTCTGGCAACCTAGTGGGATTTCTGTCACTCAAGATGTCAAAAAAGTCTAATCTATGAGTAGCCGGAGTATACTGTGAAATCAGAAAGTCGAAAATAGTTGACAGCACATTGTCTGAAAATCCTTATATAATAATTCAAGTGATATTATATTGGCTGCATTGAATTCTTGCGTTTTGCCAATTTTGTCTTAAAAATAGACAAAATTGGCAGATATAAACACAAAACTATTTTTGAAACAAGTAACCTCAAAAAACCACAAGATGTCAAAATAAACTGACACTCAATATAATTTAAAATTGAATGGCCGCATTCAGGGAATTTGTAGCATTGCAGCGCTTTAAGCTGTACTCGGCTGAATTATGGAATTCGGCGCTTGAATTAGTTTGAAGTTTACAAAATAATTCTTCAGCAAACAAACAGGTTAGATTTATTAACACGTGTTTCACTGCTGCCACCTCTTTCGATTTTTCAGTGCTTCCAACTGCTTTTTAGTTTGCTACAACGCCTGTACAGCAGTAAAGCGGAATAATTATATGCTTTAACGCTTCATGAAGAGCTGCCAGGGTTTTAGATAAAGCGGCACCATTCAGGACAGAATTTTAAGAAAGCGCTACAATTCCCTGAATGCGGCCAATGATTATAGGGATTTCGAGAAAATGTGCTGCCAACTATTTTCGACTTTTTGATCTCTTGGTGTATACTCAATTTTCTAATCATCGAAGATGTTTAATTAATTCCAACAGGTAACCCTAACGCTCTGGGGACGAGATGCCGAAATCTACGATTACTCATTCCCCGTGATAGCCGTCAAAGGTGCCCGTGTTGGAGATTTCGGAGGCGGAAAGTACTTGTCGTCTCCCGGAAGTGCCATTTTCAAATATAATCCCGATATACTCGAAGCGTTTATAATTCGCAGATGGTATGATAATGTAGGACGGTACGAGGACGCTACTAATATTAGCGTGGGGTAAATTAAATGCTTGTAATATAAACAATTGGTTGTAAGTTCTTTTTAGCCCACATTTGCCCGAGATTTAAATTAAAGGAAAGTAAATGATTTGCTTCCCAAAATCAGAGGTTATTTTTCGCTTCCTGTCAAATGTCAATGAATAATCAGAAAGAGTAATTTAGAAAATGAAAAATTACATAGGGGCCACGGTGGTCAGTAGAGCACCTGCTTACGGGCCTCGTGGTCGTAGGTTCGAATACCATCCACGCGGTCACTTTTTCGGAACGAAAAATGGCCGTGCGGGTCCATGGATGTTAAGCGTATGTCCCTTTCATCATTATAAATGATTATTATACAAATTATCGGTTGTGGCAGAATGCCCTAGTTGGCTACGTCAATTCCCAAATTATCCGCGCTTCCTCAACCCGAATTCCTGTCAACCATCCTTCCTTTTTTTCATAAAAAAAAAAAAATACATCAAAAATAATAGTTTTTTTAAAATGCATTGTTGAACATTTATATATTTTATTAACACAAATTGTACACGACGATATTCAATGCACGGAAACGGTATGGATATGGCTAATGCTATTCCTGGACACATCTATGCAAGTCCTTCGGTTGGTATTGCTGGTCAAAATCTCCGAGAGCGAGCTGCTCTGCGTGTTCATCGGATTCGAATATTCCATCCTGATTTTCTTCCTGCAGTTGATCCATTTAAACGGTGGTAAGTTGCTATAATTAAATTAATCGACAACATTAAACTATTCGTTTCTATTACTGCACTCGTCTGACGGCTATTGCAGCTATTTAAAATAGTCATCGGAAGAAATCATTTGACACTTTTCAAATGTTCAGTACGACCAAACTTACAGTGTTCTGGGGAAAGTTATTGCAGCTATTTAAAATAGTCATCAGAAGTATGATAATAATAATGTGTGATCCACAGAAAGTTGTTTCTGAGTTGGCCATGCCTGAGAGAGAAAGAGAAATATAGTAGTCATGTCTGAGATTAATTCATTTTTGTAAAATCTAAGTCAATTGGCTCATGATGTAATAATAAAGTATGTTCATTAAAAAAAACCTCGTGTGCCATGATTTTTTAATTTAAAAAATTTAAGTTGGTAACACGAATTGAGGTTATGTTACTTGCGACATGTTCCTACCGATAAATTAATTTGCTGTGATAAACGACGAAGAGAAGACGTAGGTTCACTTTGCAAAATTCCTTGGGCTGTGTTAATAGCATCCTAAGTACGTTTGGCTGATCTACCACTTCCTGGTTTACGGAGAATACTACCCGTTTCATGAAATAATACAACGGATCGTGATAAGGTATTTTTAAATTTATCATAAATAATGAGAACGTTAGGAAATTCTTCCTAAAACTCTGTTAAAGGTGCGTCGAATGAATACACCCAATTTCTGTCCACTTTAGTTCCATTTCGGAAATAACTTTTAACTAGAAACGTTTTTGCTGGTTGCTGTAAACCATTGTGACCGCGGACTTATTGTGACTTTTAGAACGATGTGACGTTTTGTATGTCAATTCCTAACATTTGTGCCAATTTAAATTTTTTTATATAAAAAATCATAGCCCACTTGAGGTTGTTTTTTTAATGAACATACGATATGTGACATACATCATTCATCTCATAGCCAACTCTGAAACAAAATTTTGTGGCTCACACGATACATTTATTTCACAATATTAAAGTACGTCTAGTGTTTACAACTATACTATTTTGTTGTATCTTATGCTGTAATAGTGAAATGGGTTATCCATCCTCATCGGAAGAATTTACTTGTGAAATCACTAAACGTTTTGCAAATGTACAGTTTGACCCTGCTCGAAAAATATGTGACTGAATCTGTATTTCCGTATTCCTCGTTTTGGCTGTATTTTAAAAACGATGTAAGCGGTACACACACACAGCAACTTCCAACTTTGCAAGCTTGGCACGTTACCGAAGATATACGTACCATAATAATTTACAAAAATGTGTCGAAAATATGCAGTATATGATGGGATTTGCAGCCGAATTCAACGGGGCCAAACTCTGCACGAATGTGGCTATGGCTATGTTCGTCTGGGTCCTGGGTATGTGCTCGAACACTTGCAGTAGATCGAAGACTATGTACGGACTCCAGCACAAAATAAATACTGTAAAACATAATCTAGTTAATACAAGTATTTAAAAATACAGCAATAGTATAGTGTATCAAGGGTCGAAAATAGGCTTTAGCAACCCGCCGCTTTTAGCAACACGATCGAGCAAAGCAAGTGAGGGTTGCTAAAAGTGAAGGGTTGCTAAAGCATTTTGGCACGAGTTACAATCGATATTTTTTCACCTGCCTCAAGTAAAGGTAGTCCTGTGGGTAGAAATAAACGATCTTAAACCAATGTTATTTCACTTGGTACTTAGTACTAGTAATAACGCAAATTTCTTTTGTATCATTCAATATCCGGCGTGGCACTAGCCAGGGAAGTAGTTGTTTCAATAAGTTATTTGTTTATAGTCTTAGTAAAGACTTAATTTGCTTGCAGAGTTACGAACAGGTTGAATATTCATTTATTCAGGCTATATTTCGTTTTTTGAATTTATTTAAAGAAAGTGTTTCAGGAAATTTTTCATCGCGCACCATTGAAATGTCACTGTCAGATTTTTGCATAGCCTACTCATATTCCGCGAAAGGTTGTCTAGATTATGCATATTATTTTTTTGGCCCAAGATACGCTAAATCGTAGTTTCGGCCCGATTTTTATAACCGAAACATATGGTTTCGTAAGAGCAGGCGAAAAATTATTTAAAACTGCAGCTCACTTACTTCAGGAAACATTATAATAAAAATATGGGGTTACGCATTATTCGATTCAGAATGAAATATTTAATGATTCCGCGTACAACCCGTTTACATTTTGATTATATGTAAGTTTTGGCGCTAACCGCAATCATCACTTGGCAGTTTAGCCGTCGTACGGTAGATGGCGCGGCGGTGGAAATTACGAACGTGATATTTAAGAATTTCTGAAAGCTTTTATTTTATGTATAGATTATATAGGGTTTTTATTTTAACACTGAACATGCTACTATTAACGCCTACGTTCAATCGTAAAATAATCACATCAACGAACGCACGATATTTAATTGAAATTGTATGCAACCGCTGAACTCTGTTGATGTGTGGTGTTCAGTGTATGCAACCAAGTACACAAAGGTGATCAGTGTTTGCAACCAAGTACACGAAGGTGACAGTTTTATTTATTTATTTATATCGTTAATGTTTGCTACTAATACAAGTAAGTACATATTTACTCTTAGTAGATATTAATTAATGTCAGTACCCATATGTATACATAAATTATAGCTATATAGTACAGCTCAACTCATTACGAATAAAGTTAGGTTAATTAAATTAAATACGGTTTCACAGAATTCCGTTTGTTTGAATTTGTCTTCATTGGTTAATTGCTGATGATTGGAAAACTTGTGAGCATTTTAAATTCTTTTATGCCCACTTGCACCACAGCCGATTAACTTTAATCAGTGGTTAGTACCGGTTTGTACTTCTTTAAAATACGACAATTTTATTCGCAAATTGTTTACACAATAACATATTGATCAAAGAAATATATTTGGGATATCTTACAAATTTATAAGACTTTTATATTCCCGAATTTTGACTTAATCAGACGTTTAATCGTGATTAACTTTTTAACCACGATTAAGTACCTGCGGTGCAAGTGGGCCTAAATGTCTTATAAACGGAAGCTGAATTTATTTGAAACCGTGCTGCAATAACTCTTAAAGATTTGAGGTTCTGCTTTACGTAACATAAATGTTGAGTTCCATCTCATCCGTTAAAATGTGACTACTTTTAGCCCTTTTCCTGAAATGAATGAAAATTCCTCATGCAGCCAGTATCGTCAAAATTATGGACAATATTAAAACACGACGTGTATGAGTAGACGTGTGCACGTAGTTACGCTCTTTATCGCTTATACTGAGTAGTAGACGCATTAGTTAAGTACAAGATTTTCAACCTGGTGTCTGAGACGGACTAACTTGAGAGTGGTGTAATATCACGCGAATCCGAGTGAGGGTTTTGATGCTTAGACTGATAACAGTGAGCCATTGTAGCTGTTCGCGTACGTCGCAGTCTTGTTTTTTCTTGGAATAATAGATGGTGCCGAGGCTCGATTTTATTAAAAATTGTTTCGATGGCTGAAAGTTATCTGCTCGGCTATGCAACCGAAAACAAATCCCGTGTGATGTTCAATTAATTATTTGTATTCTTTCTTGAGTAAATACCTATTAATGCGTTGATGTGATTATTTTACGATCGAACGTATGTTCAGAGTTAAAGTAGACCACTCACCGGTGACTATGACTAATGTTATCTTGACAGTCTTCACTTTCGCTTTGGGAATCAACCCTCGAGAGCTCATCCGTCTGGTGTCCGAGCTTAAGTAACTCTTCGCCTGGCTCTTGGTCACCGATATGGCGCTCTTCGACCAGATCGTGATTATTATTATTGCGTAGCACGCCCCTATGATCCCGGCCGGGATTATGAATAGGCTCACGGACACCAAGCACATGTACAGTTGCCAGTGCCATTGCCGGGGGAAATCGATCCAGCACTGAAGTTGATCTAGAAAAATGCAGAATAATTTGCAAATACAAATAAATGTGATAATATTCGGGCCATTATTTATAGCAATTTTTCAGTTTTTTATGGGCCAGTATTATAAAGGTCAGTTAAATTTAACTGAAGATTAAAATTTAAATGATAATTATATGCAAAATACATGTAATACAAAATTATATGTAAAAGAATAATTTTCTGCTTAATTCAAATAAAATGAATAACTTTGTTGGTATCACTTTATTAACTTGGAGTTTCTATAGTTTCGACAATTTCAGCTTGTCATTTTCAAACTATCTGACAAGCTGAAATTGTCGAAACTATAGTAACTACTCCAAGTTAATAAAGTGATACCAACAAAGTTATTCGTTTTATTTGAATTATTCAAAATGTATCACAAAGTGAAAGCACAATCACTTATTTAATTTTCTGCTTGTTGAATCTACAACATATACTAAAATATTAACAATTACCTTGGATAAGTCTCTCTTCGTATAAGATTAAAATCGGACTAGAAAATATAATACTGAGTAGCCAGGCTGCGATAATCAAACACTTCGCCCTCTTCCCTAAAAACGGAAACGATGTGATTTGGTTGAGAGATCATTTGTGCCACTTACAGCTCCCTGAAAATTTCATCGGATGTCGAATGGCATCGTAACGATCGATGCTTAACGCCACCAGGACATACGTGGACGCGTATGTTACGACGACCTAAGGATAAATGTTTACATAAGCGAAATGGAACAGATAACATGTACAGTAAAGTAATAGCAATTAAAATGTGCCAAAATTTCAATAGCATTTGAATGACAAGACAGTAAAATAAATTGTGTAAATTAGGTTGCAGATCTATTTATTTATTTTTTTAATTTGTTTATTAACTTTACAAATCCTGTTACTATATGTGCAAAACAATATGTAATTAAAGTTAATCACCCAACAAATTTAGGACACAGGATTTGCAGGCGGAGTTCACAGTGTGTTCTTCCACTCAGACCTATTATTCTCTTCCACATGATGGTGTTCCCGATCAGCTTCAGATTATTACCATTTAGACATTATTTTGGCCATTCCTGGCTGATAATTTTGTTAATAATAATGTACATAATTATTCTGTTAAATATATTTTTTCCATGTAGGCCTATTTTTATTTTTATTTTGTGAAATCCAATCTTTTTTCTTTTACCAAAACCAGTAACTTCTTCATTTATGTCTTATCTAAAAGTATAATCAATTATGTGCTCAAAAAACATAATTGATTATATTTTTAGTGTTATTAAATTGAAATATATCGTGTAGACGAGTATAACATTTTTAAATTTTGGCGGAAATCGTAGTAATTTGCCACCCCGGCACCAGACGGCGCCAAAAATCGTGTTTCCGGAATTTAACATGCAGGTTTCATTTCTAAAAGTATTTTTTCTGTGACCCTACCTATCTGTATTACCACCTCTTGTTCCTCGGCCGTACCAGAAAAAAACCCGCGAACCGTCACTGTTGAAATCTACATTTTCTCACCTGTAAAAATCTGATAATCTTACAAGCGGCATTTCCCGCGTTCCAGGAAACGGTCATCCTCCAGATAATGTCCGTGAGGACACTGATTAATCCTACCGAGAGATCTGCAAAACATCAAAATCAGGACGTTTCGATGCCGAAATATCGGCGTTACATAAATTGCAAATGGATGACAAAAATGTCTTAAAGATTATTACTAGAAAAAAAAAGTATACTTCCTTGAGCATTCCGTTTCGGGACATTCAGTTTATTATTTTAGGGCGCACAAATTACAAATTTCAAATCTCAAATTTATCACCTGCGAAGGCCAGGTGGCTTATAAAAAAATTCATCCTGCTTTTCCTGGACTTGGTGCTGTATAGCGTGACTAGAACGCCGAAATTGCCGGCGACTATGATTACCAGCAGTAACCACATTACCGTGAATTGCTCCACCTGAAAAAAAAAATAATAAAGAAACAAAAATCAAAGTACCATATTTTAGAAAAAACATCCCGAAAAAAAGTAGTTTTTGTTTTTTTGCTCTGAAACCGTTTAACTGATTTGAATAAAATTTTAGGGGTATGTAGGGAATCGTAAAACACATGTAAATAAGCAATAAAACATATAGCATGTAATTTAAAGAAATACATCATCATGTCGTAACACTGTATAATCAAAAATTGTGTGTGTGTGTGTGTCTGTGCGCGCTGTATCTCAAAAACTAATAGACCAATTGATATGAAACTTTGAACATACGTCTTATTTGATAATCTGAAGAACTGAAAAGCTTTTGGTAGAATTTCGTACACCGGAAGTGGGTGTTTACCTTAACTGATTTTTGTTTTTTGCCAATATTTTCTTAAATATGAAAAATATCACAAAAACATTTAAACAAACATTGAAGACAACAAAGAAATGAACATCTTTTGCTTGAAAACATTTTTCATAAAATCATTTTTATTATTATGTTTTTAATTTTTGGTTTATAATTATAAAACGATAATAGTTACAGTAAATTTATTTTAATAGTAATTATAGAGAATGCTAAAATAAACAACTTATAAAGAATACGTTTTTTTCGCAATCCCTTTAGTTTTTGAGTAAACTGAGTTTTTGAATTTGAAGTATAATTTTTCCATCTTTCATAATTTTGACGTTTTAAACGTCAGTTTCATCCGCTCGATGTACATTTAAAGTATGATTTCAATTGAAAATAAACCATGAAAACGTAAATATAACCGATACCAGCAAGTCGGAGAAAGTAACATGATGGCCACATCACCATTTTTTATAATTATTTTTCTCTCTCCTCTAATTTGTATTACGATCGGGCGATTTTTTTTAGTATTCATGACGACTGTTGAAGCTATTCGGATTTTACGTTGCCGAATAATTACCATCGTAACGTTTAAACCACAGAACACATACCTTTAGAAGTGAAACCTGCATGTTAAATTTCGGAAACACGATTTTTGGCGCCGCCTGGTGTCGGGGTGGCAAATTACTACGATTTCCGCGCCAAAATTTAAAAATGTTATACTCGTCTACACGATATATTTCAATTTAATAACACTAAAAATATAATCAATTATGTTTTTTGAGCACATAATTGATTATACTTTTAGATAGTACATAAATGTAGAAGTTACTGGTTTTGGTAAAAGAAAAAAGATTGGATTTCACAAAATAAAAATAAAAATAGGCCTACATGGAAAAAATATATTTAACAGAATAATTATATACATTATTATTAACAAAATTATCAAATATAAAAATATCACAACAATCTGGTATTAGGGTCTTGTCCAGGTGCAATGTTCCATCAGGTCTCTTCGTTCTTCTTAGGATATTTCTTTCAGGCGTCGTAACAGGTCAGTTGTTTGCTCGCATCCAGGATTCATGGCATTAAAATAGTTAAAAAAAGTAAATTAGTGTAGTTATATTGTCTTACTTCTTGGTGTCGGAACAGCATTGCAATTTAATTTTTTGCGGAAATGGTTAACAAAATGTTTATGAATAAAATGATCTTCACATGAATGAAAATTTAAACAATGAAGACTGTTCAATATCACAAATGGTTTTCCATGTTTTAAGATATTCTTCATTTTTGGGAAATTTATAGAAATGTTTATTTTTGTAGTCGACATTAGTTATATCGGAAAAGAAAGAATGTTGACATTCTGGATATTTACAAGAATATTTAATACGGCCATTTGATGTTTCCATTACTAATAAATACAATTGACGAGTTTATAAGACAGAATATATAATAACTTACCTTCAAACATGAATCGCTAGCACTCACAGCACTATTGAGGTTAGTTGATAAAAATGGTGAGACTCATTAAGCGTTGCCGCATATACATCGAAGTATAAAATATACAATGCACATGATTTTATTTAATAAACAGTAATATTATACTTTCATGAGTTATTATGACAAATATAAGTGATAATGAGTCTAATTATGTTTAAAACATAATTTTAATTGTTAAAATTATCACTTTGTAGTGAAATTTTAAGTTTATTAAAAACGGTAATCCCCATAATAAGATCTTTGATAAATCTGGCAACATCGAGGGAACCATCATTGGAAAAGCGGCAAATTTGAAATTCCCCCTCGCCCCACTGTCCTGGGGTGGCCCACATACTTTCGTGTTGCCAATATTCGTATCTCGGCTTCATCCCCGTGGTTTAAACGTGGGATTTCTCAAAATTCAATCAAGCAATTGAATTAACGTTGCCTTAGTAAAACGATCACGTTTCTCGTAATACATTGACAGTGAAATTAAATTTACTGCCAGACGGTCGTTAAGTTTTATGCAGACTTTATAGGAAGGTCCACATTCGTAATTTAATATGTAACGGTTATTAAACCGTACAATAGTTTATTGTACAACGAGCATATAATGATGGCTATTAATCACGAGAACGATGTCTGCGGAACGAGCCGTAGGCGAGTGGAGCAAATCGTTTGAGTGATTAATAGCCGTCATTATATGCGAGTTGTACACTATACTTTGTTCACGAAAATTAAAATCAAAATAAAACAAAATCAAAATTAAAATCGAAATTAAAGTTGTAATTACAATTACAATTGAAAAAAAAAATTAAAATCAGTATTAAAATCTGTGAATTAATGTGCGAATTAGCGTGTTTAATAACCATATTAAACACGCAAATGCGCGTGCGTGTTTAACCCTACACTGCGCAATGTAGCTAATCTGCTACAACCGATTTAAAATGTATTATTTTTGTACAAGAAATTTAATTTTGTAGTAATGCACTATGTAGATATTTAGCCACATCCATATGGAACAAAATATATTAAGGCTATATTGCAATGCATCCCCTCTTGGCTCTATAAATAGAATTTAGTTAGGCAATGTGCTACTGGCTTGAACCACGTGTTGAACATAGATCCGTGTTTCATCTGTCTAAATCAACATTAGAGTGAATTTATTATTAAAAACATATTTCTATTTATCCTGAAGGTTAGTATATTTAATTGTACATAGCTATAAGTGGATATAATTTATTTTTCAAACAAAAATACGACTTTTTAGTGATTTTTTTTTATAAATAAATAATATTAATTTTATGTTTAGATTTTTTAAATGATTTTTACCATAAACTACATACAAAACTATACCAAAAAAACATTTTTTCATCTAAAAAGAAAAAATCGCGCAATGTAGGGTTAATAAGCGTATTACACACGCAAGTGCGTGTTTAAGAAATTGTGTGTTAAATGTACCCCATTAATGCTGCCCGTAGAATTAAATAATCCGCACATTATAACATTTTCGTGAACAAAAGCTTTTAAACATTTTACTTTCGCATTTCCACGCCTCGGCGCCATCTATTCGACGATAGCTGAACTACCAAGTGATGTTTTTGAACAGCGCCAAAATGCTCGAACTTTATCCTTATAATCAAAGTGTTAATATTCAGCAACGCGCTGTACACGAAACGATAGACTATTTAATTCTGAATCGAATGGTGTATAAAATAGCCGAGGCAGTTTAGCGGTTTTCTTGTAATTTGCGAATGAAAATTAAGCACGACACACTTACCGACATTTACAGTTCACTGTAACTTAAAAATTAAATGCACAACAATTTGCTATATTCTTCAATGAAATGCGGGTCCCAATACTTATTACTGATTATTCAATTAACTTTTTATATTATTCATGCATTACAATAAGACAAATATATGAGGAATCCTAATCTTCATAGAGGGTACCCTCTGTTATCGTGGGGATAAACTACGTTTTCATTTGCGGATTTAATAATTGTTTTAATAATGAAAGAATATTTAAAAACTTAAGAAGACTGTTATCTTATAATAAAATAAATTTACTTGAAGATATTTTCGTGTTTAAATTGCAGAAACAATACATTATAATATATCCGCCTAATCACAGGCAACCCGATAAACGCATAACTTCTATAAAAAACTTCAAATTTTAAAGGTGACAGTGACAAAACCATAAGTGTAAACCTCAGTAAAGTTTAAAAAATAGTGCGAATATTTAAGTATTTAAATTGCAGAAATAATTATATTACATAAACGCCCACTTACAGACAATGCAATACACGCATACATAATATTAATTTATTACTAAAAACTTCCAATTTTAAACGTGACAGGGACAAACCATAAGTGTAATCCGCCGTAAAGCTTAAAAAATAATGTGAATATTAAAGTATTTAAATTGCAGAAATAATTATATTATATAAACGCCTGCTTACAGGCAACCCAATACACGTATAACTAATAATGATTTATTATTTAAAACTTCAAATTTTAATCGTAAAAGGGACAAAGACATAAGTGTAGTATTTTTAAAGCGTTGCTAAGGATTACACTCATGCTTGTGTCCCTATTATATTTAAAATTAGAAGTTTTTAATAAAAAATAATATTAGTTATTGTATATTGGGTTGCCTACAAGTAGGCGTTTATATAATACCATTGTTTCCGCAATTTAAATACTTAAATATCCTCACTATTTTTGAAGCTTTACTCAGGATTACACTTATGGTTTTGTCCCTGTTACGTATAAAATTAGAAGTTTTTAATAATAAATTAATTTGTGTTATGCGCATATCGGGTTGCTTGTGATTAGGCGTGTATATTATAAAATATTGTTTCTGCAATTTAAGTACGTAAATATCCACAAGTGAATTTATTTAATCATGAGACAACATTCTTTTTAAGTTTTTAAATATACTTTTATTATTACAACAATTATTACATCCACAAATGATTAAGTAGTTTATCCCCACGATAACAGGTGGAGCCCTCTACTTAGATTATGATTTCTCGTATATTTCTCTTATTGTAATGCATTAACAATATAAATAGTTGAATGATTAATCAGGAATAAGTATTGTAACCCGTATTTGATTGGAGAATATAGCAAATTCTTCTTAATTGAATTTTTATGTTACAGTGAGCTGTAAATGTCGGTAAGTGTGTCGTCCTTAATTTTCATTCGCAAATTACAGAAAAACCGCTAAATTTCCTCAGCTATTTTATGCACCATTCGATTAAAAAATAAATCGTCTACCGTTTCATGCACAGCCCATTGCTAAATATTAACACTTTGACAATAAGTATAAAGTTCGAGCATTTTGGCGCTGTTCAAAAACATCACTTAGCAGTTCAGCCTCCGTCCAATAGATGGCGGCGAGGCGCGGAAATCCGAACGAAAAATGTTTAAAAGCTTCTAAATAGCAATTTTAAGGGATGATTTTGATAATGTAAGCATTAAATGACCGCCAAACATATAATACTTTAATCTTTTGGAATAAAAGTGCTGTAAAAATCCTGCAATAATAAATATTGCCGCAGCAATTTTTTAATCGTTAAATTGATTTTAATGATTCAAATTGTAATTTACAGAGGTATTAATGGTTTAATAGTAAACAATAATAGTATATTGTACAACGAGCATATAATGATGGCTATGAATCACGACAACGAGGTTTGGGGAACGAGTCGTAGGCGAGTGGAGCAAATCGTTTGAGTGATTATTTTTTTTTTTGCTTTCCGGTTTTTAAATTACGCTCTATTTTCGGTTCCGGGGCGGGACTTATATCGGGCTCCAGCTCGTGGACAACTTTTGGAGCAGTGATCATATGGGAAATGGAGGGGGAATAGCAGTCCGTTAGTGTATAGTCAAGGAAAATTTCCTAATCTAATCACCAAAATATAAATTTATTACTTTCTTGCACTATAAACAGATGGCGTTAGCAGTCCAAGATTATTTTACATTATTCCCGATTACCAAAAAAAGTTTACATAAGATTCAGATGGCAATCGAATTCGTATCCGTTGACGTTACGTTAAATACGCACGAGACATCCGAATTCGTTGCAGATGTTGAATTTATAAATTTCTCCGATTAATATTTTACAATTTGGACGGTGGAAGTCTGAAATAACATAATAAAATCCAAAAATACCCGCGCGCTATCCACCATCACAGACCTATCAAGTTTCCTCATTGTTTCTCGGACGTTAGTTTTCGTGAAAAATATTCGGGTCATCGTCAGTTTATCGAGCGTCAAATTGAAATCGAAATTATCGGGGCAATTATATCGGCGCGTCCTATTTCGACGTCCCGAATCGTTTTTGGATCCTAACAGTTCGAGATAATTCGTGAAAAATGGCTTCCGTCGAATTTTTATCGCTTGTTGCTTTTACGGGCGATGACTTTTTAAGTCGCTTCGAGAGGAAAAATCGCTTTCGGCGCATTCTCGAGTGGAACGTTAGAGGTTGTTAAAAGTGTGTTTATCAAATAATGGGACGTGAATTGTGTTTATGTCCGACTGTTCATTTGTACTGATTTTAATCCAAAATGTGGACTTGTGGTGAAAATCAGGTGAAAACGAGTGCAGATTAAAACATTAGATCCAAAATGTGGACTTGTAAAAATTGGGTGAGAACGAGTGCAGATTCCATTAGAAATGGAAGTCACACCGATACAATTGTTGAAATACTCAAAGTGAACGAAGAATGAGCGAGCAAAATAAATTGAATTGAATGAAGAGATGGCGTCGACCATAAATAAAACAATAGCGCACTCACGGCCTGCGCCGATGAATTTGCTCTTACTGTAGTGCACGAAAAGCGTAAACAAGTGACGTCACAATCGCGTGTCGCCGCGTGGCAACGCAGCCTGCGCATTAACCTTTGAGCGTCCTCCTAGAGTTAACGAAGTACTCGCGCGTTGTTTTTCTGTGTAAATGTTATACAATCTCTACCGGTGTTTCAATGTTTTTTTTTTTTATCGAATCGGTGTGGAAATATAGTGAGAAGGCGATGGAATTAAACAATCGGTACAAACAACTGTTTGATTATGGAAAGCAAAACATGGAGTACGAAAAAGGTTAGTGTTATTCTCGGCCTCCAAAAATGATGGATTTATTTTGAGCATGTGTTCACGTTTCATAATAATAATTGTTTGTTTATTGTGGGATGGAAATTGTACACAGCAAATATAATACATACGTTTTTAATTGAAATATTTTCCTTGTAAAGCAACTTAAGAAATTGATAAATAATAATCAACAAATTGGGAATAACCTTACTTGTTGCTGAAAGCATTAAATAAATACAATAAAACGAAATGTAGCCTGAATATATGAATATTCAACCTGTTCGTTTAAATAATAATCAGTTTGTTTTATTTCAAGTTTCTAATTTCATTTTATGAGACCTCGCATCCATTCTAAACTAAATCGAAAAAAATTTGAAACGACGAAATAAAATTATGCAAAAATTAAAAACAACGAATCAATCTTCATTCTTTAAAAATAATATTTGTGTTTGAAAATACACCAATTTTAATTTTAATTATGAATATTTAAAAAGTTTCGATTTGAATTGTGGAAGCGATGATTAAAATATATTAAAGGTTAAAATAGAAATATAAAAAAAATACAAACAATCGAGAATGTTATATTAAAGCTGAATAATTTTAGTTTTTGCAAATATTTTAATTTTCAAGATGTAAATTCCTATATTAAACATTACAGTAGACTTTATTACCGACAAAATTTTTAATTGCAAAATACAGCATAACCGCCTAGTTTCCTCAGCAATTTAATACACCATTCGATTCAGAATTAAATATTCTATCATTCTTGCTGTGCAACTATTTGCTGAATGTTTAGATTTTGATTATATCTACAAAATTCGAGCGCTTTGGCGCTAAAGCACTTGGCAGTTCAGCAATCGTCCGACAGGTGGCGCTAGCTAACTTGATGTAATTGAATTTTTAAAAGCTTATTATTATTATATTTACATATCGACATACGTTTCGTATTTCATTTCGTTTTTTTAAGCATGCGAACGAGTATAGATATTTATCCAGACGCGATGATTAGATCAAAAAAGCATGAGTCACTGTCACCTCTGCGCGATTGTACTTTATTACCGACAAAATTTTCAATTGCAAAATACAACAAAACCGCCTGGTTTCCTCAGCAATTTTTTACACCATTCGATTCAGAATTAAATATTTTATCATTCTTGCTGTGCAACTATTTGCTGAATGTTTAGATTTTGATTATTTTTATAAAATTCGAGCGCTTTGGCGCTAGCGCACTTAGCAGTTGAGCAATCGTCCGGTAGGTGGCGCTAGCTAGCTTGATATAATTGAATTTTTAAAAGCTTATAACTCGTCGCTGGAGCTATAATTTACATAATAGAAACGTTAAAATGCTGACAAACTCGTAATCTTTAAATCCGTTTTGTTAAACGTGCTTAGAAAAGTCGGGAAATAATAAATATTGTTGTTGCTAATATGCCACTGTTGATAGCGTGTAAATTGATTTGGTTAAATCAAACGTCAACCAGTAGAGGAATTAATGTTTTAATGGATTAAATGAAGGCTTAAGAAAACTTTACTAGTTGTCAATAAATAAAAATTAATTTTTTAATTCATTTGCACCCACTGTTGGATATTTATGCTGTGATGTGTTATTGCAAGTGAAGAGTAATTAAAGTTTTGCCTCAAACTCCGGTCACTACTACTGGTGCGCCGTTACACCAATATACTGCGAACAAATTTGTAATTGTGACAATGAAACATGAATAATTTTGTAATTTTAGTCTTTGTAATGAACGAAACCCCTCGATTAATAATAATAAATGAAAAAAAAGGCAGAGTTAATTATAATTCCAATAAAAGGCACGTGTTGTTAAAAATAGCTTTTCAAAAGAACATAAGCCCTTCGACAATGGAGCAAATCGAAAAGGGGAGGCCATACAGGTCTGCTTTCAAAGCGGGGCACGTGCCACAAATCTAATTTCAAGTTGTAAAGACTTATTTATAATACCGTTTATGTATGGTACATATTTTCATCGATACCGAGAAACGAAAACTCTTGATAAAAGTAAGGAGTAATAATAAATAAGTAAATACTTAAAGGAGAGGATCAGATGTGTGACTCACCGATTTGATTCATCTTTGGCACACTAGTAGGTCATAACTAGGAGTGTAACACGAGCAAGTAATAGGGCGCACTATTCAGCCGTTTTCGAAAAAACATGATTTCTTTATTTCCAGTGTATTATTTATGTTTTATGTTAATAAAACGTCAATAAGAATTATCGACGCAATGGCGTATTGGTAAAATCTTTGCCTCGCAACCCCAGGGTCCGCGGATCGAGCCTCGCTTGATTAAATTTAGTCAATTTTCTTTTTTTATAGTTTTTATAAATCCATGCGTATTTAAATATGTCAATTTCAGAATCAATTATATTAATTTCATATTTAGGTATTAAACAAAACAATTAAATTTAAAAAATTAAGTCTTTTTTTATAAAAAAGTTCTATACGCTATTGCGCTATTCGGGTATTCGGGCGAGCTCATGCTGTAAATTCTTAATTGTTGAACTATTTAAACTGCTTTAGTAATGGCATCAATAAATGATTATTATTATTATAGAAAAAATATTTAAAAAAAATACCGGAAATAAAAATATTGATTTTTCAATTTCCTGTTTAATACTTCTCCTAAAAATAAAATTAATATAATTTATTCCACAATTAACATTTTTAATTACTCATGGATTTATAAAAATTATAAAAAAAGAAAATTGCAAACGTTCATCAACGGGGCTCGATCCATGGACCTTGATATTGCGAACCAGAAATTTTACCGATGCGCCACGGAGGTCGGTCTTGCTTATTAACATAAATGGTACATAAACATACAGCAAATAGAAAAAAACCTTTCTCGAAAACGGCTGAATAGTGCACCCTATTACTTGCACCTGTAACACTTCTAGTCATGACCTACACGTGTGCCAAAGATGGATCAAATCGGTGAGTCACACATATGATCCTCCCCTTAGTGCTTCGTGTGCATTTTAATTAATTGTAATAATATTACAGCATCCAATTTGCATTATAAACCTTCAACAGTTGCCGCAACTTATTACTCAATTATGCTAATACGTAATTAATACTCGATCTCGCGAAGGCGCAACACCGATTACCATTTATAATCCAATAAAAGTCCACAAAACTAAGTTTGCGATACGCAACGAACAAGATTCGATACTTCTCCAACCGCAGACAACCCCATGACAGCCCTCGCGTCACATTTGATGCAGGTTCGGACAGTGTGTTACGTGTTACGTGTTACGAAGTTTACTCGATTGCATATCGGCCGGCCGGATAATATTTCCGATATTTGGGAGAAACGGAGCGAAACATCAATCATTTTGGAGAGCATCTGTATGACGGCGTCCGAGGAGGAATATATGACTGATGGGTTTCGTTTATCTTCCCGTTGTGGAATCAGGCGGAAGATTAAGTAATTGGGAGTTGTGGTGGATTTCGGGGAATAAAGTGTAATACGCTGAAAGGAATCGCGGATCCATCAACTGAAGCTCCTGTCGGGGAGTAAAGAAATTGCAATGAATTTAAGAAGTATTTACCGAATATCTAATAGCGTAATTTTTTTATAAACTGAATATAGGTCAACACAAATTATTCAAGTTGGTAAAACAAGTAATAAGCCATCGGCGATCGGTTTCCGAAATGGGAAGGGAAGGCGAACGAACGTTTTCATGTAACAAACTCCGCCCGTTTGCATAAATTACACGAACAAATCATCTCGACGATATTTATTATTGTAAACTCTTCGGTGCGGTTCGATGTTTATGGAAATTTCATTCGCTCATTCGATGGAATTTATATGGGAAACGCATTATAAAACCGAACAATGTATTTCCTTATATCGCCTCCACATAAATTCTACGCGATTAACACAGAAATGTGCGGTTGCCAAAAATGGATTATGAATACAATACAATTGCGATTTACGAAGTTAACGCACACAGACATTGTTTCATATCCATGGGATAACGATTAAACGAGAATAATTGAAATGTTCTAAACTCGGGTGTCCTTCAAAGGTCCGTAGCAATGATAGGACAACGGCTTCTGGAGCTAGAAGAGATGTATTCTTTATAATTTGTAAGAACTTCCCCTCCTGTCTGTACGTTGGGTTGCCTATGTTATAATGTTAAATGTTAATAATTTCCCCTGCGTGTACGTTAGGTTGCCTATGTTACAATGTTAAATGTTAATCATTTTCCCTACAAGGCGCTATCGGGCTTGAGCCCCCCCCTAACACTGGGAAGTGTTATTATTACGACTACTAATTCTCGATTGCTTTTTTTAATCCCATCCGTCGATCAGTCAATCTATCATTTCTCTCAAGTGCACAATTTCAATATATTAACCGAAACGAATGAAAAAAAATATGAAAGGAAAGCCTTTAACGCCGCTTAATGCGGAATAAAGAGACCGAAATGAATGATCGATGAAGCCCGATAAGAAAAAAAAACCCATTAATCATCCAATCGGCGAAATTTCGGGCCTTACTTAAGTAAACACTTTATTATTAATTAACAATTTTGATGTATTAACAACAAACGCCGCTGTCGTTATCTATAGGCTTGATTAATTACCTTCTCTATTGTCTACCAAAAATGTATTCACGAAAATTAAAACGTTTTTGTAGAAAAGGCGAGATACAAAAAAATTAACCGACGCAACTGACTGATAATATTAAGCTTTTAATTAAAGCCAGAGGTAGATTTAAGAAATGGTGATGCGGCCATCATGTTACTTTCTCCGATTTGACGGTATTTTTTTTTCTTTTTCAAGGAAAGATGATTGACAGGAGTTCGGGTTAGGAAATCGAGGATGATAGGGACTTGGCTTAGCCAGCTAGGGCATTCGGCCACAACCAATTTATATTATTAATATTCATATTTAAATGAAATGGGGACAAACACTAGACACCCAGGGACCCGTACGGCCATTTTTTGTGTTGAAAAAGTGACCGTCCGGACGGGACTCGAACCCGCACCAACGATTTGACGGTATCATAGTCATTTATATTTATATTTTCATGGTTTACTTTCAATTTAAATCCTATCAGCTTTAAAGCTGTAAAGCTTAATGTTGCAATTTATAGCATTTTAAAGGGCGCTAAGAGCAATTAATGCATCGTACTCATTAATTATTCTGGCATTCATTTAGAAACTACTGTGAGCTAGGAAGCATTACAGTAAACTTTATTACCGACAGATAATTTTCAATTGCAAACTACATAAAACCGCTTAGTTTCCTTAGATGTTTTATACATCATTCGATGCAGAATTAAATATTCTATCATTCGCTGTATAACTCATTGCTTTCTTTTACATTTTGATCATGCGTATAAAGTTCGAGTGTTTTGGCGCTAGTAGTACCTAACGTCTACTTAGTAGTTCAGCAGTCGTCCGTTAGATGGCGCCGACGTGGCGGTAATTGCGAACATGATTTAATTAGATTTTTAAAAGCTTCTTTTGCGTTTTGCATTAATTTCACGAGAAAATATTGTAAACCATTTCAAAATTACACTAAATTAGCCTTTTGTTGATGTTTGAACCATCAAAATCAAAAACCCGTTCGTTAGTCCAGCAATTTAAAATCTTTGAAAACGCGCAATTTTGACGATTTGCTTTGATTTGACGAAAATATTCATTAACCAGTTTTTAAAATACACTAAATTTTCCACACTTTAACATTATATTTATTGAAATTGGACAACGGATTCGTAAGTTGTGCAATTTCAAAAATCAAAATCGCGATTTTAAAATCTTCGATCTTTAGAAAAAGTGCAATTTTTACGTTTTGTGTTAATTTAATAGAAAAAATTAGTAATCTTTTTCAAAATTACACTAAATGTACAATATTTTGACATCGGAATTATCAAAATCGGACAACGGATTCGGCAGTTGTGTAATTTCAAAAATCAAAATCGCGATTTTAAAATCCTCGATCTTTAGAAAAAGTGCAATTTTTACGTTTTGTGTTAATTTAATAGAAAAAATTAGTAATCTTTTTCGAAATTACACTAAATGTACCATATTTTGACATCGGAATTATTAAAATCGGACAACGGATTCGGCAGTTGTGTAATTTTAAAAATCAAAATCGCGGTTTTAAAATCCTCAATCTTTAGAAAATGTGCAATTTTTACGTTTTGTGTTAATTTAATAGAAAAAATTAGTAATCTTTTTCAAAATTACACTAAATGTACGATATTTTGACATCGGAATTATCAAAATCGGACAACGGACTCGGCAGTTGTGTAATTTTAAAAATCAAAATCGCGATTTAAAAATCTTCGATCTTTAGAAAAAGTGTAATTTTTACGTTTTGTGTTAATTTAACAGAAAAAATTAGTAATCTTTTTCAAAATCACACTAAATGTACAATATTTTGACTTTAGAATTATCAAAATCGGATAACGGATTCGGCAGTTGTGTAATTTTAAAAATCAAAATCGCGATTTTAAAATCCTCGATCTTTAAAAAAAGTGCAATTTTTATGTTTTGTGTTAATTTAATAGAAAAAAATAGTAATCTTTTTCAAAATTACACTATATATACAATATTTTGACATCGGAATTATCAAAATCGGACAACGGATTCGGCAGTTGTGTAATTTTAAAAATCGAAATCGCGATTTTAAAATCCTCGATCTTTAGAAGAAGTGCAATTTTTACGTTTTGTGTTAATTTAATAGAAAAAATTAGTAATCTTTTTCAAAATCACACTAAATGTACAATATTTTGACTTTAGAATTATCAAAATCGGACAACGGATTCGGCAGTTGTGTAATTTTAAAAATCAAAATCGCGATTTTAAAATCCTCGATCTTTAAAAAAAGTGCAATTTTTATGTTTTGTGTTAATTTAATAGAAAAAAATAGTAATCTTTTTCAAAATTACACTATATATACAATATTTTGACATCGGAATTATCAAAATCGGACAACGGATTCGGCAGTTGTGCAATTTTAAAAATCAAAATCGCGATTTAAAAATCCTCGATCTTTAGAAAAAGTGCAATTTTTACGTTTTGTGTTAATTTAATAGAAAATTTAGTAGACTTTTGCTAAAAATCGATTTTGATAGGAATGACCGAATTAGCTTAAGGGCAAATTTACATAAATCTGAACATGGGATAAATAAGGGAACAGAAAATGAGAGTCGATATACATAAACATCACGAGGGGTTTATGATAATGCAGGGGTTAGTCAAGGTCAAACATTATACAGCATTTCAACTCAATTATATCCTAATAAATTCCTGACTGATATAATATAAGCCGGTCAGGATTACGTATGCAAATCCTCGCCGATAATTTTCTCGTTCCGGTCCATTTGTCAAAGGGTCGATTTATGGGCACTTGGAGAAGAGGCGCCCCCGACATTTGCATGTAAAAAAATGACAATTCCGGCCCGGAGAAATCAATTACGATGGGATTCTGCGCTTGAAGATTTCGAACGTAAACATTAAATATTGTTTCCCCGTCAGAACACCTACAGACTTTTCAGGGAAATGGACATTACTGTTGGAATATAAATATTTCAAACAACGTTAAAGATAGAAAAGCTAAAGTGGCGGAATGTTGTACTAAACCCAATCTGAGTGGTTTAGTGGAACATTCAGGGGAAATTACTGTTGGAATATAAATATTCCAAACACCGTTAACGGTAGAAACGAAACGACATCTATTGCCTGAATATTGTACTCGGATTGGGTTCAGTACAACATTCAGGCAATAGATGCCGCCACTCTGACGTTAGCGGCCATTTTGACGTTGGCGGCCACTTTGACGTTGGCGGCATCTTTTGCCTGAATGTTGTACTGAACCCAATCCGAGTACAATATTCAGGCAATAGATGTCGCCGTTTGGAATGTACTCTAGATCTTTTCTTCATTGCTGATGACAATTCATCATCCGCGTATGATAAGCTATAAATTATGGACTCCCTTGAAAACGTCGAAATATCTGACGGGATTGTGGAGAATGTATTAATTACATTCCGTACTAGCAATATTTGTTTTCAAGTTGAGCACTCTGTGGGTGAAAGCTTTTTAGCAAATATAGGACACCCCCTTTCAGCATCTTGTTTGCCTTCTTGCATTTAACGCTTCGTATTAGGGAGTAAATAGTGGACGACAAATAAATTAGAAGTTTTCATGTAATAAATTGCATACGGCAAATCAATTACAAGATCGCGTTACGTTAATTGGAGAAGCACTTTTTACAATTGCCCGTGACATAATACGAAGAAGTCTCGTAAGTTTCGCAAACTCGAAGGTAATTTAATGATTTTCAAGTTCACGGGGTTCGTCGAATGAATGGAATGACCTCTGGCGAAAATACGGCAATAGTAAATCTGGGAATTTAACGTTTGGAAAATAAGTTTAGTCATGTTTTAGGCACGATTTATCAGAAACAATTGCCAAACTTTCCGTTTTAACCTTCTTGTGGCATTTAATATTTATGCTTTCAATGAATACTTAAGAAGATATTTCCCATGTTGCAGATTTATAAATATGCGACGGGAAGTTTTAGCTTAAAATAATGGTTTTTTTCAATAATATTTTTGTATGTAATTGAAAGAATATTTTAAGAATAATATTTTTGCATATTATTATAATATATTATTGAATGCAAATTTGTGATATTTTTAAAATATGAATAAACCCATATTTTACATTATGTTAATATTTGTAGAAAAAGTTATGATTAAAAAAAATAAGCTATATATTTCTTTTAGAGTAAAGACATAAATTCATTTAACTTCCCGTCGGTTCTAAATTTAAACCTGTCAAAATAGATAAAACTCGGTATAAATAACAGCGGGTGGCAGGGAAAGGAAGACATCGACACTAATTGAAGTTGAGGAAAAACATGCGTTTTCACTAAACAAAACTCTCCGTCTGTCGGAGAGAAGGAAAAATTGCACTTAAATACATTTACCACGACGAGGACCGCCACGTGTCAAACGACAGGAGCGTTTTAGATCAATTTTGCAGATGAGCACGGCCTGGATAAACAAGAAAAAAAAAATCGAAAATGTGTTTTACAGTTTTTTTCATCAGAAGAACGAGATAGAACGATTGGCGTTAAAAAATTTCATCCTGAGAAAATTGCAAAAAAGTTAGCTAGTCACCATGAATTTTTCTGAAAAAAGTCGATTTTTTCAACTTTTGAACGGCTGTAGCGGCCGAACAATGAATCCAATTTGAACGCGGATTGCAAATCTGTGTTCCTCGTGTGTCAATTGGTCGGATTTGATTAAATTTGGGGATTTTTTATTTTTGTCGAAAACCCGAAATTCTATCCAAGGGTCCCCCCTTCTAACTTTTGCTCAAAAATTGCACTAAAAATGATTTCCTGAAGAAACCACTGGTTGGATCCGGGGTTTCTTGACGTCACTCGAAAGATCGCTTCAAGACACTTCAGAAAATGTACTTTCGCAGGACCAAATGTCAATTTTAAGGCCGTGACGCGTCAGCAAAAAAACTCGAAAATGGAAAAAATCGAAAAAATCAACTTTCTTAATAATCAACGTAGACGCTTGTGTTTTACAGTTTTTTTCATCAGAAGAACGAGATAAAACGATTGGCGTTAAAAAAATTCATCCAGAGAAAATTGCAAAAAAGTTAGCTAGTCACCATGAATTTTTTTGAAAAAAGTCGATTTTTTTCAAACTTCGAACGGCTGTAGCGGCCGAACGAAGAATCCAATTTGAACGCGGATTGCAAATCTGTGTTCCTCGTGTGTCAATTAGTCGGATTTGATTAAAATTGGAGATTTTTAATTTTTGACGAAAACCCGAAATTCTATCCAAGGGTCCCCCCTTCTAACTTTTTAACAAAAATTGCACTAAAAATGATTTCCTGAAGAAACCACTGGTTGGATCCGGGGTTTCTTGACATCACTCGAAAGATCGCTTCAAGACGCTTCAGAAAATGTACTTTCGCGGAAACATATGTCAATTTTAAGGCCGTGACGCGTCAGCAAACAAACTCGAAAATGGAAAAAAACGAAAAAATCAACTTTCTTAATAATTAACGTAGACGCTTGTGTTTTACAGTTTTTTTCATCAGAAGAACGAGATAAAACGATTGGCGTTAATAAATTTCATCCAGAGAAAATTGCAAAAAAGTTAGCTAGTCACCATGAAATTTTTTGAAAAAAGTCGATTTTTTCAACTTTTGAACGGCTGTAGCGGCCGAACCAAAAATCCAATTTGAACGCGGATTGCAAATCTGTGTTCCTCGTGTGTCAATTAGTCGGATTTGATTAAAATTGGGGATTTTTAATTTTTGACGAAAACCCGAAATTCTATCCAAGGGTCCCCCCTTCTAACTTTTTAACAAAAATTGCGCTAAAAATGATTTCCTGAAGAAACCACTGGTTCGATCCGGGGTTTCTTGACGTCACTCGAAAGATCGCTTCAAGACGCTTCAGAAAATGTCCTTTCGCAGAAACAAATGTCAATTTTAAGGCCGTGACGCGTCAGCAAAAAAAACTCGAAAATGAAAAAAATCGAAAAAATCAACTTTCTTAATAATCAACGTAGACGCTTGTGTTGTACCTTTTTTTTCATCAGAAGAACGAGATAAAACGATTAGCGTTAAAAAATTTCATCCAGAGAAAATTGCAAAAAGTTAGCTAGTCACCATGAATTTTTTTGAAAAAAGTCGATTTTTTCAAACTTTGAACGGCTGTAGCGGCCGAACGAAGAATCCAATTTGAACGCGGATTGCAAATCTGTATTCCTCGTGTGTCAATTAGTCGGATTTGATTAAAATTGGGGATTTTTAATTTTTGACGAAAACCCGAAATTTTATCCAAGGGTCCCCCCCTTCTTACTTTTTAACAAAAATTGCACTAAAAATGATTTCCTGAAGAAACCACTGGTTGGATCCGGGGTTTCTTGACGTCACTCGAAAGATCGCTTCAAGACGCTTCAGAAAATGTCCTTTCGAAGAATCAAATGTCAATTTTAAGGCCGTGACGCGTCAGCAAAAAAACTCGAAAATGGAAAAAATCGAAAAAATCAACTTTCTTAATAATCAACGTAGACGCTTGTGTTTTACAGTTTTTTTCATCAGAAGAACGAGATAAAACGATTGGCGTTAAAAAAATTCATCCAGAGAAAATTGCAAAAAAGTTAGCCAGTCACCATGAATTTTTTTGAAAAAAGTCGATTTTTTCAAACTTTGAACGGCTGTAGCGGCCGAACGAAGAATCCAATTTGAACGCGGATTGCAAATCTGTGTTCCTCGTGTGTCAATTAGTGGGATTTGATAGAAATTGGGGATTTTTTATTTTTGACGAAAATCCGAAATTCTATCCAAGGGTCCCCCCTTCTAACTTTTCAACAAAAATTGCACTAAAAATGATTTCCTAAAGAAACCACTGGTTGGATCCGGGGTTTCTATGCATCACTCGAAAGATCGCTTCAAGACGCTTCAGAAAATGTACTTTCGCAGGAACAAATGTCAGTTTTAAGGCCGTGACGCGTCAGCAAAAAAAAACTCGAAAATGGAAAAAATCGAAAAAATCAACTTTCTTAATAATCAACGTAGACGCTTGTGTTTTACAGTTTTTTTCATCAGAAGAACGAGATAAAACGGTTGGCGTTAATAAATTTGATCCAGAGAAAATTGCAAAAAAGTTAGCTAGTCACCATGAATTTTTTTTAAAAAGTCGATTTTTTTAAACTTTGAACGGCTGTAGCGGCCGAACGAAGAATCCAATTTGAACGCGGATTGCAAATCTGTGTTCCTCGTGTGTCAATTAGTCGGATTTGATTAAAATTGGGGATTTTTTTATTTTTGACGAAAATCCGAAATTCTATCCAAGGGTCCCCCCTTCTAACTTTTTAACAAAAATTGCACTAAAAATGATTTCCTGAAGAAACCACTGGTTGGATCCGGGGTTTCTTGACGTCACTCGAAAGATCGCTTCAAGACGCTTCGGAAAATGTATTTTCGCAGCAACAAATCTCAATTTTAAGGGCGTGACAAGTCAGCAAAAAAACTCGAAAAAATCAACTTTTTTAATAATCATCCCAGATCGTTAAGTGCACTTTTTCTTCATCACAAATTCTAGCTAAAAAGGTTTCACTTAAATCATTGTCAAGTTCTTTCAGCTTGTAAGTATTAATGCGGCGAAAATATCTAAAATTTATAGTTCGACACTAAATAACATCAACTTATCTTTTAATAAGATTAAACGGGGGCGTGAAAAGAAAACGTAATTATCTTTTTCCCAGCGCGGAATTAAAAAAAAAAACGCGATAATTCCATTTTCATAATGTTACAGCATAACCGAGATTCCTCGTGCATTCTTCGTGCACATCGAGAAAATTCCTTTAGAGAGGGAGACGTGTAATTCCGTCACGTCTCCGACGAGGAAATCCAATTTTAATTCCGACCGTACACAGAGAGGAAAATGTGTGCGCGCCTTCCTTACCTCGTAAAAGTAAAATGAGTCGATGTAGTTTTCTTCCGACGAAGAGTTGGTGGCGTTCGTCGTCGTCGTCTCGTTGGGTCCGTCCATGCCTCGATGATAGTAACTTTAATAATAAACTGTTGCAAAATCGAAGCGATTTTTTATTTTATATATAAACAGGGAGACCGGGCTCGCACACTTCCAACGTCCGCGGTATACATGCGCTCTCTGATCTTCGGCGGCACGCGCTTTTCATCTTCTCCGGCGCGCGGGAAACTCGCGGAAAACCGGCGACCGGCGGCGCCGTCAACAATGGACGGTGGCGTTCCCACGCGGGAAAGCCACTGATCCCACCGTCGTCGCTCGGTCACTACACTCCAATCGCACCGATTACGTACAGTATTGTTTATTGAATTATTTACAATTGGCGCATTGTAGTTGCTAATTCGTTTCACTCCAGATCTGGATTATAGTAGTTGCACCTTCTTTTCCCTCTAGATCTGTACGGATGTTTTCATCTGCGTGTTACGTAATTATTTTATGAAAAAGTGGCCATCATGTTACTTTCTCCAATTGGAGATTTATTACAATTTTAAGTGTTTTAAATGCAGTTGGAGTGGTTTGTAAGATCGGATGACACTGACGTTTAAAACGTCAAAATTATGCTTTAATTCTAATCATCTTTACATGCTTGATACTCTATTGAAAGTATTCGTTTTGGCTATAAAACTGTATAAACATATGTTCAAGCACCTAAAATACAGAATCAGTGAATAAATCATCGAATTGCATCCAAATTTTAAATGGTATTTTAAATGTACATTTTACAAGATCGGATGAAACTGACGTTTGAAACGTCAAATTATAAAAGATGAAAAGACAAATTACACTTCAAATCCTAATCATCTTTACATGCTCGAAATTTTTATGAATTCATTAGTTTAGGTTGTAAAACTCTGCATAAACACACGTTTAAGCACCTAAAATACAGAATCAATGAATATATAATCGAATTACATCCAGTGTTGCCAACCTGTGTTTAGTAATTGTCGGTCGAACTTTCAACGAAATGTCGGCAGATGTCGGTGGTTTTTAAAATAGACAGATAGGGATCGGTAGAATATCGTAGAAAGGTATAAATTGTCGGTACATCTACCGTTGGTTTAAAACGTCAAATTTATGAACAAATTATACATCAAATTTGAATCATCTTTACATGCTCGAAATTATTGAATTTATCAATAAAACTCTGCAATAAGCACATGATTAAGCACCTAAACTACAGAATCAATAAATAAATCATGGATTACATCCAAAAATAAAATAAAGTTAAGTCGCATTTATGGCGCAAGCGCCGGGAACGAAACATATTGAGATAAGTGTTCAACCATAGATCGGCGACTCTATAAAATATTTGCCGTATTTTTAATTCGTCACCAGCAACACAGGGTGGCGCTGATGTAGCAAAAGTGGGTGCGCGTAGAACGGGTTGCATAGCGAGTGGGTTTCCGAGTGCGGGTAGAACGGGTTGCATACCGAGCGGGTTTCCGAATTTCACAGAAGTTGATTAACATCAATTACAGGCAGTGACGATCCGCGGATTTTTTTCTGGTACGGCCGAGCAACAAGAGGTGGTAATACAGATAGGTAGGGTCAGTTGCAGAGACGGCTGGCTGCGTGGCCGTACCAGAAAAAAAACCGCGAACCGTCACTGATTACAGGAGTAATAAGAAGTCATTGATTAAAATAATATGTTTATTACAAACAGCACAGATGGTTAGTGATACAGTATATTAATGATAATAATAAGAGTTCATTGATGTTAATCATGAAAAATTTTATAAAAGTCGAAAAGTACTTGTGATTTTAAACTGTCAAATATGGTGATTTTAAACTGTCAGAAATTGTGATTTTTAACTGTTAAAAAATAGTGATTTTGAACTGACAGAAATTGTGTCAAAAACAGTGATTTCAGCTGCCAGAAATAGTGATTAAATAGTGATTTTCAACTGTTAAAAATAATCATATTTATTATCAAAAATGAGCATTTTTAATTGTCGGAAATGTCGATTTTTAACTGTAAGAAATAGTGATTTTTAACTGTCAAAAAGTAGTTATTTTTAACTGACGGAGATGGTGTCAACAATAGTGATTTCAACTGCCAGAAATAGTGATTTTAAACTGTCAAAAATGGTGATTTCCAACGGTCAAAAACAATGGTTTTCTACTGTCAAAAACAATCATATTTGATATCAAAAATGAGAATTTTTAATTGTCTGAAATGTCGATTTTTAACTGCAAAAAATAGTGATTTTTAACTGTCAAAAAAATAGTGATTTGTAACTGTCAAAAAATAGTGATTTTTAACTGACAGAGATGGTGTCAACAATAGTGATTTTAACAGCCAGAAATAGTGATTTTAAACTGTCTAAAATGGTGATTTCCAACGGTCAAAAACAATGGTTTTCAACTGTCAAAAATAATCATATTTGATATCAAAAATGAGGATTTTTAATTGTCTGAAATGTCGATTTTTAACTGTAAGAAATAGTGATTTTTGACTGTCAAAAAATAGTGATTTTTAACTGTAAAAAATAGTGATTTTTATCTGTCATAAAATAGTGATTTTTAACTGACGGAGATAGTGTCAACAATAGTGATTTCAACTGCCAGAAATAGTTATTTTAAACTGTCAAAAATGGTGATTTCCAACGGTCAAAAACAATGGTTTTCAACTGTCAAAAATAATCATATTTTATATCAAAAATGAGGCTTTTTAATTGTCTGAAATGTCGATTTTTAACTGTAAGAAATAATGATTTTTAACTGTCAAAAAATAGTGATTTTTATCTGACGGAGATGGTGTCAACAATAGTGATTTTAACAGCCAGAAATGGTGATTTTAAACTGTCAAAAATGGTGATTTCCGACGGTCAAAAACAATGGTTTTCAATTGTCAAAAGTAATGATATATAATATCAAAAAATGAGGATTTTTAAATGACAGAAATGTCAATTTTAAACTGTCAGAAATAATGATTTTTAACTGTCAAAAAAATAGTGATTTTTAACTGGCGGAGATGGTGTCAACAATAGTGATTTTAACAGCCAGAAATAGTTATTTTAAACTGTCAAAAATGGTGATTTCCAACGGTCAAAAACAATGGTTTTCAACTGTCAAAAATAATGATATATAATATAAAAAATGAGGATTTTTAAATGTCAGAAACTGACAGAAATAATGATTTTTAACTTTCAAAAAAACATTGATTTTTAACTGTCAGAGATGGTGTCAAAACAGTGAGTATAACTGCCAGAGATGGTGATTTTAAACTGTTAAAATTGGTGATTTTCAAAAATAATTATATTTAATATTAAAAATGAGGGTTTTTAAATGTCAGAAATGTCGATTTTTAACTGAAATTTTTATAAAAATACAATAAAGAAAAAATACATGTTATACGAGCTGTTATACATTTTCTTGAGATTTTGACAGTTGGCAACTATTTTGAGTTTTAATTGTCTCGAATTTGTAATTTCCGCCACGAAATTTCTTCAGATTTTGACAGATAGCAACCATTTTGAGTTTAAATCGTCCCGAATTTGTATCTTCCGCCTGTAAATACCTTCAGATTTTAACAGTTGGCAACCATTTTGAGTTTAAATTCCCTAGATTTGTATTTCCCGACAGGTAATTCCTTCAGATTTTGACAGTTGGCAACCATTTTGAGTTTAAATTGTCTCGAATTTGTAATTTCCGCCACGAATTCCTTCAGATTTTGACAGTTGGCCACCATCTTGGGTTTAAATTTCCCAGATTTGTGTTTCTCGTCACTAAATTTCTTCAGATTTTGACAGTTGGCAACCATTTTGAGTTTAAATCGTCCAGAATTTGTATCTTCCGCCTGTAAATACTTTCAGATTTTGATAGTTGGCAACCATTTCGAGTTTAAATTGTCTCGAATTTGTAATTTCCGCCACGAAATTTCTACAGATTTTGACAGTTGGCCTCCATCTTGGGTTTAAATTTCCCAGATTTGTATTTCTCGTCACTAAATTTCTTCAGATTTTGACAGTGAGCAACCATTTTGAATTTAAATCGTCCCGAATTTGTATCTTCCGCCTGTAAATACTTTCAGATTTTAATAGTTGGCAACCATTTTAAGTTTAAATTAGCCAGATTTATTTTTCCCGCTAGGTAATTCCTTCAGATTTTGACAGTCGGCAACCATTTTGAGTTTAAATTGTCCCGAATTTGAATTTCCCTCCACTAAAATTCCTTGAGATTTTGACGGTTGGAAACCATTTTGAGTTTAAATTGCCCCGAATTTAATTTTCCCGCCACCAAATTTCCCAGATTTTTATTAAGCCTGTGAAAATGTAGTAAATTTAAGTGTTTTAAATGTAATGCCTTTTGTATTTACAAGCGTTAATTAATACAAATTAAGTTTAAACATTTTCAATTACTGAAACTCGGTTTTATTGTTCGAAACGAGAATCCCGTCGGTAACCGGAACCGCTCTCTCTCCCTTTACACCGATCTAAAGTTCCCATTTTGTAAAGTTTCACTTCGCACGGGCGCAGAACATTATGGGAATGCCTTAGAAAGAGGAGAACTTGTAAATCGTAAACTGCCATTTAGGACGCGATGTTTTATCTCCTCGCGAGAATCGTTAGTTCGCCTCCGGAGGAGGAATTTCGCGGAAATTGCGCTTCATTAGATTTTAACGTCGCTAATTAAACTCTGGCCCCTCGTCTATTTAGGCGCGATCCACCATAAATTTAAGCTTCAGCGTATTACGCGAATTAAACGATACAACAAGCGACGATTATTATTATTATTAGGGAAGCGAGAAGTACTTGTTGTCAAATAATTTTTATAAGCGCAGACTGCAATTTTTTCTCACCTTTTCAACTTTTGATGGTTGTCATTTTGTTACCAGCTATAATGAGTGGCGGTTCTTGGAACATGTAGATGGTAGAACCACTTATATATATAATTTTTCCATCTTTCATAATTTTGACGTTTGAAACGTCAGTTTCATGCGAGTCTACAAAACGCTCGATGTACATTTAAAATATGATTTCAATTGAAAATAAACCATGAAAGCGTAAATATAAAAGATAAAGTAACATGATGGCCACATCACAAACAATTTTTTTTCGTAGATATTAGTTCCAATAGCCCGTAGGTCCTAATTTTAAAAATTCGACGACATTCCCAATTCATCTCACAGCCAACTCTGATTTGTAATCTTGTGGCTCACACGTATAATAATACCTCATTAGGGATTATTTACTTTATTTCAATCTTAAGGCACATAAAATATCTTTTGGATCATCGAGCGTCATTTGAAGACGGTAATAGCGAATTTATTTAAATTGGACCGAATTGAAGGATGCCAGATGTCGGGAGCGTTCATTCTAATGCGCCCATTAAAGATGTGGGGGGGGGGGAGCAGAATTCGCGCGCGCTGCGACGACGACGCCGCCGCCTCCGCACGTTCCAACCGACTTCAACTAGTGGTAGGTCGAAAACGACCTTTGGAGAAGCTTTCAAGGTCCCTCGGGATATTCCTGGACCGCCCGCTCGCTCCTTCCCGGTTCCCTTTCATCCGTTCGTTCGCATGAAAAATGGACCGCTTTCACCACCACTGTCGCAGATACACGCTTTTTTATATCAGCTTTATGACGTGTATTTAAGGAAGAGATAATACGAACGGGGAAAATGTAATTGAAAATAATTTGCTTCGAAACCTTTAGAAACGTCAACTGTCAAATTGTTTCGCTAGTCATGGCTCGCTTTGTTTCGTATTTTCGGGATTTTCCATGCTAAAATTTCGTTCTGTTTAAAGGGCTACCAACCATTTCCGACTTTTTGATTTCGCATGTCTTCAAATTCGAAAATACCGTGTAGTCTGCTACAACAGCGCGCAACACATAAATTAAACTCTCCTTTTGTCGAAAACGAGATTATTCGGGACGATTATAAATTAATCTAAACGACTCCAAATGAAGTAATTTCGTATTCTCCGCGATCGAGACCCCGTATAACCAAGCGTGACCGTATTCCAAAATCGCGTATTGTAAAATTGTCGAAGATTCCCACTTTTTCGCAAAAAAAAAAACTCGAAATAGATTTATTTGACTGTTTAATATTCTCGCATGATCCGCTTAGAAATTGGCGTCTTTCTCACGTGAATTATGTATTTATATACATTAAGCCGTGGGTTAATATGCCTCCTGAATACTTATTGATTATTTGAATTATAATCAATTATTATTATTATATAAAACATCGGTTTATTTTATTCCACACGAATCAGATTAATCGGAATAATTTATGAATAGAGTGGCAACAGTTGAGGATTATATTGAATTATATTCCTGACCTATCCCGGTTTATGGGATAGTTATTTCTGCTCTACGTCGACTTACCCCCTTCCATTGCGCAGTTTCCCTTTCGGTGGCGGAGCCGAACAATGCGCGCACTTATTCGAGCCTCGTACTTCAGATTTACGACCCAAAGATGTAATGAAAAGCGTTTCTTCCTCTCTCGCCCTCCATCGGAAATTAATGCGAAACTCACTCCGGCAATAAATTCGGGATTACGAGCAAGTGTTGCCCGCCTGATACTATGCTACAATGGCCGACCGACGATTTTTATTACTAAATGCAGAAATCAGTTCAGTGACTTCGTATCACGAATAAATTTCAGAGAAACGATACTAAACGCAGAAATTCGCATCGCGAATCAATTTTAGAAAAACGATCACTAAAAAAAATGGTGATGTGGCCATCATGTTACTTTCTCCGACTTGATGGTATCACTTATATTTACGTTTTCATGGTTTATTTTCAATTTAAATCATATTTTAAACGTACATCGAGCGTTGCGTAATCTCGCATGAAACTGACGTTTAAAACGTCAAAATTATGAAAGATGGAAAAATTATACTTCAAATACAAAAACTCGGTTTACTCAAAACCTAACGAGATTTCGGAAAAAACGTATTCTTTAGAAGTTGTTCATTTTGGCATTCTCTACAATTATTATTCACATAAATTTGCTGTAACTATTATCGTTTCATAATTATAAACCAAAAATTAAAAAAAAAAATTTTTTCTCGAATAGCAATGACTTTATGAAAAACATTTTCAAGCAAAAGCTGTTCATTTCTTTGCTGTCTTTAATGTTTGTTTAAATGTTTTTGTGATATTTTTCATATTCAAGAAAATATTGGCAAAAAACAAAAAACAGTTTAGGTAAACGCCCACTTCCGGTGTACAAAATTTTACCTAAAGCTTTTCAGTTCTTCGGATTATCAAATAAGACGTATATTCAAAGTTTCATATCAATTTCTCTATTAGTTTTGGGGATACGGCGCACACAGACAGAAAATTTAGGCAGTTCAATAAATGTAAAATAAAAATCTTTTAAATCATGTCCATCGCGAATAGTACGTTTCTCTCTCCTTCACTATCAAGCATGTGGCTCACACCTTACAATTAAACACCTGTCATCAATAATAATAACACACCGGTGTCATGAAAGTGTTAATGGGTAGATTATTTATTGCTACATTTTCCAAAGCAAAAAACATTGGGCGTCTAATTTTTTGCCGTAGGTGCGATAAAAACCCCCAATTATTGAGAGATTTAATGCACCCAATTACAGTGAATCGGATTAATTTATGGGAGTCGAGTGCCTTCAGGCGCAGGACACATTCCGAATCGGAAAAGTTCAGAACATTATTGTCCGTGATTTATCTAATGACACTAATCGTGCAGACATTTAGCGGGCGTCGTCGGTGAAATATGATTGTTTTTATTCAGATTTTATGTAATCGTCAAGGGGGAAAATTATTCAGCCAAATTAATTAAACCGATTTACATGTTCAAGTGTTATAAAACAGATTACGGAGCAGATTCATAATTATAGGCCTAAAATGACAAAAAATTATTTAAACTAATTTAACATTTCAATAATCGTAATCATCCCTCAGAATTACTAATTATAAGCTTAAAAAAATTAAAAAATATCATTCGTAATTCCCACCACTGCCGCGCCATCTACCGGACAATGCCTGAACTGCCAAGTGATGATTGCGAACAGCGCCAAAACGCTCGAACTTTATGCCCATAATAAAAATGTAAATATTATAATAAAACACTTTCAACTTTGTTTTGTATAACTTATATATTTATTTTTGTGACTCAAGTTTCGGTAATACAATTACCATTTTCAAACAATACTATTATAATATTTAAAATGTATAACGAAGTAGAAGCCTCCAGCATAAACAAAAAATGTAAATATCCAGTTATGAGTTCTACGTTACACACCAAAGGATACAATTTTTGATTCTGAATCGAATGATGTGTAAAATAACTAAGAAAATTCAGCGAATCTCCAGTAATTTATAAATTACCAAGTGCCGGTAATTCAGTTAGCTGTAAAATTTAAAATTGATATAAAGAACATTTTGCAGATTAGGATACGAGTCCTAAAATCTTAATATTGATTGGTTATTCAACTTTTGCATCTCGTTAATGCATTTCAAAATAAAAAATTCTCAACTGCACGGCCGTACCATATGTTATCGTGTCGATGAATTATATGAACGCCTAATTACAGGCAACCCAATGTACACACAATTTCTTTTAATTTAATATTATAAATGCTTCCAATTTCAAGCCTTTCAGGAATGAAACTATACCATTATCTAAAAACAATGATTTTAAAATGAATTTAGTAAGCATAACATTAATAGTATCTGTGGTAAGTAAAACACGTGTGTTGAAAATTTTCTCAAATTTTTAATGTCGAAACACTGCGACATATGTTTCGCCACACAGTGCCTTCATCAGGCAGATGATTAATGATTAATCATCATCATTAATGATTAATCATCTGCCTGATGGAGCCACTGTGTGGCGAAACATATGTCGCAGTGTTTTGACATTAAAAAAAAAACACGTGTTTTACTTACCACATATATTATGGAATTTCACCAAGTAACAGCCTCATCAATCCAATAATTAATAGTATCTTTAAAAAAGCACCAAAATTAATCATTAGCAACGGACTGTTAGTAATTTGATGCAATTATTATCATTTCAAAATTATAGGCCAGGAATTACATACAATTGCAATCTACAAAATGTTGAATAATTTATATGAACTTTTGAGTGCAAAACAGCGCGAACATATATATTTCAGCCTAATAATACATTTTACACATATGTATGTCTGCACTATTTTGCACACAAACCAATATTTAAATTATTCAACATTGCGTAGATTGGGTTGCCTATTATTATTTCGATTTCTTTGACTATATAAATACATAGTTATATAGTCAATGGTTTATCCTGTATTTATAAAAATCAGTTCTTTTTAAAGCTTACAGGATAGTGGTTTACACTAGTTGTTTCGTTTTTAATTAAATAAATTATTCAACATTTTCCATGTCATTGGGTAGATTGGGTTGTTTATTATTGTGTCGATTGGGTTGCCTTTTTTATTTCGATATCTTTGACTATATAAATACATGGATATATAGTCAATGGTTTATTTCTGAATTTATAAAAATCACTTCTTTTCAGAGCTTACCGTTAACAACTTATACGTTAGTGGTTTCGTTTTTAAATAAATTATTTATCTACAATCAAATTTAAATTTTGGTTGGGCGTCTAGAAATGCCGTGTCGGTGATTTATTTTAGTTACCGCGAGTAAAACCTAGGCGGCGCCAGTGGCACATTTTTTTGAAATATCTTCACTCTTGTAATTAAGCAATTCAAAGTTAATTTATTTGATTTAATTTTTCTGATGAGACGAATAACTGACTTACCATTAGAGCTCGACAGCCAGTTGGAATTAATCCGATTAATAGAAGCCCTGTTATACAGTGACGTTTCGCGGGGTTTTTTCTGGTACGGCCGAGGAACAAGAAATGGTAATACAGATGGGTAGGGTCAGTTGCAGAGACGGCTGGCTGCGTGACCGCACCTATCTGTATTACCACCAGAAAAAAACCGAACCGTCACTGCTGTTATAACTAGATATGTATTTATGAATTCAATTTTATTAGAGGGAACACATGTCGTATGGAGTGGAAATTGTGATTGATATAATTAAATCAATTATTCTGAATAATAGACAGGAAGTGACCCGACTTTCTTTATCCAGGCAATTCCAAGAAAGCTCAACAATAGCACAAAAGCCTTCCCCCCGCCCGCGCAATTTACCACCCATTGTGAAAAGCGCATAATCCCGAGAAAGCTTTCCTGACCGCACCGCCGTACACAAATAAACGTGGGAAAATCGCACCGTCCTCCTCGCCGCGCTCAAGAGTTCACCTCTTCGTCCTCTTCTTTACGTAGTTCGCGCGATCTCCCCAGCATCCGCGCGGCGCTGACTCCTGCGAAACAAAAAATTGTTTACAATCGCGATTTCGCTTTTGTTTGGGGGCTCCATTGTGCAATTCCGTTCGCGTGTTCCCCAGTGAACGAGCACAAAAGAAAGTGAATCCGCTCGGCGAACTGCGCTGGTCCGTCTTGGTCTGAATGTGCACGCTTTTTAATGACCTTGGGACGATTTAAAAGTAGTGTGTTACAATGCAAGAAACGGATTAATCGAGATGTTCCCTGCTGTCGCGCGTTGTCCGCACAACATTCAATTGGAAGTGATTCATTCGATATGTTCCTGAAATGGGGGCATGTCTAACGCTGGAACGAGAGGACGTCTTGGCCCGAAGGCGGAGCGAAGAGATCGATAAGCAGATCGAGGAGCATGCCAAGAAGCAGAATAATGTCATTAAAATTTTATTACTGGGTAAGTTAATTTCAAAATTTCAATTGCACGCGGATAACCGAGAGTTCACTGGAATTTCCTCAGAAATGAAAAACCATAATTAAAATAACAAAATAAATCTTGTTACCATGGCAATAAATAACAGCTTGATTGTCAAACTTTGCTTTGCGCTCCACAATTTCCTAGAAAAAGAGATGTTTGTGCTCTCTCTCTCTACAGGTAACTTTGCAGTTCTAAACCAACGATATTTTAGAAAACGCTCGCTTGCTATCACAAAGTGAAATCACAGAAATAATAGGAAGTACCCATTGAATTGTTAACACGTTGACTGCCGATGCCTTGCGAACTGCGTTAAACAACTACGAGTATCAACGTGTTAATTCGAACAAATGTTTCCAGGAGCTGGGGAAAGCGGAAAAAGTACCTTAGTGAAGCAGATGAAAATCATCCACGCGGACGGTTTTACTCTCGCCGAACTCAGCAGTTTCCGGCCTACGGTTCTCGATAATCTGTTGGCCTCGATGAAGTACGTCCTAGCTGGTATGGGATTGCTTAGAATTAATCTTGAATTTCCTAGAAATAAGGTAAGGAATAAGGTGTAATTAATTGATTATGTACTTTGATCAATAGATATTTGCATGCACGTCATACACAGCCGAACCAAGTTCCGACGACATTTTTATCAGTTTACTTTCTCTACGTCCAAGGCGAGAAAATTCAGTCGCACACGCAAAGATCCATAAATCAAATTATACAAGTGGCTGATAATTGCTGGATGTTCGTGTTCCGCTCTAAAGATTTAGTGAAGTGAATATAGCTATTATTACAACTAGGGAAATATGAATGGTATATTTCCCGAGGTTGGCTGGTTACATCCCGAAGGCGGAGCCCGAGGGATGTATAGACAACCGAGGGAAATGTATTCATATTTCCAACTATGTAACCAATAGTTTTTTTCTGATTGAAAGAATATTGTTCTGTAAATGGGAAAATATTGGATTGTAAATTTTTGAATTTATCGGATTGGTAACGTTGCTAAGGGCGTTGTTTATAAATATCATGGTTGACTTGTTTTGGTATTTGCGTTGTTTCATAAATTGGTGAAATGTCAAACTATGTGTTAACGCAAGCAACGAAAGACCGTAAAATCCAAAGCTGTAAAATCCATAAAGGATACCTTCCTACGAAATCGGAGGTGTTGTCCCAAGAGCTATTAAAACAATTCTTGCGAGAAGCTCCTAATGACATTTTTTTGATGTCTATATGAAGTGCTCATATTTCCCTAGGGAAATATAAGTGTGTTATGACACATCGTAACTAAGGCAATATCACTCAATATTGTTTTAATCAGAAAAAAACACTGTAAATTCCTCCTTCATTCACATATTAACAGAAGTGTGAAGAAGGGAAGTAGTTGTTTCAATAAGTTATTTGTTTATAGTCTTCGTAAGATTTAATTTTGCAGAGTTACGAATATTCATATATTCAGGCTATATTTCGTTTTATTGAATTTATTTAACGAAGGTGATGGGAGACTTGCCATTAATCACTAATTAATTTTATTAATTGATAATTAATGGCATTAATTTTTTACATCAACCCCTGAACGTACACTTTTTTAGCGTTACACGAATCAACTCAAGCGTGTACGATAAGGATTAATTTATTACAGGTGTTTTTACTTCATTTTTGACGGTCTTTAAAGATGAATCAATTTCAGAATGCGATTGCATCAATAAGCAATGTTAATTGTAAACAATAAATTGTACAAAATATATCAGACTTTACGCTGAAAGCTCTTTGTGTATCGAACTTAATTTGTATATTTTTTAGATGCATGCGCAGGTTGTTTTGCAAAGCCGGAGTTGTTTTGATATGAGTTTTACAGTATTACCAAACGTGGCAGCTTCCTTACAAGCCCTATGGTCCGATAGAGGCGTGAGACTTTGCGTCGCCAGAGGCTATGAGTACGAACTGAATGACTCTGCTTTATAGTAAGTATACTTTGATCAATGGATCTTTGCGTGCACTTCATTTTTTCATGCTACGTTAAATTTAATTAGACGCAACCATATGTGCACGCGTGTCGTCCAAGGCAGTCGCTTATGATGCACACGCGAAGATCTGTTGATCAAACTATGGAATATTTTATTCTAATCTAAACGTAAAACTGTCAATTTTGTTGACGAGTAACCTCAAAAAATCATAAGATATCACAACATACTTGCACTGCACTGGAGAATTTAAGGCAGCCAGTATAATTTCAGTGATTTTCAGAAAATGTGCTGCCAACTAGTTTCGATTTTCTGATCTCTGAAGATGAGAAATAACAATAATAATAATAATAAAATCAACGTCAAACACTGGGGCACAAATAAAATTTCACCCAGACCATACATTTCAACAAATCTTTAAATATTTCGAAAACGGCAAACAATAGGTATAGGGAGTATTGAAGTAACTCACCTTTATTTGTCCCATATAATTCAAAAATGACAAAAAATACAGGGTGTTCCATTTAAAAAAAACATAAGTTTGGTCTGTAACTTTGTTATGAGACACCCTGTATAAATTTAAATATTTTTAGAGCGTGCAGCTCGCTATTATACACAACTTTTGTATAAAACATTTTTCGAAATTTTGAAAAATAAGCTCGTGATTGACCGTTCCCAGAGCTCTGAAACACCCTGTATAGTATTTTGTTCTAATCTAAACGTAAAACTGAAATATGTAGATTGTGATTTAGTTTAAAATCAAACATGTCGTATAATTAGCTATACACGAGGTTCTTTTAAATTAAAGAAAAACACAAACTTTCTTCAGTTCTTCAAAATAGTCGGCAGCGCATTTTCTAATAATTCAAGTAATATTATGTCGGCTGTCTGGAATTCTCCAGTTTATTTTGACATCTTGTGGCTTTTGAGGTTACTTGTTTTAAAAATAGTTTTGTTTTTATATCTGTCAATTTTTCTGTTTCTAAGACGATTTAACCTCAAAAAATCGTAAGATGTCACAATGCACTTGCACTGCACCGGAGATTCAAGGCGGCCAATTTAATTTTTTTTTCGATTTTCTGATCTCATGGTATATGTAAATAACAATAAAGAAAAAGGAACAATCCTGAATATGAGAAATCAAAAAGTTTCCGCCGATAAACTTGTAAATGGCAATTTTTAATTTTCAGTTTATTCGAAAACATGGAGAGAATATGTGATCCCAAATATGTTCCTACGCCGACCGACGTGCTTCGGGCGAGGGTCCGCACCCAAGGCATAATAGAAACGCACTTCCGCATAAACGACATGATCGTCAGCATGTACGACGTCGGCGGTCAGAGATCGCAGAGGCGAAAGTGGATTTACTGCTTCGACGATGTGAAGGCCGTCCTGTTCGTGGTGTCGTTGAGTGGATACGACATGACACTATTGGTAAGAAAGTTTTACAAATATACAGGGTGTTTCAGTGCTCTGGGAACGGTCAATCACCTGCTTATTTTTCAAAATTTCGAAAAATATTTTATGCAAAAGTTGTGTATAATGGTGAGCTGCACGCCCTAAAAATATTTAAATTTATAACAAAGTTACAGACCAAACTTATGTTTTTTTTTTAATGGAACACCCTGTATTTTTTGTTATTTTTGAATTATATGGAGCAAATAAAGATGAGTTACTTCAATACTCCCTATACTTATTGTTTGCCGTTTTCGAAATATTTGAAGATTTGTTGAAATGCATGGTCCGGGTGAAATTTTATTTTTGCCCCAGTGATTGACGTTGAACGATTAAAATCATTTCTATTATTTGGTTGAAGGTTTGAACTATAGAGCTAACCATGATTTCATACAAAAAATTATACAGGGTGATAAAAAAATGCGGTAGAAAAACCGAACTTATAAAGTTCAATAACTTCGTTTTTTTCAAATGGCACACCCTGTATTTAGTAACGTATTCTTAAGTAGAATCCAATTATCTTTCAGATTGTATAAGGGTTCCCTGTTCCTAATCTCAATAGTTTACTTGTATTCGGCGATTATCATATCACGAATAATTATTATAATCTGAAAGATTATTGGATTCTACTTGAGAATACAGGGTGTGCCATTTGAAATAACGAAGTTATTCAACTTTATAATTTGGGTTTTTCTACCGCATTTTTTTATCACCCTGTATAATTTTTTGTATGAAATCATGGTTGGCTCTATAGTTCGAACCTTCAAGCAAATAATTAAAATGATTTTAATCGTTCAACGTCAATCACTGGGGCAAAAATAAAATTTCACCCAGACCTTGCATTTCAACAAATCTTCAAATATTTCGAAAACGGCAAACAATAGGTATAGGGAGTATTGAAGTAACTCACCTTTATTTGTCCCATATAATTCAAAAATGACCAAAAATACAGGGTGTTCCATTTAAAAAAAACATAAGTTTGGTCTGTAACTTTGTTAAGAGACACCCTGTATAAATTTAAATATTTTTAGGGCGTGCAGCTCACTATTATACACAACTTTAGTATAAAACATTTTTCGAAATTTTGAAAAATAAGCACGTGATTGACCGTTCCCAGAGCTCTGAAACACCTTGTATAGCTTTTTCAATTTTTTTAATAACTTTGAGACTAGTCAGGAAAGTAGTGATTTTTTTAAAGTTGGTTTCATGAATTTCAGGAAGATCCCAGCGTGAACAGATTGGTGGAGAGTCTGAATCTGTTCGGGCAGATCGTCAACAATCCGTTCTTTCGCGATGCGTCGTTCGTACTATTTATGAATAAGTTCGATTTATTTAGAGATAAGATTCTTCACTCCAATCGACATTTGAGGCTATATTTTCCGGAATACAGAGGTAAATATATTTGCTTTACTGTACCCCAGCTACGCAATGTTCAGCTGTGTCAAATTTATTCCAAAAAAAAGCTAGAAATCGTGGATGTATGTTTCTGTCCAGTTTGCGAAGAGAATCCGACCCTTCGTGCGGTTGAGTGTCTTAACAAATATGACACGAAGGAGTTTTTAAATTATTAAACATTTTTCATACTATAATACCCAATGAGGTAGATTGGGTTGCCTATTATTGTGTCAATTTTTTTTTACTATATAAATAATATAATAATAAATACATATTTATATAAAATGTGTGGTTGTGTTTAAAAAATATCACACACATATTTATTTGAGAAATGATGTTTTTATGCAAATCTTACATGTTTATGGAAGTCAATTTTTTTTCTAGAATTTCATTCACACCAATATTCCACGAATATACTATGCAACTGCACGTAATTTTAACTGTATATACTTATAACGATAATCATCCCTAAAATTAATTTTCAAGGTCCCGACAGAGATGTAGACCGAGGGGCGTTATTCATCCAACATAAATTCACGTTACGCAATTCAGACTCGAGGAAAGTGCTGTATCCACATTTCACCACCGCCACCGACACGGCAAATGTCCAAGTTGTATTCCAGTCGGTTATGGAGATGGTAATATCCGACAACCTCGGACACGTGACCTTACTTTAAGAATAATCTTCTATGCCATTTGAAACTATTTTAAAGAAAATGTGAGTATTTTATACGGTGGTGTATTACGAATATTTTCTGGGAGAAGAAGAAAAGATGAACATTTTTATTTCTAGCATAAGTAATAAAAATTACAGGTCTTTTCGTGCCATCGTATGATCTCTCTTTACAAAAATTAATACATTGTTGTATTGCAACAAGAAGTTATTCATTGTTTCACATTTTCTTAACCCCTTAACGCACACGCCCGAGTGTTGCTAGCAAAATTGTGTCAACTGTAAAAATAATACTTTCAACTATTTTGACTATTAGTAGTATATTATTAAACGAGTGAGAAAGTTGGCCATTGCCACGAGGGTGAAGCTTGCAACACTCGCCTACGGCTCGTGTTGCAATTCACCCGAGTGGCAATGGCCAACTTGCTCACAAGTTAATACTATACTTTTTCGCATCATATTAAATAATTACCTAAAGATTTTTCTGTTTGTATTAAATTATAACGAATAATTTTTCCATTTGGAAATTGCGGCAGTTCACTGACAAAAAAACGAATCGTAACCATAGTAACAAGTAAACTGTTGGGCAATGAAACCGCTATCATTTGATTGGACGCCACCTGTTGGGGAATGAAACAGCTATCATTTGATAGGACGTCACCTGTGGAGAAAATGATTCGGCCGAATAATAGACAACTTTCTCAATCAAAAGCGATTTAACAACGTTTATATTATTTAATAAGATGCGAAAAAAATATTTTCCACATACACCTGTATATTTATTATCAACTTTCAACTTTGAAACATTTTTTTTTCTGTGCGTTAAGGGGTTAAAATAGGTATTTTTCTGTAAGAATTTATTTTGCCAAAACATGCTTTAATTACGAAATAAGATTTACAAACAAATTAATGAATGCGCGTATTCATAATTGTTTCTTGCCATTTTAGGTAAAATTCCAAAGTATTATTTCTATATTATAAGTTAAATTTTATAGATTCACTAATATATCGTTGTTTCGAAATTGGACTGATCGCCTTTTTTTTTTTTTGTATTTATACCGCTCTTCAATTTAATACTTTTACCATGTAAGTCGTAGGATTATTGTAAGTGATTTTTTGTACCTTATGCGTTGTAGATCTCAGATCGTCGATCACGGATCGTTTGTGTGTTCACTATGACAAGTTTACTTTCTGTGATAAGAATGTGGCCTTATTTTTTTAACAGCACGTGCAAAACTAAAATCGCTAAAATTAATTTTTACTAACTCTGTACTCGTAAGGAATAATAGGTTCTAGGCTGATCACCCTCTGTCGCTTCGTTACGGATCCGTAATTGTTGCCGTTATTGTGCAATGTGAGCGTTTTGTACAAAATTGTCTTCCTCCGATATTTTTATATGTTTTAATAAAGAGATTTAAAATTTTAAAGGTATATTAATTTTTTTTATCTTTGATCTTCAAATTTCTTCAATTGTCGTTTATTTTAATGCCTCGCCTTTAGATAAAAGAGTTACAGATTAGCCTTCAAATATTGAAAAGGGGGACAACCTTCAAAGGGACGGTTGGTCACCTTATTCATTAACAACCTGCTATTAAATCTTTTTACTTTCTCCGTAACGAAGTACGAGAAAGTATTGTGGTCGTGATTTTTTTTTCAAAATTATTTTTTACGGAAATATCCGTTTTGTGGTCCCTGGATGCTATTTCAACAATTTTTAGAAAAAAAAAAATTGTGTCTGTGCGCGCTGTATCTCAAAAACTAATAAAGCAATTGATATGAAACATTGAACATCCCTCTTATTTGATAATCTGAAGAACCGAAAAGCTTTTGGTAAAATTTCGTACACGGGAAGTGGGTGTTTACCTTAACAATATTTTCTTAAATATAAAATGTATCACAAAAACATTTAAACAAACATTGAAGACAACAAAAAAATGAACATCTTTTGCTTGAAAACATTTTTCATAAAATCATTTTTATTCGAGAAAAAAATTTATTATAATTTTTTTAATTTTTGGTTTATAATTATAAAACGATAATAGTTACAGCAAATTTATGTTAATAATAATTGTAGAGAATGCTAAAATGAACAACTAATAAAAAATAAGTTTTTTTCGAAATCCCTTTAGTTTTTGAGTAAACTGAGTTTTTGAATTTGAAGCATAATTTTTTCCATCTTTCATAATTTTGACGTTTTAAACGTCAGTTTCATCCTCTCGATTTACATTTAAAATATGATTTCAATTGAAAATAAACCATGGAAACGTAAATATAAATAATACCATCAAGTCGTAAAAAGTAACATGATGGCTACGTCACCATTTTTTATTCCTTCATTTAATTTATTATTCAAACTGGTTAATTAATCCAAATCAATTTAAACGTTAAACAACAATTCCAAAATTGGTATATTAGCTACAACAATATTTATTATTTCCCGATTTTTCTGAACACGTTTATTTAACCAGAATTAAAGATTACAAGTTTGTCAGCATTTTAACGTTTCAGTTATGGAAATAGCGACGTGTTTTGAGCTTTTAAAAATTCAATAAAATAAAGTTCGTATTTATTACCGCGATTGCGCCACCCATCGGACGGTGGCTGAACTACCAAGTGCAAATTTACAACTACCGCCACAACTGCTGATCTTTAAACTTATAACCAACATGTAAAAATTCAGCAACGACTTGTATATCAAACGGTAGAATTATTATTAATTCTGAATCGAATGATGTATAAAATAGTTACGGAAATTAAGCGGTTTTGCTGTAATTTGCAAATGAAATTTTACCGCTATCCATCGTCGGTAATACAGTTCGCTGTAAAACTTAATATTGTGATGTAAAGCATTTTACAGTAATTTGTAATTCAGGTAGTCTTCCAGTTACTGATACTAATGATTGGACTGAAGTAAACGCAACAACTTCAGACCAACATTTGCGACATTGCCGAATTTCTTGTCTCACTATACTGACGTAAAATAAAATTAAAAATAATTCAACTACTGGGGGTTAAACTACCAGTCGGTCTAAAGGGGGGGAACTTAAACTAACCCTAATCTAAGCATAAGCACCTACCATTTGCAACCATTAACTTGCATACAGTATGAGCACCAATAGTTGCAAATTATTGTAAATGATAATATTCAGATTAAAATAAGGAGACTTGACAACATACCATACCATCCGCACGATTTTCGCGCATGCGTATTGTTTAGTATCAGTAACTGGAAAATTACCTTAATTAAATACAATTTAATAAATTGGTATGGTGCTTTGACTATATACTTATGACTTTGTATATTGTCAAAGGTATGGTGTATTTATTGCACGTTTAAAATTGCATACCTTAAATCTCAATATTAATCTTTACAGCGAACTGAATTACCGGCAGTGGTAAATTTCATTTGCAAATTACTGCAAAATCATTTAATTTTCTTAGCTATATTACAGCCTTATCTAGAATTCATTGCTAAATTTTTAGATTTTGTAACCAAAATAAGGTATAATTTTGGGTGTTCGGGCGCTGGTAGTAATTTGCAAGCACTATGCAGTTCAGCCATCGTCCGGTAGGTGGCGCCAACGCGGCGGTAAAAGTAGCTTGAATATAAAAATATGTAACCTGTTTGTTGCTCTATTAGTCTAGTGATGGATTAGCCTATTTATCATTAGAGACGAACAGCCAGTAGGGATGGGATTAGGAGTTTAATTAATTTCGGGTTTCGGGCGCAGGTAGTAATTTGCAAGCACTATGCAGTTCAGCCATCGTCCAGTAGGTGGCGCCAACGCAGCGGTAAAAGTAGCTTGAATATATAAATATTTAACCTGTTTGTTGCTCTATTAGTCCAGTGATGGATTAGCCTATTTATCATTAGAGACGAACAGCCAGTAGGGATGGGATTAGGAGTTTAATTAATTTCGGGTGTTCGGGCGCTCGTAGTAATTTGCAAGCAATATGCAGTTCAGCCATCGTCCAGTAGGTGACGCCAACGCGACGGTAAAAGTAGCTTGAATATATAAATATTGAACCTGTTTGTTGCTCTATTAGTCTAGTGATGGATTAGCCTATTTATCATTAGAAACGAACAGCCAGTGGTGATGGGATTAGGAGTTTAATTAATTTTGGGTGTTCGGGCGCTGGTAGTAATTTGCAAGTACTGTGCAGTTCAGCCATCGTCCAGTAGGTGGCGCCAACGCGGCGAAAAAGTAGCTAGAATATATAAATATTTAATCTGTTTGTTGCTCTATTAGTCTAGTGATGGATTAGCCTATTTGTCATTAGAGACGAACAGCCAGTGGTGATGGGATTAGGAGTTTAATTAATTTCGGGTGTTCGGGCGCTGGTAATAATTTACAAGCACTAGGCAGTTCAGCCATCGTCCAATAGGTGGCGCCAACGCGGCGGTAAAAGTAGCTTGAAAATATAAATATTTAACCTGTTTGTTGCTCTTTTAGTTTAGTGATGGATTTGCCTATTCATCATTAGATACTGGAACAGCTGGAATGGATGAGATTTGGAGTTTAATTACCCGGAAAACGATGCCGTAATTCTAATGACACTTTCGAACTACCGCTGGTAAGAATTAGTTAATTTGTTCCATGTGCGAAACGTAAACCAAACATAATACATAATAAGTGTTAGTACGATGTTATAATTGTAAGCAACAGTAATTAACCATTGTTCGATTAATACACTTTATGAGGATTTGCAAATATCAATTTTTAAGCAGAGAAAATGAAGCTGGTAAGTTTTCCTAACCTACAAAATCATTATTTATTGTAGAAACACCTTTCCCTTTAGTACTGCTTGAGCAACGACCCGAATAAACCATGCCACATTTTAACGTTCAACGAGATCACCATGATGCTCGATTGCGGGCTTTCCCTGCAGTCGCTGCTCAACTTTCTGCCGCTATCTTTCGTATCGTCCAATCGGTTACTCAACTTGCCGAATTGGATGCCCAGCGATGTGACGGATGTAGAATTGGAGGGCGTAAGTAATATTATTACGTTTAGTATTTTTACAAATCATGGTTCATCAAGGGGGTTAGATAAAATTGAAGGTATATGTATTGTGAGTTATTTTAAATGTATTTTCTGTATTTTACACTCTGTTGAAATATAGCTATTATTACAACTGGGGAAATATGAATAATGTATTTCCCGAGGTTGGCTAGTAATAGACTACCGAGGGAAATGTATTCATATTTCCCGTGTTGTAATCAATAGTTTTTTTCTGATTGAAAGAATATCGTTTTGTAAATGGGAAAATATTGGATTGTAAATTTTTGAATTTATCGGATTGGTAACGTTGCTAAGGGCCTTGTTTGTAAATATCATGGTTGACTTGTTTTGGTATTTGCGTTGTTTTATAAATTGGTGAAATGTCAAACTATGTGTCAACGCAAGCGACGAAAGACTGTGAATGTTTGGTTTCCGTAAAATCCAAAGCTGTAAAATCCATAAAGGATACCTTCCTAAAAAATCGGAGGTGTTGTCCCGAGAGTAATTAAAACAATTCTTGCGAGAAGCTACTAATGACATTTTTTTGATGTTTATATTTTTCTGAAGTGCTCATATTTCCCTAGGGAAATATAAGTGTGTCATGACATATCGTAACTAAGGCAATATCACTTAATATTGTTTCAATCAGAAAAAAAATGTTTAACTAATCGTTTACACTGTAGTAGAAGTCTGTTAAATTTTTTCTCGGTTGTGTGGGCATATCGTTGGATTATTGTCTGTACATAGCGAAGTGCAAGTGTTGCTCGAGTTTAATGTTGGAGGCCAATGCTTTCTACAGCTTGAAAATACTATTGAAAGTGTTAAATGCAAAATCTCTAAATTAATATGTGTGATGTTGGTTGTTTTGCAGGAACTCAAAGAAAATTGTGATCGGGTTTTCGTGGACTCTCCCCCTGAATTCAGCCCGCCGCTGGATAAGCTTATAGATTTTTCGCAGGTCGACGTAATTCTTATATCCAACTACCTGTGCATGATGGCTCTGCCGTTTATCACCGAAGGGACGGGATTTCAAGGAAGGGTGTACGCCACAGAACCTACATTGCAGATCGGAAGGTTTGTATAGCATTTGTATAGCGTATAACTATTATTTATCTGTTTGTAATGTACAGGTTATTATTGGAAGAGTTGGTTATATACATTGAGCAATGCCCCAAGGCGGGCTTCGCAAGTCAGTGGAAGAATCTCCTGCACAAACTTCCGTATCCTCTTTGTGAATCCTTTAAACCGAAGTCTTGGAAACAAATTTATAATATGGCGAGTGTGAATGCGAGTCTGTCGAGGATACAAATGGTCGGCTATAATGAAAAAATTGTAAGTATCGATCAAATTTGGTTAATACAATGTGTAACGATCGATAGAAGATTTAATTTTTCATCCGCACTTCCTCAACACGAATTCCCGTCAACCATTCTTCCTTAAAAAAAAAAAAATTAATTTTTTGTGATGAGTTACTTCTTAAATCGGATAGTTCTGTTGCAAATATATTCATTGTAAAATTTATAGGATGTTTACGGAGCCCTACAAGTGGTCCCGGCCAGTTCCGGATTTTGCCTAGGCTCCAGCAATTGGATAATAACGTCGGACTACGAGAAAATCGTGTACCTGAGCGGGTCCAGCACTCTGACCACGCATCCCCGTCAAATGGATCATAATTCCCTCAAGAATGCGGATATCCTCATCATGACGGACTTGACGCAAACCCCGATCAGTAATCCTGATTCCATGCTGGGCGTTCTTTGCGTCGTTGTCGGTAAGAAAACAAATTTAACTTCAGTTTATAATTAAATATGTTTTTCGTGTTTTACAATGAATGAGAGAAAAAGTACTGTAGTTTTTCATTGTAACTGAATGTAAAATTATGAGACAAAAAGTACTGTAGTTGTAATTTTACTCCCATTGTAATTTTTAGGATTAACGTTACGGGGCGGCGGAAACGTCCTGATCCCCTGCTATCCGACGGGCGTCGTGTACGACCTGTTCGAGTGCCTCTCCGTGAAAATGTCCGATTTGGGCGTATCGAACTGTCCGATGTTCTTCGTGTCGCCGGTGGCCGACATGTCTCTGGCGTACTCGAACATCCTGGCCGAATGGCTGTCGTCCATGAAACAGAACAAGGTGTACGTGCCCGACGAACCGTTTCCCCACGGCTCGCTGGTGAAGAGCTCCAAGCTGAAGCACTTCAAGCACATCTACTCGGACGGTTTCAGCACGGATTTTCAGGAGGTAACGGACGGTCGGTTTCGGCGCGGCTCGTGTTCTCATTATTTTCCCCATTTCAGCCTTGCGTGGTGTTCTGCGGTCACCCCAGTTTGAGGTTCGGAGACGTCGTCCAGTTTATAGAGATGTGGGGCAATAATCCGAGGAATTGTATCGTTTTTACAGGTACGAATTTATTTGAATTGAATGTGTATATTCTTTACGGTGGCCGTTGAAATGAGTAATTGAAATTAATGCGTACAATTACTACTGGCACATTTTGTAAAGCCCGACAGATGTCGTAGACTATATTCTCAGAAAAATGTATTGCACTCCGCAAATTCGACAACTTCAGTAGTAAATAGTGTTTATACAACTATGAATTTTCATTAAAACTATACTTCATTAGAAATATGCACTCTCTTACAGAAAACCTAATCTTAGAAATATATGTTTAATCCACCGATAAAGAAGTAATAGCGGAATTAAAACCGCTATGTTTCCACTCAAACGTCAGCAATTCAACCGCCATCTTAATGCTCAAAATTCGAACATGCACCACAACCATTTTTATAGATTTATGTGCTGAATGCCATTGCATATTCATTTTTGTAACTTAGTTGAGCTAGATGGCGGTGGTGTCTATGTTACATGCAGGAAAATGTGAATGTGGCTTCGCTTGTGTTCACGATTATTAACGTTTAATATTGTAACGTAGGCAACCTGCCGTACAG